>BSBK01006944.1:1572500-2242500 GCA_027943335.1 Chamaecyparis obtusa | reverse complement strand
TAACCTACTATGAGTTATTTAATCAAGTGATAACCTAAATAAATGAATTGAGAATGGGAGATTATTGGAATGGGAAATTACACATTAATCAAGATTAATTGAGCCTCTCCCATTCCTTTAGTTCTAGTAAAGACTAAGGATGGGAGTGGGAGAAGGTACCTATGCGTAGGTACAACTGAATGACCTTGTCTGTACGAGAGGCATTCAGTTCCGCATGTGCCTACTTGGGGGCTAGGGCCAAGAGTGGCTAGTACCAGGAAAACCCAAGGGGTGAGGGCTATGTGATGACACTCACCTAGCTTGTAGCTTAGAGTCTCTATCAAATTTGATCATGCCTCTGGTATTCCTTATGGTCTTCTTGTCTTTTCTTTTTTTGTTGTGACTTTGGGGAACTTTTATCACCACCTTAAGAATTTTCTAGTTGTTACCTCTTGTATGGGCCTTTGGTTCTATCTCCTAGCTCGGGGGAGTGGGCCTATTGGTTCCACGTGGTTGGGTGGTTAATATTTATATCGAGGTATTGTTCGTGATTCTCTGGATGATCCTAGCACATATTCCTTTCCAGATCTACAGTTGAAGATTTCTTATTGGATATTTTAATATGTTGAGATGTACTTATGTATTTGAATTCATGTAATTTTTAATCTCCTAAAAGGAGTCTTGTAGTATTGATGTAATCTCAATTCAAAGCAATGCATAAGGGAATGGGTAGTTCTAGGTAAAAGAAAGGGAAAATAATGTGGAATATTGGACATGTTACTAGCATTAAAAGAAAGTGTTTATGTTATTTCTCCTATCCTCTTATGTTGTCCATATGTAAAGGAAATAATCTTAAATATAGTTATATATAATGATGTATCACAAAAATAATGTATTCTCTCTTGATGAAAGGATCCAAGGAAATTATTGAGAAATGATAGGTTAGTGATTGGAATTATTAACAATGAATGGTTATGAAACAATGCAATAAAATAGTAACTTGATTATAATGTTAATACTTGGTTCATGTTAATGAAATACCTAGGATAATGCCTACCTTAATGAATATTAATCTCTTACCTAAATTATTAGAGAAAAGTGATATAAAGTATAGTAGATGTAGATGAAATCAATATGAATTTATGGAATGAGTTGATAAAAGGAATAATGATGTTGGATGATTAACCTATGTTTAATAAAAGAAATAAGTTAGGGACATTTAACTTGGTGCATTAAAATGAATGTAGATCTTTTAAGCTCATGATTCCGTGAATATCTTATGCATGTAAATGGTTTATATGATGTTGCTTAGGTAGCAACGTTAGGGAACCCGGGAGGACTTAAGTTGTATAAATCTTACATTCAAGTAGTAGAAAATTATTTCTTCTTTTAGAAATATGAAGTGTAATGATGAATATTATTCTAGTTAAAATAAATAAATAAATTAAAAAAAAAATTCACTACTTTCATTTTATAGAGGTTTTATGTCTTGTCCTCTTGGGTTGCCTGGCGGGGCATTACATCTGGTATCAGAGCCCTAGGTTTCTACACTGGGAACTCTAGGACTCATAGCTCACCTATGCATAACCTTGAGTATCTTCACTTTGTCTCTTTTTGGATTATGTTGTTATGCTAAAACTTGAATCTTAGGAAAGGAAGGCTACATTTCGTGTTCTCATGTTCTATTGTCTTACAAGGGCACACCTATTCCTCTATGATTGAGTTATATTCTAACAATTACTTATGTTTTTGCATAATGAGATCAATGATGTGTTAAGTGTATGTTTCCTATAATATTAATGGAATGACGAAGAATTCTTGAGACTTGTGTTTGTTTTCTTGAAAGGTAATGGTATCCCTAGAAGGGTCAAAAGTTAAAGGATACTAAATGTTTTGAATCTTAATTATGGTCGTAGATAATATTACCCCCTGATCCTACCTATAATATAATGTTGTGCACTCTATCTTCTTACAAATACCTAGTTGAATTTTATCCTACTCAAGGTATCTTAGAAATAGATTTTTTTTTTATCCTTAAAAGAAAGAAATGATTGTGGTAGTACTTGATAGGATTAAAAGGGAAATAATTAAATTACATGGCTAATAATATGTACCTAGGAAAGAAGTGAAAATAAATAAATAAATAAATAAGGAACAAATAATCTACTGTCATATGTATTTCTCTCTCTCTCTCTCTTCCCTCTTAAGAAATAAGTTTTGCATGACTAAAATTGTTTAGACAAGGCAATAATATATTAGGAAAATTTGTAAATACTCAATTAGGAAACCCTTGGGTGAAGGACCTATGTCCCCAAGATTTTATCATAGGCTATAATTCACATTTTCATTTAGGAAGAGGAATTTTTGTCCCTATCTTGGTAAGAAGTTATATCCTTTCTGCATATCTTATTAAATTGCACAAAAAGGATTTAAGATAACATAATCAAGAAATTCTAGGGAAGAGTATGTGCGATGATGGATTATCTGTACTAATGATAGAAGTTGTTTTTATTAAATATATGTTTTGCAAAATGCCTAGTGAATAGTTAGGATCCTAGATGGGTATTTTGGAAACAAATTCATGTTTTGTATACATTGTGATCAACACCATAGCAGTAAGAAATTAACAACATTAAGTGATTGAAAAACTATGAATAAGGAGTTGTTGTGGTAAATAAATGTTATAGAAATGTACTTTACTCAATTTCTACTTAGAACTGATGTTATCTCAAAATTTTAAACTGTATGAGGGTAATGTTTCAAATAGGTAAAGGGTATGAATTAAAGTTATGTACAGTAGTTAATGTTATTAATTTAGATGTTGTGGTTATAGTAGTAGGACTCGTATACTTCTTTCTCTCTTGATAGATCTATGATCATTATGAAATAAAGAATTTGAAATAACTCTTAAGTAAATGCTATATGGAAACCTCCTGACATGAAAATTAGGGAAAAGTGCATAGATAAATAGTAAGCTTTAAGAAGGGATCCCAACTTAATGAATAATAGTGCAATAAATTGTAAATTGTTTAGATCTCCTCTAGGGTGTGAATGTGTTTTTGGAAATCAAGCACTACAACTATTGTGAAAGATGACTTAGAATATGTATACTGTAAAATTTGTGTGTCCTATGTCATTGGAATTCTACTTAAAGCTTTGATGGAAAGGAATATTTCTTATAAAACTATGTGTTAATGAAAATGGTAAGTTTCAAGTATCTAGATTGTTTTATTTTCATGATTACAAAAGTAAATAAAAATTATTTGATGTATTCCCTTCATGATCATAACAAATATAAATGTTACATACCTCTCTATGTTTGGTATTCATAGCTTGTAAGGGACACAAATTTTGGACCCTATTTGTAATAAGGTCTCACAGGTTGTATTATGTAGGGTTAGATTATGTCTCAAAAGGGAAAATATATCATAAATTATTTCTTTCTTTTTATACTGGTTACCATAGATAGGAACTTTGATATTGTGAAAGGAAGTGATAATCTTAGTTAGTAAAACATGCAATTTCATAATATATTGATATTAGTGAGTAAACATGAATACCTTAGAGTTTCGACTTGATAACAATAATTTTTATGTAATTTCAAGTATCTTGTTAACAAACTTACTGCATAAAGTGATAGAATCACATAGTTAATTCTTTTTAAAAGTCATTACTAATTGAACTGAGTTAATCTACACTAAAGTTGTAATAAGATAGAATTTACCAAAACTCTTGATAGGAGAAGTATGTGTGCAGTCATTAAATGAGGTTCTAGAATAGTAATATTACAATTCTGTTAGCTAATGTACGATATATAGTTCACCTTCCTGACTTCCAGGAGTAAGTTGAATCTTAGTGGGGGAAGATGTAATACCCCTCTAACCCTAATATAAGTTTTGTGTTTTTGAAAGAATTAAGATCCTTCAATGTTTTCTTATAGCTTAAGTTGTACATGATACTTGTTTGATCTATTTCTATAGTTGTTCATAATAATTTCATAAGCTAGTACTCAATGATTCTAATATCAGACATACTATCTAAAGGTATCACTTTTGTATGTATTTATCTCCATGTATGTATTGAGTACCTACAAGACCTTTATGAACATAGTTAGGATGTTATATGATATGTACTTGATAGATATATATAAGTGGTTATTTATATTTTCTTCTATTAAGGTTACTTTGGATGAATCTTGTATCTCACTTGATGATTTGATTATGTTGATTTATTATTAGTATTGATAAGAGACTAACACAATGCTTGAGATTCTAACCTTCGTTATGATGATGCTACATGCTTTGAGTGTATATATATACATGATGTGTTTTCATGATTCAGAACGAAGTCGTAGTTACTCACATAGCTGAGGTCCACACGATGTATCGATCCTAGTCATCTGTCTGCAATGTTTTCTTTTATACGTATATCCGTGCATATGTATTTCTTCTTTGTGATGCAGGCTTGCAGGTACTGGGCATCAACTTCACCTGGCTTCACAGGTCTGAGCATGCCCTCAAATCCTTGATGGCTGTTGTTATGGAGATAGTACTAAGGCCCCTACATGAGTCTTCCTTTGTCATTATTCCAATTTGGGAATATTAGGGTTCCTTCTTTGTCAGTCAACTTTTGGGCCAAAAACCCAGATCCAACGCACCTAGTTGGGCATGGTTGTAGTTAGTGCCTTGTGGCCACTTGAATTCATTTGGTTGTATGATTTGTTTACTCATTTTATTTATTTCTCCTTCTTGGTATGATTCTTAGTTAATCTTTCTATGTTGTGTTTCAGGAGTTTGGCTTGACTTTCCTTGTTGACTTTGCTTGACCTTGTTTGATCTTATAGTTTTCTCAATATGTTTCATAGTTGATTTTTATGGCCTCTTTCGATGATTATATTTATTTTGAGGCATGTGATTTTATTCTACCTCAGTGTTATATCCTATAGTAATTATAAATAGGTAATAATATTGTGATCTATTACTTCATAATCTTATAGATTATAGTGTTTGGTATTTGGCATGTGTATATATATATATATATATATATATATATATATATGGGTGCACACATATATGTATTTATATATATATAATTTATATATGATTATATGTTAATTATTGTAGATATTGTTGATGGTGTATATTTCGGGATTAATGTAAAGTATAATATTATTAATAATTAAATATTAAATAATGCGAGGTATATTATTCTCAATTGTTAATTATTAATAATGAGGATAGGTTATATATATAGATATTGATGTAATTAATGATGGCATATGCATATATGTTAGGATAATATTACATGTGTGTATGAATGAATACAAATAATCTTTTATTGTATATTTGAGTAATATAGTTGTATGATATTAAGTTATTTTATAATACCCTTTAGTTAAGAGTTAGTTGGGAATTGGTTACTTTTCCTCTCAACCTTTGGAAATCTATTTATATGCACTACTTTCTCATTTGAAGAGAGGGGTTTTGGGGCTGAAGCATTGAGGAGAGGATGACCTTATTTTTCATGAATATTTTGGAGAGAAAACTTGGAGATGTGAAGGAGAGTTTGTAAGCATATGTCTTTAAGAATTTTTGGTTATCTTTGCTTTTGGGAGAGAGACATTTTTGTGAGAATTTCAGTAGTTGAGAGAGGGATTCTTTTCTGTGGAATTATTTCTTTCTTTCATGGATATTTTTGAAAGTGGATAGGGTTTGAACGATGCATCTCAAGTTTGGATTTGTCTTCTCTTTTGTTTCCTTCCTTCTTCGATTCAACCTTCGTAGGACATGAGGTATGGATTGAATATTTTAGTTACTTGATGTATCTGATAGATTATAGATCTATTTATATATTATCATTATTTATTATATCTTTACTTTTCATTTGTATGGTTATTTTAAAGTTTTGAGTTTTTGTTTGTAAGAATTTGCATGTGTTTTCCTAGGGTTTTTAGCAACCCATTTTTGGAGATCTATTATTATAACAATTTAAATTGCATCTATGGTTTTACTAAATTTATTTTCTGGAAGTAAAATCACAGATCTCAAATGGGTATCTCTCTAATTTTATTTTTAGGGTCAAATTAATTCCTTATTTTTGACATTTTGGCAGACTATGCCTGTCCATTCTTGATTCTGAATTTTCTGTCAAATGTATTCGTATGCTACAGGCTGATATGATCATATAAAAGTCTAAATTTGATATCAAAGATTCTCCTAAGTCTTATCTTTCATTTCTAACTGATTTGGTGAATATTAATTATGTTTTGTGAAAATTAAAACCATTTTAGTGAAGGCATGTCTGAACCCTAACCAAAATTTTCTGTTTTAAACCAGAAGTCATAACTTTCTTTCCCACCGTTGGATCTTCCTAAAAATAAAATTGAGAGTCCATAGTTATGTTATATAAATCTCCACCAAATAAATTTCCTTTATGTTATGTTTTTTGGAAGATATGGATGATTGTTCTATGATGACTATTCTTTGCATTTAATCCTTACTTGAAATAATTCAATTTAAGAACATCATTAAGTTTTAAGGTTTCGTATGGTTACCAGAGGCTATTAGAATTTGGTTTTGGTTAATTGGATCTATGTATACTCTGAATATGTTTATAATATCACTTGGATGTCTTCTTATATGTTTGGAACATTCTGAATGCCATATTGGGTTTAGGGTTGTCAAGTGGACTAGGGACAACATATGTTTTCCTAAACTCAATCAAATGTTGTTATGGAATTGATATGAATTCTTGATGATGAATCTATTATGTTCTTATGATTTTTATATGTATGTTAGGGAACCTACGTACACTAGGTGAGTGGCTCATAGTGAGGGGCCGGGGCCCTAAGTGGCTAGTACCAGGATAACCTACTATGAGTTATTTAATCGAGTGATAACCTAAATAAATGAATTGGGAATGGGAGATTATTGGAATGGAAAATTACATATTAATCAAGATTAATTGTGCCTCGCCCATGCCTTTAGTGCTATTAAAGACTAAGGATGGGAGTGGGAGAAGGTACCTATGCGTAGGTACAACTAAATGACCTTGTCTGTACGAGAGGCATTCGGTTCCGCATGTGCCTACTTGGGGACCAGGGCCAAGAGTGGCTAGTACCAGGACAACCCAAGGGGTGAGGGCTATGCGATGACACTCACCTAGCTTGTAGCTTAGAGTCTCTATCAAATTTGATCATGCCTCTGGTATTCCTTGTGGTCTTCTTGTCTTTTCTTTTTTTGTTGTGACTTTGGGGAACTTTTATCACCACCTTAAGAATTTTCTAGTTGTTACCTCTTGTATGGGCCTTTGGTTCTATCTCCTAGCTCGGGGAGTGGGCCTATTGGTTCCATGTGGTTGGGTGGTTAATATTTATATCGAGGTATTGTTCATGATTCTCTGGATGATCCTAGCACATATTCCTTTCTAGATCTGCAGTTGAAGATTTGTTATTGGATATTTTAATATGTTGAGATGTACTTATGTATTTGAATTCATGTAATTTTTAATCTCTTAAAAGGAGTCTTTTAGTATTGATGTAATCTCAATTCAAAGCAATGCATAAGGGAATGGGTAGTTCTAGGTAAAAGAAAGGGAAAATAATGTGGAATATTGGACATGTTACTAGCATTAAAAGAAAGTGTTTATGTTATTTCTCCTATCCTCTTATGTTGTCCATATGTAAAGGAAATAATCTTAAATATAGTTATATATAATGATGTATCA
This sequence comes from Chamaecyparis obtusa, assembly GCA_027943335.1. Lineage (NCBI taxonomy): Eukaryota > Viridiplantae > Streptophyta > Pinopsida > Cupressales > Cupressaceae > Chamaecyparis > Chamaecyparis obtusa. The sequence continues at coordinate 2,234,796 of BSBK01006944.1, read as the reverse complement.
CAAAAATAATGTATTCTCTCTTGATGAAAGGATCCAAGGAAATTATTGAGAAATGATAGGTTAGTGATTTGAATTATTAACAATGAATGGTTATGAAACAATGCAATAAAATAGTAACTTGATTATAATGTTAATACTTGGTTCATGTTAATGAAATACCTAGGATAATGCCTACCGTAATGAATATTAATCTCTTACCTAAATTATTAGAGAAAAGTGATATAAAGGATAGTAGATGTAGATGAAATCAATATGAATTTATGGAATGAGTTGATAAAAGGAATAATGATGTTGGATGATTAACCTATGTTTAATAAAAGAAATAAGTTAGGGACATTTAACTTGGTGCATTAAAATGAATGTAGATCTTTTAAGCTCATGATTCCATGAATATCTTATGCATGTAAATGGTTTATATGATGTTGCTTAGGTAGCGACGTTAGGGAACCCGAGAGGACTTAAGTTGTATAAATCTTACATTCAAGTAGTAGAAAATTATTTCTTCTTTTAGAAATATGAAGTGTAATGATGAATATTATTCTAGTTAAAATAAATAAATAAATTTAAAAAAAAATTCACTACTTTCATTTTATAGAGGTTTTATGTCTTGTCCTCTTGGGTTGCCTGGCGGGGCATTACATCTGGTATCAGAGCCCTAGGTTTCTACACTGGGAACTCTGGGACTCATAGTAGGCTAGAGAAGTGGCCTAGAGAAGAAGATAGAATAAAATAGGGTAGCAGAGAAAGATTTGTCCTTACATCATATTTGTATCAGAGCCCCAAAAGATTAGGGATTTTCTTGGTGAATGTTCTATTCAAGTGAATCTAGTAGTTCTCCTAAAATGGTGACTAATGCTGAGCTTGCAAGTGAAGTCGATGATAAAAAGAAAGAAATGGATGGTAGAAGGAAAAGAATAGGCTCCTTGAAGAAGCCTTAGAGGAGATGAAGCTAAAATTGGAAGAAGTTGCTAAAGATAAAGATAAGAATGGGTCAGATAAAGAGAAAGGAAAGAAAAAAAGATTAAAGAGGGGGAAACAATTCCTAAACCTAATCCTCCAATGGCTGATGAGTCATTCATCAAAGGTATCAAATCACTAGGAGGAAAAGAATTAGAAGGTATACCACTATTTAGTGGAAAGATGGACATTGAAGTAGTGATGGAGTTGATTGAAGGAATGGAAAACTACTTTGAGTGTGAGGGTGTGACAGAAGTCCAAATGATCAAGGTTGCAAAATCAAGATTAAGAGGACCAGCATGGACATGGTGGAAATATCTACAAGATGAAAGAGTGAGGTTAGGTAAGAAGCCTATAGCCAATTAGAATGCCATGGTGACCAAAGTGAAGGAGAACTATCTGCCAGAGGACTATGAGATACAATTGCATAGAAAGAGAAAAGGTCTAAAATAGAAGGACATGGATGTGGCCTCTAATACAAAGGAGTTTCAAAAATTATGTCTAAGATCAAAGATTCAAGAAGAGTAGCCAATCAAGGTTGCAAGGTACCTAAGTGGACTAAAGTAGAACATCCAAGAGGAGATTAATTTGTGGAATCCTATAACTGTTTAGAAATGCCACCAATTAGCTTTGAAGCTAGAGGAGAAAAATATGAAGGGAGACTCTAGTTTTAAAGGTAGAGGTGGAGGAAGAGATGAAAGAGGATAGAGAAGTAGTTATCAAGGTAGAGGTAATGAACAAAGAAGTTAAGGTGAATCAAAGTGTCATGCCTGACCCTATTTCATTCAGTTTTTATCAGAAGTACTCTTGATGTCTTATTTGTTGTTAGTTGAGACTAGAAAACATTAATTCTGTGTTAGTTGATTATACTTTGTTAGTTAGTAAATTTGTTAAATTCAGTTCCTTATGTTTTAAGATCTGTATGTGTGGGTATGTTAGTTACTGTCCAAGGGATTCAATAATATAATCTATTTCTATTATGGATTTATTTTGAGTGTTTAGTTTTCAGATCTTAGTGGTTTTCTGATCATGCCCATTCTGTAATTCTGTTATGAAATGAAAGCTCCGTTTGTTCACGTATAATGTTATTCAATGTGATTCTGAAATCTGAGTTAAATAGCTCTGTTTATATGAAATCATGTATTTTGTCTTTTAAATTAGTGCTCAGTTAATATTAACTTCTGTTCTATTTGTTTCGTTAGATATATGCACACACACACACACACACACACACACACACACACACACACACACACACACACACACACACACACACACACACACACACACACACACACACACACACACACATATATATATATATATATATATATATATTAATATATATATATATATAGCATATATATAGATGTATAAATATATATAAATATATAAACATATATATAACATATATATATGTATATCTTTATATATGTGCCATGTTAATGGACTATATCTTTTATTGGAACATCTTCTCATATGAATAAGAGGCGATCATATTACATATAAACATGTTTATACATATAAGATAAATGTATTATGACCACCCCATATTCATAGGAGAAGATGCATTGGCGTGGTGGCAGTTTTGTGAAGTTATGTTTTGATATCAACATATGTGTTGGCTTTGATGCCGAGCTTTGGGAATTGGCAAAGGTAAGGTGGCATCTGATACGTTATGGGAGTTAATTCTGCACGTGCTAGTTCAGTGCATTGGGGTGTGTGGACTATGAGTTGGTACCATACTTGGCTCGCAGCTTGCCAAGTGTGGGAGGCCGTTTGCGGTTAGTAAGGAGCAGTTAATGAATGTTATCATCTTTTTGAAGTTCTTGTTTGCCATTGTTGCAATGGTTTTGGAGGAAGGGATGCATGTTGTGGGGGTTTCTTCCTCTGTTTATTGCAGAGGTTAATATGGCAATTTTCGGGGCTGTGAGTGCGGCCATTATGAGGATGCCATTTCTTTATCTCGATGGCAGTATAGCTTCTTCATATTCCATTCTCGAGTTGCTATTGTCTGCTGGTTTGAAGGCTTCTATGGTGACCAGAGCTTGGATTTTGTTTCAGAGGGTATTGTGTAGGTCAGGGCTAGCATCTAATCCTATTCTCCTCTATACTATGTTGTTTTTCGTTTACTCTGTTAAATGCATGTATTGTTTTGTGATATGTCATGTTTGAGATGATGAAATATTTAAGTAGAAGTGTATATAGATAGTTGGTTTCGAAACTCTGTGAAATCATTAGATAGATATTCTTAAGAGATCTTAGTTTGAATGTGTAATGAACGTTTTCAAGTATTTGTCGAGGGTTTTAGTGCAATAAAATATAGGGGAAATTTTTATGTCAGTACTATGTGTATCGGATGCATTCATTTCGAGAGTTAATGTGAATGAGATTTAGGGAAAATGAAACACCAGACATGGTCGTGTATCGTATGTCATTCTGTTTTGTTTTTTTTGTTTTTTGTAGTGTGAAACAAGAAATTGTATCAGTTTTTAACTGTAGACCGCAGATATGCGAAGGTATTTGGAGTAATCATAGTCTTATAAAATGTGGATTCTATTTGAGGGTTTTTTTTTTCATTGGTGTCTTATCGTAGTTTAAAGTTCTGATAGATAGTGTTGTCAGCTTGTATTGTTATTATTGAAGTCTCGAACACTAGGGGCTAAGTTATTAGCTTTGCAAGAATGCGTATCGTGAATGATACTAGGATTGGAGGTTTTAGGTTGTGGTTAAACGGTTATTGGGAAAACACGGTATTATAAACACAGTTGTAACCGAGCAATGATATAGTGAATGGTTTTGAAATGAATGATGTTTAATGTGTTGACTATGTAGAGTTGATTGCTCTCGGGTATTTGGGCATTTTCTTAACTGAGTTATTGATGTCGAGGTGCTTGAGATTTGTTTACATAGTTGTTAAGCAACTCTATTTTTATTGTCGATTGTTAAACTCATCAGATGGTCATTTAACCAGTCACTGTATTAGTGCTCTGTCTCTTCAGTGAATACTATGGTTGTCGTTGTTGAAAATATTGAAGTTGTAAATGTATTCGATAATGTTACATGAGGTAAACAGAGGATACATATATATATATATATATATATATATATATATATATATATATATATATATATATATATATATATATATATATATATATATATATATATATATATATATATATATATATATATATATATATATATATATATATATATATATATATATATATATATATATATATATATATCGTAGCTATTTTGTGTTATGCAATAAAGAATTCTGAGTGTCGATTTATTCGTATAGGAATAAGATTATTCACTGGTTAACTATAGCAAGTCGATGTGAATAATGATTTGTATAGGAACAGTTCTTTTTAAAAAAGAAGAAGAGAAAATCTCTGAACGTAGAAATGTCTTCTGTTACTGTTATAATGTTTCTTTAATGTAGAAATGTTGTTGTCATTGGTCTGTAAATGGAAAATGATGTTAAATTCAACTTGTGATTAAAACGGTTTGTTAAATGGAGAATGATATCCATATTGTAAGATGTTGGAATCTGTTTTATTCTTTTGAGTGGTGTCATTACATCTTGTGGAATTCGGTGGGTTATTAGTTATATTTTAAAAGAAGTTAGTGTAATTCTGTTCAACGTTTCATTGAAAGTAATTGTGGAACTTAGTTGTGGATGTCTATTAAGATGTGTCTGTGCTAGTTATGTATTTGAGTTTCACTGTCAATAGACACTTTAGGCAATTTGATTTATCATTATTTCAGTTAAGTGTTTAATTGTGTTACTTTTTGGATTGAATATGTTCACAGTTCTATTTTATTGTCTTATGGGTGACAATTGTACTTTATCTTACAAGTTGTGAGTAAGATGTTTAAGCTGGAATCTTTCTTAGTTCTGCTATTGTGAATAGCTGGATGGAAAAGAAATATGAAATGGAATTGTAAGATAAAATGTATATCTTTGTACGATTCCATTACCAGGCTGAATGTATCATGTGGTTAAATAGATAGATTTCTATTTGCATGATGGTTTCTGGTTATTTTAGTTAGCATGTGTTTGTGAAGAATTTTAGAAGATGATCACATGTGGAGATGGTTGAATTGGGAGAACCAATTCAGTGAATAAGTGATAACCTTTAAAATTTATTGGGTTGAGTTTTAATTTAAAAAGATAATTGGCCTCCCCTATGTCTATGATTTGCGTGATCTAGAATGGAGTATGGGGCATAAGGTACTGTTACATTAGTAAACAGATTAACAGATAGCTATGTGCACTGTTAAGTTTATTAACGGGAGTACAGATTACCTTACACTGTAAGATATGTCATGGGCACAACCATGGGTGTAGAATCTTGACTCTTCAGTGTTTAAACATCTCAGTGGATATGTGCATCATCTTTCTGGAATTCTGACTGTGAGTTATTTCATCATAACATGTTTTCTTGTCTTCTATATTATGTGACTGTTGTAATGAGATAATAATGTTTTGGTTCAAATGAGTTTTATGGTATATGAAATATGTTCATTATGATGCTTATGATTACAGGTTTATCATGGAGGTTTATGTGTATTGTATTTATGCTGAGCCCTATTTGTTTTGTGGTGTTGTGTTCTTATTTGTTATTTCAGGAACCTACATGGATAAAACTATGAATCTGGGTCAGTGGTTGGCCGCTGTTAAAATTTATGGGAAACAGATTGTAACAATAATGTTGATCATTAGGGTAGTTTATAGATCTTATAGGGAAACTTAGGCAGATTTCCTACATTTGTATTTGAATCATTTCAATTAGGAGTACTGATGTAACTCTTTGTAATCAAAAATTTGTATGAACAACTTTGTAAGACAGTTTGTAAACTTATATATTCAGTTTTATGGAAGTTAAATGAAAAAAAAAATTTGTTATCTCCTTTTGGTGTATGTTTTTGGATGATTTTATTTTGGTTTCATCACCTAGTTATTGGGTGGTGTTACATTTGGTATCAGAGCCAAGTTTCTTTAACTAGGACTTCGGGTTAAGGGTTTAGTTCACTTGTTGTGTAGTCTTTTAACGGTAGTTGTTTGTCTCAGGTTGCTAGTATGCCTCCCCTTACAAGAGGAGCTCAGGGAAGCGGTGACCCAGTCAATGCTAATGTCAAAAGAGGCAGAGGCAGAGGCAGAGGCAGCAGTAGGGGCCGTGGTAGAATTCCCAGACACTAGGATGAGGATGGAAATAACCCCATCGGGAAAGGTGTCAATCAGGATGAACAAGGGGATCCTCATGCTAATGTTCTCCAATGAATTTTGGATCGATTGGATAATATTGAGGCTAATAATCATTTTCCAGGTGGGGGAGTAAATCCTCCAGTGCCTCAGGTTCATGTTGATGGTCCTCTTATTGAGGAAGATCCTGTTGTCAGGGCACAGATTAAAGATCTGTCCAAGATTAAAGGACCACCATTTTATGGGACAGAAGAAGGTACCGCAGCTGAAGCTTGGTTGTTGAACATCGAGCGATGTTTTATTTTGCACCGTTACCAGAGCAATGTGAAGGTGTGGTGGACGGTCATGCAGCTCAGGAATTTTGCTTCTATTTGGTGGGAGCAAGAGTTGGATAAACTGGGAATAGATATCTCTCAGGTGACATGGGAACTCTTTTTGGAATGCTTCAAGGAGAGGTTTATGTCTGAGTACTGGCAGCAAGCCCGTGCAGAAGAGTTCTTCAATATTTTGCAGAAGGGTGCTTCAGTAGAGACCTATGAACGAAGGTTCTACGAACTCAAGAAATACTCAGGGTGGACGGAGGACAATAAGGCTTTGGTACAGCATTTCATCAGGGGACTCAATCCCAAAATAGGTGAAGAGGTGAGGACCTTTAAACCTATGACTATGCAGGAGGCTTCTGAGAGAGCCAAGCTTATTGAGATGAAGTCAGGGTACCATGGGTCATTCCCTAAAGCAAGTGTGAATCCACCTAGTCAGAGTGATTTCAGGAGTCTGAAGCAGTCTCAAGGCAACCTCAAAATTGGATTTTCTGGTGGAAAGTTCAAAAAGAGAAAGTTTGACAAACCCACATCATCTAATAGGAACAATAGGGGGTCTGATCAATTTAAACCTCCTCAGCAGTCGCAGAGTATTCAGAGTAGTACACTTTCTCAGAGCAGGGATTTCAAGAGGACTGTGACTTGTTTCCATTGTGGACAGCAAGGACATTATTAGGCTCAATGTCCTGGTTTGGTCAAACAAAGATCAAAGGTTAATCCACCCAGGTCAGAGGCTACGGTGAGTGATTCAGCATGAAACCACCGTGTATTTGCAACCTTGGACCAGAAGCAGGCAGAGCATTAGAACACAGTCATTGAGGCTAGAGGTAAAATGTAAGGTAAGGAGATATCCATTTTGTTTGATTCTGGTGCTACCGATTCCTTTATTTCTTCTAGCTTAGCTACATAGAGTGGTATTCTAGTGGCTAGAGCTAATATCTTATGGCAAGTGGAGTTAGCTTTGGGGTCTCGAGTAGAGGCTGGGGTAATAGCTCCAGGGTGCAAGGTTCAGTTGAAATCCTTTATTACTTCAGTGGATCTTAGGGTAATTCCATTGGGATCCTATGATATAGTTCTGGGTATGGATTGGCTTGAACAACATCAAGCAGTGATCGATTGTTTGGGCAAAGTGGTCAAGTGTGTTGATGACTTGGGGGCACCCAAGATTATTATTGGGGTAAAAAGACCTATCTCAGTCAGAACCATTTCTGCCAAGCAATTGGTAAGGTGTGTCCGAAAAGGCTGCAAGTTATTCGCTATCACTGTGAATGATTTGGAGGATATTGTTGCAGGAGACGCTTCTCTTGATCATCCAGTGTTGCAGAGGTTTTTTGATGTTTTTGTGGAAGAGATTCCTGGCGTACCCCCTAAAAGGGAAATTGATTTTTGAATTGATTTGGTACCTAGAACTGAACCAATTTCCAAAGCTCCATACCGTATGATAGCGCAAGAATTGAATGAACTTAAAATTCAGTTAGAAGAGCTTTTGGGTAAAGGACTGATCCATCCTAGTGTATCGCCTTGGGGTGCACCAATTATCTTTGTCAAGAAGAAGGATGGCTCTTTGAGACTTTGTATTGACTACCCGGTAGTTGAACAAGGTCACTATCCAGAACAGGTATCCTTTGCCTAGGATTGATGACTTGTTTGATCAGGTCAAGGGTGCTCGTATCTTCTCAAAGATTGATCTTAAATCGGGATATCATCAACTTAGAATCCAGGAGTCAGATATTCATAAGATAGCTTTTCATACCAGATATGGACACTATGAATTTTCAGTGGTGCCATTTGGGTTGACTAATGCACCTTCAGTCTTTATGAATTTGATGCATAATGTACTCAGAGAGTATCTGGACAAATTTGTTGTAGTTTTCTTGGATGATATTCTAGTGTATTCTAAATCTGTTGAAGAGCATGAGCAACATCTCGAGAAAATTCTGGATTGTCTTCGAAGGAACAAGCTTTATGCTAATTTAGCGAAATGTGAGTTCTTCAAGAAGGAGATTTTCTATTTAGGTCATATCATTTCAGGGGATAGGATAGCTGTTGATCCTTCCAAGATCCAGGCTATTATAAATTGGCCAGCTCCAACCAATGTGTCAGAAGTTCATAGTTTCATGGGATTGGCAAGTTACTATCAAAGATTTGTGTCCAATTTCTCTAAAATTGCTCATCCTATTACTTCCTTGCAAAGGAAAGGGAAAAAGTTTGCTTGGACGGAAGAGTGCGAGGTAGCATTTCGTAAGCTTAAGGAATGCTTGACTAGTGCTCCTGTCTTGGCAGTACCTGATCCTTTGAAGGAATTTGTAGTGTGTACGGATGCTTCTTTAGACGGCATTGGAGCAGTGTTGATGCAGGATGGCGGGGTGATAGCCTATGAATCTAGGAAACTTAAGAATCATGAAGTTAATTATCCCACTCATGACTTAGAATTGGCAGTAGTTATGCATGCTTTGACTAAGTGGCGACATTTTCTTCTCGGTCAACATTTTGAGTTGCATACTGATCATAGAAGTTTGCAGTATCTATTCACACAGTCCAATCTTAACGCTAGGCAGCGAAGATGGATGGACTTTTTGTGTGAATATGATTTTGAGGTAAAATATGTTCAAGGAAAAGAAAATGTAGTAGTTGATGCTCTTAGTAGGAGGTGTCACGAGATTGTTTCCTTGATCTTAACGATGGATTTGAAGGAGAAAATTCTGTAGAACTTGTCAGCAGATCAGTGGTATTCAGAAGTTAAGGCTGTAATTGATAGTGGCAGTTTGATGGAAGGTCGGTTTGAGGGATATTCCATCAATTCGGAGGGGCTATTAGTCTATCGGGGCAGTATTTATGTTCCTGATATAGGAATCTTGCATGGTTTGGTCATGGTTGAAGCCCATAAAGCACCATATTCAGCTCATCCGGGTGTTAAGAAAATGCATGCTGATCTCAAACGGCATTATTATTGGCCCGGAATGAAAAGGGATGTAGCCGACTTTGTGGCAAGATGTTTGGAATGCCAAAGGGTTAAGGCTGAACATCAACATCCAGCGGGGTTACTTCAGTCTCATAGTGTTCCTGAATGGAAATGGGACACCATTTCTATTGATTTTATTGTTGGGTTACCACTCACTGCTAGGCGTCATGATGCAATCATGGTTATTGTGGACCGTTTGACTAAGGTAGCTCACTTCATTCCGATTAGGTCTACTTACAATGCGTCTTCAGTGGCTAGAATCTATATGGAACAAGTGGTTAGATTGCACGGGATTCCCAAAAAGATAATTTCAGACAAGGATCCAGTATTTGCTTCTGCTTTTTGGAGGTCTTTGCAACGGGATTTAGGTACTCAACTAAATTTTAGTTCCACCTATCATCCAGAAATGGATGGACAAACTAAACATGTCAATCAAATTCTAGAAGACATGCTCAAAAGGTACGTCATGGATAGGCAGAACAAGTGGTAAGAGTATCTGCATCTTGTGGAATTTTCTTACAACAATGGTTACCACAGTTCTATAGGAATGGCTCCATTTCAGGCTCTGTATGTAAGACCTTGCAGAATGCCCTTGAGTTGGGATAATTTGGATGACAGAGTACTTTTAGGACCTGAGTTGTTGCTAGAAATGGAACAGCAGGTGAAGAGAATCAGAGAACACCTTTTCACTGCTCAGGACAGACAGAAAAAGTATGCTGATCAGCATAGAATTGATCATCAATTTGTGGTGGGTGACAAAGTGTTTCTTAGGGTGAGACCTAGGAAGAGTCCTATTCATTATGGGAAAGGATCTAAACTTGCACCACGATTTGTGGGCCCTTTTGAAATCTTGGAGCGAATTGGACCAGTTGCCTATAAATTAGCTCTACCACCGGGACTATCTCATATTCACAATGTTTTTCATGTTTCTGTTCTACGTAAATATAATCCTAATATTGCACATGTTCTTAATTGGAATGATCTGTAGGTAATAGATGGCCAGATTATGATGGAACCAGTTTGGGTTATTCAGAACAGAACTCTGGATTTAAGGGGCAAAAAAATAAGGCAGGTAAGGGTCCAATGGGATCCAAATGATGAGTCTTCTGCTACATGGGAAGATTATGATCCGATGAGAGCAGCACATCCGTTCCTCTTTGCTGACTTCCAGGAGGAAGTCAAGGACTAGTGGGGGAGGGTGTCATGCCTGACCCTATTTCATTCAATTTTTATCAGAAGTACTCTTGATGTCTTATTTGTTGTTAGTTGAGACTGGAAAACATTAATTCTGTGTTAGTTGATTATACTTTGTTAGCTAGTAAATTTGTTAAATTTAGTTCCTTATGTTTTAAGATCTGTATGTGTGGGTATGTTAGTTACTGTCCAAGGGATTCAATAATATAATCTGTTTCTATTATGGATTTATTTTGAGTGTTTAGTTTTCAGATCTTAGTGGTTTTCTGATCATGCCCATTCTGTAATTCTGTTATGAAATGAAAGCTCCGTTTGTTCACGTATAATGTTATTCAATGTGATTCTCAAATCTGAGTTAAATAGCTCTGTTTATATGAAATCATGTATTTTGTCTTTTAAATTAGTGCTTAGTTAATATTAACTTCTATTCTATTTGTTTCGTTAGATATATGTATATATATATGCATATATATATATATATATATATATATATATATATATATATATATATATATATATATATATATATATATATATATATATATATATATATATATATATATATATATATATATATAGCATATATATAGATGTATAAATATATATAAATATATAAACATATATATAACATATATATGTATATATTTATATATGTGCCATGTTAATGGACTATATCTTTTATTGGAACATCTTCTCATATGAATAAGAGGCGATCATATTACATATAAACATGTTTATACATATAAGATAAATGTATTATGACCACCCCATATTCATAGGAGAAGATGCATTGGCGTGGTGGCGGTTTTGTGAAGTTATTTTTTGATATCGGCATATGTGTTGGCTTTCATGCTGAGCTTTGGGAATTGGCAAAGGTAAGGTGGCATTTGATACGTTATGGGAGTTAATTCTGCACGCGCTAGTTCAGTGCATTGGGGTGTGTGGACTGCGAGTTGGTACCATACTTGGCTCGCAGCTTGCCAAGTGTGGGAGGCCGTTCGCGGTTAGTAAGGAGCAGTTAATGAATGTTATCTTCTTTCTGAAGTTCTTGTTTGCCATTGTTGCAATCATTTTGGAGGAAGGGACGCATGTTGTGGGGGTTTCTTCCTCTGTTTATTGTAGAGGTTAATATGGCAATTTTCAAGGCTGTGAGTGCGGCCATTATGAGGATGCCATTTCTTTATCTCGATGGCAGTATAGCTTCTTCATATTCCATTCTCAAGTTGCTATTGTCTACTGGTTTGAAGGCTTCTGTGGTGACCAGAGCTTTGATTTTGTTTCAGAGGGTATTGTGCATGTCAGGGCCAGCATCTAACCCTATTCTCCTCTATACTATGTTGTTTTTCGTTTACTCTGTTAAATGCATGTATTGTTTTGTGATATGTCATGTTTGAGATGATGAAATATTTAAGTAGAAGTGTATATAGATAGTTGGTTTCAAAACTCTGTGAAATCATTAGATAGATATTCTTAAGAGATCTCAGTTTGAATGTGTAATGAACATTTTCAAGTAAATGTCGAGGGTTTTAGTGCAATAAAATATAGGGGAAATTTTTATGTAAGTACTATGTGTATCAGATGCATTCATTTCGAGGGTTAATGTGAATGAGATTTAGGGAAAATGAAACACCAGACATGGTCATGTATCGTATGTCATTCTATTTTTTTTAAAAAAAAATTTGTAGTGTGAAACAAGAAATTGTATCAGTTTTTAACTGTAGACCGCAGATATGCGAAGGTATTTGGAGTAATCATAGTCTTATAAAATGTGGATTCTGTTTGAGGGTTTTTTTTTTCGTTGGTGTCTGTTCGTAGTTTAAAGTTCTGCTAGATAGTGTTGTCAGCTTGTATTGTTATTATTGAAGTGTCGAACACTAGGGGCTAAGTTATTAGCTTTGCAAGAATGCGTATCGTGAACGATACTAGGATTGGAGGTTTTAGGTTGTGGTTAAATGGTTATTGGGAAAACACGGTATTATAAACACAGTTGTAACCGAGCAATGATATAGTGAATGGTTTCGAAATGAATGATGTTTAATGTGTTGACTATGTAGAGTTGATTGCTCTCGGGTATTTGGGCATTTTCTTAACTGAGTTATTGATGTCGAGGTGCTTGAGATTTGTTTACATAGTTGTTAAGCAACTCTATTTTTATTGTCGATTGTTAAACTCATTAGATGGTCATTTAACCAATCACTGTATTAGTGCTCTGTCTCTTCAGCGAATACTATGGTTGTCGTTGTTGAAAATATTGAAGTTGTAAATGTATTCGATAATGTTACATGAGATAAACAGAGGATACATATATATATATATATATATATATATATATATATATATATATATATATATATATATATATATATATATATATATATATATATATATATATATATATATATATATATATATATATATATATATATATATATATATATCATAGCTATTTTGTGTTATGCAATAAAGAATTATGAGTGTCAATTTATTCGTATAGGAATAAGATTATTCACTGATTAACTATAGCAAGTCGATTTGAATAATGATTTGTATAGGAACAGTTCTTTTTAAAAAAGAAGAAGAGAAAATCTCTGAACGTAGAAATATCTTCTGTTACTGTTATAATGTTTCTTTAATGTAGAAATGTTGTTGTCATTGGTTTGTAAATGGAAAATGATGTTAAATTCAACTTGTGATTAAAACAGTTTGTTAAATGGAGAATGATATCCATATTGTAAGATGTTGGAATCTGTTTTATTCTTTTGAGTGGTGTCATTACATCTTGTGGAATTCGGTGGGTTATTAGTTATATTTTAAAAGAAGTTAGTGTAATTCTGTTCAACATTTCATTGAAAGTAATTGTGGAACTTAGTTGTGGATGTCTATTAAGATGTGTCTGTGCTAGTTATGTATTCGAGTTTCACTGTCAATAGACACTTTAGGCAATTTGATTTATCATTATTTCAGTTAAGTGTTTAATTGTGTTACTTTTTGGACTGAATATGTTCACAGTTCTATTTTATTGTCTTATGGGTGACAATTGTACTTTATCTTACAAGTTGTGAATAAGATGTTTAAGCTGGAATCTTTCTTAGTTCTGCTATTGTGAATAGCTAGATGGAAAAGAAATATGAAATGGAATTGTAAGATAAAATGTATATCTTTGTACTATTCCATTACCAGGCTGAATGTATCATGTGGTTAAATAGATAGATTTCTATTTGCATGATGGTTTCTGGTTATTTTAGTTAGCATGTGTTTGTGAAGAATTTCAGAAGATGATCACATGTGGAGATGGCTGAATTGGGAGAACCAATTTAGTGAACAAGTGATAACCTTTAAAATTTATTGGGTTGGGTTTTAATTTAAAAAGATAATTGGCCTCCCCTATGTCTATGATTTGCGTGATCTAGAACGGAGTATGGGGCATAAGGTACTGTTACATTATTAAACAGATTAACAGATAGCTGTGTGCACTATTAAGTTTATTAACGGGAGTACAGATTACCTTACATTGTAAGATATGTCATGGGCACAACCATGGGTGCAGAATCTTGACTCTTTAGTGTTTAAACATCTCAGTGGATATGTGCATCATCTTTCTGGAATTCTGACTGCGAGTTATTTCATCATAACATGTTGTCTTGTCTTCTATATTATGTGACTGTTGTAATGAGATAATAATGTTTTGGTTCAAATGAGTTTTATGGTATATGAAATATGTTCATTATGATGCTTATGATTGCAGGTTTATCATGGAGGTTTATGTGTATTGTATTTATGCTGAGCCCTATTTGTTTTGTGGTGTTGTGTTCTTATTTGTTATTTCAGGAACCTACATGGATAAAACTATGAATCTGGGTCAGTGGTTGGCCGCTGTTAAAATTTATGGGAAACAGATTGTAACAATAATGTTGATCATTAGGGTAGTTTATAGATCTTATAGGGAAACTTAGGCAGATTTCCTACATTTGTATTTGAATCATTTCAATTAAGAGTACTGATGTAACTCTTTGTAATCAGAAATTTGTATGAACAACTTTGTAAGATAGTTTGTAAACTTATATATTCAGTTTTATGGAAGTTAAATGAAAAAAAAAATTTGTTATTTCCTTTTGGTGTATGTTTTTGGATGATTTTATTTTGGTTTCATCACCTAGTTATTGGGTGGTGTTACACAAAGTTGACTAATCATAGCAGTGAATCCAATCAAAGACAAGGTTATTCAAGGGGTAGACGAAACCAAGGAAACTCAAGTAGAGGAAGAAGTTAAGTTAGAACTAACTCATACTTTACAAGTATGAAGTGTTACACATGTGGACAGTTGGTTCATCCTACCTATAGGTGCCCTGATAAACCTACTTCATCAAGAAATGATAACAAGGTTGCATATGCTCATGAGGACACATCAAGTGTCAAGACTCTTTCCGTTGATCACATTGAATCAGAGAAGGGAGAGAAATTAAACATTTAGAAGAGTTTTGATTAGACAACCAGTCAAAGATGAACCCAAGCATAGGAGGGCTTTGTTCAGAATTAGGTGCAAGATTTTGGGCAAAGTATGCAAGGTTGTTATGGATTCAGGATCCATAGATAACATCATATTAGAGGAGGTAGTAAAAAAACTCAAAATGGAAAAGATACCCCATGTCAATCCATACAAGGTGAAATGGTTGAACAAGGGGCAATGCGTGTTGGTAAATGAACAAACTTGGGTTGAGTTTTCTATTGCAGGTTATAAAGATAAATTTCTCTATGATATATTTCCTATGGATGCATGCCATCTTCTATTGGGCATGCCTTGTAAATTTGATAGGGGAGCTATCTATGATGGAAAGGATAATTCCATCTCTTTCAAGAAAGATGGAAAAACATTTAAAATACAGTCCTTGTTGGACGAAGATGATCCATAGCCCAAGACCCCTAGTATTTTGTTGAGTTGTGGAAAAGAGTTCATCAATACTCTTAAAGATGAAGCTAGTGAATGGTATTCCATTTTGGTCAATCCAAATGAGGAGAATCCAAAATAGGAACCTTTTCCATCAAAAATCTAAGTGTTACTTGACAAGTACAAGGGTATATTTAATGATGGTACTCCTACAACTTTACCTCCTAGAAGAGTGATAAGTCATCAAAATGACTTTGTGCCTGGTGCATCATTTCCAAATAAGGAACCTTATAATCTTACTCTAGAATAGAATCAAGAGGTAGCTAGACAAGTGCAAGAACTTTTAGATGAAGGATTAATCAAGAAGAGCATAAACCCATGTGTTATACTCATGGTGTTGGCATCAAAAAAAGGTGGAAAATGGAGGTTATGTACAGATTCAAGGGCCATAAATAGAATCACTATCTAGTATAGGTTTCCTATACCAAGAATTGAATATATAATGGATTGTCTAGAAGGATCTATGTATTTCACCAAATTGGATTTGAAGAGTGGATACCACCAAATCAGAGTGAAGGAAGGAGATGAGTGGAAAATGGCCTTTAAGACCACAGGTGGCTTATATGAGTGGCTTGTGATGCCATTTGGGCTCACAAATGCTCCTATCATATTCATGAGGCTCATGAATGAAGTCAAAGACTACACAGGGAGATTTGTGGCAGTGTATCTTGATGATATACTTATTTTTAGCAAAACAAGAGAGGAGCATCTCAAACATGTGGATATTGTTTTGAAGAGGTTGCATGAAGAGAATTTAGCCATCAACCTTCATAAATGTGAGTTCTTCAAGCAATCAATTGTATACTTGGGCTTTGTAGTGTCCAAAGGATTTTTGAAGATAGACCAAAACAAGGTTGCGGCTATCCTAAACTAGCCAACTCCTACCATAGCTATAGAGGTAAGAATTTTTCATGGACTTGAAAAATTTTATAGGAAGTTCATTAGTAATTTTAGTGGTATATGTGCACCTTTTCTAGACACCATTAAGGGTATGGTAAAGACCAAGTTTAGGTTGACCTTTGAAGCTGGTCAAGAATTTGAGAAGTTGAAAGTACAAGTAGCCATGCAACCTATACTTAGACTACCTAGTTTTGATAAGTTATTTACCCTAGAATGTGATGCAAGTGGGATGGTAGTAGGGGGTGTGTTAAGTCAAGAGGGCATACATGTAGCCTTTTTTAGTGAGAAATTAAATGAAGCCAAGAAGTACTCTTCTTATGACTTGGAATTGTATGTCTTAGTTCAATCTATATGGAAGTGGAGACATTACTTATTACCCAAAGAATTTGTTGTGTTTACTGATAATTAGACCCTTAGCTATATCAATAGACAATAAAAGCTAAGTAATAGGCACCTAAAGTGGATGGAATACCTTCAAGAATTAACATTCACAATCAAGCACAAGAAGGGGTAGTTGAACAAGCTTGCAGATGCACTAAGTTGAAGGTTGTTGACCATTCAAGAAGTTCAATTGAATAGTATTGGAGTAGAGAGTTTCAAGGACCTCTATAAGGATGATGAAGAATTTGTAGAAGCCTATAAGGTGTGTACTGATTTTTAGAATTATTTTCATAGTAAGTTATCTAATTTTACTTTGAAAAGTGGATTGTTGTTTAAGGGAAACTAGTTGTGTGTTCCAAGGGGTTCAATGAGAGAGAACCTTATTAAAGAAAGTCATAATGGTAGATTAAGTGGTCATTTTGGTGTGAACAAAACCATAGCATTAGTACAAAGGTTTTACCATTGGCCAAAGTTAGTAAGGGATGTAACCAAATATGTTGAGCAATGTGTAGTGTGTATGAAAGAAAAAGGAGGAGCTAGAAATGTAGCTCTATATCAACCTTTACCAATCCCTAATAGACCATGGGAGTGTATGAGCATGAATTTCATTATGGGGTTACCTAAGACAAAGCATGGTTATGATAGCATTTATGTTATGGTAGACAGATTTAGCAAAATGGGTCATTTTATACCTTGTAAGACTACTCATGATGCTAGTTACATTGCATATTTTTTATTTAAGGAGATTGTAAGGATCCATGGTGTACCCTTAAGCATTGTGTCAAATAGGGATGTCAATTTTGTGAGCCATTTTTGGAAAACATTATGGAGCAGATTGGGTACTAACCTTTCCTTTGGTTTAGCTTACCACCCTCAAACTGATGGCCAAAATGAGGTGGTTAACAAGGTGTTAGGTATCTTTTTGAGGTGCCTAACTAAGGAATATGGACAAACCTAGGATGTGGTCATTCTCCAAGCTGAATATGCTTACAATGATAATGTGAATAGAACCATAGGTTAGAGTCCTTTTGAAGTGGTTTATGGTATGCCCCCAAGGGGTGT
The DNA here is from genome assembly GCA_027943335.1 of Chamaecyparis obtusa. Classification (NCBI taxonomy): domain Eukaryota; kingdom Viridiplantae; phylum Streptophyta; class Pinopsida; order Cupressales; family Cupressaceae; genus Chamaecyparis; species Chamaecyparis obtusa. Next base: position 2,216,860 of record BSBK01006944.1, on the reverse strand, counting down.
ATGTGAGATCATAGATCTTGGAGCTATGGAATATAGGAGTGGTCATGCTAAAGACTCTACTCAAACCATGAAGGATATAAAGGAGTAGGTGAAGAGGTCTATATAGGAGACTACACAAAAATTGAAGGCTAAAATGGATCAGAAGAGAAGGGATGTTCAATTTGAGGTAGGGGACTATGTCATGTTCCATTTGAACAAATCTAGGTTGCAGAAGTGGATGCCCACTAAAATTCAGATGAAGAGAGTAGGTCCATATAAAATCTTATCCAAGTATAGGGCTAATGCATACTGTTGGGAGTTCCCTTTGATCTTCAACTTGTAGATTTATACTTTGATGGATAACTTTAATATAACTTTGACTCTATCACCACTCCAAAGTCTACAAGGAAGAGGGCCAATTAACAAGGATCAACAATGAGATCCTCCTACACTTTGAGCCTTAATGCTCAGGTGGTTGTACCCTTGACTCACTTCTCAAAAGGAGTCTCAAAACAATATACAACTATATCCTTTACCAATTGATTTAAGATTTTATCATTTAAATGTGTGTGTGATTGATGATGATGGACTACTTCCAAAGAATCGATCAGTGCCCTAACCCAGGGCAAAGAGTCACTTGATAACATATGTCAACTAAAACCTTAACTCAGACACACATGAACTTAGAGTAACTTCTTTGCCTATTACTCCCCTCACTCTCAAACATGATCATAAAATTCCAATCTAACAATGAACTCACTGAAATCACCCTAAAGGCTTTAATCCTAACTTTGTTAGGAACTCCAAGCTAATCTCACAATACTCTTTTTTTACCATATGCTAATCCACTTTATGACCTTAACATATATGAATCCACAACCAGAACAAGAAGACAATCAAAAGTTTGAGACAATAATTCAAGTGTATTCTCATTAAATTTCAAAATCAATACATTACCAAGGCAACACAATGCAAAGAGAAACAAAACCCTAAATCCAATTTCTCCTTGTTCAGTATAATACTATCAACAACAACCCTTACAAAATAAAAAAATCTGCAACTTATACCCGTAGTCATCTTGGAATCCTCAAAGAAGATGCATCAAGCTTTAGGTGACTAGGGTTAGGGTTTCAACTACCCAACCAATCAAAAATTACATCAAAAGTTATTGCAGGGGAAGAAACATAGGCAACCCAGAGAAAATGAATCTCAAATAGATTTGCAATCATCAAAATCTTTGACAATAGTACAAAATAGCAAGGAAACACCATAAAAAACAATCAAATTGACCACCTAAAAACACACCTCGAGCATAAAACCATAGGGTATAGACCCCTACAAATGATCATGGAGCATCCTGGACCACACTACAACCATCAATGCCACCAAAAAAATCAAATCTAGCCTCAAAAGCAATTAAAATCAGTCCTTTCTATCATTGGAAACCCTATGCAAATTTGAATTTGAAATCAAATCATCATTTCCAAACGCCAGCAAAAAATCAACAGTCGACATTTAAATCTGAGCTATCTTTAAGTCATGACTATCAGATCTTCCCTTTTCACGGTCTTTATGATTTATCACTTAATAGGACCCTATTCAAACTTAGCGAATTGGCGACTGAAGGATGCCTCAAAGTCGTAGAATACTTTATGCCTCTACCATTTTGTTTAGCAACAATGTGAACACTTGTTCATGGAATCACCAGCCTTTTAGAAGTCTACTAATTTTTCTTTGCGAATGAGTGAAACCCATTGAAATTTGTCAAACTACCAAAACCTTATGCAAACCACCAAAAGATTGAGGAAATCTTACTAGGCCCACATCAAGAAGATCGACGGTTGTCTCACCTTCACATAGACCTCCAAGATTCTTCCAGATCATGAGACAACCATCAGATGAAGAATCTTACCATGCTCTGACAACCCTCTGACAAGATATGAAATCAATAGTCAGTGCAAGATCTTAAACCTTTGACACATCTCATAAGAACTTACGCCAACCATTGATTTACTAACAACATCAGGACCCTCTGATGCATCTAAAAACTAGGTCCCACTAACAACTACCAAGTCACTACCTCATGGACCAATAAAAGACTACCAACTGTACTTACATGGCAATCAGGACCCACTAAGAACATTATACCACCTAGAAGATCAGATGGTTGGTGCAAGATCTAAAAGGCTCAAAAGATTCTATGTGCTTATATGCCAATCGTCGATCTAGAATCTTAGCTGATTGAGATACTGGGCCTGCCTGACATGTTATATCAAACTCACCACCCTCGACCAATAAAAAGCTACCAATTCAACATCCTCTGACAATGGACCTGCCCACTTAGAAAAGCTACATCATGGAAAGGGAATCAACATTTGTCACAAAAGCACAAGCCTCTAACAAAACCCTTTCACTTTCATGACAACCATTGGATTAAGATGTTGTTAGTAGGCCGGGCCTAGGAAATAGTAAGCCAGAACATAGGAAATATTAAAGCACAGGACTTAGGCTTTTTAGGAAAATTTAGGCGCTGAAGACCATAGGAAAAAATTAAAGGCCGTCGGGGGTAAACCTTAGGAAGAATTTAAATGGTCGCCAACCAAAAATATAAAGCACATGCAAATTAGGACCTTTAAGTGACCTAGAAAAGGTAACATAAAAATAGAATAGGGCCAGGGTTTTCAAAGGATTTCACACCAACAGCTAGTTTTTCAAAATTTGAACTAAGGGTTAGGCCAGAGACGTAAAAAAAATAGCAGAGACCAAAAGAAATGGGCTAGAGTAATGAAATTTTTTCAGAGTGCTAATAGTGGCTCTGTCTGGGGAAGTATGCCTCCTGTAGGCATAGCAAGGACTTAGAATCACTGGTTAAAGTAGACCATCCCACTGGAAAACTGACAACAAAGAGCAACAAGACCAAAACCTTATAGACCAGGACAAAATAGGATAGGGGCAAGCAACTTTACAAAATTTACAGAATGTACAGACCTAACTACTGTTCATGGAAAATAGAATACCTTCAATTGAATTATTTCTTCAAGAATTGTCCATGAACTGGCAATTCTTGAATATCACCATTCAATTCTTTTACAACATATGAATCTTGGCCCCATTTCTCATGAATTAGATATGGCCCTAGCTAGATGGGATCAAACTTACCATGTTTTCCTTTATCCTCCAATCTGGCATTCCAAATTAACACCAAATCACCAGGCTCAAACCTTCTTTCAACAGTCTTCTTGTCATACAAATTCTTAACCTATAACTGTAATTTGGCATTTCTTGCAGCTGACTCTCTTATAGTCTCATCCAACCTAATGAGGTCATCAATCCTCAACTTCATCTCATCATCTATTTCATCATCATATAATTTCACAAACTTGTACATTTCCAGTAGATTATTTTGAGGCATCCTTGCATGTATTCCATATATTAGGTCAAATGGTGCACAACCAATTGCCTTTTTCACAGTTACCCTATCAGCCTATACAGCTAATGGCAATTTTGAATTCCATGCCCTCTTATTGTTTTCAAGAATCCTCTTTAGGATTTTAATCAAATTCTTATTAGTAGATTTTGCCTGACCATTTCCTTGTGGATGATAAGGTGAAGAATTAGAAATTTGAATTCCTAGATCTTTGCAAAAGTCCTTATATTTAGTAGACCTGAAGCACATGGCATTATCACTTACTATCCTCTTAGGGCAACCCTACCTTGTGACAATATTGTTAACTAAGAAATCAGTCACCACCTTGCTAGTTGCATTTCTTGTAGGTATAGCCTCTACCCACTTAGTAAAGTAATCAGTGGCAACCAAGATCCATGAGTATCCTCCACTTGACTTGTTTGGTATCTCCCCTATGAAATAAATTCCCCATTGTTGGAAAGGAGCTTTTACTTCTACTAGTCTTAATGGCATGTTACCTAAAAATTTAAGCTTACAAGAGAACCTTTGACAAAAATCACACCTCCTTAACAACTATTCTACGTCCTTGAAGATTGTCGGCCACTAGAATCCTGCTCTCAAGATTTTATGAGCAGTTGTGATGCAGGAGCATCCTGGGTGTAAGAGCAATCTTGCATCACCCAAAAACATTTCTATTTTTTTTTTTTTTTGAATTCAATAAGGGCTATCTTGTGCAGAGCTGCTATTTATGGAAAGTTACTATTTTTGGGGACAGAAACTTTGAACTCAGTTTTGAAGGCTTTAGAGGCCCCGGATGAGGTCGAATTTTGGGCTGAATGAAGCTTGCTTAATTCAAGTGTTGTAGAGCTCCTCGCGCCCTTTCTGAAATGGGGTTACAATAGTCAATCGGGTCAACTGGTGATGACTTATGGTCTTCGAAAGTTGGGTCACCTGAAATGGCGGAAAATGATTTTTCTTCAAAATTTCTGTTCGGGTTTCAAAATTTATTTTGAGCCGACTGTGATGTAATGAAATGTAAAATAAAAATAATTCTAAGTTTGGTCGGCCTTATTGGCTAAAATTCTGGAACCTTCCCAGGCGGTGGAAAATTGCCTATATAAGGAAGGCTGTATTATTGTCTTAGGCAGTTCAGAATAGTTCTGGGGTAGTAGATCTGGGTAATAGTTCGAGGCTTTGTCCTACAGAATATTGTAAGGGAATGCCCATGTGGCTTTGCATATTGTGATTCTGAAAGTTTGTAATTCCACATTTGTGGAGATAATAAGAAGCCAATTTTCTGTTCTTGCATATTGTTGTTGTTTCTCTTTTTCTGTTATGTGTTTGTGGTATTAAGGGGAGCACCCTTCATCAAGTGGTATCAGAGCCAGGTTTTCTTGAGTGTGTAAACAGATCGCCGACTGTGAGGCAGTTTGCACCAGGACCGTGGCTAGGGTTTCAGCGCGCATCGCGAAAATGCCTCCACGAAGGGAACGTGGCGGAAGAGCTGGTGTTGTAACACCTGAGGTTAGAGAGCTACAGAGACAAGTGCGAGCATTACAAGAAGAGATTCGTAGAGGAATGAATCTTAATGTCAGAGATGAAAGCGAGGATGAAGCCGAAGAAGAATATGAAGCAGGAGAAGTTGAAATTGTGAACTAGGAGGAAGATAGACTTTTTCGGGCGATTTCCAAGATTGGGAAAAGACCTAAGATTGAGGTTCCTACATTTTCTGGAAATCTTAACCCAGAGGAATTGATCGACTGGATCAATGAGTGTGAAGAATATTTTGAGTATGAAGATGTTGAGGATCCTGATAGGGTCAAATTTGTGAAGGCCAGACTGAAAGGTCATGCGAAGATATGGTGGCAAGAGATTCAGCTGGAGCGAAATAGAAGGGGAAAGGAGAAAATCATGAGATGGGATCGGATGGTGGATAAATTGAAGCGACAGTTCATTCCTGTTGATTATGAGCTTGACCTACTGAAGAAAATGCAGAGTTTAAAGTAAGCGGCAAGATCTGTTCAGGAGTATACAGAGGAGTTCTATCGACTTCTCATCAGAACAGGCCATGCAGAAGCTGATAAGGAGAAAGTTGCCCGATACCTTAATGGGTTAAGGCCAAGCATTCAAGAGGAGCTGAATCTGGTTCGAATGAACAGTATTGAAGAGGCATACCAGTTTGCCCTAAAAGTAGAGGAAAAGCTAAACAAGAAGTTTGAGAGCAGACAAAACGGAAGAGGTCGCGGTGGACGATCTGGTGGACGGTCATATGGTGGCCGAAATGAAGATCTGAAAAAGAAGGATGAGGCCAGTAGCAGTCAGAATCAGCGAGGAAATAATTCCAATCGCTTCCAGGATCAGAATAATAGAGATCAAAGAGGAAGAGGAAGAGGACAAGGATCTGGAAGAGGTGGCTTCCGTGGGACATGTTTTCACTGTGGAGAAGAAGGTCATAGGGCATTTGAATGTCCTCAGCGCCAAGGCAGAACAGACAGGAGAAATGAAGGCCAGGCCAGAATTGCACATGTAGATGAAGATGCTAGATCATCAAATTCTGAAGATGCTGAAAGAGGAGAAACGTTGATTAACAGAAGAGTCCTGTTGAGTGGTGAGAATGAACCTGAGCAAAGGAGGAGCCTGTTTCGCACCAGGTGCAAGTGTGAAGGTAAATGTTGTGATGTGATCATTGATAGTGGAAGCACTGACAATTTGGTGTCAGAAGAGATGGTGACAAAGTTGAAGCTTAAGAGACAGAAACACCCACATCCATATCGGATTGCCTGGGTGCAGGATGACCACAAGGTCATGGTCAGTGAACAGTGCCTGGTAAAGTTCAAGATTGGCGGATACCAAGATGAGGTATTGTGTGATATCATATCTATGGATGCATGTCATATGTTGTTGGGTAGACCATGGTAGTTTGACAGATGTGCTGTACATGATGGCCGTGCAAATACCTATTCCCTGACAAAGGATGGAGTGCGACATAAGCTAAAACCATTGAAGGAGACTGAAGAAAAGGTATGTGGTAATGCAAGGATAACTTTTGTTGATGGAAGAAATTTCCTAGATGGTATGAGGCATGAGTATGTATATTTTGCTTTAATTCCAAAAGCTAGTAAAGAGGAAGTAGAAGATGTTCCTGTAGAAGTTGCAGATTTGTTGAATGAGTTTCAGGATATTGTATCCGATAACGTGCCTAATGGATTACCACCAGTCAGGAAGATTAGTCATCAGATGGACTTGATTCCAGGAGCGAGTTTGCCAAATAAGGCAGCACACAGAATGACACCTGCAGAAAGTGAGGAGTTGAACAGACAAGTACACGAGTTGTTACAGAAAGGATTGATTCGAGAGAGTTTGAGTCCCTGTGCAGTACCAGCGGTATTAGCACCAAAGAAGAATAGAGAGTGGAGGATGTGTACAGATTCTAGGGCAATAAACAAGATCACAATCAAGTACAGGTTTCCATTACCACGGATGGATGATATTATGGACTGTTTGAGTGGAGCTGTGTATTTCTCAAAGATAGATCTGAAGAGTGGATATCATCAGATTCGGATCAGAGAAGGAGATGAATGGAAGACTGCCTTCAAGACAAAGGAAGGACTGTATGAGTGGTTAGTCATGCCTTTTGGGCTAACCAATGCACCGAGCACTTTCATGCGGCTCATGAACGAGGTTCTGAAAGAATTTCTGGGTAAGTTTGTCATTGTTTACCTAGATGATATTTTGATCTTTAGTAAGACATTGGATGAGCATATGATGCATATTCGTATGGTATTTGAGAAGTTGAGAGAAGAGAAATTGTTGATTAATTTGAAGAAGTGCAGTTTTGTGAAGAAAGAGTTGGTGTATTTGGGATTTGTAGTTTCAGCAGAAGGTCTAAAAATGGACCCAGAGAAGGTATAGGCTATCCTTGAATGGCCTACTCCAAGGAGTGCTACTGAGGTAAGATCTTTTCATGGTCTAGCTAGCTTTTACAGAAAGTTTATCAGAAATTTTAGTAGTATTTGTGGACCCTTGACTGAAACAATGAGAGGGGATAGAAAAGAATTTAAGTGGACTAATGGGGCAGAAAAGAGTTTTCAATTGTTGAAACAAAAAGTCACAGAACAACCCGTTTTAGCACTTCCAGATTTTAATAAGGTGTTTCAAGTAGATTGTGATGCTAGTGGTACTGCAATAGGAGCTGTTATGAGCCAAGAAGGTAAACCTGTTGCTTATTTCAGCGAGAAGTTAAATGATGCCAAGAGGAAATATTCTGTTTATGATCAAGAATTTTATGCTATAGTTCAGGCATTCAAGAAGTGGAGACACTATCTGCTTCCTAAGGAGTTTGTTTTGTATACTGATCATCAAGCTTTGCAATATTTGAATAGTCAAGGAAAATTGAATCAAAGGCATTTGAAATGGGTTGAGTTTTTGCAGAGTTATACATTTGTTTTGAAACACAGAAGTGGAAAGTCTAATAGGGTTGCAGATGCTCTTAGTAGAAGGCAACTATTGCTGACAGAAATGCAGATTGAAGTGGTTGGGTTCAAGGAACTCAAGAATTTGTATCCAGAGGATCTTGATTTTGGTGAAGCTTGGAAAGCTTGTACAGAACCTGTTACTCTAGACAGGACGAAATGGTTAGATTTCATCATCCAGGATGATATGCTATTCAGAGGGAGTCAGTTGTGCATTCCACGAAGTTCTATGAGGGAGAATCTCATCAAGGAGAAGCATAGCGGGGGATTGGCTGGACATTTTGGTCATGATAAAACCCTTGGTTTGGTTAGTGAGAATTATTATTGGCCACAATTGCAGCAAGATGTGAAGAAGTTTGTACAGAGTTGCAGAGTATGTCAGATGGCGAAAGGAGTGAAGCAGAATACAGGGTTGTATCAGCCATTACCTGTACCAGAGAAACCTTGGGAGGATATCAGCATGGACTTTGTTCTTGGTTTACCGAGGACACAGCGGGGACATGATTCAATTTTTGTAGTAGTTGACCGATTTTCAAAGATGGCACATTTTATTCCCTGCAAGAAGACTAATGATGTTGTTCATGTAGCAGAATTGTTTTTTAAAGAAGTAGTGAGACTTCATGGTTTGCCAAAGACCATAGTTTCAGATCGGGACACTAAGTTTGTTGGATATTTCTGGCATACATTGTGGAAGAAGTTGAAGACAGATTTGAAATTCAGTTCATCACATCATCCACAGACTGATGGACAGACAGAGCTGGTGAATAGGAGTTTGGAAAATTTGCTGAGATGTTTGGTTGGAGATAAGCCAACAGGATGGGATTTGATTTTACCACAGGCAGAATTTGCATACAATAATTCTGTCAACAGGAGCACTGGTAAATCACCATTCCAGATTGTATATGGAAGTAGTCCAAGAAATGCATCTGAATTGAGGAAGATAGATAAAGGAGAAATAAGTAGTGCTGAAGCTGAAGATTTTGCAGAACACTTGAAGAACATCCATGAAGAGGTGAGGAAGCATATTACCAAGATGAACGCACAGTATAAGGCTAAGTCAGATGAGAAAAGGAGGTATAAGGAATTTCAGGTTGGTGATGAAGTCATGGTTCATTTGCGGAAGGAGCGGTTTCCAGTTGGTACATATAACAAGTTGAAAATGAAGAAGTTTGGACCATGTAAGATATTGAAGAAGCATGATTTAGGAAATGCATATGAGGTAGAATTACCTACTGAGCTAAATATTTCACCAGTGTTTAACATTTCAGATTTGATAGAGTATCATGAAGGAGGTGTTGAAGATGAGATCACAGTAGCACAGTGGAGTATTCCAGCAACTAGTTCAGACACTAAGGAGATCGAAGACATACTGGACAGTCGTGTTGGCAGAAGCACAAGGAACAGGACATATGAAGAGTATTTGGTCAAATGGAAAGGATGACCTATTGAAGATTCATCATGGTTGACAAAGGAGGAGGTTAGCCGTCTTGGTTTTCCTCTGCACACCTGAGTCGTGACAGGGTCACTTCTCAAATTACCCTGGGTGTCTGATGCAGGAGCATCCTGGGTGTAAGAGCAATCTTGCATCACCCAAAAACATTTCTTTTTTTTTTTTTTTTTTGAATTCAATAAGGGCTATCTTGTGCAGAGCTGCTATTTATGGAAAGTTACTATTTTTGGGGACAGAAACTTTGAACTCAGTTTTGAAGGCTTTAGAGGCCTCGGATGAGGTCGAATTTTGGGCTGAATGAAGCTTGCTTAATTTAAGCGTTGTAGAGCTCCTCGCGCCCTTTCCGAAATGGGGTTACAATAGTCAATCGGGTCAACTGGTGATGACTTATGGTCTTCGAAAGTTGGGTCACCTGAAATGGCGAAAAATGATTTTTCTTCAAAATTTCTGTTCGGGTTTCAAAATTTATTTTGAGCCGACTATGATGTAATGAAATGTAAAATAAAAATAATTCTAAGTTTGGTCGGCCTTATTGGCTAAAATTCTGGAACCTTCCTAGGCGGTGGAAAATTGCCTATATAAGGAAGGCTGTATTATTGTCTTAGGCAGTTCAGAATAGTTCTGGGGTAGTAGATCTGGGTAATAGTTCGAGGCTTTGTCCTACAGAATATTGTAAGGGAATGCCCATGTGGCTTTGCATATTGTGATTCTGAAAGTTTGTAATTCCACATTTGTGGAGATAATAAGAAGCCAATTTTCTGTTCTTGCATATTGTTGTTGTTTCTCTTTTTCTGTTATGTGTTTGTGGTATTAAGGGGAGCACCCTTCATCAAGTTGTTTTACCCATGTAATGTCCACCACAAACTCCCTCATGCATTTCCTTTAACAACTTGTTAGCTTGATTCTCATCCACACATTTCAAAAGTATGCAATCTAAATTCTTTCTATACAATTTACATTTCATAATTACATACTTGATGGCCTGTAATTTTAATGTTCTCCTTTGATTGTCATTCATTCCTACTCGACATTCCATGTTTCTCAAGTAATAGATGATATTTTGATACTAGATACAATCGTCCATATCACATGTATAAACAATTTCAGAATGATTTATCTAATTTACATCAAGATTGGATTGAGCCATCAGTTTTGCCAATCCCTGTCCTCTAACCAATTTAGTAATTTGGATATCAATGTTGAATTCTTGGATCCTATTGATCCATCTGCATCTTCTCCTAGACACTTCCTACTATGAGAAAATATCCTTCACAGCTGCACTTGGCACAAAAGAAACCACAACTGCTCCCATCAAGTAACACCTAAAAGCCTTGACTGCCTTCACAAGTGCATATGCTTGTTTTTCATTTATGTCATATTTCAATTCAGCAACCTACAAAGATTTACTGAAGAATGCAATAGGCTACTCAAGACCATCCTTATTCTTTTGTAACAAAACTGCAGCAATAGTGTGAAAAGATGCGAAGGAAAAGATGTGCATTGGGACATTATAATCAGGTGCCTTAAGCATTGGTGCATCTTTGATAGCCTGCTTGATATTCTTGAAAGCCTCATCAGGCTCACCCTCCCAATTGATTGTAGATCCCTTCTTCAACATCTTGGAAATAGGTCTAGTAACCTCTGCAAAGTTTGTTACAAACCTCCTTAATAAATTGACCTGACCAAAGAAAGACTGAATTCCTTTAACATTTTTTGGTCTCAGAATTTTATCAATGGCTGCCACCATCTCAAGGTCAATTCTCACTTCTTTCTTCCCAACTAAGTGGCCAAGTAACTTACCTTCAGTGACACCAAATGCACATTTCCTTGGATTTAATGAAATGCCATATTTCAAAGCCCTCACAAATATTTTCTCTAAATGAGTACAATGGTCTTCTTCCTTCTTGGAATAGGTAGTTAAATCATCTTGATAAACAACAAGGAAATCATTTATAAAATCTACAAAAGCAACATCCATTGCCCTCTGAAAAGTAGCACTAGCATTTGTGAGACCAAAAGGCATTCTCACATAAACATATGTCCCCCAAGGTGTTGTAAAAGTTGTCTTAAACTGTTCTAATTCTTTTACAATTACTTGATTGTAACCAAAGAAACCATCCATCATAGACATCAATTTTGATCTGGTCACTCTCTGCAACATAGCTTCCATATTGGGTAGACAATAGTTATCCTTTAATGAGCTAATGTTCAAATTTCTAAAGTCCACACAAAGCCTGATGTCACCATTCTTCTTTCTCATAGGAACAAGATTTGACATCCAAGAAGAATGCCTAATAGGCTTGATAATGCTAGCATCCCTTAACTTCATCAACTCTTCTTGCATCTTAGGTGCCAAAGTGGGATTTATAGGCCTTTATTTTTGCTGGAAAGGTTTAGCATCTCCCTTCAAAGGAATGATATGCTGAAACAAATCTTCTCTATAAACCTTTAGGTCATCTTATGACCATGCAAAAACATGCCTGAATTTTCTCAATAACTTAATCAAAGATTTTCTCACATTGTGAGACATGTCCCTACTAATGTATACCTTCTTAGGTGCCTCATGTGTTCCAAGATTTATCTCCTCTAGATCAGCATGATCTTCTCTTTTGATATTCTTTTGAACTCTATCCTGGTTATCAAAGACAGTCTCCAAAATAACAAGCCCCTTGGGCACGGGCACCTTGTTAGTTTTAAGTTGAATAACCTCATTGCCAAAGAAAACCTCTTTTCCTTATGCTAACTCAACTAAGGCTAAACAATCAAATTCCTATCCATGATACTGATCTTCACAACTCATAAACTTCAAGATATCATTATCATCATAAAAAAATTGCCAATTTTCAATATTGTCTGGTATACTAGGCCTAGTCTAAATTCCAACTTTAGAGATACCAAAAAATGTAATATCACTGGGATTGATTGCTATATTGGCTAATAAGTCAGCCATCTTATTGTTACTCCTATCCTTCCACTCAATATTGAAGGCATCAAAATGTTCAATCAAATCCCAAACTGCATTCTTATATTGTTTTAACCTCTTGTTCTTCGAAGCATATACTGACCTGACTTGGGACACCACCAACTCAGAATCAACAACAACACTTAAGCACTTAATACCATGTTTTTGTGTCAACCTCAATCCTAACAACAATGCCTCATACTTTGCTATATTGTTGGTACAAAATAAATTCAATGTGAAAGAAAATTTGTAGGTGTTTCCATCAGGAGAAATAAGTAGAATACCTGCTCCTACTGCATCCTTGCAATTTGCACCATCAAAGTACATTACCCACAAATCACCCTTCATAGAATTAATACTTACCTCAATAGAGATAGGTGACAAAATAGGTTCCTTCTCAAGTACAGGGATCTCTACCCTAAAAGCATTAATATTAGTATCCACAAAACATGTAGTTTCATTATCAATACTTCTCTCAATCATGTGGCATACTCTTGGTTCTCACTCAATCTTGACAAACTGATCATCAATCTTGAAAGTGGCATAGGACAGATCACACTATAAACTTCCACCCATGGCAACACTCCACCTTCTAGATAGTAGCATCCCATAATGAGGAGGGATGTCTACCACCAAAACACTCATTGTTAACTCTTTCTCTGGATATGTTGCTAGCCTATATGGCATTGCATTGATAGTACCAATGACTGGTACCTCCCTCTGATCCATTGCACAACATCTGCCTTGAACTGTATCAACTTTAAGGCCCAATTTTTCCATAATCTTAGAAGGCATAATAGTATTAGAGGCACCACTATCAATCATACAATTTCTTAATTTCATTCCATTCACAAAGACACTTAAAAAGAATGGATCAATGTTTTCAAGGCTAGCGTTAACAGAACTATCCAAATATATAGGAGGAATTTGAGATACAATTCCCTGAGTAGCAACACCTTTCAATGCTTTATCCTGAGATCCATTGCATGCAAAATCATTGTTATGAACATTATCTACCCATGCAATAGCTCTATCTTTGTGTTCAGGGATCCTCAACAATCCTGACAATGGAACCTTAACTGTAATTTGAGACAATACAGATAACATATCAATAGGAGCAGAGGAAGGAATATCAATCTGCACTGCTTTAGTATCTCTTTGCCTATCCGATCCATTAGGTGTATTGGCCACCCTCATTTTTTCATTCTTAGCCATTATGTTAACTGGCTTCTCATTCTCAATAGAAAATCTTTCAACTCCAACTCCCTTAGGCTAACAATTCTTACCTTTTACATTCTTGAATTTCACCATGTGATCACCTTTGATTTGTTCTCATTAGGCTCTCCGAAGTTAGTGCTCTTTATAAACATTCCTGCAGCTTTCTCATTTGTATTCCTTGCCACCATGACTCTAGTTAGCACTTGGGCAATCATTTCTATAGTAATCCAATCCATCTCTTCTCTAGAAGGTCTTCTTAAATTTACTGCCTCAGAAGAAGAGTTCATGTTACATATCTTCTTATCAATGTCTTCACTATCAGAAAAAACCTCTTGATGAAAAAGGGCCTGATTGTGTCTCTTCACATTTACATCTGCTTCTTCATCAAAATCAGAATCATCTTCATATCCTAGATATGAAGTATCCATGTTGCATCCAACATCATCTTGATCTTATTCTTGATCTATCTCCTCATTACCACAATCTTGATTTGTAGCCATAGAATGTGCAACCACACAATGCTCTGCAAAATGAGGGGACTGGCATGCAACACACTAAGGTATGTCCTCCATGACATTTATTGAAGCTTTTTGTAGAGGGTCAAGGACACATCTATCATTTTTTCCTCTTGCAACATGGACAAAAGGCTTGCCATCCTTCCATTGGGTGTTGTAGGGGTAATTCTACAATCTATTTTGCTTATTGAAATTGTTGTTGAACTGAGGCCTCTCATTGGTAGGAGCACTGATGTTCCTATTTGTAGGTGGCTTCAAATCCTTTAGTGCATTGAGCACCTTATCCAATTTATCTTCTTCTTTCCTCCTAGTTCAAAATTTCCTATCATTTTCTTTTTTGTATTTCTTGTCCCCAAAAAATTGAGGGTCATCTCTCTTCCCACCCAACTTTCCTGATATCTTCATATTGTTCGCAATATTGACAACAATCCTAAATGCATCTCTAAGAGTTCTTGGTTCTTTGTCCCTCAAAAAGTATCCCATCTTTCCATCAGATGCATTGAAGTATGTGGTCAGACAGACATTATCATCTAACCGCATAACTTGGAACAACTTATGCATACCCTTCTGAAATCTCATGTTGAATTCAGCTATAGACTCATTCTAATTTTTCCTTATGGTATTGAATTCATTCAAAATGAAACTAGCATTAGGCCTATCACCATACTACTCTTTAAAACATCTTTCAAAGGAATCCCAAGTATTAATACATTTATCAGGAAATCTCTTAAACCAATCTCTAGCATCCTCCATTAGAGATTGAAGAAACAATTTCATGACTACATCCTCATGCTCTACCTCATAATAATTTAGCATATCAACAAACAACCTAAGATGCTCCTCACAACTAATAGCATTATTACCAACAAACTTAGGTACCTTAACTCTTATATCATTAGGAAAAGCATTCAGGTAGCCTAGTATCCCATCAAAACTAATTTGCCTATAGCCTTCTAGTTGCATAGGTCTTCTTTGAAATCCTAGACTAGTGTTCCCACTAGAATTATTATTTTTATCTACATTCCCACCCACTTGCACATTTGACTATCTTTTAGGATCAAAAAATGATTTTGTAGATACATTAGGAATTAGATTACTAGTAGTAGCATTGCTAGGTGGAACAGTAGTGTTCATAGATGGCATACCTAGTTTAGTAGCAGAAGGGCCATGAACATTAGCTGATGAAGTCATCAAGAACTGGATCTTTCTTCTCTTCTCTACAATAGTAGCATCAACTTCAACTCTTTCCAACTCTTGAGAAAGAGCCTCATCCTCTTTTCTTTTTCTTTCTATCTTTTTCTCCCTATTTGATTTAGGTGGTGGGATCCCTAGTATTGTCACTGGTTTTCTTGCTTGGACACCCACCATCTTTGGCTTTCCTTTTTCATTAATAACTACAGTAGACCTAGTGATCTAATGTCCATTCTTACCCTTAGGAAATGGAGCATAACTTTGCACTTGTCTGATCATAGGGCCCTCTTCATCAAACTCATGGTCTTGCAACAAGCATTCCTACTCACTTCTTAGAGCTTCAAGATCACCAAAAACATCATGCTGCAACACCCTAGGAGCAGAAGTAGGAATCTTGTTTCTCTCCTTCATTTCATTAATTTTTCTAAGGAGAGACTATCTTTCTATTAGAGCATTCACCTTTTCATCTTCTCTCTCCTTTTGTAACCTCTTATATATGGCATCCTGCTCTGCCAACTGTAACCTTAATGCATTTAAATCATTTGGGTCTATCATAATGTCATCAGAACCTGATGACACATCCATATCAGTGAGCTTTTGATATGGGAAATGGACTTGCCTCAATCTCATGGGATCTTTTATGAAATTATCTTCATCAAGATCTAAATCAATCTCAAGACCCATCTCTCTGGCTTGTTCATCCTAACTTGCAGGTAATGAACCCTTGTCTTGAAATACAGCCTCTAAGGTATTATAAAATTTATCTTCAGAGCGACCACCATCTGATCTAGAAATCTATCTTTTGAACCTTCCTCACTTGAGGAAACATGTGGTGCTCTACCTCTGGTATTTCTTTGTTCTCTTATGGGAGCATTAGTAGACTCACCATTCCTTCTTATCCAACTCTTCTTCTCCTGTCTAGGCAATTATTCTAGAGTGACCTTCAAATTTTTTCTGACAAAGGACCTAGTATTCCTCCTTTTGTCCATGATTTATAGTATGAAACTAGTTCTAACCTCTTGAGTCACCACCCACCTATAGTGGGAAATCTTTAACTGAACACAACAGGAAAACAAGAGTGCACTTAATAGATTTTATCTCTAGACTCTCCCCAGTAGAGTCATCATTTTGTTGGTGACTAGGATGGGTAAATCAATTTGGTCCTTAAGATTTTGACTTTACAATGTAACCACAACCAGAAATTCTAACAAATATCCTTTTTCATTGTTGTTCTCCATAGCAGAGTCACCATTTTGTTGGGAGTTCCCTTTGATCTTCAACTTTTAGATTTATACTTTGATGGATAACTTTAATATAACTTTGACTCTATCACCACTCCAAAATCTACAAGGAAGAGGGCCAATTAACAAGGATCAATAATGAGATCCTCCTACACTTTGAGCCTTAATGCTCAGGTGGGTGTACCCTTGATTCACTTCTCCAAATGAGTCTCAAAACAATATACAACTATATCCTTTACCAATTGATTTAAGATTTTATCATTTAAATGTGTGTGTGATTGATGATGATGGACTACTTCCAAAGAATAGATCAGTGCCTTAACCCAAGGCAAAGAGTCACTTGATAACATATATCAACTAAAACCTTAACTCAGACACACATGAACTCAAAGTAAGTGCTTTTCCTATTACTCCCCTCACTCCCAAACATGATCATAAAATTCCAATCTAACTGTAGACACCTAAAAATCCTTTAGAAAATAAAGTATTTTTATTTTCTGAAAAATCCCTGATGACATCATCATTTATTAATTAATTAATTATTTAATTTATTTATTTATTTTTATGTCATTAAATCCCTTTTTCTTAATTAAAAATATTTAATTAAGAAATCCCTTCCAAAAATGTTTAGATCTTATTTAAACATTATCTCCTTATTTATTAATTATTTTAATTAATAAATTGACCAAAAATCTCAAAATAAATAATTTATTTATTTTTTGCCCAAAACTTGGCCAATTTCCTTTAGACCACTAACCTCTTCCAAAATCTTCTAATTCCTTCTTAATCTCGATTAAAAGGGTAATCCCATCTTTTCTAACCCTAATCCCAAGGCCAAATATTTAATTAAGATTAAATATTTAAATTTCATATTTATTGAAACTATTTCAATAAATATTCCCAAAACTTAAGCTTTTGGAATGAATAAACTTTTATTCCATAAAACCAAGGAGAATTCTAGACTCTTCTAGAATCTTTTCAAATCCAACCTCTTCACCCATCCTAATCCTAAAATCCCCTAATCCTAATCCTAATTCCTCCCTTAACCTTGTCACATTCCCTAAACAAGGTTAGCCAACTCTTAAGCTTACCCCAAAGTCAACAAAGAGGGCTTCCCTTTTTGAAATGCATTGAAGGCATTTAAGGCCTCCTTATCCCTCTTACATGCATTTATGGTGCATTTAAGAAGCCCCTCACCCCTTTCTTACACCCTTTGACCTTAGGCACATTTCCCAAATTGTGCACATTCCTCCCCATCTTTCAATCCAATGCCCTTGTGACACTTGTCACAAGGAGGTGATCCCTAAACTAGCACAATCCATGTGCTCCCCTTTGAATGAATCTTGGCCTCTCTTAAGGATTTCAATCCTGGCCACTCATTCTTCCTTCCCAAATTCTATAAATACCCCTCCTTTCAAGAGCAAAATCAATTTAGCTTACTTTCATTCTCATGCACTGTTATGATGCCATTTTCATGTTAGATCTTAGCAAATCATTCTAATTTAGTTTACCTTCAAGCATTTTTAGCTCATCATAGCTTAGTAATAATGGATTAACATAGTTTTTCTTATTGTTTTGCATAGCATAGCATCATATCACATCTCTAATTTGGTCTAAAATCAATCCTAGATTACCCATCATGTAGCTTAATCTCCATTAAAGATTTTTGGATCCTTGAGGCCTTAGGGGAAAATCAGGTGTTCTATACTTATTTTTGTGCCATTTTGGGGTTTTCATGGATTTCAATCCATCTTAGAATGCATTTAGAGTATGCTCCAAGTGCTTAGGGAGCACACCCACATCCCTCTTATCAGAGCAAATCAAACAATGCTTGGGTGCACCTATTTTTGGCTGAATCTGAGGTGGCTAGCTTAGAGTTTCCTTGTTATTGTTTTGATTGTATGCTAGATTAAACTCTTAACATTTGATTGATTTGAGCCTTTCAAAATAGATTATAGGTACCCTCGAAAGCCTTGCTCACATTCTGGCACGCCCGGTGGGACATCTTTCCACAGCTTGTGCTTTATCCTTCAAACCATCTGACATGCCAGTCATTGCACCTGACCATACTCTTCCTCTCTGCATTGCCGTCATGGTCAGAGACTTTTCCATCAAATGGGTCTTAATAGATAATGGCTCAGCTCTAAACTTGTGTACTTTAAAATTCATTCAGCAGATTGGGTTCACCCAGGCCGATATAGCAAATGAAGTGATCACTATCAAAGCCTATGATAACTTGGAGCGTACCTCAGAAGGTACCATTACTTTGCCCATTTAGCTGGGCCCAGCAACACAAGATACTATTTGCCATGTTGTTGATCTTGACCTACCATTTAATATCCTCCTAGGCTGACCATGGATTCATTCCATTAAGGCCGTACCATCTACTTACCATCAGTGCATCAAATTTCCACATCAAGGCACTGAGGTTACCATCCATGCTGACTCCCAACCCTTTGCATATTTTCATGCGATGGAAGCATCATTCCCTCACTCCACTCATTGTCCTGGAACTGACATTGGTACTTCTATTGCCAACTCATCCTGATCCCATTGCGATCCAGAAACCATTCTCACCTCCACCCTCTCTTCCGTCAAGATCAATAACCAAGGTTGTGGTGAATATAGCCTACATGATGCATTTGTCATAGGGGCCCTTCCACTTGATCCACATACTCAAGGGCGCCCAGATCACCAAAGCAAGCCTATTGAAGAGCATCATGAAATCAAGAAAATTGGATCTATGACTTTTGAATCCCATGGCAACATAAACAGTCAAGAGATGGATCCTGACATAAATAGGTGGTTGTATAAAGATCCCCCATCCCCTAACACTCAACTTCTTGGCTATTTCAAAGATAAGTATCCAAAACAATATAAGTATACCACTGAACAATGGCATTATCAAGGTGTTGGTCTAGGGCCACAAGAAGGTGGCAACCAATATCCCATCACACCATCAAAGAATCCTGAACATCAGGGTCTTGGTTTTAATACCCCTTGCCTACATATACAAGGGCCCAATACCACAACTGGGGGCACCAACATGACTAGCGTTCCCCTCTTAAATAGCCAGGATGACCTCATAACAATCGAAGATATCCCTGAAGAGAAAGAAATCAGATCCTACGATGATATCTTTGATGATGACACCCTCCTGGGGACTTCTGTCCTTTGACAACTCACCATAAATCTCATAGAACTTTCCCTCACCCACCCTGAACTCATAGACTAGGACCAACCAAGCATTACACACATCGATGAGTTCCAAAGCATGGAAGCACTCCTAGAATTCATGGGGGCATCAGGCCCACAATCAGTTCAAGATTCAGAATCATCTCACATCTACAAGCTTGACCTAGAGGGATACTTTGGGGAAGAGGCAAGCTTTAGCTGCCAAAGAGAAATTGAAAGAGTAAAACATGAGTCCTTATGTGAAAACCCTTCTAGGGCACATTTTGATTCCAAAAAAGTAAAAATAAAGAGCGTATCTTCTAGTGAAAACTTGGCAATTCAAGTGCTAGAAGATGAAGACTTGCCTCTTCCTCCCATCTAGGATTACAGACCTAAGCAATCACCTATCATCATAGAAGAAACCAAGCCAGTCAACTTAGGTACAGAGGAATGTCCGAGGATCACCTACATTGCAGCCAACATGACAGAAGGTGAAGAAATGGCTTTCACTGCGCTACTTCAAGAAGCTACTACAAACTTTGCATGGTCATATGCACACATGCCTCGGCTTGATCCTAATCTTTTCATTCATCATCTAGTAGTGGATCCTAATGTCAAGCCAGTAAAGCAGAAGCTACGCAAAATGCATCCCAAAGTAGCTCTATTGGTAAAATCAGAACTAGAAAAGCTCCTAGATGCAAAGATTATCAGAGCTATAGATTACTCAGATTAGATCTCCAACATGGTACCTGTCACAAATCTTTTAGGAGACATTAGAATATGCACAGATTTTAGGGACTTGAACAAGGCATGTCCTAAAGATGATTTCCCGCTACCTAACATAGACATGATCGTAGACCTTACAGCGGGCCATGAAATGTTGTCACTAATGGATGGATTTTCAGGCTATAATCAGATTCATATAGTAGAAGCAGATCAACATAAAATAGCATTCACTACTCCATGGGGCACCTTCTGCTGCAACATGATGCCATTCGGGTTAAAGAATGCAAGAGCCACATATCAGAGAGCGATGACAGCAATCTTCTATGACATGATCCACAAGATCCTAGAGGACTATGTGGATGATATTCTTGCAAAATCAAAGACACACCATGGACACCTTGACATTCTTGAGAGTGTGTTTGATCACCTACAGCACTATGGGTTATGGCTCAATCCAAAGAAATGTGTCTTTGGTGTTACATCTAGAAAGCTCCTAGGTTTCATAGTATCGCGACGAGGCATAGAGATAGACCCCAAGAAGGTCAAAGCAATAACAGAGATGCCTCCACCAAGAACACTCAAATAGCTCAGAAGCCTACAAGGAAAGCTTCAATCAGTGCGTCGGTTCATTTCTCAGTTAGCAGACAAGTGCCAACCTTTTACACATCTCCTATGCAAAGACACAAGCTTCAAATGGGATCCCATATGTCAAAGAAGCTTTGATAAGCTCAAGGAGTATCTTGCCAATTCTCTAATCCTAGTACCACCAATTCCAGGACACCCTCTCATACTCTACATCTTGGCAACCACTACAGCATTAGGGGCACTCTTAGCTCAGCATGATGATGACAACAAGGAGAGAGCCATCTATTACATCAGTTGAACTCTTGTCGAATATGAGCTTAATTATTCACCTATGGAAAAGCATGCCTTGCAGTGGTCTTTGCCACTCAAAAGCTTAGACATTACATGCTCAATCACACGATCAAGCTCATTTCAAAGGTGGACCCCCTCAAATATCTACTATCAAAGACAACTCTCACAGGCCGTATGGAAAAATGGGTCATGATACTCAGCGAGTTCGACATCCAATATATTGATCGCAAAGCAATCAAAGGGCAAGTCATTGCCGATCAGCTAGTAGAAGCACCACTGGTGGATGCCTATCCACTAATCATGGAATTCCCTGATGAACACTTATGTGTGATCGAAGAACAACCCATGTGGAAACTATACTTTGATGGCTCCTACACATCACATGGATCAGGGGCAGGAATCCTATTCGTCACACCTCAAGGTGACTACATCCCAAAATCATTCAAATTGGGATTCCCATGTACCAACAACATTGCAAAATATGAGGCACTCATCTCAGGTCTCAGAACAGCCATTCAGTGGAATATCATAGAATTACAAGTGTTTGGAGATTCACAGTTGATTATCAAACAAGTCCTAGATGAATATCAAACAAAGGATGACAAGTTGCTACCTTACAAAGAGCTGGTGGAAAAACTACAAGAGCATTTCCTACATCTACAGTTCACACAAATCCCAAGACTTCAGAAAAAAGTAGCAGACGCAATGGCAACCATTCGATCCTTGTTAGAAATCCCACGCGACGCATCACAGTATGAATTCCTAGTCGAGCAGCTACATACGCTAGCTTATGAGAATGCCGATGCAGAAATGGTGTGTGTCTTGGTTGGTCCTCAGTCCCCATGGTACCATGACATCCATGTATATCTAAAGAATGGTATCATATCTCCCCATCTCACCAATAACCAATGCCAAAACCTTATTCGTAGAGCTTCCCGCTACACTCTTGTAGCCAACACCCTTTATCGTCACGGGTATCACAATATCCTCTCTAGGTGTTTAGATTCAAATGAGGTCATCCTAGCTTTACAAGAGGTTCACGCTGGAATTTGCAGTGCCCACACGAGTGGCATGGTTCTAGCTAAGCAGTTGCTTCGAGCTGGGTATTATTGGCCAACCATGGAACATGATGCTTGTGAATTTGTCAGAAAATGTTTACCATGTCAGCAGCATGCAAATCTGATTCATGCACCAGCACAAGACTTGCAGCCCATTGCGCCACCTTGGCCATTTTCATGTTGGGGCTTTGACCTTATCGGCTTAATCACTCCCCTTTCCTCGGATGGACACAAGTACATAATAACTACCATAGAATACTTCACCAAATGGGTTGAAGCGATTCCACTCACCCTAACTACTGGCATCCAAATATCCAAGTTCATCCTTTACCACATCATCTGCCACTTTGGCATACCATCTACCATTTTCACAGACCATGGCACACCTTTTGAAAACCAGCATGTGGATGATATGTGTGCCAGACTCCACATCCATCACCATTTCTCCAGTCCATATTTCCCTCAAGGAAATGGCCAATCTGAGGCAACCAAAAAAACTATCTTGAAAATCCTCAAGAAGGTTGTCAATGATTCTGGTCATGACTGGCACCTCCAAATCAATCCTGCCCTTTGGGCCTACCACACTTCCTATCACACTCCCACAAACACCACCCCATATTCCCTTGTATATGGTGTTGAAGCTGTTCTACTGATCGAGGTCGAGCTCCCATCATTGCGAGTCTCCATGAAGAACTACACCACTGATGAAGATTATCATGTAGCCCGTCTCACACAGCTAGACCTGTTAGATGAAAAGAGACAGCAAGCATATGATCACCTGGTTGCATACCAGAATCGACTCAAAAGGAGTTATAACAAGAAGGTCCATCCTAGATAGTTCCAAGTCGGTGACATGGTTCTCAAAGAAAATCAGAAGGTCCAAGAAAATCATGAAAAGAAAGGCAAGTTTGAGCCTACTTGGCTAGGCCCCTATGTGGTCACCTCATGCTTCGGCTCCAGAGCTTATCAGCTATCTACACCAGAAGGAGAGCCTTTGAATGATCCAATCAACATCATACATCTGAAGAGGTTCTATGCCTGAACCAGATCCTACATATTCAAAAAATCCATAAAAATTGGAAAAAGCAGCAAAAAATCAAACAAAGCAAAAAAAGAAAAAAAGAAAAAAGAAAAAAAATCATCCAATGGTGAAAACTTGGCAATTCAGGCACCTTGGACAAGTATGTTTGTGAAAACCTGGCAAACAGGCACCATAAATAATGGACCGAGTCATTATCTATCAAACTCCCATCCCCCATCCCACCATCTCAGTCCTTTTTCTCCCATCCCCATCCCCATCCACCATCCCCTAGCATTCCTTTTTCCATCAACCTTCAGCAACACCACAATTCCTCTTGCACATATCTTGTACCATATCTTGTATCCACTCTTGTATATCTTGTACACTCCCCTGTGTCGCGCCATCCTTCTTGTATAGCAAGATCTTCCTATCCCCAATCCTGAGCTTTTGTACCTATTCATTGTATATCTTTTCCCGTCCATTGTACATCAGTCCTTGTCAGTCCTGCAGTAGCATTTTGATCAGAACACTTTGTCCTACCCAACCTTGTACTTCAACAACATCAATTGTTGACTATTCTTGATCACCGTGATTATTCTTTGACTTCATCATTTGCCAAAAAATGACAACACTCATTCTCTCATCAATCAGTGGGTCGTTGAAGATGTATCCTTCCTCTTGTCTGATCTAATCTTCTCCCCATCAAATCAATCAAATCAAATCTCTCTCCTTGGCAAAGGATGTCTTTTTTGGAGTTATCATTTTAACCTTGGATTTTGCCCTTTGGGTCTTGTTAATCTTTTACAGCTTCTCATTGTTCTCTACTCAACATCACCATGATCCTTTATATCATGGTGTGCTATGAATGAGGATAATCTGGGGCAAGGTCTTTTGATCTTTTGCTTCTGCCTGTGAGTCAGTCATGTGTTTATGGTTTCTTCAGCATCGTTTCCACCATGCCTCCTTCGAGTTTCATGTGTGATGCTGGGGCAACCCTGCGTGTCTTTTTCATGTCAGTCATATGCAACACTAGTGACAAGGCCTTGTGATCCCAGTATCCTTGGTAGGTCTCTAGCATTGCTATATTCAACTAGGTTGTGCTCTCCACATTTGGACTTGGAGCTTCCCCATCTCCCCTGCATCCTGCATCATATAGATTAATCTTGCATCCTCATATAGCTGCATCCTACATTTTGCATTCCATCTCATCTTGCATTCACCCATCTTTGCTCTTGGAAGCTTGGTTATTTATCTCCCCTTCTTCCTCAGTCGTTCCTTCTCTGTTTCCTTTCGAGAAAATTCCACAATGTTTATTCCTTGTGTTATTTTCTCGAGGGGGCACAACCCCTTATTCCTCCAAATTCTAGCCTTGGGCATCTTATTTTCTTGTCTTTGAAGCCATGCCACTTGCGGCATCACATCAAAGAGGGGAAAAATGTAGACACCTAAAAATCCTTTAGAAAATAAAGTATTTTTATTTTTTGAAAAATCCCCGATGACATCATCATTTATTAATTAACTTATTTTTATGTCATTAAATCCCTTTTTCTTAATTAAAAATATTTAATTAAGAAATCCCTTCCAAAAATGTTTAAATCTTATTTAAATATTATCTCCTTATTTATTAATTATTTTAATTAATAAATTGACCAAAAATCTCAAAATAAATAATTTATTTATTTTTTGCCCAAAACTTGGCCAATTTCCTTTAGACCACTAACCTCTTCCAAAATCTTCTAATTCCTTCTTAATCTCGATTAAAAGGCTAATCCCATCTTTTCTAACCCTAATCCCAAGGATAAATATTTAATTAAGATTAAATATTTAAATTTCATATTTATTGAAAATATTTCAATAAGTATTCCCAAAACTTAAGCTTTTGGAATGAATAAACTTTTATTCCATAAAACCAAGGAGAATTCTAGACTCTTCTAGAATCTTCTCAAATCCAACCTCTTCACCCATCCTAATCCTAAAATCCCCTAATCCTAATCCTAATTCCTCCCTTAACCTTGTCACATTCCCTAAACAAGGTTAGCCAACTCTTAAGCTTACCCCAAAGTCAACAAAGAGGGCTTCCCTTTTTGAAATGCATTGAAGGCATTTAAGGCCTCCTTATCCCTCTTACATGCATTTATGGTGCATTTAAGAAGCCCCTCACCCCTTTCTTACACCCTTTGACCTTAGGCACATTTCCCAAATTGTGCACATTCCTCCCATCTTTCAATCCAATGCCCTTGTGACACTTGTCACAAGGAGGTGATCCCTAAACTAGCACAATCCATGTGCTCCTCTTTGAATGAATCTTGGCCTCTCTTAAGGATTTCAATCCTGGCCACTCATTCTTCCTTCCCAAATTCTATAAATACCCCTCCTTTCAAGAGCAAAATTAATTTAGCTTACTTTCATTCTCATGCACTGTTATGATGCCATTTTCATGTTAGATCTTAGCAAATCATTCTAATTTAGTTTACTTTCAAGCATTTTTAGCTCATCATAGCTTAGTAATAATGGATTAACATAGTTTTTCTTATTGTTTTTCATAGCATAGCATCATATCACATCTCTAATTTGGTCTAAAATCAATCCTAGATTACCCATCATGTAGCTTAATCTTCATTAAAGCATTTTTGGATCCTTGAGGCCTCAGGGGCAAATCAGGTGTTCTATACCTATTTTTGTGCCATTTTGGGGTTTTCATGGATTTCAATCCATCTTAGAATGCATTTAGAGTATGCTCCAAGTGCTTAGGTAGCACACCCACATCCCTCTTATCAGAGCAAATCAAACAGTGCTTGGGTGCACCTATTTTTGGCTCAATCTGAGGTGGCTAGCTTAGAGTTTCCTTGTTATTGTTTTGATTGTATGCTAGATTAAACTCTTAACGTTTGATTGATTTGAGCCTTTCAAAATAGATTACAGGTACCCTCGAAAGCCTTTCTCACACTAACAATGAAATCGATGAAATCACCCTAAAGGCTTTAATGCTAACTTTGTTAGGAACTCCAAGCTAGTCTCACAATACTCTTTGTTTACCATATGCTAATCCACTTTGTGACCTTAACATATATGAATCCACAACCAAAACAAGAAGATAATCAAAATTTTGAGACAGGAATTCAAGTGTATTCTCATTAACTTTCAAAATCAATACATTACCAAGGCAACACAATGCAAAGAGAAACAAAACCCTAAATCCAAGTTCTCCTTGTTCAGTATAATACTATCAACAACAACCCTTAGAAAATAAAAAAATCTACAACTTATACCCCTAGTCACCTTGGAATCCTCAAAGAAGATGCATCAAGCTTCAGGTGACTAGGGTTAGGGTTTCAACTACCCAACCAATCAAAAATTACATTAAAAGTTATTGTAGGGGAAGAAACAAAGGAAACCCAGAGAAAATGAATCTCAAATAGATTTGTAATCATCAAAATCTATGAGAATAGTACAAAATAGCAAGGAAATGCCATGAAAACCAGTCAAATCGGCCACCTGCAAACACACCCCAAGCATAAAACCATAAGGTATAGACCCCTGCAAATGATCATGGAGCACCTTGTACCACACTGCAACCATCAGCGCAACCAAACAAATCAAATCCGGCCTCAAAAGCAATTAAAATCAGTCCTTTCTATCATTGGAAACCCTTTGCAAATTTGAATTTGAAATCAAACGGTCATTTCCAAGCACCAGTAGCAAATCAATAGTTGACATTTAAATCTGAGCTATCTTTAAGTCGTGACCATCAGATCTTCCCTTTTCACAGTCTTTATGATTTATCACTTAATAGGACCGTAGTCAAACTTAGCGAATTGGCGACTGAAGGATGCCTTGAAGTCGTAGAATACTTTATGCTTCCACCATTTTGTTTAGCCACAACACAAATGCTTGTTCACGGAATTGCCAGCCTTTTAGAAGTCCGCTACTTTTTCTTTGCGAATGAGAAAAATCCATTGAAATTTGTCAAACTGCCAAAACCTTATCCAAACCACCAAAAGACTGAGGAAATCTTACTGGGCCCCCATCAAGAAGATTGACGGTTGTCTCATCTTTGCATAGACCTCCAAGATTCTTCTAGATCATGAGACAACTGTCGGATGAAGAATCTTACTCTGCTCTGACAACCCTCTGACAAGATATGAAATCAATAGTCAGTGCAAGCTCTTAAACCTCTGACACATCTCATAAGAACTTACGCCAACCATTGATTTATTGACAACATTAGGACCCTCTGACGCATCTAGAAATCAAGTCCCACTGACAACTACCAAGTCACTACCTCATGGACCAATAAGAGATCACCAACTGTGCTTACATGGTAATTAGGACCCACCGAGAACATTATACCACATGGAAGATTAGACGACTGGCGCAAGATCTAAAAGGCTCAAAAGATTCTATGCGCTTATATGCCAATCATCAATCTAGAATCTTAGCCGATTGAGATACTGTTCCCACCTAACATGTTATATCCAACTCACCACCCTCAACCAATAAAAAGTTGCCAATTCAACATCCTCTAACAGTGGACCTGCCCACTTAGAAAAGCTACGTCATGGAAAGGGAATCAATGATCGTCCCAAAAGTGCAAGCCTCTGACAAAACCCTTGTGCTTTCATGACAATCATTGGATTAAGATGTTGTTAGTAGGTCAGGCCTAGGAAATACTAAGCCAGAACATAGGAAATATTAAAGTGCATGACTTAGGCCTTTTAGAAAAATTTAGGTGCTGAGGACCATAGGAAAAAATTAAAGGCCACCGGGGGTAAAACTTAGGAAGAATTTAAATGGGGGCCAACCAAAAATATAAAGCACGTGAAAATTAGGACCTTTAAGTGACCCAGAAAAGGTAACACAAAAATAGAATAGGGCCAAGGTTTTCAAAGGATTTCACACCAACGACTAGTTTTTCAAAATTTGAACTAAGGGTTAAGCTAGAGACCTAAAAACAACTACATAGACCAGAAGAAAAGGGCTAGAACCATGAAATTTTTTCAGAGTGCTAACACATAAAAAGTTGATCTCCATCTGATTTCAGTATTTCACTTATTTTTAATGTGGTAGATTTGATAAAGTACAAAGGACCATTAACTGATATTGATCAGAACAATCAAGGGGTTGTCAAGGATGTTGAACCAGATATCTTACTTCCCAAGGATCAGTTGGTAGATGAAAGAGTCTTGGAGTCAAGGGTGAAGAAATCTACAAGGAACAAGGTGTATATGGAGCATCTTATCAAATGGAGAAAAAAACTAGATTCAAAGGAAACATGGATTGTAGCTACAGACTTCAAGAAGATGGGAATTCCTAAGGACATTTTTTGTATAGGAGTGACATAACTTCCATTTGTGGAGGGGAATATGGTGCAGGAGCACCCTTGTATTGGATTTCTTAGGTCAGTCCATCCATTGGTTTTTGGTGTTCTATGTGACTTAGGTCAGAGTTTTGGTGTGTGTAACTCAAGGTCATTTTGACCATTGCTTTATTGCATTAGGGTCTAGATGATTAGGTCTTGGAACTCCTAGAAACTCCTAGAAGTTAGCAATCAGTGGCTAGAAAGTTGTAAATCCCTGATTAGTTCTTGTGCAAGGATGATGTCATCATGATGTCATTAGGGTTTAGAGAAGGTTAAAATCATGTTTTAGTCTTGGTCAAGGTCCCAAGAGTGGATCATTATGTTTTTTAGCTCATTTGTTCAATGATGTAAAAAGTTGTCAAAAGATGCTAATAATCCAACTTTTACAACTTTTAAATCTTGCTCGACCAATTTAGTTATTGGTCTCCAACTGATAAAGGAGAGACCTCATGTTTCCCTAAAGACCTAATGATTCTATTTAAGACTTAATTTGACCTATTACAAAGTTTGGTCATTGGAAGTACAGATAAAGTTAATGGGAAGAAGTTTTTATTCTGTATTTTGTGTGGATTTTGAGCAATAGTGAATTACAGTAGGCTTTCATGAATTAGGTTGAGCACTATAGCACACAAATGTTTTAATGTAGGTTATTACTTGGTTTTGCATTTCTTTAGTTTATTATTTTGTTGTATCTTGAGTGCTTCTTGTAAATATTTAGTTTCTTTCATTGTCAGTGGTTTCATTCAAGTAGTTTTTGTGAATCGAGTCATAACTCATCTTCCCACCATGGAATCAGTATGGGTTCCTGGGATTTGGGAGATGACTCCTTGTACTATATGTGTACAATAGGATGAGCCCTAGAAAGCTAGCACAAGGTTTTTGCATTGATGCGCTAGGAGAGCCAGAGGTGCATGGTTAGGGGAGATAGTGAACTACAATAATAAAGAGAGGGATTGAATGCATTGATTTCTTTAATCTAAGCATGTGGAGAGGAGGATATATACATGAGGAAGAACTAGGCCCAAGGAGGAGTCTTGGTGAATATTGTAAAGAGGTGGAAGGACAAACTCTTGAGGTCATTGTCCAGTTTGCTTGAAAACCCTTAAATATAGGCCTAAATAGAGCAACCCACTATAAGGATAGGTTGGGGAAGTGAGACCAAAAAAAATATTAATGATTTTTCAAAAGGGTATTAGGAAATACCATTTTTTCCATCTTTTTAAGCATTTTTTTCAGTTAGGATCCAAAAGGAGTGTTTTTGGCCTAATTCCTTATAGCCCTATTTGGGTCAATTTGAAGCCAAATCATAAAATTGGTAGGGTATTTCATTTCAATTTGTGAAGTTAGGCCTTGTCATGGATCCAATTCCCTAGATGTAAGTGTTATCTCCATTTATTGAAGCATCTTAGTCAAATTTGGACAATTAGGGTGGTGGATGTAAGAAGACATCCATAAAGCATGGTGGAGATTATGTGGGGTTCATTCTTGGTGTGGGAAAATTGAATAGGAGAAGGATTGTGGAAAGAATCCTTGGTGTTAGGGTTAGTGAAGGACCATGTATTTTCTATATTTCATTAATAAAAGTTCATGCCTTAGCCTACTATTTTAAAAAAAATTAATTATTTTTCAGTTTTTCAACTAGTATTATATTATAATATATATACATATTTATATGTATATGTATATGTTAGATATTTAACTTTAATCAATTAACTGTGTCATTAAAATTTATAGTAGTTTACTTAAAATTTAATGATAATATGATGTATTAAATACATTTATAATTAATAATAGTAAGTTAAAATTAATTTTAATATCTTGCGTGTGCTACGTAATTTTCTTCATGTTGATGACCACCTTATTGGAAAACTAGAAAGCCACCAAGTTGGCTTCTCAATATGCATGGGAAACAAAGCATTTTTTCAAAAGAGAAAAAAAATTGTTTTGATTTAATTTTGTAGGTCTTGATAGTACATGATGGTTTATTCTTACCTTTAATGCAATTTATTACATTATAAGAATCCCCTTCCAACTTGACATTCTTGTAGTCAAGTTGACAAGCTATTGTAGGAGTTTGATAGGCGCAATAGCTTCAACCAAGTGGTTAGTCTATCTACCCAAAGGGAGTACCACTATAAAAATAGATATGTCACTTTCATTCCCTATTAGTCCCCAACACCCAGCCAACCCAAAGTTGCATGCTGATGTTGATTGTTGTGCATAGCTTTGCAACCATTTATAACTGCACAATTTTAGAATTACAAACTTGTGTCAAGTGCTTAATAGCTTCAATTAGCACATGAAAAAGTTATCACTTAAAAGTGATCATTCATTAGGAAACAAAAAATTAAGGTTTTATGACTAGATGGATTTAAATGGACTTAGGAAAATATGGTGATGCCCATAAGATAATAGCATATCAACTGACAAAATCAAAAAAGATAATTGGGAATGGCAAATTTAATGATCAGGGGAACAAAACACGTAGAACTTAAAGACCAAGTAACCAACTCAATAGGCCAATGAAAATATAGAACAAGAGGCATAAAGGAAAATTCTCTTTGAATTTTTAAACCTTAGTATAAATACATAAATTAGATACACAAAAACCCTAAAAACATATATAAATTTTAAGGTCCCAAGATGAACAACAAGCATGAGATCTATGAGGACTGTTCTCCTCCCCCTTTGAGATTGGGCAAGTTTTTTAAGAGATGTGAAAGCTCTTCATCACTTATTCTTAAACATATTATTCCTCCTTCTACCCTAGATTGTGCATTATAACTTTATAAGATTGATTCAGATGAATCATTTTGTGGGGATTGATTTACACTTTTTAATATGTTGAATATAATGCTCTTGTAGAAGTTTTATTGTACACTAATCTATGTTTGATATGTGATCACCATAAAGAGACAGTCAAGAAAATTAGTGAGATTCCTAAAGAGATTGTGGTTCCTTCCATGACTCTAGGTTTTGATTATTTTTAAGGCATCTACATGCTGACTTCCTTGCTCAGGAATATTTTAGTTATGTCTTTCTCCATCCAGCTTATTTTCAGGTCACCTTCAAAGATCAGCTCAAGTTTTTTGTTATTGAATGTGGTCTTCCTCTATCAAATATCAACTTTATTAGAAATGGCCCCCCATTCTTTTCTCATTTTTGTCTTTCCCTATTTTTCTAATTCATGTTCCACATTAATTTTTTAGTCAAATGTACACTCTTTTGTATTTATCATAAGCATTATATGCTATTTTAACATACTTGATTTTTCATCTATGCATTTATTGATTGATACTCAAAATATTAGGTAAGGACTTGATTTTGATTTTGTTTTCAGACTTGTGGATGGTGGGATGGCTCATATTGGCCTTTCCATCTAGATTTCTTGAACAATAAAAGTTTATGCCTTAACGGGCCATTTTTTTTTAATTTATTATTTGTAAATAGTAGTATATTATACTATATATACACATGTATATAAATATTACATATTTTACTTAAATCAATTAACTTTTCTCATACAATAAGAACATTAAGAAACAAAGTTGGAGCCACCAACCTAAGTCCAAAACAAAATGACAATAGATGATGTTGAGATCCTCCTTATCCAAGCTCCTCCAAATCTAATCTAGTCTCTAAGTTAGAGAGTGGGTGTTCAAACTCTCCACAATGGAGATTCCACACTAAAAAACCTCAACATAACTCCCCATAACCCCCTAGGGATAAGGAAATTCTTCTAACTAGTTGGTCTTCCCTAATCCCCTTACAAGCTTTTGAAAAATGGGCTCTTACAAAGGTTGGCCAAAAAGTGGGCAAAGTTCTTGCATCTAAATGCGTGGTGTTCTTACCAAGACCTTGATTGAAAAGTTGATTTTCAGCCATTTTGAAAATCCAACTTTTGGAAGGGTCTTTTGGTCAACTATGGGTTGTCCTATGGTTAAAATTGACCCTTACCCATATGCATACCAAGTGGGCTAACTAAAAATGGCATAAAAATATCCCTAGGCACCTTTCTAAACCCCCAAAAGTTTGTTATAAGATTCAATTCGAAATTCAATGACATGACTCTACCTCAAGCTCCCTAACCAAGAAATTCACATTGCAATCCTAAATGGGTACTATCCTAGGTTGCTAGACAACCAATCCTCAAGTGGAACATGTCATGGCCACATGTACACATTACAAGTGTCAAGTGACACAACACAAATAGCACATCACAAGCCACATGGAATGTCCACTTAAGCACTCACATAATCAAATTTACAATTACAATTAAACACATTTAACATAGACATACATGATGATTAATTTCACAAATAAAATATAATACAACGAGGTTTTGTCCCTCATTAGACGCAACCTTGGCTCACATTGAATTTACATAGGTCTATGATTGGTTCCCTAATAAAATACCATGGTCTAATTCCTTTCACACTAAATCCAACATCAATAGTCCAAGAAATATAAATCCTCAACATATATGAATCAATTACATCTAACTTAATAATTCAATTGCAACATCACATAATCAATATGAAATTTACATTGCATAATAATTTAACCTTTCTCATTCGTGAAAACATAAACTCATCATGAAATAAAACAATTGAATTCAACACTTTATAAAACTCATAGCATCAAATATTCATCTCCTAATTAATCACATAATTAAATGTCATCATGTCATCCTAGCATTCATAAAACTAGATTAATCATAAATATAGATCCTTAATAAAGTGACTAGATAATCATCATAATAATCATAAATTAATGGGCATCTAGCATCTAAGGTGGTAGAATACATGACATAAAGTGTCTAAAATCCATAGTGGATTAAAATAAAGTATCAAATGAGTATCTCTCCAATCTAGAAACTGAAAAGCTATGATGGGTTCGGGATGAGACCTCACATTTAACTTATCAAATATTAGGAACTAGTGTAAAATAAAGCATTACAAGATTCAGTTCCACATGTACCTTATTTTCTTAGTTCGCAGTAGTGTGATCACCTAATCCATTGGATTGGGTGACCTCAGGTTCACTGGCTCTACTACTACTTGCTTCCTCTTTCTTCTTCTAATTCTTTTTTACCTAGTTTCTCATCTGATCAACAATTTCTTCATTCTTGACTTGTTCATTTCTCAGTATATGTGCTCTACAATCTCTCTTTAAGTGGCCAATCTTATTACGTTTTTAATAACCTAGACTTCTACTCATCCAACTCTTGGATTAACCTCTAAAATGTGTCTTCAAATAATTTTCTCCAATATGACCATATTTTCCATAATAATGACAATTATACCATGTATTGTAGTCCCAATTGTATGTGTTACCTTTCCTAGGTACTTTGGTCTATTGATTGGATGTCCACTTATCTTTGGATCTACACTTATGTGCTCTATGTCCATATTTCTGATAGATAAAACAATGTCCTTGAAATGAAGGTGAGGTAGGTGGATTATTGACCTTTGTCCTACATTTATGTGCCTGATGTCCATATTTCTTACACTTAAAACAATATCCATTAAACTTTGGTTTAGGATTAGACTTACCATGTTTTCTGTTGTAATGGAGAGATAAGGTACTGAGAGGGGAGGGCTGAATCAGTACACTCAAAAACTTTATACTTCAAACTTAATTGGCAAACAATAGTAAGCTAGTCCATCCAACTAAATCCATCATATCCATCATTCATTTAATTAAATTTTAAATGTAAATTTCATGAAAACAAACAACAATTAAATCACATAAAACAAGTATTTTGGTTACACAAAAATCCTTGTTAGAAGGTAAAAACTACGGAGGGGATGACACCCACAAATTCTTCACTATTGCAGATTAAAAAGTATGTCAGTTAAGGCTACAAGTTGTGATCACTTATGATGATCTTAACCTATTAGGAGTAACAATAAGATTGACTAGATCTACCTGGTTAAATGATTTCAACAACACTACTTGTGTGTGTACTCTGTAAAGAGATTTACAACAAGACTGTTAGATCTGCTCTGTTAAGAGATTTTTGCTAACTCTATTACAATGACTAGAGAATAACAAAAAGTGTTTTTAATTGACAACTTATGCTTATCTGAAATAGATCTATGAAATATCAATATATATCACTTCAATGTGTAGATATTGTTCCTTTGTACTGCTCGGTAGCCTTGACTAATTCTGAATAAACTGAATGTCACTCAACCTTGTCTAAAAATTGAATGTCTTGAATATGACTATTTACTTCAAGATCTCCTTGTCATTCACATTCATACATCAAAACTTATGTCAAAATGTCATGAAATACAAATATATAGCATACTGCTATGGTTTCCATCACAACCTAACCTTCATGATCTAATTAGTTTTACATCATCTTAGGAAAAATAACCTAAGATTTACAATATATAAAAATAACCTAGATCTAAAAATTACATAGAGATCATCATCACATTTAATGATTACATCTACAATAAATGATCCTCGATCTTGGTAAAAAAAATTGAGTCTTTTATAACTATTTGCATAGATAAATGTGCCAAAACTAATTACTATGTCATTTCCTGGATTGCTTGATAAACACTATCAATACTATTAAGTGAATACACTGGTGCTTGATGTCCATTCTTCTCGGTGTTTACTAACACTCAATATTGGTATACACTAATGCTCAATAATATTTCTTTGGTGCTCAGTTAAAATTGTTTCCTTTTAATTCTCGGTACTTCCTTGTGACTACTGGGTATGAAGGCTTATATAGTTAACTGACTAGCATATGTAGTTTGTAGTTCTTCCTTTTATCGACTGAATAGCATAATTAACCAACTGATCTTCTTTGATACTAATGAAAATACTTAATGCTTAAATAGAGATAACAATCTCCCCCTCATTACATGCTCTTGGTATATGTGTAGTACACTTATCATATAATTACACAATTTGGCATATACATTATGTTTTCCCCCTTTTTGATAATAATGCCAAACTCAAAAATTGTGTACTTACAATTTATCAAATATGTGTTGATGGATTTTCTTCAAACAATCTAAGAGGATCACCCATTCCTCTTTCAAGTTGGTTAGAGAAATGTGCTCAAGACCGACTTGTGCATGCATGTCAAAGATATTTTCCAATATAGAAATTTCTGGTGTTGTAAGTAAATCTTGTGCTTTGACTATATGCTTCTCAAATATTTTAAGGTGGGGAAGAAACTCTATTTGTAGCTTGGTGACTTGGCCACTTATCCTATTCTCCTTCTTCCTCAAATAATCTCTTAACCACCTCAGTTCTTGAACTTTGAGTATGTGCTTAGAAAAAGAATTTGGCTTGGTTAAGTCTACTTCTGTACTGGCTTGAATTTCGGTATCTAGTTGTTTTCTCTTCTCACTGATCTCAGTAGTGAAGTTCTCCATAGTACAAAGCTTTATTAACATTTGAATAATTATATGAGTAATAGATTGAATGTTAGTTATTACCTCAGATAACTTGACTTTATTTATTTCAACTTCCTGGCTGATTTTCTCTACTAGTTTGTTATATATCTTGGATTCAGCCCGCTCTTCAATTCTCTTTTCTTCTTCAATGTCTGAGGCATTTATTTCTTGTGCAAGTGTAGCAATTTGGTCCATAATTGGTGTATCTTTATTGATTTGTACCTTGGGTACAACCTATTGTAAGATGTCTCTTACATTATCTAAAATTTCCTTGCTCTTGCACTCCTTTCTTAGCTTCTCCCAAGTTTCTTTCCTTGTACAAAGCTCCCCATATTTTCTCAATTCTTCAGGGTCTAGGGTCCTTGAGTCATAGTCTAGTATAAAAATTACTTCTTCAAGTGTGACTGGCCCTTTTTCATATTTCTTCTTCTTCTTATTTGACTCTTGAGGTGAGCTCTTAACAAATGGAATATATGCTTTTTCCTCAAAAATTTATGTTTCATGCCTGGTTGACACATTATCTTCCTTTTTATGCTCCTCGGTAGCCTATGTGTGAGATGATTGAGATGGAGCCTCTGATGAAGTCTCAGGTGCAGTTTCCTTGGTTTCCTTAGGGTCATCTTGGCCCTATGTTTCTGCCTCTTTTGCCTCAGGCTCATTTGTCTTTGTAGGTGTGTTAGTTCCTTGATCCTCTGATGTATCCATTGGTTTCTTAGGGGTTGATCCTTAGAGAATATTTCAACCACTTTGATTAGAATAGGAAGTTCACATGATAAAGATGTTATTGCTGGCTCAATACATGTACCTTCATCTTGTTTCTTGGCTCTAGCAATAGTCACATCTGTTGGAAACAATTGTCTGAAGAAAATTGCTACTCAAATTATGTATTCTTTGATGTCACACAATGTCATAGTTCGCAACAATCAGTACCTACCGAGCTCAGTCGGTCTTCCTGGCAGTAAAATTAGTGTTTACCGAGTCCACTCAGTTATCAAAGAAAAATTAGCATCTACTGAGTCCACTCGGTTATCAAAGAAAATCAGTGTTTATCGAGTTCACTCGGTTGTCAAAGAAAAGTTAGCATTTACTGAGCTCACTCGGTTATCGAAGAAAAAGGATTATCAGTGTTTACAGAGTTCCCTCGGTCTCCAAAAGATTGTAGAAAATTTCATTATGGTCACCGAGCACTGTCGGCCCTTGAAGGATCTTTGTAAATAAAGTTTTCTTAATTTAGCCGACTGTTATACTAAGTAATGCCGATTTGAAAAATCTAAAATCATATAAATAAAAGGTCAAATGTGAAAAATAAAATAGAGAAATGGAAGAAGATATATAGAAGAAAGGCAGAAAAGGTGTGTGCAAAATTGTGAAGGATGACCAGATATCCTTGAGGAGCAGCAGAGATATATTCGATTAGGAAGGATCACACCTATACAGAATAGAGATCTGTAATCAGCAAGGCAGTTGCATTATTATACAGGTCATTTTCATTGTTACCTTTTTATCATTGTAACAGTGAATTATAAATCTCTTCACCGAGTTGGTTTAACAACCATATTGTAAATCCTCTAACAAGGTGACAATTCCATTGAATTATTTTCAAGACCTCTTACTAGGCCACTCCTAGCAGGGTGATTAAATCCTCTAACAAGGTCACACCTAACAGTGTGTTTTGTAACCTTTTACCGGGTTGGCTTCTAACTGGGCATCACTTCAGAAAAGTGAAAATCAGTATCTAGATACATTGGTGGTTTTTCCCATATTGGGTTTCCACGTTAAATCTTGTGTCTCTTGTGTTCTTAATAGTTATCTTAATCATATACAAGTGGTGATGACTATCTAAAAGATAATTTTGCTAATACTTTCTGCATCTACCAAGTTACTACAATCTATTTACCGAGTGTTAAACAGATAATATTCATTAAGATATCCTAAGGGATTTGGAAAGAAATAATAAGGAAGTGTTTTATGGTTGACTGATTCACCTCCCCTCTCAGTCACTTCATCCATATTTCATCAATTGGTATCAGAGCTTTTGGTGCTTGCAGGAAGGGTTTCAAGGACCTAAGCTGAAGATCAGGATGTCTTACAAGAGAGAAATTCCAAAGCTCAATAGAGATAACTTTTCAACATGGCAAGGTCTCATGAGACTTCATCTGGCTTCCATTGGTGATTTAGGATGCAAATACATTGATGAAGAATACACAGTTCCTACTGGCGCATTAACTATTGAAGACATTGCAGAGAAAAAAAATCATAACACCATGATGATAGACATTGCATCAACTCTCAGCTATGAAGAATTTGATGATATTAAAGAATGCACTACTGCATATGAAATGTGGATCACACTGAAAAAAATATATGGTGGTGATGCAAATGTGAAACGAGCCAAAGCAGAAAGCCTAAGAGGACAGTTTGACAAGATGAATATGAAAGAAGATGAAAACATTGCAAAATATGTTGAAAGGATCAAAGCTAGTGTTAGTGCAATTAGAGCTTCTGGAGGAACAATCTCAGATGAAACTGTTATAAGCAAGGTTCTTAGAACATTACTCCCTATCTATGCAATAAGAGTATCAGCTATTCAAGAAAGAAGATGTGAAACAAACCACAATATAACTTTGGATGCTTTAGTTGGAAGATTGACAGCCTTTGAATTAGACAACTATGACAACTATGTTCCAAATTCCAAAAATATTGAATCAGCATTTGAGGCCAAGGTTTCACTAAGGAAGAACAAGAAAATAAAATAAGTTCAGTCAGAAAGTGAAGAAGTATCAGAAGAAAGTTCTGATAGTGATCTTAAAATTGTAGAAGCATTACTTGCAAAGAAGTACTCTAAAGGAAAAGGTAAATATAAAGGTAAAACTATTTTAATCTATTTTTCATGTGAAGAAATTAGACATATTGCAGCTAGGTGCCCAAACAAGCAGGTCAAGGAAGAGAAGGGAGGTCACAAGTACTATGGCAAAAAGAATTTCAAATCATTCAAGGATAAAGGTAAGAAAACATGTTTTATGGCTAAAGATTCTGATGATAGTGAAGAAGAAATTGTCTTTATTGCTATAAAAGATGAATCTGATGATGATAAAGATAAGATGGCACTTATTTCTCATATAAGCAAAGATGATATATGGATAATAGATAGTGGATGTTTGATGCAGGAGCATCCTAGGTGTAAGAGCAATCTTGCATCACCCAAAAAAAAAATTATTTCTATTTTTATATTCAATAAGGGCTATTTTGTGCAGAGCTGCTATTTATGGAAAGTTACTATTTTTGGTAATTTTTGTATGTGCTCAGAATGATTTGATTTCTTTCTTGGAGGTTCATTTTGGTCATATAAGTCTGCCAGTAAAGTTTCATTGCCAGATCAAGTGTATATTGGAAGATATTGAAGATTTTTGGTATTGGCAGTAGGGTACAGAAACTTTGAACTCAATTTTGAAGGCTTTAGAGGCCCCGGATGAGGTCAAAAAATTGGGTGACGGGTGCTTGCAAAGGTTAAGCCTGTAGAGCGCTTCGTGGCATTTCTGAAATGGGGTTATAATAGTCGATCAGGTCAACTGGTGATGACTTATAGTCTTCGGAAGTTGGGCCACCTGAAATGGCAGAAAATAATTTTCTTCAAAATTTCTATTCGGGTTTCAAAGGTTATCTTAAGCCGACTATGATGTAATAAAATGTAAAATAAAATAATTCTAAGTTTGGTCAGCCTTATTGGCTAAAATTCTGGAACCTTCCCAGGCAGTGGAAAATTGCCTATATAAAGAAGGTTGTATTATTGTCTTAGGCAATTCAGAATAGTTTTGGGTAGTAGATCTGGGTAATAGTTCAAGGCTTTTTCCTACATAATATTGTAAGGGAATGCCCATGTGGCTTTGCATATTGTAATTCTGAAAGTTTGTAATTCCACATTTGTGGAGATAATAAGAAGCCAATTTTCTATTCTTGCATATTGTTGTTGTTTCTTTATTTCTGTTATGTGTTTGTGGTATTAAGGGGAGCACCTTTCATCAAGTGGTATCAGAGCGGGAGTTCTTGAGTGTGTAAACACATCACCGACTGTGAGGTAGTTTGCACCAGGGTCATGGTTAGGGTTTCAGCGCACATCATAAAAATGCCTCCATGAAGGGAATGTGGCAGAAGAGCTGGTGTTATAACACCTGAGGTTAGGGCACTGCAGAGACAAGTGCGAGCATTGCAAGAAGATATTCATAGAGGAATGAATCTTAATGTCAGAAATGAAAGTGAGGATGAAGCTGAAGAAGAATATCAAGAAGTCAAAATTATGAACTAGGAGGAAGAAAGACTTTTTCAAGTCATTTCTAAGATTGGGAAAAGACCTAAGATTGAGGTTCCTAAATTTTCTGGAAATCTTAACCTAGAAGAATTGATCGACTGGATCAACGAATGTGAGAAATACTTTGAGTATGAAGATGTTGAGGATCTTGATAGGGTCAAATTTGCGAAGGCCAGACTGAAAGGTCATGCGAAGATATGGTGGCAAGAGATTCAGTTGGAGTGAAATAGAAGGGGAAAGGAGAAAATCACAAGATGGGATTGGATGGTGGATAAATTGAAGTGACAGTTCATCCCTATTGATTATGAGCTTGACCTACTGAAGAAAATGCAGAGTTTGAAGCAAGCAATAAGATCTGTTCAGGAGTATACAGAGGAGTTCTATCAACTTCTCATCAGAACAGGCCATGCAGATGCTGATAAGGAGAAAGTGGCCCAATACCTTAATAGGTTAAGGCCAAGCATTCAGGAGGATCTGAATCTAGTTCGAATGAATAGTATTGAAGAGGCATACCAGTTTGCCTTAAAAGTAGAGGAAAAGCTGAACAAGAATTTGAGAGCAGACAAAATGGAAGAGGTCACAGTGGATGATCTGGTGGATGGTCATATGGTGGCTGAAATGAAGATCTGAAAAAGAAGGATGAGGCCAGTAACAGTCAGAATCAGTGAAGAAATAATTTCAATCACTTCCAAGATCAGAATAATAGAGATCAGAGAGGAAGAGGAAAAGAGGTGGCTTCCATGGAACATGTTTTCACTGTGGAGAAGAAGGTCATAGGGCATTTGAATGTCCTCAATGCCAAGGTAGAACAGACAGGAGAAATGAAGGCCAGGCCAAAGTTACACATGTAGATGAAGATGCTAGATCATCAAATTCTGAAGATGCTAAAAGAGGAGAAATGCTAATTAACAGAAGAGTCTTGCTGAGTGGTGAGAACAAACCTGAATAAAGGAGGAGCCTATTTCACACTCAATGCAAGTGTGAGGGTAAATGTTGTGATTTGATTATCGATAGTGGAAGCACTGATGATTTGGCGTCAGAAGAGATGGTGACAAAGTTGAAGCTCAAGAGATAGAAACACCTACATCCATATCAGATTGCCTGGGTACAGGATGACCACAAGGTCATGGTCAATGAACAATGCCTAGTGAAGTTCAAGATTGGCAGATACCAAGATGAGGTATTGTGTGATATCATATCTATGGATGCATGTCATATGTTATTGGGTAGACCGTGGTAGTTTGACAGATGTGTTGTACACGATGGTCGTGCGAATACCTATTCCTTGACAAAGGATGGAGTGCGACATAAGCTAAAGCCATTGAAGGAGACCGAAGAAAAGGTATGTGGTAATGCAAGGATAACTTTTGTTGATGGAAGAAATTTCCTATATGGTATGAGGCATGAGCATGTATGTTTTGCTTTAATTCCAAAAGCTGGTAAAGAGGAAGTAGAAGATGTTCATGTAGAAGTTGCAGATTTGTTGAATGAGTTTCAGGATATTGTATCTGATAACATGCCTGATGGATTACCACCAGTCAGGAAGATCAGTCATCAGATGGACTTGATCCTAGGAGCGAGTTTGTCAAATAATGCAGCACACAGAATGACACCTGCAGAAAGCGAGGAGTTGAACAGACAAGTACATGAATTGCTACAGAAAGGATTGATCTGTGAGACTCTAAGTCCTTGTACTATACTAGCGGTATTAGCACCAAAGAAGAATGGAGAATGGAGGATGTGTATAGATTCTAGGGCAATAAACAAGATCACAATCAAGTACAGGTTTTCATTGCCACGAATGGATGATATTATGGACTGTTTGAGTGGAGCTGTGTATTTCTCAAAGATAGATCTAAAGAGTGGATATCATCAGATTCGGATTAGAGAAGGAGATGAATGGAAGACTACCTTCAAGACAAAGGAAGGACTATATGAGTGGTTAGTCATGCCTTTTGGGCTAACCAATGCACCGAGCACTTTTATGTGGCTCATGAACGAGGTTCTGAAAGAATTTCTAGGTAAGTTTGTCATTGTTTACCTAGATGATATTTTGATCTTTAGTAAGATATTGGATGAGTATATGATGCATATTCGTATGGTATTTGAGAAGTTGAGAGAAGAGAAATTGTTGATTAATTTGAAAAAGTACAGTTTTGTGAAGAAAGAGTTGGTGTATTTGGGGTTTGTAGTTCCAGGAGAAGGTCTAAAAATGGACCAAGAGAAGGTACAGGCTATCCTTGAATGGCCTACTCCAAGGAGTGCTACTGAGGTAAGATCTTTTCATGGTCTAGCTAGCTTTTATAGAAAGTTTATCAGAAATTTTAGCAGTATTTGTGGACCCTTGACTGAAACAATGAGAGGGGATAGAAAAGAGTTTAAGTGGACTAATGGGGTAGAAAAGAGTTTTCAATTGTTGAAACAAAAAGTTACAGAACAATCTATTTTAACACTTCCATATTTTAATAAGGTGTTTCAAATAGATTGTGATGCTAGTGGTACTGCAATAGGAGCTGTTATGAGCCAAGAAGGTAAACCTGTTGCTTATTTTAGTGAGAAGTTAAATGATGCAAAGAGGAAATATACTATTTATGATCAAGAATTTTATGCTATAGTTTAGGCATTAAAGAAGTAGAGACATTATCTACTTCCTAAGGAGTTTGTTTTGTATACTGATCATCAAGCTTTGCAATATTTGAATAGTCAAGGAAAATTGAATCAAAGGCATTTGAAATGGGTTGAGTTTTTAAAAAGTTATACATTTGTTTTGAAACATAGGAGTGGAAAGTCTAATAGGGTTGCAGATGCTCTTAGCAGAAGGAAACTATTGCTGACAGAAATGTAGATTGAAGTGGTTGGGTTCAAGGAACTCAAGAATTTATATCCAGAGGATCCTGATTTTGGTGAAGCTTGGAAAGTTTGTACAGAACCTGTTACTCTAGACAGGATGAAATGGTTGGATTTCATCATCCAGGATGATATGCTATTTAGAGGGAGTCAGTTGTGCATTCCACGAAGTTCTATAAGGGATAATCTCATCAAGGAGAAGCATAGCGGATGATTGGCTGGACATTTTGGTCGTGATAAAACCCTTGGTTTGGTTAGTGAGAATTATTATTGGCCATAGTTGCAGCAAGATGTGAAGAAGTTTGTACAGAGTTGCAGAGTCTGTCAGATGGCGAAAGGAGTGAAGCAAAATATAGAGTTGTATCAACCATTACCTATACCAGAGAAGCCTTGGGAGGATATCAGTATGGACTTTGTTCTTGGTTTACCGAGGACACAGCGGGGACATGATTTAATTTTTGTAGTAGTTGATAGATTTTCAAAGATGGTACATTTCATTCCCTGCAAGAAGACTAATGATGCTGTTCATGTAGCAGAATTGTTTTTCAGAGAAGTGGTGAGACTACATGGTTTGCCAAAGACCATAGTTTCAGATTGGGACACCAAGTTTGTTGGATATTTTTGGCATACATTATGGAAGAAGTTGAAGATAGATTTAAAATTTAGTTCATCGCATCATCCACAGACTGATGGATAGATAGAGGTGGTGAATAGGAGTTTGGAAAATTTAATGAGATGTTTGGTTGGAGATAAGCCAATAGGATGGGATTTGATTTTACCACAGGTGGAATTTGCATACAATAATTTTGTCAACAGGAACACTGGTAAATCACCATTCCAGATTGTATATGGAAGTAGTCCAAGAAATGTATCTAAATTGAGGAAGATAGATAAAGGAGAAATAAGTAGTGCTGAAGCTGAGGATTTTGTAGAACACTTGAAGAACATCCATGAGGAGGTGAGGAAGCATATTACCAAGATGAATGCATAGTATAAGGCTAAGGCAGATGAGAAATGACAGTATAAGGAATTTCAGGTTGGTGATGAAGTCATGGTTCATTTGTGGAAGGAGCGATTTCTGGTTGGTACATATAACAAGCTGAAAATGAAGAAGTTTGGACCATGTAAGATATTGAAGAAGCATGATTCAGGAAATGCATATGAGGTAGAATTGCCTACTGAGCTAAATATTTCACCAGTGTTTAACATTTCAGATCTGACATAGTATCATGAAGGAGGTGTTGAAGATGAGATCATAGCAGCACATTGGAGTATTCCAGCAACTAGTTCAGACAATAAGGAGA
Organism: Chamaecyparis obtusa; assembly: GCA_027943335.1. Lineage (NCBI taxonomy): Eukaryota > Viridiplantae > Streptophyta > Pinopsida > Cupressales > Cupressaceae > Chamaecyparis > Chamaecyparis obtusa. The sequence continues at coordinate 2,172,328 of BSBK01006944.1, read as the reverse complement.
TCGAAGATATACTGGACAGTCATGTTGGTAGAAGCACAAGGAACAGGACATATGAAGAATATCTGATCAAGTGGAAAGGATGACCTGTTGAAGATTCATCATGGCTGACAAAGGAGGAGGTTAGCCATCTTGGTTTTCCTCTTCACACCTGAGTCGTGACAGGGTCACTTCTCAAATTACCCTGGGTGTCTGATGCAGGAGCATCCTGGGTGTAAGAGCAATCTTGCATCACCCAAAAAAAAAAAATATTTCTATTTTTATATTCAATAAGGGCTATTTTGTGTAGAGCTGCTATTTATGGAAAGTTGCTATTTTTGGTAATTTTTGTATGTGCTCAAAATGATCTAATTTATTTCTTGGAGGTTCATTTTGGTCAGATAAGTCTGCCAGTAAAGTTTCATTGCCAGATCAAGTGTATATTGGAAGATATTGAAGATTTTCAGTATTGGCAGCAGGGTACAGAAACTTTGAACTTAGTTTTGAAGGCTTTAGAGGCCCTAGATGAGGTCAAAAAATTGGGTGATGGGTGCTTGCATGGGTCAAGCCTGTACAGTGCTTCGTGGCATTTCTGAAATGGGGTTATAATAGCCGATCAGGTCAACTGGTGATGACTTATGGTCTTCGAAAGTTGGGCCACCTGAAATGGTAGAAAATAATTTTCTTCAAAATTTCTGTTCGGGTTTCAAAGGTTATCTTGAGCCGACTATGATGTAATAAAATGTAAAATAAAATAATTCTAAGTTTGGTCGGCCTTATTGGCTAAAATTCTGGAACCTTCCCAAGCGGTGGAAAATTACCTATATAAGGAAGGCTATATTATTGTCTTAGGCAGTTCAAAATAGTTCTGGGTAGTAGATCTATGTAATAGTTTGAGGCTTTGTCCTACAGAATATTGTAAGGGAATGCCCATGTGGCTTTGCATATTGTAATTCTAAAAGTTTGTAATTCCACATTTGTGGAGATAATAAGAAGCCAATTTTTTGTTCTTGCATATTGTTGTTATTTCTCTATTTCTATTATGTGTTTGTGGTATTAAGGGGAGCACCCTTCATCAATGTTCACATCACATGACTGGTGACAAGACAAAATTTGAATACCTAGAAGACTGTGATAGTGGCAATGTAAGATTTGGAAACAATGAACCTTGTTGTATAAAAGGAAAAGGAAGAATCTCATTAACCAAAGAACTCATATGTGATAATGCTTATTGGGTTGAAGGACTAAAACATAATCTTCTAAGTGTAGCACAGCTAATCAACACTAGTTTCAAGGTTGAATTCATGAATAATCAAGCAAGACTGCTGGATGAAAAAGGAAAACTCATTGGATCAGGCAAACAAACAAAAGGTAACTTATTTTATCTTGATCTCAGTGAATATTCATGTTTTATTGCTCAAATTGAAGAAAGTTGGCTATGGCACAAAAGGTTATGTCATGTGAATTTTGATAACATGATGAAAATAAGCAAATTCAAGAAGGTAAGAGACATTCCTACCTTGAAGAAACCTGATACTGGTCTATGTAAGAATTGTCAGATTGGCAAAATGAGTAAGACTAGTTTTAAGAGTAAAAACTATGAGTCTAAAGAGATTTTGGAAATTGTGCATATTGATTTATGTGGACCTATTGGAATAGAAAGCTATACTGGAGATAAATTCTTTATTCTTTTCGTTGATGATTATTCTAGAATGATGACTGTTATGTATTTAAGAGAAAAGTCAAAAGCATTTGGAAAGTTCAAATGGTACTTGGCAAGAGTGGAAAAGGAAACAGGGAAAAGATTGAAATGCTTAAGATCAGACAGAGGTGGTGAATTCATCTCCCATGAATTTAACAACTTTTGCATTGAAAGAGGAATCAAAAGACAGGTATCAGCTCTTAGAACTCCTGAGCAGAATGGAATAGCAGAAAGAAGAAATAGATCTATTATGGATTGTGCAAAGACTTTAATGATAGAAAAGAACATCACCATAAAGTACTGGAAGGAAACTATCAGCACTGTAGTTCATACCTTGACCCGAGTACAATTGAAGAAAGACACATTCAAAACTCCTTATGAGTTATGGTATGGCTATAAACCCAATGTAAGTTACATCAAAGTATTTAGTAGCAAGTGTTATATCTTAAAAGAATCCAGAAGAAATAAATTTGATGTGAAAAGTGATGAAGGAATATTCCTAGGATATTCTAGCAAAAGCAAGGCATACAAATGTCTGAACTTGTCTACTCACAAAGTCATAGAAAGTATACATGTAAAATTTGATGAGTTTGCAGAAAAGACTGAAAAAGAAAGCAAAAGGGAACCTGAAAACTACAAGAGATTTGTTTACATTGAACCTGAAACATTTCCAGACACAACTATCAATGAGGAAACTATATCTACCAAGCCTAGCACAGTAACTGAGTCACAGGAAGAAGTTCAAACTGAGTCACAGGAAGAAATTCAAACTGAGTCTCAGCCTGAAGTTACCAAGCAAATATCTACTGAGCCAGAGCAACCTGAAGAAGAGATCCTAGAAGACAACAACATGACTCATTCAAAAAGTAAGGAGCCTATACTAGCCAAATATGTCAGAAGGCATCATAAACCAGATCAAATTATTGGAAACAAATCAGATGGTACTATGACAAGAAGTAAGCTAAAAGGTACATGTCTACTTACTGATTTTGAACCTAGAAATATCAAAGATGCATTGAAAAATGAAAGTTCGATTGAAGCAATGAATGAAGAATTAGAACAAATACAAAAGAACAAAACATGGACTCTTGTACCTAGACCTAAAGATAAGAATGTAATTGGAACAAAATGGGTATTCAGGAATAAGCTGAATGAAGACGGTCAAGTATCTAGAAACAAAGCTAGATTGGTATGTAAAGGTTATTCTCAAGAAGAAGGTATAGATTATGGTGAAACCTTTTCTCCTGTTGCAAGATTAGAAGGTGTAAGAACTCTACTTGCTTATACAGCACATAAAGGATTTAAGGTATATCAGATGGATATAAAATCTACATTTCTTAATGGAATTCTTGATGAAGAAGTCTACATTGAACAACCTAAAGGTTTTGTTGATCTAGATAAAAAGGACATGGTCTGCAAGTTACACAAAGCATTGTATGGTTTGAAACAAGCTCCTAGAGCATGGTATGAAAGACTCCATAACTATCTGATTCAGATTAATTTCAAAAGAGCCAATGATAACAGCAATCTGTATATTAAAGAAGGACTGAATGACAAAATTGTATTGGCAGAAATATTTGTAGATGATACTATATTTACAAGAAATGATGATCAGTGCAAAGAATTTTCAGAGTAAATGAACAAAGAATTTGAAATGTCTATGTTTGGTTTAATAAAATTCTTTGTTGGTCTTCAAATTTAGCAAAGCAAGAATGGTATATACATTACTCAATCTAAATACATTAAGGAAATACTTAAGAAGTTTGGTATGGAAGATTCAAAACCAGTTGGTACACCCATGTGTACTGGACTGAAACTTACTAAAAATGATGATTCAAAAGAAGTAGATCAGACCTTATACCAATCTATGATTGGAAAATTGTAGTATGTAGTACATACAAGACCTGATATTGCCTTAGCAGTTGGTATAGTAGCAAGATTCTCAGCAAAACCTAAGGAAAATCATATGATGGCAATGAAAAGATGCTTAAGGTACTTAAGAGGAACTGAAGAATATGGTTTGTGGTATAAATTTGGAGGCAATCTAGACTTAAAAGTGTTTACTGATGCTGATTGGGCAGGGAACATTGATGATAGAAAAAGTACAAGTGGTGGAGTATTTTTTCTTGGAAAAAGACTGGTATCTTGGACCAGTAAAAAGTAAAATTGCACATCTCAATCCACAGCTAAAGTAGAATATGTTGCTGCTGTAGTAAATTGTTCAAATATTGTTTGGTTTAAATAGTTATTACAAGGTATGAAGGTTGAAATCAAAGAACCAATTGTTATATTTTGTGACAATACAAGTGCAATAAACATTTCGAAGAATCCAGTAATGCATTCCAAAACCAAGCACATTGCTATTAAATATCACTTTGTCAGAGAATTGGTGCAGGACAAGGAAATCAGATTAGAATATATTCATACAAAAGAGCAGATTGCAGACATTTTCACCAAACCATTACCCAAGGATGCATTTGTGTATCTAAGAGGTAAGTTGAGGGTCATTCCCCTATCCGAGGCTCACTAAATACAGTTTTAGTGATGCATCAACCAGAACATGATTGAAAATCAACATGTTGATGCAGCATATTCAAGGAATCATTGCATATGAATCAGTACTTGAGGTACATTAGTTTACACCGGTAATATGTGAATTGTCTTTTGCATGTGTTGTCAAAGAGGGAGAGTCTTTGCTATGTCTTTGCTATTACTCCAAGAAATTTTCAATAGTCAGAAGGAAGAGTTTTTTAAGAAAAAGGAAGTTTGCTGACAGAGGGAGATTTGAATCTGAACCGAGCTAATCCTTTCAAAATTTCTTATGCTATGACATATTGTGTTTCCATCAATGCCAAAGAGGGAGATTGTTGGAAACAATTGTCTAAAGAAAATTGCTACTCAAATTATGTATTGTCTTTGATGTCACACAATGTCATAGTCTGCAACAATCAGTACCTACCGAGCTCAGTCGGTCTGCCTGGCAGTAAAATTAGTGTTTACCGAGTCCACTTGGTTATCAAAGAAAAATCAGCATCTACCGAGTCCACTCAGTTATCAAATAAAATTAGTTTTTACCGAGTTCACTCGGTTGTCAAAGAAAAGTTAGCATTTACTGAGCTCACTCGGTTATCAAAGAAAAAGGATTATCAGTGTTTACTGAGTTCCCTCAGTCTCCAAAAGATTGTAGAAAATTTCATTATGGTCACTGAGCACTGTCGGCCCTTGAAGGATCTTTGTAAATAAAGTTTTCTTAATTTAGCCGACTGTTATACTAAGTAATGCCGATTTGACAAATCTAAAATCATATAAATAAAAGGTCAAATGTGAAAAATAAAATAGAGAAATGGAAGAAGATATATAGAAGAAAGGCAGAAAAGGTGTGTGCAAAATCGTGAAGGATGACCAGATATCCTTGAGGAGCAGCAGAGATATATTCGATTAGGAAGGATCACACTTATACAGAACAGAGATCTGTAATCAGCAAGGTAGTTGCATTATTATACAGGTCATTTTCATTGTTACCTTTTTATCATTGTAACAGTGAATTATAAATCTCTTAACCGAGTTGGTTTAACAACCATATTGTAAATCCTCTAACAAGGTGACAATTCCATTGAATTATTTTCAAGACCTCTTACCAGGCCACTCCTAGCAGGGTGATTAAATCCTCTAACAAGGTCACACCTAACAGTGTGTTTTGTAACCTTTTACCGGGTTGGCTTCTAACTGGGCATCACTTCAAAAAAGTGAAAATCAGTATCTAGATACATTGGTGGTTTTTCCCATATTGAGTTTCCACATTAAATCTTGTGTCTCTTGTGTTCTTAATAGTTATCTTAATCATATACAAGTGGTGATGAATATCTAAAAGATAATTTTGCTAATACTTTCTGCATCTACCAAGTTACTGCAATCTATTTACTGAGTGTTAAATAGATAATATTCATTAAGATATCCTAAGGGATCTAGAAAGAAATAATAAGGAAGTGTTTTATGGTTGACTGATTCACCCCCCCTCTCAGTCACTTCATCCATATTCCATCAACATCTTCATCATCTCTATCATCAGGATCACCATTTGTGATGTCCTCAATGAGTACATCAAGTGCAATGTTGTCTATGATTTGGATCTCAGCTTGATCTGGTCCATCCTATGTAAACTTCAACTCCTTAGTGAAATCTGTAGTATCAGGTACCTCGATATCTGATATATCTATCTTATCATGTTTTAGTGCTAGGTTTGCATCATCAATGTGGAGTCCCTTTCCTTTTGTTTTCAGCTTCTGCTAAGAAATTTTGATGAAAGCCATCTTTTTAGCTTGCTCTTGGGCTTGAACTATTGTAGTCTAAATGAGTTGACTATTCTCATCTATGTCTGCTAGATTTTCATCATGTATCTGCAGTGCCCAGTTCTTCACTCTAAACCTCTTTGCATATTTTCACTTGTGTTCTTCAATTTGAGGGACACTCAATTGAGGTATTGTCAAAACTAGGGATTGTTCCCTCATTCTCTTCTCAATGTCTAAGGCATAGGGCCATTTTTCTAAAATTCTTTCCTCTAGTCCCTTAGGTAGACATTTGGAAAACTTGATGGGAACTCATTTGAATTGAATCATTATCTAGATTGTTTCCTCTTCAAGTTTATTATGATCCTCGGTTGATAGAAGTTCAAACTGACTAATTTCAGGATCACTAAGTTCACCATTCTCAATTATTTCTTCTACTACTTCATCAATTGATCTACTCTTATTACCAACAACTTTAAATTGATCATTGTTATCTTCTTCATCATCTAAATCATACTTACCCCTAATCAACTTTCTTCTTTTCCTTGGGGCTTCAACAATAGTTTTAGTACCTTTTTTTGTGTATGTCATTGTCAGTGCTGCTGCCTTTGGACTTGAAAACTTCACAACTCCTTTCTTTGGTGGGGGTGAGGCTGTAGTTATAGACCTTGTGCGTGCCCTTGTTTGCATATCTAACTACTTCTTATTTGGAGTTTTTTGGTAGTTCCCTTTGATCTTCAACTTGCAGATTTATACTTTGATGGATATCTTTAATATAACTTTGACTCTATCACCACTCCAAAGTCTACAAGGAAGAGGGCCAATTAACAAGGATCAAAAGAGATCCTCCTACACTTTGAGCCTTAATGCTCAGGCGGGAGTACCCTTGATTCACTTCTTCAAAGGAATCACAAAATAATATACAACTATACCTCTTACTAATTGATTGAAGATTTTATCATTTGAATGTGTTTGTGTGATTGATGATGATGGACTGCCTCCAGAGAAGAGATCAATGCCTTATATTAGGGCAAAGACTCACTAAATAACATATATCACCCTAAAAACCTTAACTCAAATACATATGAACTCAGAGTAAGTGCTTTGCCTATTACTCCCCTCACTCCCAAACATGATCATCAAATTCCAATCTAATAATGAACTCACTGAAATCACCCTTAAGGCTTTAATCCTAACTTTGTTAGGAACTCCAAGCTGATCTCACAATACTCTTTGTTTACCATATGCTAATCCACTTTGTGACCTTAACATATATGAATCCACAATCAAAAAGAAGATAATCAAAGATTTGAAATAGGAATTCAAGTGTATTCTCATTAATTTTCAGAAATCAATACATTACCAAGCAATAAAATACCAAAGAAATAGACCCAAGATCCAGGCTCTCTTTACTCAGTATAATACCATCAACAACAACCAGGGACCAAAAAAGTTTTGGAACCTCTACTATGTCAAAATTTTGCAATATATACCCCCTAGTCATCTTGGAAACCCAAAATAGGTTGCAATAAGCTATGGATCACTAGGGTTAGGGTTTCACCCACTAAACCCACTAAAAATGGTCACAAATTATTACAAGGTAAGAAACCCAGGAAACCAAGAGAAGATAGATCCTAGAGTGATCCATAATCATGAGAATCTCACTAAGAAGGTACTAAGAACCACAAAGATGCCTAAATATCAACCCTTTCAGTCACCTACAACACGCCTCGAGCACAAAACCATAGGGTACAGACCCCTGCAGATGATCATGGAGCACCCTAGACCACACAACAACAACAAGCGCCACAAAACCAATCAAAATTAGTTGTTAAAACCATAAATTCTAGTACTTCCTATCACTGGAAACCCTCAAAGAATTCAAATTTGAAATTAAACAGTCATTTCCATGGTGCTAGCAGCAAATTGGTGGTCCAAATTTGAAATTAGATCAACTTTATTTCATGACCATCAGATCATCCCTTTCTCATAGGCTTTATGTCTTTACCTTTCAAAAGATCCCAGTCAAACTTAGTGAATTGGTGACTGAAGGTTTCCACCAATTCATGAAACACTTTATAATACTGCTAGAAAGTTTAGCTATTACGTGAATGCTTGTTCGCTGGACTGCTAAAACATTTAGAGAACTGCCAATTCTCTTCGCGAACAAGTGAACCCATTGAATTTTGTCAGGCCGTTAACCTTATTTATCCAGACCACTAAGACCTTTTGATCCCACTTGGGCCCTCTTTATGCCACTTATCATCATGTCATTCATTGCTGCCGCTTGGTCATCAATGACACAGGACCCACCCATTTTAAGCCTTCAAAAATGGATGGTGGGCGTAAGATCTCATGGCTCTTACAAAACTCATGAGAACTTAGGCTGACCATAGATCTTATCCTCGTCACTGATCTCTTTGACAATGACCCCACCCTGCCGCATCATCCACGTCGACCAATAAAATTTGAACAACTACGCACCACCTGGTAAATGGCCCCACTGAGAATATTAAGCCACCTAGAAGATCGGATGGCTGGCACAAGATCTCAAAGGCTTGGAAGATTCCATGAGATCAAGCACCTACCATGGATCTTGAATCCTTTGATTTAGATACCGGGCCTGCCTGACAACACATCCAACTCACACAATGTCGACCAATCACAGTACAACAAATCAGCATATCTGGCAAATGGACCTGCCAAAAGAAAAGGTTATGTCATACAAAAGAATCAATGGTTGTCTCAAAATCTCATACGTCTGACACATCTCATAAGAATTTACACCCACCGTTGATTCACTACAAGTGCCAGGACCCTCTGACAAGCCGGTAACCCAGGACCCACTGACGACTGCCAATATGTTAAAACATGGACCAATAAGATGTTTCCATTTGTGCATACGTGTCAATGGACCCACTTGTTTGAGAAGCTCTGTCATAAAGGAGAATCAACAACTGGTGTAAGATCTCAAGCCTCTGACAAAGTCAATGAGAACTTACTCCAACCGTCAGATTGAGATGTTGTCAGAAGACCAAGCCCAGGAAAATATTAAACCAACACATAAGAAAAATTAAAGCACAGGACTTAGGCTTTGAGGAAAAATTTGGCGCTGAGGACCTTAGGAAATATTAAAGGCCGCCAGGGGTTAAAACCTTTAGTCGCAAGATCGTGTAACATGGGAAAAGTTCACACGATCATGCAACAAAGGGGACAATGATTTAAGCAAATGCAAATTAGGTTTTTTAAGTGGCCTAAATAAAGTAACATCAAATTAGAACAAGGCTAGGGAATAACAAAGGGTTTTTCAACATAACAGCTAGATTTTCAAAAATTTGAACTAAGGGCTTATGCTAGAGGCATGAAAAACATTGCAAAGACCATGGGGAAAAAGCTATAGCCATGAAATTTTTTACATGTGCTAATAGTGGCACTGTCTAGGGATGTATGCCTCCTACAAGCATAGCAAGGATCTAGAATCACTAGTTAAAGTAGACCATCCCACTGGAAAACTGACAACAAAGAGCAATAGGACCAAAACCTCATAGGCTAGGACAAAATAGGGCAGGGAAAAGCAACTTATTTATAGAATTTACAAAATGTACAAACCTAACTACTATTCATGGAAAATAAAATACTGTCAATTGAAGTATTTCTTCAAGAATTATCCATGAACTGGCAATTCCTGAATATCACCATTTAATTCCTTGACAATGTATGAATCTTGGCCCCATTTCTCATGAATTAGATATGGCCCTAACTAGATGGGATCAAACTTACCATGTTTTCCTTTATCCTCCAATTTGGCATTCGAAATTAACACCAAATCCCCAGGTTCAAATTTCCTGTCAATAGTCTTCTTGTCATATAAATTTTTAACCTACAACTACAACCTGACATTTCTTGCAACTCACTCTCTTCTAGTCTCATCCAGCCTAATGAGGTCCTCAATTCCCAACTACATCTCATCATCTATATCATCAACATATAATTGCACAAACTTGTACATTTCCAATAAATTATTCGGAGGCATCCTTGTATGTATTCCATATACTAGGTCAAATGGTGAACAACCAATTTCCCTCTTCACAGTTACCCTATCAGCCCATAGAGCTAATGGCAGCTTTGAATTCCATGCCCTCTTATTTTTTTCAAGAACCCTCTTTAGGATTTTAATCAAACTCTTATTAGTAGATTCTGCTTGACCATTTCCTTGTGGATGATAAGGTGGGGAATTAGAAATCTGAATCACTAAACCTTTGCAAAATTCCTTATATTCAATAGACCTAAAGCACATGGCATTATCACTTACTATTCTCTCAAGGCAACCAAACCTTGTAACAATATTGTTCAACCGAAAATCAATTACCACCTTACTAGTTGCATTTCTTGTAGGTATAGCTTCTACCCACTTTGTAAAGTAATCAGTGGCAACCAAGATCCATGAGGGTCCTCCACTAGACTTGTTTGGTATCTCCCCTATGAAATCAATTCCCCATTGTTGGAAAGGAGCCTGAACTTCTACTAGTTTTAATGGCACATTACCTAAAAATTTAAGCTTACCAGAGATCCTTTGACAAGCATCACACCTCCTTACCAACTGCTCTGCATCCTTGAAGATTGTGGGCCACCAAAAACCTACTCTCAAGATCTTACGAGTAGTTTTTTTACCCATATAGTGTCCACCACAAACTCCCTCATGCATTTCTTTCAAAAACTTATTAGCCTAATCCTCATCAACACATTTCAAAAGTATGCAATCTAAATTCTTTCAATACAATTTACACTTCACAATTACATACTTGATAGCCTATAATTTCAATGTCCTCTTCTGATTATCATTCATTCCTATTGGACATCTCATATTTCTCAAGTAATAGATAATATCTTGATACCAAACACAATCATCCATGTCACATGTATAATCAATTTCAGAATGATTTATCTGATTTGCATCAAGATTGGATTGAGCCATCAGTTTTGCCAATCCTTGTCCTCTAACCAACCTATTAATCTGGATGTCAACATTGAATTCTTGGATCCTATTGATCCATCTGCATCTTCTCCCAGATACCTCTTGCTATGAGAAAATATCCTTCACAGCTACACTTGGCATAAAAGCAATCACAACTATCCCCATCAAGTAACACCTAAAAGCCTTGATTGTCTTCACAAGTGCATATGCTTGTTTCTCATTGATATCATATTTCAATTCAGCAACCTACAAATATTTATTGAAAAATGCAATAGGCTTCTCAAAACCATCCTTATTCTTTTGTAACAAAACTGCAACAATAGTGTGAAAAGATGCAAAGGAAAAGATGTGCATTGGGACATTATAATTAGCTGCCTTAAGCATTGGTGCATCTTTGATAGCCTAATTTATATTTTTGAAAGCCTCATCAGGCTCACCCTCCCAATTGATTGCAGATCCCTTCTTCAGCATCTTAGAAATAGGTCTAGTAACCTCTACAAAATTTGTTACAAACCTCCTTAAGAAATTGACCTGACCAAAGAAGGACTGAATTCCTTTAATATTCTTTGGCCTCTGAATTTCATCAATAGCTGCTACCCTCTCAAGGTCAATTCTCACTCCTTGCTTCCCAACTAAGTGGCCAAGCAACTTACCTTCTGTGAAACCAAAAGCACATTTTTGTGGGTTTAATGAAATGCCATATTCCAAAGCCCTTATGAATAATTTCTCTAAATGAGTACAACGGTCTTCTTCCTTCTTGGAGTAGGCAGTTAAATCATCCTGATAAACAATAAGGAAATCATTGATAAAATTTGAAAAGGCAACATCCATTGCCCTTTGAAAAGTAGCACTAGCATTTGTGAGACCAAAAGGCATTCTCACATAAACATATGTCCCCCAAGGTGTAGTGAAAGCTGTATTGAATTATTTTGATTCTTTAACAATCACTTGATTGTAACCAGAGAAACCATCTATCGTAGACATCAATTTTGATCTAGTTACTCTCTGCAACATAGCTTCCATATTGGGTAGACAATAGTTATCCTTTAATGAGTTGATGTTCAAATTCCTAAAGTCCACACAAAGCCTGATGTCACCATTCTTCTTTCTCACGGGTGTAATACCCCAAAAATGGGCTATAAGTTCATTAACCTCCTACATCTTCAATTTGAATGAAATCAACATCAAAGTCCTAACCTAAGGCACATCTAAACATCATCGAATCATAATTGATTATCTTAAATTCTGCATCAGGGAATATTCCTAGCAATATTGATAATTATCTTAATTATCTTTATTTTAATGATTATTTGGTGATAAATCACATTTATCCTAAGTTTGATTAATTGAATATTTTCATATTTAATTAATTAGATTTAATATTTGCCACTTAATTGTGTAATTAAATTTAATTCTATCGATTATTAATTGTATTATTTAATTTTGACAATAAATCAAAATTCCTATCTTTAATTGATTAAATTCTTATTTAATTAATTAAAGCATGTTGTCATTATTTAATAATATAATTTTTAATAAAGTTTGATAAAATAGTTAATTAACCCATAAATTAATTATTTTATTTCAAAAATCAGTTAAGTTGGAAATAAATCACTTTATTATTAAATTAATTCATAAATAAAACATGCAAAATCATAAAAGCAGACAACTGTCAATTATCAATTAAAGCTAAACTCTATTTTGAGTTAAAAGCTTAGCTTTTGCATGTTTTTGTGACTTAATTATCTGTTATTATCAGATAACTCAAAAATCAAGCTGAGTTATTTGAGTGATTTATGGCTTTTATCCATGCACCTCCAAAGCCCTGGATTTCTATAAATTAAGACTTCAGCTCTTCATAAATCATCTCATATTTTTGTACAATCACGCTGGAGAATTGGAAGCTGAGGAATCAACTTACGAATTCAAAGCTTTGTGAGATCAATTTCAATTGCATAGTTTTTATATCTTAGCATAGAATTTCATAGTTTTCATATCATTGATAGAATCTTCATTGTTAGATCATTTAACATTCATTTCATATCATTTTTCAATAGCATTCATAGCATATCATTTTATCATTCTTATTGCATAGAAAATATCAAAAATATAGATTAATTGCATTCAATTTCATATCCATCTTTTGCATTCAAATCCTTCATTTAGGTATCATCTAGGTCACTAATCTCGATTACAATATGAGAACATCAATCTCGCACCTATTAGAAGGTAGTAAATCGCTTGGTTAGATAGATTTCAATTTTGCATGATTTTGATTATAGCTAACCTCTAATGTTTTACTGAGTGGTGTGTTTATAGATCAGGTATAATTTTCTCACACACAATAGGAACAAGGTTTGACACCCAAGAAGAGTTCCTTATAGGCTTGATAATTCTAGCACCTCTTAGCTTCATTAACTCTTCTTGCATCTTGGGTGCCAAAGTGGGATTGATAGGCCTTTGTTTTTGCCGAAAAGGTTTAGCACCTTCTTTCAAAGGAATGATATGCTGAAACAAATCTTCTCTATACACCTTTAGGTCATCATATGACCATGCAAAAAGATGCCTAAATTTTCACAATAATTCAATTAAAGATTTCTTTACCTTTTGAGATATATCTCTACCAATGTATACTTTCTAGGTGCTTCATGTGTTCCAAGATTTATCTCCTCTAGATCAGCATGATCTTCTCTTTTGATATTCTTTTGAACTCTATCTTGGTTATCAAAGACAATCTCCAAAACAACAAGCCCCTTGGGCACCTTGTTAGTTCTAATCTAAATAACTTCATTGCCAAAGAAAACCTCCTTTCCTTTTATAGACTCAACCAAGGCTGAACAATCAAATTCCTCACTATGATACTGATCTTCACAACTCATAAAATTCAAGATATCATTATCATCATCAAAAAATGTCAATTTTCAATATTGTCTGGTATACTAGGCCTAGCCTAAATTTCAACTTTAGAGATACCAGCCAAAGTAATATCAGTGGGATTGATTGCAATAATGGCTAACAAGTCAGCCATCTTATTGTTACTCCTATCCTTCCATTGAATATTGAAGGCATCAAAATGTTCAATCAAATCCCAAACTGCATTCCTATATTGTTTCAACCTTTTTTTCTTGGAAGCATACACTGACCTACCTTCAGACACCACCAACTTAGAATCACCAACAACAATCAAGAACTTAATACCATGTTTTTGTGCCAACCTCAGTCCTAACAATAATGCCTCATACTCTGCTATATTGTTGGTACAAAATAAATTCAATGTGAAAGAAAATTTATAGGTATTTCCATTAGGAGAAATAAGTATAATAACTGCTCTTGCTCCATCTTTTCAATTTGCACCATCAAAGTACATTACCCACAAATCACCCTTCATAGAAATAACACTTACCTCAACAAAGATAGGTGATAAAATAGGTCCATTTTCAAATATAGGGATCTCTGCCCTAAAAGCATTAATATCAGTATCCACAAAACATGTAGTTTCATTGTCAATATTCCTCTCAATCATGTGGCATACTCTTGGCTCTCGATCAATCTTGACAAATTGGTCATCAATCTTGGAAGTGGCATAGGACAGATCACACTGTAAACTTCCACCCATGGAAGCACTCCATCTTCTAAATGGTAGCATCCCATAATGAGGAGGGATGTCCACCACCAAAACACTCATTATCAACTCTTTCTCTGGATATGCTGCCAGCCTATATGGCATTGCATTGATAGTCCCAATAACTGGTACCTCTCTCTGATCCATTGTACAACATCTACCTTGAACTGTATCAACTTGAAGGCCCAACTTCTCCATGATTTTGAAAGGCATAATAGTATTAGAGGCACCACTATCAATCATCCAATTTCTTAGTTTCATTCCATTCACAAGAACACTTAAAAAGAATGGATTAATGTTTTCAAGGCTGGCATTGACAAAACTATCCAAATATATAGGAGGAATTTGAGATACAATTCCCTAAGCAGAAACACCTTTCAAATCTTTATCCTAAGATCCATTGCATGAAACATCATTATTATGAACATTATCCACCCATGCAATAGCTCTATCTTTGTGTTCAGGGATCCTCAACAATTCTGACAATGGAACCTTAACTGTAATTTGGGACAATACAACTAACATATCAATAGGAGTAGAGGGAGGAATCTCAATCTACATAGCCTTAGCATCCTTTTTCTCATCTGATACATTATGTGTATTGGCCACCCTCATTTTCTCAATCTCAGTCATTGTGTTAACTAGCTTCTCAATCTCATTAGAAATTCTTTCAACTCCAACTCCCTTAGGCTCACAATTCTTACCTTTTATATTCTTAAATTTCACCATGTGATCACCTTTTTATTTGTTCTCATTACACTGTCTGGAATTGGTACTTTTTATAAAAATTCCTATAGCTTTCTCATTTGTGTTCCTTGCCACCATGCCTATAGTTTGCACTTGGGCAATCATTTCTATAGTAATCCTATCCATCTCTTCTTTGGAAGGTCTCCTTAAATTTACTGGCTCGGAAGAAGAGTTCATGTTACATGTCTTCTTATCAATGTCTTCACTATCAGAGAAAACCTCTTGATGAAAAATAGCCTGATTATGTCTCTTTACATTTACATATACCTCTTCATCAAAATCAGAATCATCTTCATATTCTAGATATGAAGTAGCCATGTTGCATCCAACATCATCTTGATCTTCTTCTTGATCTATCTCCTCACTGCCTCAATCTTGATTTGCAGCCATAGATTGTGAAACCACACAATGCTCTATAGAATGAGGGGATTGACATGAAACACACTAGGGTATGTCCTCCATGACATTTATTGAAGCCTTTTGTAGAGGGTTAGGGACACCTTTGTCATTGTTATTTTTTGCAGCAGAGACAATAGGCTTGTCATCCTTCCATTAGGTGTTGTAGGGGTAGTTCTGCAATCTGTTCTGCTTATTGAAATTGTTGTTGAACTAAGGTGTTTCATTTGTAGGAGCACTGATATTCCTATTTGTAGGTGCCTTCAAATCCTTCAATGCATTAAGGACCTTATCCAATTTGTCTTCTTCTTTCCTGCTAGTTCCAACATTCTTATCACTTTCCTTTTTGTATTTCTTGTTCCTAAACAACCTAAGGTCATCTCTCTTCCCACCCAATTTTCCTAATATCTTCATATTGTTCTCAATATTGACAGCAATCCTAAAAGCATCTTTGAGAGTTCTTGGTTCTTTGTCCCTCAACAAGTATCCCATCTTTCCATCAAATGCATTAAAGTATATGGTTAGACAAACATTGTCATCTAACCACATAACTTGGAACAACTTATGCATACCCTTCTGAAACCTCATATTGAATTCAGCTGTAGACTCATTCTAATTTTTCCTTATGGTATTGAATTCATTCAACATGAAACTAGTATTAGGCCTATCACCATAATGCTCTTTGAAATTTCTCTCAAAAGAATCCCAAGTATCAATACATTTATCATGAAGTCTCTTAAACCATTCTCTAGCATCCTCCATTAGAGATTGAACAAACAATTTCATAACTACATCCTCATGCTGTACCTCATAATCATTAAGCATATCAACAAATAACCTAAGATGCTCCTCACAACTAATAGCATTATTACCAACAAACTTAGGTACCTTATCTCTTATATCATTTGGAAAAGCATTCGGGTAACCAGGAATTCCATCAAAACTAATTTTCCTATAGCCTTCTAATTGCATAGGTCTTCTTTGAAAACTTGAACTAGTGTTAACCCTAGGATCAACATTTGCATTTACATTTCCATCTACTTGTGCGTTTGACTGTTGCCTAGGATCAGCACCTATCCTAGTAGATGAAGAAGGAATTGAACTAGTAGCATTACTAAGTGGAATAATAGTAGTCATAAATGGCACACCTAGTTCAGTAGCAGATGGCCCAAGAGCATTGGCTGATGAAGCCTTCAAGAAATGGATCTTTCTTCTCCTTTTTACAATGGAAGCTTCAATTTCAGCCCTCTCTAATTCTCTTGCAAGGTCCTCATCTTCTTTTCTTCTTCTTTCTATCTCTATGTCCTTATTTGAATTGGGTGGTAGGACCCTTGGTATTGTCAGTGATCTGCTTGTTTGATGTCCCACCATCTTCTACTTTCCTTTCTCACCAGTAGCAATAGTAGGCCTAGTGATCTCATGCCCATCTTTATCTTTAGGGAGGGAAGCATAACTTTGAACCTGTCTGATCATAGGGCCCTCCTTATCAAATTCATGATCTTGCAGTAAGCACTCTTGCTCATTCCTCAAAGCCTCAAGATCACCAAAGACATCATGTTGCAAAGCCTTACGAGCAGAAGCAAGCATCTTGTTTCTCTCCTTCATTTCATTAATCTTTCTAAGGAGACTCTGTCTTTCTATTAGAGCATTTACCTTTTTATCTTCTCTCTCCTCTTGTAACCTCTTATGTATGGCATACTACTTTGCCAACTATAACCTTAGTGCATTTAAATCATCTGGGTCTACCATAATTTCATCAGAGCCTGATGACACATCCATATTAGTAAGATTTTGATATGGGAAATGGACTTTCCTTGGTCTCATAGGCTCCCTTCTGAAATTATCTTCATCAAGATCTAAATCAATCTCCAAATCCATCTCTCTAGCTTGTTCATCCTGACCTATAGGCAATGGACCCTTGTCTTGAAATAAAGCCTCTAGGGTATCATAAAATATATCTTCAGAGCTCACTTGAGGAAACATGTGGTTCTCTACCTCTTGTATTTGTTTGTTCTCTTATGGGAGCACTACTAGACTCACCATTCCTTCTAATCCAACTCTTCTTCTCCTGTCCAGGCAATTGTTCCAGAGTGACCTCCAGATTTTTCTTGACAAAGGACCTAGTATTCCTCCTTTTGTCCATGATTTACAGTATGACACTATTTCTAACCTTTTGATTCAGCATCCACCAAAGTGGGAAATCTTTTCAACTAAATACAACAAGAAAACAAGAGTGCACTTAACAACCTTTATCTTCTAGACTCTCCCTAGTTGAGTCACCATTTTGTTGGTAGTTCCCTTTAATCTTCAACTTGCAGATTTATACTTTGATGGATATCTTTAATATAAATTTGACTCTATCACCACTCCAAAGTCTACAAGGAAGAGGGCCAATTAACAAGGATCAAAAGATATCCTCCTACACTTTGAGCCTTAATGCTCAGGTGGGTGTACCCTTGATTCACTTCTTCAAAGGAATCACAAAATAATATACAACTATACCCCTTACTAATTGATTGAAGATTTTATCATTTGAATGTGTTTGTGTGATTGATGATGATGGACTACCTCCAGAGAAGAGATCAGTGCCTTATCCCAGGGCAAAGAGTCACTAAATAACATATATCACCCTAAAAACCTTAACTCAAATACATATGAACTCAGAGTAAGTGCTTTTCTTATTACTCCCCTCACTCCCAAACATGATCATCAAATTCCAATCTAATAATGAACTCACTAAAATCACCCTTAAGGCTTTAATCCTAACTTTGTTAGGCACTCCAAGCTAATCTCACAATACTCTTTGTTTACCATATGCTAATCCACTTTGTGACCTTAACATATATGAATCCACAATCAAAAAAGAAGACAATCAAAGATTTGAAATAGGAATTCAAGTCTATTCTCATTAATTTTTAGAAATCAATACATTACCAAGAAATAACATACCAAAGAAATAGACCCAAGATCTAGGCTCTCTTTACTCAGTATAATACCATCAACAACAACCAAGGACCAAAAAAGTTTTGGAACCTCTACTAAGTCAAAAGTCTACAATATATACCCCCTAGTCATCTTGGAAACCCAAAACAGGTTGCAATAAGCTATAGATGACTAGGGTTAGGGTTTCACCCACTAAATGCACTAGAAATAGTCACAAATTTATTACAGGGGAAGAAACCTAGGAAACTAGGAGAAGACAGATCCCAGAGTGATCCATAATCATGAGAATCTCACTAAGAAGGTACTCAGAACCACAAAGATGCCTAAATGTCAACCCTTTCACTCACCTGCAACATGCCTCAAGAACAAAACCACATGGTATTGACCCCTGCAGATGATCATGGAACACCCTAGACCATATAGCAATAGCAAGCACCACCAAACCAATCGCAATCAGTTGTTAAAACCATAAATTTTGGTACTTCCTATCACTGGAAACCCTCAAAGAATTCAAATTTGAAATTAAATGATCATTTCCATGGCACAAGTAGTAAATTGGTGGTCCACATTTGAAATTAGATCAACTTTATATCATGATCGTCGGATCATCCCTTTCTCATGGGCTTTATGTCTTTACCTTTTAAAAGATCCCAGTCAAACTTAGCGAATTAGGGACTGAAGGTTTCCACCAAAAACACTTTATAATACCACCAAAAAGTTTAGCGATTATGTGAACGCTTGTTCGCTAAACCGCTAAAACATTTAGAGAACTTCCAATTCTCTTTGTGAACAAGTGAACCCATTGAATTTTGTCAGGCCGCTAACCTTATTTATCCAAACCGCTAAGACCTTGTGACCCCACTTGGGCCCTCTTTATGCCACTTGTCATCATGTCATTCATTGCTGCCACTCGGTCATCACTGACATAAGACCCACCCACTTTAAGCCTTTGAAAATGGATGGCAAGCGTAAGATCTCATGTCTCTTACAAAACTCATGAGAACTTACGTGGACCATAGATCTCATCCTCGTCACTGATCTCTCTAACAATGACCCCACCCTGCCGCATCATCCATGTCGACCAATAAAATTTGAACAACTATGCACCACCTAGAAAATGGCCCCATTGAGAAAATTAAGCCACCTAGAAGATCAGATGGCTGGCGCAAGATCTCAAAGGCTTGGAATATTCCATGAGATCAAGCACCTGCCGTTGATCTTGAATCCTCTAATTTAGATAGCAGGCCCGCTTGACAACATGTCCAGCTCACACAACGTGGACCAATCATAGTACAACAAATCAGCACATCTTGTAGATGGACCCACCAAAAGAAAAGGTTACATCATACAAAAGAATCAATGGTTGTCTCAAAATCTCATACGTCTGACACATCTCATAAGAATTTACACCCGTCATTGATTCATTGCAAGTGTCAGGACCCTCTGACAATATGGCAACCTAGGACCCACTGATGATTGCAAACATGTTAAAACATGGACCAATAAGATGTCACCATTTGTGCATACATGTCAACAGACCCACCTGTTTGAGAAGCTCTATCATAAAGGAGAGTCAATGACTGACATAAGATCTCAAGCCTCTGACAAAGTCAGTGAGAACTTACACCAACCATCAAATTGAGATGTTGTCAAAAGACTAGGCCCAGGAAAATATTAAGCCAAAACATAAGAAAAATTAAAGTGCAAGACTTAGGCTTTTAGGAAAAATTAGGCACTGAGGACCTTAGGAAATATTAAAGGCCGTCGGGGGTTAAAACCTTTAGTCACAAGATCGCGTAACATGGGAAAAGTTCACGTGATCATGCAACAAAGGGGACAATGATTTAAGAACATGCGAATTAGGATTTTTAAGTGGCCTGAATAAAGTAACATCAAATTAGAACAAGGTCAGGGCATAACAAAGGGTTTTTGAATATAACGGCTAGATTTTCAAAAATTTTAACTAAGGGCTTATGCCAGAGGGATGAAAAACATTGCAAAGACCAAGGGGAAAAAGCTACAACCATGAAATTTTTTGCACATCCTAGCAGAGTTTGTGAAGGGGAAACTAGTGTAGAGTCTACATCTTTATCTGACTTAGTTTCTTCACTGTCATGTGGTTTGTCAATTAGCATTAACTAACCTTTAGTTGCCTCTTCAACTGGTGTACTATCAAATGATCTAGTATCATCTCCAAACTTTTCTATAAGAGTCTTCATCATTTTTCTTAACTTCTTTGTTATCTTACTAATAACCAAGCTTGTTTTGATTCTTGTATTGGCCTCTTCATATGTTCCAAACATTTCTTCCTTCACATCCTTGGGAGTACCCAATAAAGCTTGAATTGATTTAGAAGAAAAATCAATATATATCTCATATCCCATAGGGGATAACCATTTAGTCCTAGGCTCCATAACCTTTATCAATGTGTGGTTGGTGTCCACAAGAAAACATATCTCCTACTCATAGTCTTCTATAGTTGACTTGGAATTTTTCTTTGAGAATTCATTTTACTTTTGAATTATTCAAAGTAATTATCTAAAACATTATTAAGATTGTTTCCCAAGCCTTTAATCAAATATGAAATCTGTGATATCACTAGCTTGTTGATTGACCAATCTATATTACTGACAGAATGGAAAATTCTTTGCACATAGAAAAATATGGAAACTAGTAGGGATCCAAACTTACATGTGTTGGACTTCACCCACTGGATTGTCTTCATGTTCTCTTCAACTTGCCCTAATAGAAGATCGGCTAGGTCCAACTGATATCCTTTCTTAACCATTCGATAAGTAATATCAATGGCTCCACAAGGCACACTGTTCTATCTACTCGACTAAAAAAATTTATAACCAATGACATGCACTACATATTTTAGTTCTGGGTCTTTGATTGAGTGTATCTTTAGTGCACATCCATCCCACTCAACTCTGGTATTCTTCTTGATATCTGGTCTTGGTACACTATGAATTTCCTTCACTTTATCTATGGTAGGAAACTTGGTGACCGCATGAATCATCTTCTTGGTAATTTCTACCATCTTATCCAACCATAACCTTCCATCATGAAACTGACTGATAACAACCCTAATCCATTCACTCTTAAAATCCTTCAAAACTTTAGGGAATTCATTAAACCTATTACTTCTAGTTGTTTGTGTTCTAGTTTTAGTCTACCATCTTCTCCTATTTTACCAATCTTCTACATACATATCAAAGTCTCCTATTTTACCAATCTTGCAATGAATGTATGATGTTACATCTTCGACTAATAGAACCCTAGGTGGTATGCTTGAAAAAGCTCCCATTGAATCAATTTTGGATTCAACTTTAGGTTGAAGTTTGTATCAAGGTTTGTTGCAGGTTGTAGACCATATCAAATTTACTTCCTCCTCGTCTGCCAACTTAAATTTTTGACATGGATGCCATTTTCTTTAATATAGGGTTTTGGTAAGTAGTATGAATCAGCTCGGTAGTAACTGTACTTACTCAACAACAATGATGAACACACTCAAAAGATTGAAACTTCTCTTGAATGCTCCTAAAAATATTTAGCTCTTAAATCACTCTCTGAAAGTCATTTTCTCTTCAAAATCACTTGGTGAAGAATTAAGCTAAGTTCTCCATCTATTTATAACTTTTTCAAATTCCTACTCAAAATACTTGTAATAAATGCTCGACCTACTTATAGCTTGGTTACAACTATCAACTTAGTGATTACCATAAAATATCAAAAACTTAGTTAACACATAACTTTCCATTTGGTTATTACTAATACTCGATTAACCCTGCATAATAGTCACCAACGGGTAACCTTTTGCTCAGTCTATCTTATGCCAACTATATAAATTTGAAATCTCAAAACTTATAAACCATAATGCATCTCAATTTATATAGATTTGGTATGTGCTCAACAAATATAAGGAATTGTATGTAAAATATGATCAATCTGAATTATCAGTTCCATACATACCTTTTTCAGCTTAGGTGGAGGTGTCAATGTCACCCAGTCCAATGGATGAGGTTTCACCGATTGCATTTCTTGACTCAACATTCTCATTTGATGCCTTTCTACACATAGTGTTTCTTATCCTCATGATATCTATTGGTAAATAGATGTTTCTTTTTGGATTTAACTCTTTACTTTCCCAAAATCTCTTGAGAAACAATATGAATATGAACAATTGGAAAGCTATTATCTATTTAACTAACTTTCCTCTGAATTTTAATAGGTACAGCTCCCTCATATAAATATTTGAAATGAATTTTGTTTTCTATAAATCCTAATAGGGTATGTTCTTAACCAGAGAATAGAAGAGGTAACCAAATTATCCCTCGGTGAGGAACTAATCTAGGTAATGACTTTAGTCATAAGCCCTAACCAACTTCATGATTTCACAGTGCTTATGAATTCACAACATTGGTGATGCAATAATGAATTCTACTTGAATCAATGAAAATGCAGTAAAAAAACATAGATAAATCTAATCTAAAACATGACACATGAGTATTTTCCCAACCTCCAAGTAATGCTCTAATTACTATCAATTAGTTGCACTAAAAGGGAGAAACAAAGCTCTATCTATTCCTCAATTTCAATCCAACTTAAGGAAAACATCTAGATTTTTAAAAAAACATGGAACAGTAAATAAATGGCACAAAACAAATTCAAGATTGACTCCACAATAAGATGTATCTCACACCAAAATTTAGCCAACCATTTCATTGATTTTCAGAGTGATACATATAGGCTTCAAGAACTAATTTGTTATGAATTTTAATTGAATTGGTTTATATTCTACAAAAGTCAGTAAGCGACAAGTGGCCATTTACTGATTATACAATATATGCCAAAAAAAAGAAAAGGGGAAAAATTATTTATTCTTTTCCATCTTCTTCCCTTTATCCAACTTATCCTTATGGGCTTTAGCGGATGCAAGGATTGGAATTATTTTTTTAGAATCAAGAATATGGATATTGTATATCTTAAAAGCTAGTGGGAATGATGTTTCTCTATGTTTTTAGTCACATCCTTTCGAGATTGCATCTCCTCCATGGATTTGTATATACATCCATTGAGTTGTTGGAGATTAGGTATGCTGTCAAGATGAGATCTAGATAACTCTATAAGTTGATCTAGATAGTTAGAAAATGACTTCTGCATATTGGTTATAACGACTAGATTCTTTTCATCTCCACTAGTTTTGGATTTAGAGTGAAGGCCTTGAAGATATACAAAGATTTTGCTTTGCTCTTTAATGATCTCTACTCCTATATTCTTCATGCCTTCTTCTACCTTGATTATCATCTCCATCTTGAATTCTACACCCTAGAGCCACTCAATTAGAGGTTCATCCCCTTTCTATAATATCTTAGCCTTGATTGTGTCTTTAGTCTTCATGCAGACCAACCAATGCAGTAGTACCATGTGCTCTTCACATCTTAGCCTTTCTGTTGTGAGTGTTTGCATATGTTCTTTGAGGGAATTTCCTTCTACCTCTAACTTCAAAAGGACATTTTTGAGCTATTCAATAACTAGCAAACCTTCTGACTTAAGTCATTCAATCCATCTCCTACCAATATGCCCAAAATGCCTATCTTCCTACAATTTGGTAATTATTGCTTGATTCTCGACTACAATAGGATCAAATGTTGCTGGAGTACTAGGTAGAATCAACACATGAGTGAGTGTATTTATTGTTCTCTCTTCAAATTTATAATGTCCTCACTTAGTATGTTGTTTTTCTCCAGCGGATCTTTAATAGCTTTGTCACTTTCAATAGAGTTACCACTGTCAAATAATCCTTTGATATCCTCTTCTTGGTATTGAGTTTCATTCTGTTATTTTTCTAGTTCTCTTCTTCTACTTAAGGATATCTTCAATTCATCTCTAGTTTCTTCAACCTGATGTAGTGCAAGATGAATGTCAATCTTTTGATTCTCTATGATCTTTCCCAATTTATATGCCTCCATATCAAGAACTTTAACTCACAAGTGATTAGACTTCTTTAAGAGACTTATCTCTAATACCAATTGTAGGAAATGTATCATGGGAAAGTGAGATACTAAGAGGGGGGGGTGAATCATATATGTACCAATAATTCCATTTTGACATAAACATACTTGCATAACACAAACATCAAATTCAATACTGAAATAGATCTAACATCCTAATCTTAATCCATGAAAATGAAACATAACACAATAATTTTGGTTAACCAGAAACCCTTGAAGGTAAAACTGGGGTGGGGATGGCACCCATAAATCTTCACTACTGCAGTATTAAAGTTTTCTTGTTAGGGCTATAAAATTTGATCACAAAATAATGATCTACCTTATGAGGGTTCTTTCCTGCTAAGAGCTTTAAGAATTATACAATCTACCTTGCAAAAGGATATAAACTTACAAAAAATAAGCACTCTGTTAAAAGATTTACTTAGGTCTATTAGGACCACTCTGTTAAGAGATTTACCATGATTCACCTATTATAACAGATCTTCTCCTTCCAATATAGATTTGATCTCCTCTATCAAATATATCTCAGTTATGTCCTTCATTGCTCTTCTCAGTCGCTAATCTTTGCTTTTGATAATCAAAACACTTCTCTATTCTGCATGTATTAAATCTCCTTCATAATCTTCTCACATACTACATTTTAAGGTTCAAATCTCATCTTATATAAACAATAGCTGAACTCCATAACTGAAGATCAATGATCTATATTGTGTACTTATGTTGCTTAAGAATTCCCTAATTCTTATTGGTTCCATAGATTACATAGGGATCAGTTATTATAAATATAAAGCATAATCACCTCCATCATTTCCTCAACAAACAATAAATATAATGTAAATGTTATCCAAAATGGTTTACCTAAGTTTTTGTGCCATTACAAACACATATATCAAATCTGGCTTACTCATCATTTGAAATCTCTGGCACTAAACATTCTCTATTCTTCATACCTTGGTGATCAACACTAACATATCTAGACAAATTGACATAAGCTTCCTTAGCTATTAATGAAGTAGTCAGTGACCTTCTAACTTTCTTGACAATAACTACTTCTCATTAAATGTACAATATAAAATTCTATACTTAACTTGACCTATACATGATGACTTGGTCACAGTGATGACCAACCAATATTGCCTATAAAATGACTAAGTGTAAGACACTAATAGACAAAAAAACTTAGGGATCAACAATAGGTGCATTACATAGAACAAATGGTAAAATAGAGTAGGAATCTATTCCACAAGGACATGTGAATGTTGTCTTTTCTTGATCCTCAAGTGCAATGCTAATCTAATTGTATCCACTATATCCATCAAGAAATGAGAAGTACTTTTTACCTACTAATGTATCTAGAACTTGATCAATAAATGGAAATGGAAAATGGTCTTTCTTTTTTACATTATTGATCTCTCTATAATCTACACATATTCTCCATTTACCCCATTCTTAGACACTATTACAAGATGTGAAACTCATTTACTATCTAAGATTGGATATATGAAACCAACATTTAGTAGTTTATGTAGCTCAGTTTACACAATTTCTCTGAGGGTTGGGTTGATTCTTCTTTGAGGTGGACAGAGTGGCAGACTTCCTTCATTGATGTAAATCCTATGCGTACAGAGGTTTTTTCTTAATCCTTCATATCTCCATAGTCCCAAGAAAAATATTCTTCATGTTTGCATAGGAGTTCCATGTTAAAAATTTTAATTGTTATTGTGGTAGTTTATTGTTAATATGAAGATTATGGCTAGGTGAGAGTTCTACAATAGTTGTTATGTTTAGTATTGATGCTTCTGATATAGGGATTTTTGATATATCAGAAGGTAGTAATTGATGGATAATTTCAGGTTCTACTAGTAAGCCACAATTTTCATAGGTATTCAATTATAGAATTGATCTTTGAGAAATATCTTTTTTTGTAACACAATAATTCATAAGGATACTCTAAAGAACATCATCATCTTCTTACAGTTTCAGATTTGATTTTCTATGTAACATCATCAGTTGAGAAACATAATTTATTTATTCTTCCTCATCTCCCAGGGTTGGCCAAATAAGAGTGCTCAAATATGCTTGTGGTTGGGCTAGAGGATATAAGGCTAACTTCTTGATGGTTTGGCCATCAAAGATGGTTAGATTTCTTGATCTGTAGCTGATATTATCATATGTTATTTCTAACCATGGCCATCCAAGGATTACAGGATAACCAACAAGAGTTACTTTGGGTGACAGTATGATAAAGTCAACAGGATATTCCCAAGAATCCAATGTGACTACTATATCTTTGATTATTCCATATAGGGTGATAGTACAACTATAGGAGTTGTTCTTAATCCATATACTGAGCCTATGCTTAGTATCCTTGGTCATTACATTAATAGCATCACATAAGTCTATCAAATCATTCTTCACTAACTAACCATTAATTATTACATCAACAATTGGGCTTCCTGGATCAGATTACTTTGGAATCACTATCTTTTCCAACATTATATCAGCCAATTAAGCTATCACATGCACTATTTGAGGATGCTTTTTATTTCTTCCTTGTTTCTTAATACATAATTCTTTAATGGATTTTCCATAGAGAGGAACATTTTTAATAGCTTGAAATAGTGGAATTTGTATATGGATGTTCTTCAATTGGTCAGGGATATCAAATGGTGCTTCTTCTTGGAGTATCTAGGTTTGTCCATCCTAAGCCTCTAAGGAAAACAAGGATTAGGTGGGATTTGAGCATCAGTTTGACTTGGCACCTTAGTTGGTAAGGCTATATTTGACAAAGTAGGTTATGATAATTATGTTGATGCTACAGGAGTGTCTAGTACTTCTGTTATAACAAGAGGTTCTACTGCTCGTAGAGTAGTTCTAGATCTAAAGTGAATGTCATTTATGTCTAGTGCATAAGAAGGATATTGTTAAGCTTTAGTATTATAGACTAGTTGTTGTTACTTATTGTTAGTATTTGGTTGTGGCTGAGTAGCTAATTGTGTTGGTTGTGGAGGAGGATTTGTGGCTGTAGGAGGTGGCATAAGTTTCTATTCAGGAATTGGGGGTGGTAATGATTGGTAGGCAAGATTCTGATTAGGCCATTTTTTAGGTCCCCTCCATCGATTATATGGTTTCCAATTTCCCTGTGGTGGCTGCCATTAATTTTGAGATTGTGGTTGTGTCTATTGGGGTTGCTAGTGTTGGCAATTTGGCTGAGTTGGTTACATAGATGTTGTCATTATGGAAACCTATGATCTACATGAAGATCACACAGGTCAAAAAGCTAGTATGTCAAAGTACAATGAAAAATTATCTAAGTATGAGACAATATTCTTTTGCCAGTGAACCCGAAGATAGTTTTGATTGGCGATGTTGATTGGAGTAAGTTCAATGCTTATGCACTTGAACATAGACTCTATGGTGACTATTGAAGACTCACCTCAGAGCACAAGTCAGTATGACATGTACGGAAGAAGTTATGACAATTTTACTAAAGACAGTGTCAAGCGGATAGGATAGAATATTAAGACATAATTGATAAAGAGTTAAGGGATTATTTTGTTTATCAAAATAATGACTTAAAAATATAAAGGGATGACATCCTAGATTTTAACCCTTGTGCAAAGATATTTTTTAATAGATAGCCGACTGGAAGAGTTATTAGCCTTAATAACTTGTATAAATGTAATTGTAAAATATAAGAAAGATAGACGAGATATGATGTGTATGTAATAGCTATAGCAAAAGAGTAGTGAACAGATATTGATGCAAGTAGTATAAGGTTATGTACCTTGACCTCTTTTTGTAATTAGTAAATATTGTATATTACTTGTTTGGGTAGTGGGCTCATCTAGTAATCACATTTTGTACTGCCAACTCCTAACAGGGTTGAGGCTTCTAACAAGGCCTATAGTCCCTTAATCAGGACTAAGACACTATATGCATGTAATAGATTCCTAACAGGGTCAACATCCTTAACATGATACTTTTGATTAGTGGATCTTTGTGGATACCATCCCCACCAGGGTTTTCCCTTGGCCAAGGTTTCCTCGAGAACAAATAATGTGTTATGATTTCTTTTGTTTTATTGCTATACATGTTGTTTAGCTTTCTATGTTATACAAGCATTAAGATTATCAACTATAGAAGAATCTTGAAGAAGCTCTTAAACAAATTGATATGCTTACTAATGAAATAGACACTTTGAAAGGAAAATATGATGATGCAAAGAACCTCATTGAGAAACTAAAAAACAAGTTCGAAGTTCTAAAATTTGAAAAGGAATCCGAAGTTCATATTGAAGATTGTGATGACAATTTGGAAAAAGAAAATGAGATCCTTAAACATGAACTAAAGATAGAAAATCTGAAGCTAAGTCTGAAAGATGGAAATGGCAAGAATGAAGCAAATCTAAAATCTAAGAATGAAAAGCTAAAGATTGAAAATGAAGGACCTAAATCTAAACTTGGTAAAGTAACATTTGAACTTGAGAAAGTCAATTTGTAGTATGCTGAACTTGAGAAATACAATACAATGGTGAAAGGTGAACTGACTCAATCTAAGCAGCAACTTGAAAGACTATATTCAACTAGTGAGAAGATTGATGAACAACTATCTTATCAAAAACCATTCTATGATAAAACTAGTGTTGGATTCAACACTTTTAAAGAAAATGAAGAAAGAAAGGAACCAAATCTAAAAATTTCTGAAAGCATAGACGAGAAGAAGTCTAATGAAATTAACAAATGTAAAGATACACCAAAGGAAGAAGAACCACCTAAGCAAGAGGAATTTCCTAAAGGTATGCAAAGAGAATTCAAAGGTAGATGTTTTGATTCTAATATTGTTGGTCATATGAAGAGAGATTGCACAGGTAAGCGATTTAAACCTCTTAATGGTTATTGTTATAATTGTCATGATTTTGGACATAGAGCTATTGAATGTATAAAATCTAAATTTGTTGAGAATAACAATAGTAGTAGAATGTTTAGGAAACTAACCATGCAAATAAGAAACCCACTAAAGATATGAACAGAAGAAATGGAGTTATATGTTATAGATGCAACAAGGTTGGACACATTCCTAGAAACTGTAGATCATAGATCAATCCACCTAGACCAAGATGTGGAAACAATGGAATAGTTTTTCAGATATGCAACAAGATTGGACATACAACAAGGTTTTGCAGAATGAGCAATGGATTTTTTCATCCTAATCCTAACCCTAGAAGTCATGCAAGAAGAAATGAAGATGCAAATAAGAGATAAAAAGGATGTTGTAGTAACTCAAATGAAGTGAAGTTTGTTAAAAGCATAGATCAAGGAGAAATTTTTAGCACTGAAGGTAATCGGAAAGGTGAAGTATCAATGAATCTTTACCTGACCCATCTCAAAGTACTTAATTCATGAAATTTATAGTAGAATAGGAAATTAGATTAGTGTAGAAGTAGATATATGATGAATTGAGTCTTGCACAGTTAATGAAAGGTATTATATAATGTTCTAATGCTATGGTTAAGAGAGCAACGAAGAATATTATGTTTTGCAAGATCGCAAGAAGTTTTAAGTTTTGCAGGTTAACAAAATCAACTTTTTGAAAAGAAACGGCAAAAGAATTGAATGTGATGTTAGATCTAAGTGAGATTGAAATGATAAAAGGTCATGATTGGTATTATTTGATCATCAAAGTGAATACAAGTGTTAAGAAGATCAAAGAGCATTGATTGTAAGCATTTTTCAAGGATTTGGTGAAGAAATTTTGTGTCGAATCTACACAAGCCCTAAATCATGGAATCGAGGTATTTTACTTGGAAAATCTTTAATTGGTTAAGGAATTAGAGGTAATCATGGATTTTTAATTGATTCACAATGTCAGAGTTAAGAATAGACCTAAGATGAAAAGGGAACTAGTAGAACCCTTGGAAGATGATCCTAGGTTAGCTTTATCATCCGTACCAGACAAATTTTTACATCTAGAGAATGTTAGAAGTTATCTTGGATGCAAACTAGAGACTATCAGTGATAGTGATTTCACAAAGGAATATCAGAAGATCTATAATCAAGATATGTCATTGAGAGTAGGGTTTGAGCATTTCAAAGAAAATGAGATCATTAAGTATGCATTACAGTATGAATCTGACAATGAAGAATGTACCAAGATAAACCTAAGTAGAATTCACAATGGCAAGTTTTGGTTAGAAGACAGAGTGATAGATATCAAAAATGACTTAATTCATGAGGTAATTGGACTATCTAATACTAGAGCCATTCCTTTAAATGGGAAAAACATGAGAAAAATGGTCATAGACAACACAAATTCATCCTACAATGGCAAAGGAATAGTGATTAGCAAGATACAACAAGATGATATCAAATACTTGTGTAAGATCCTAACAACTAAGTTTTGTGCTAACTCAAGAGAGGATGACATGGTAGCTGGAATGATACATGTGGCTTATTTGATGTGTGTTGATAAAGTACAAGTTGATATGTGTGAGATTTTGAGAATTCAGTTGTTTGATAATTTGGAGAAGATAAAGAAGACTAAGTATTCATAGTTTAGATTCTCATCTTTGATCACTTATATGTTTTTTCATTTATTGAGAAGATTTCCTTGCACCATTGGAAATGACTGGAATGATGGCCAAACTACAATGGAAAGGATTAACAAAGTGTATATGAGGCATGTTATTGATAAAGTAAATGAGAGTGCAATGTTGGCAATTAAAACATTTCATAATTTGGTGTTAAGCAGATCAAGGATACCATAGTCTCTTGTGGAGAAGTATAAAAATGAGATATGTTTCATGTTTGATACTGACTTTACTTACATTAAAGTAGTAGAACCCAGAGTAGAGTTCATAGACCCTCTTGGCTATAAAATATCTGAGATTGAGATAGAAGAGTATGTGAATAGGTTACTTAAGTGCAAAATGGATATTCACAGTAGTAGGTTTGGAGCTTTGGAGGAGAACTTCAACTTTGTAAAGAACATACTTGAAGAGAAGCAGTCAAAAAAGGAGTTGAGAGTACAATTAAGAAAATTCTAAAAGGTACAAGAATGACTGAGCATGAGTTCTTGATAGCAAAGCAGATAGCAGCAGTAGTTAGAGGAATTGGACAAAAGGAAGTTTTGTCTATGCCACCTTTATCATCAATTACAGTATAGCAAGGAGATACAGTAGTTAAATTGAAAGTGGAAGAAATAGAAAAGGATCAAGAAACAAGAAAATTCACTAGATCAACCTCCTCCACACCTAGCAAAAGAGTAAAAGAGATTGCTACTAGACTAGGTAAGAGGCAGAAGATATTAGTGCCACCAGTTCCAAGGAAAATTGCAGAAATCAAAGATGATGAAGATACTCTTGTTAAGAAGAAATCTTGGAAGCCTAGAATTGAAAAGGTTAATGAATAGATCATTCAAGATGGAGACTTTACAAAGAAGAAAAAATATTATGATCTCTATGATTATGTAGAGAGATTGAATCTAGAAAATGTAGTGGTGAAGCATATGATTTTATCTTATAAGAAGTTTGATAAAATTTAGGGTAAGATACCTAATGACTTATACAAGAAACTTGTAAATAGAAAGAAGAGAGCATTAGAGGAAGACATAAATATTAGAGAAAATCTTGTAAGAAAACTTTGTGATGTGAGATATGATGAACACTTCAAACAGCTCATAAAGGCTCTAATCACCCATTTGAGAACAAAAAGGAGAACTATTCAAATTATGGGAGGAAAATATGAAGAAATCAATGTAGAGACAGAGCAAGCAATCATTAAAGTTATGGAAGAGAATGTTGGAGAACCATTAGTTGTAGTAGAATCTAAAGTTCAGACAGAAGAAGCAGAACAAGAGGACATTCCCTTTCCACCAGCCATAAATATTGAGGATGAAGCTATGAATATTGAAGGAACTAAGATGACCTTGGATAGTGATGATAACTTATTCAAGAATCTTGAAAACATTGTTGACAATTTAGCTTTTGATGAACTGGATAGTGCTAAAGGAGAAGAGGAGACAAAAACCAAAGTAAAAGAGAAGCAAACACCTATTCCCACTCAAGAAGAAATTAGTCTTACACCTGAGACTAGAAAGAAAACTCAGATTGGATCTATGATTGAAGATTTGGGAAAGGAAGTAGATGATGATGATCAGATGGAATTGATCACATCTTTGAACAAGATCATCAGAAAGAACAAGAAATTAAAGAGTCTTGAAGGATGCCTAAAGGAGCCTACTAAGAAGTTACAAGGCATTGTAACTACATAGATTGCAAAACCTGACCCTCTGGATAGAGAAAAGATAGTGATGAACACTTTTGATGATGAGTTTACCAACTTATTTGAGATAGTAAAGGTAAAAGCTCAAGCAACTTATGAGGCCAAAATTCTTTTGAACATTAGTCAAAATATCAGGAATGATATCAATACCCTTGATACTACATTAAGGACTTGAGAAAGAATTTAGAAAGAGGTAAATCTTTTTACATTCAGTGTACAAAATTAGAGACCTTGGTAGTAGAAGAAGATCAGAAGATAAAGATGAAGGAAGCAAAAACTCAGAATGAGACAAATCTTCTTTCAAGCCCCAATGCAAAGGTATTTGATATTGAGAAGAAAATTCACAAGATTTATGATGAAATTAGAGTTTTGCAAGATGACAAGGATAGGAAGATGGAGAGATTCACTCTTTTAAGAGAGCACATTTCTAAAAATTTGAGTATTGTTGAAGGGCAATTGGAAGAATGTCTTTTAGCCAAGACATCTTTTCAAAAATTTAGTTTTGAGAATCTCCAAGCATCTGAGATTGCATCTTATGGATTGTGCACACTACTCAGTGTGGCAGATTCAATTAAGAAATCATGGGAGAAAGAGTTAGGGGTGATGAATATTAACTTTGCAAATTGTGTTGCAAGCCTACCAGCTTTGCAATATTGAATCAAGGTATAACTTTCTGAGAACACAGTTTTGTAACCCTCCTTACTTTTTTGTCATTGTTGTCAAAGGGGGAGAGATATATAGAAGAAATTGATAAGGATTCATACTCTTAGGGGGAGTACTATATAGAGATAATATTTTTGGAGTCATAAGGATAGTATATACATATTTTATATTATGGCCATAATTTTGAAATTTTAAAGTCTAGGACTTAGCATTTTTTCTCATATGTTGCCACCAATGATAGAGGGGGAGATTGTTGGAAATTTGGATGAGTTGGTTACATAGATGTATTCATTATGGAAACATATGATTTACATGAAGATCACACAGCTCAGAAAGCTAGTATGTCAGAGTGCAATGCAAAATTGTCTAAGTATGAGACAGTGTGTTTTTGCCAATGAACTTGAAGACAGTTTTGATTGGTGATGTTGATTAGAGTAATTTCAATGCTTGTGCACTTTAACATAGACTCTATGGTGACTATTGAAGACTCAACTTAGAGCACAAGTCAGTATGGCATGTATGGAATAAGTTATGATAGTTTTTGATGAAGGGTGCTCCCCTTAATACCATAAACACATAATAGAAATAGAGAAACAACAATAATAATA
Organism: Chamaecyparis obtusa; assembly: GCA_027943335.1. Lineage (NCBI taxonomy): Eukaryota > Viridiplantae > Streptophyta > Pinopsida > Cupressales > Cupressaceae > Chamaecyparis > Chamaecyparis obtusa. The sequence goes on along the minus strand of BSBK01006944.1, from coordinate 2,138,111 downwards.
TGCAAGAACAAAAAATTGGCTTCTTATTATCTCCACAAATGTGAAATTACAAAATTTCAGAATTACAATAAGTAAGCCACATGGGCATTCCCTTACAATATTCTGTAGGACAAAGCCTCGAATCAATACCCAGATCTACTACCCGGAACTATTCTGAACTGCCTAAGACAATAATACAGCCTTCCTTATATAGGCAATTTTCCACTGCCTGGGAAGGTTCCAAAATTTTAGCCAATAAGGCCGACCAACTTAGAATTATTTTATTTTACATTTTATTACATCATAGTTGGCTCAAGATAACCTTTGAAACCCAAAAAATTTTTTTGAAGAAAATTATTTTTTGCCATTTCAGGTGGCCCAACTTTCGAAGACCATAAGTTATCACCAGTTGACCCGCTCGGCTATTATAACCCCATTTCAAAAATGCCACGAAGCACTCTACAGGCTTGACCCACGTAAGTGCCCGTCACACAATTTTTCAACCTCATTCGGGGCCTCTAAAGCCTTCAAAACTGAGTTCAAAGTTTCTATACACTGCTGCCTATACCAAAAATCTTCAATATCTTCCAATATACACTTGATTTGGCAATGAAACTTTACTGGCAGACTTATATGACCAAAATGAACCTCCAAGAAAGAAATAAGATCATTCTGAGCACATACAAAAATTACCAAAAATAGTAACTTTCCATAAATAGCAGCTCTGCACAAAATAGCCCTTATTGAATATAAAAATAGAAATATTTTTTTTTGGGTGATGCAAGATTCCTCTTACACCCAGGATGCTCCTGCATCAGACACCCGGGGTAATTTGAGAAGTGACCCTGTCATGACTCAAGTGTGTAGAGGAAAACCAAGACGGCTAACCTCCTCCTTTGTCAGCCATGATGAATCTTCAACAGGTCGTACTTTCCACTTGACCAGATATTCTTCATATGTCATGTTCCTTGTGCTTCTGCCAACATGACTGTCCAGTATATCTTCAATCTCCTTAGTGTCTGAACTAGTTGCTGGAATACTCCACTGTGCTGCTGTGATCTCATCTTCAACACCTCCTTCATGATACTCTGTCAGATCTAAAATGTTAAACACTGGTGAAATATTTAGCTCAGTAGGCAATTCTACCTCATATGCATTTCCTAAATCATGTTTCTTCAGTATCCTACATGGTCTAAACTTCTTCATTTTCAGCTTGTTATATGTACCAACTGGAAACCACTCCTTCCGCAAATGAACCATGACTTCATCACCAACCTAAAATTCCTTATGCCTCCTTTTCTCATCTGCCTTAGCCTTATACTACGCATTCATCTTGGTAATATGCTTCCTCACCTCCTCATCAATGTTCTTCAAGTGTTCTGCAAAATCCTCAGCTTCAGCACTACTTATTTCTCCTTTATCTATCTTCCTCAATTCAGATGCATTTCTTGGACTACTTCCATATACAATCTGGAATGGTGATTTACCAGTGCTTCTATTGATAGAATTATTGTATGCAAATTTCGCCTGTGGTAAAATCAAATCCCATTCTGTTGGCTTATCTCCAACCAAACATCTCAGTAGATTTCCCAAACTCCTATTCACTACCTCTATCTGTCCATCAGTCTGTGGATGATGTGATGAACTGAACTTCAAATCTATCTTCAACTTCTTCCACACTGTATGCCAGAAATATCCAACAAACTTAATATCTCTATCTGAAACTATGGTCCTTGGCAAACCATGAAGTCTCACTACTTCCTTGAAAAATAATTCTGCTACATGAACAGCATCATTAGTCTTCTTGCAGGGAATGAAATATGCCATCTTTGAAAATCTGTCAACCACCACAAAAATTGAATCATGTCCCCGCTGAGTCCTTGGTAAACCAAGAACAAAGTCCATACTGATATCCTCCCAAGGCTTCTCTGGTATAGGTAATGGCTGATACAACCCTATATTCTGCTTCACTCCTTTCACCATCTGACATACTCTGCAACTCTGTACAAACTTCTTCACATCTTGCTACAACTGTGGCCAATAATAATTCTCACTAACCAAACCAAGGGTTTTATCATGACCAAAATGTCTAGCCAATCCTCCGCTATGCTTCTCCTTGATGAGATTCTCCCTCATAGAACTTCATGGAATGCACAACTAACTCCCTCTGAATAGCATATCATCCTAGATGATGAAATCCAACCATTTCATCCTATCTAGAGTAACAGGTTCTGTACAAGTTTTCCAAGCTTCACCAAAATTAGGATGCTTTGGATATAAATTCTTGAGTTCCTTGAACCCAACCACTTCAATCTGCATTTCTGTCAGCAATAGTTGCCTTCTGCTAAGAGCATCTGCAACCCTATTAGACTTTCCACTCCTGTGTTTCAAAACAAATGTATAACTCTACAAAAACTCAACCTATTTCAAATGTCTTTGATTCAATTTTCCTTGACTAATCAAATATTGCAAAGCTTGATAATCAGTATACAAAACAAACTCCTTAGGAAGTAGATAATTTCTCCACTTCTTTAATGCCTGAACTATAGCATAAAATTCCTAATCATAAATAGAATACTTCCTCTTGGCATCATTTAGCTTCTCATTAAAATAAGCAATAGGTTTACCTTCTTGGCTCATAACAGCTCTTATTGCAGTACCACTAGCATCAAAATCTACTTGAAACACCTTATTAAAATTTGGAAGTGCTAAAATAGGTTATTCTATAACTTTTTGTTTCAACAATTGAAAACTCTTTTCTGCCCCATTAGTCCACTTAAACTCTTTTCTATCCCCTCTCATTGTTTCAGTCAAGGGACCACAAATACTGCTAAAATTTCTGATAAACTTTTTGTAAAAGCTAGCCAAACCATGAAAAGATCTTACCTCAGTAGCACTCCTTGGAGTAGGCCATTCAAGGCTAGCCTGTACCTTCTCTGCATCCATTTTTAGACCTTCTGCTGAAACTACAAATCCCAAATACACTAACTCTTTCTTCACAAAATTGCACTTCTTCAAATTAAACAACAATTTCTCATCTCTCAACTTCTCAAGCACCATATGAATATGCATCATATGTTCCTCCAATGTCTTGCTAAAAATCAAAATATCATCTAGGTAAACAATGACAAACCTACCCAGAAATTCTTTCAGAACCTCATTCATGAGGCGCATGAAAGTGCTCGGTGCATTGGTTAGCCCAAAAGGCATGACTAACCACTCATACAGTCCTTCCTTTATCTTGAAGGTAGTCTTCCATTCATCTCCTTCTCTGATCCGAATCTAGTGATATCCACTCTTTAGATCTATCTTTGAGAAATACACAGCTCCACTCAAACAATCTATAATATCATCCATTTGTGGCAATGGAAACCTATACTTGATTGTGATCTTGTTTATTGCTCTGGAATCCACCAATCTTGAACTTTACTAGGCATTGTTCATTGACCATGACCTTGTGGTCATCCTGTACCCAGGCAATCTGATATGGATGTGGGTGTTTCTATTGCTTGAGCTTCAACTTTGTCACCATCTCTTCTGACACCAAATTGTCAGTGCTTCCACTATCAATAATCACATCACAACATTTACCTTCACACTTGCACCTGGTGTGAAACAGGCTCCTCCTTTGCTCAGGTTCATTCTCACCACTCAACAGGACTCTTCTGTTAATCAATGTTTCTCCTCTTTCAGCATCTTCAGAATTTGATGATTTGGCATCTTCATCTACATGTGCAACTCTGGCCTGGCCTTCATTTCTCCTGTCTATTCTGCCTTGGTGCTGAGTACATTCAAATGCCCTATGACCTTCTTCTCCATAGTGAAAACATGTTCCATGGAAGCCACCTCTTACAGATCCTTGTCCTCTTCCTCTTCCTCTCTGATCTCTATTATTCTGATCCTGTAAGCGATTGGAATTATTTCCTCACTGATTCTAACTACTACTAGCCTCATCCTTCTTTTTCAGATCTTCATTTCGGCCACCATATGACCGTCCACCAGATCATCCACCCCGACCTCTTCCATTTTGTCTACTCTGAAACTTCTTGTTTAGCTTTTCCTCTACTTTTAGGGAAAACTGGTATGCCTCTTCAATACTATTCATTTGAACTAGATTCAGCTCCTCCTGAATGCTTGGCCTTAACCCATTAAAGTATCGGGCAACTTTCTCCTTATCAGCTTCTGCATGTCCTGTTCTAATGAGAAGTCGATAGAACTCTTCTGTATACTCCTGAACAGATCTTCCTACTTGCTTCAAACTCTGCATTTTCTTTAGTAGGTCAAGCTCATAATCAACAAGAATGAATTGTCACTTCAATTTATCCACCATCTGATCCCATCTCATGATTTTCTCCTTTCCCCTTCTATTTTGCTCCAATTGAATCTCTTGCCACCATATCTTCGCATGACCTTTCAGTCTGGCTTTCGCAAATTTGACCCTATCAGGATCCTCAACATCTTCATACTCAAAATATTCCTCACATTCATTGATCCAGTCGATCAATTCTTCTGGGTTAAGATTTCCAAAAAATGTAGGAACCTCAATCTTAGGTCTTTTCCCAATCTTAGAAATTGCCCGAAAAAGTCTTTCTTCCTCCTGGTTCACAATTTCAGCCTCTCCTTCTTGATATTCTTCTTCGGCTTCATCCTCGCTTTCATCTCTAACATTAAGATTCATTCCTCTATGAATCTCTTCTTGCAATGCTCGCACTTGTCTCTGCAGCTCTCTAACCTCAGGCATCACAGCACCAGCTCTCCCGCCACATTCTCTTCGTGGAGGCATTTTTGCAATGCGCACTGAAACCCTAGCCACGGTCCTGGTGGAAACTGCCTCACAGTCGGTGATCTATTTAGACACCCAAGAACTCCTACTCTAATACCACTTGATGAAGGGTGCTCCCCTTAATACCACAAACACATAACAGAAATAGAGAAACAACAACAATAATATGCAAGAATAGAAAATTGGCTTCTTATTATCTCCACAAATGTGGAATTACAAACTTTTAGAATTACAATATGTAAGCCACATGGGCATTCCCTTACAATATTCTGTAGGACAAAGCCTCGAATCAATACCCAGATCTACTACTCGGAACTATTCTGAACTGCCTAAGACAATAATATAGCCTTCCTTATATAGGCAATTTTCCACCACCTGGGAAGGTTCCAAAATTTTAGCCAATAAGGCTGAACAACTTAGAATTATTTTATTTTACATTTTATTACATCATAGTCGGCTCAAGCTAACCTTTGAAACCCGAACAAAAATTTAAAAAAAAATTATTTTCTGCCATTTCAGGTGGCCCAACTTCTGAAGACCATAAGTCATCACCAGTTGACCTTCTCGGCTATTATAACCCCATTTCAGAAATGCCATGAAGTGCTCTACAGGCTTGACTAGTGCAAGAACCCATCACCCAAATTTTTGACCTCATCCAGGGCCTCTAAAGCCTTCAAAACTGAGTTCAAAGTTTCTGTACCCTACTGCCAATACTGAAAATCTTCAATATCTTCCAATATACACTTGATCTGGCAATGAAACTTTACTGGCAGACTTATATGACCAAAATGAACCCCCAAGAAAGAAATAAGATCATTCTGAGCACATACAAAAATTACCAAAAATAGTAACTTTCCATAAATAGCAGCTCTACACAAAATAGCCCTTATTGAATATAAAAATAAAAATATTTTTTTTTGGGTGATGCAAGATTGCTCTTACACCTAGGATGCTCCTGCATCAGTTTTACTAAAGACAGTGTCAAGCCAACATGATAGAATATGAAGACATAATTGATAAAGAGTTAAGGGATTATTTTGTTTATCAAAATAATGAATTAAAAATATAAAGGGATGACATCCTAGATGTTAACCCTTTGATGCAGGAGCATCCCAAGGTAGTTGGCTATCCTACATGTTTGAGAGATTTGATGGAGTTGTGTGGACTTATTTTCATGTGTGAGGGGTTTGGTATAATTGGATAAACCCGCTTGGGTCTTCGGTAATTGGATTTGATGTATTTAATGGAACTTGACATGGTCTTGGTTGCTCAGCATGGCCTTGGGGAGCTTGACCTTTCTTAGGAATTTGGTGCCTATTTCAAGCTGTATAAGTAATTTTCCATAAAGAGTTAGAGGCTGCAAATTTCAAGGATTGAAGAGGGCCTATATTTCTACCTGTGGTTCAAAGCACGAGTTCTAATTCATCTGGAGCTAGGAGATATCATGATTTTACTAAGACATCAATTTTGGGAATTTAATTGTTGTTGTTGGCCGACTTGTGGCATTTAATTTCGATATTTGTATTTAATTTATATTCAGGGCCAACCTGTGGCTTAGATTGGTATAAATGTGCTCTGATACCACTTGATGCAGTGCAAGGTAGGAGAATCCCCAATGGAGATGTCCTAGCCCCCAGCAAATAAGTACACAGTAGAATATAATAACAATACAGAGATATAGATCCACACAATGCCAATACTCATAATAGAATCAACATATTTTCATCCAACATGCCCGGCTATAAGGCCTTCCGAGTTACGGCCAAATACAATGCAATTACAATAGAAACTCCACAAGATCTCACAAGATCCAAACCAAAACCCTAGCTAGCCTAGATCCACACACTGGTAGGAACCCCCAAGGAAGATCTAAACTTGTGCTCGCAAGCCCACCAAGCAATCTCCTTGTTTCCCAAGCCTCAGCTACTAGCTCTCCTCAAAACTCACTCCACATCCACCTCCTCTTCTCCCAAGTGGATGATTGAATGCTTAAAGACTTCCCCCACAACCACTACTTATACCAATATAAGCCACAGGTCGGCCCTGAATATAAATTAAATACAAATATCAAAATTAAATGCCACAAGTCGGCCAACAACAACAATTAAATTCCCAAAATTGATGTCTTAGTAAAATCACGATATCTCCTAGCTCCGGATGAATTAGAACTTGTGCTTCGAACCACAAGTAGAAATATAGGCCCTCTTCAATCCTTGAAATTTTCAGCCTCTAACTATTTATGGAAAAATACTTATACAGCTTGAAATAGGCATCAAATTCCTAAGAAAGGTCAAGCTTCCCAAGGCCATGCTGAGCAACCAAGACCATGCCAAGATCCATTAAATACATCAAATCCAATTACCAAAGACCCAAGTGGGTTTATCAAATTATACCAAACCCCTCACACATGAAAATAAGTCCACACAACTCCATCAAATCTCTCAAACATGTAGGATAGCCAACTACCCTGGGATGCTCCTCCATCACTCTTGGGTAAAGATATTTTTTAATATGATAGCTGACTAGAAGAGTTATTAGCCTTAATAATTTGTATAAATGTAATTGTAAAATATAAGAAAGATATGCAAGATATGATGTGTATGTAATAGCAATAGTGAAAGAGAAGTGAAGAGATATTGATGCAAGTAGTATAAGGTTATGTACCTTGACCTCTTTTTGTAATAATTAAATATTGTATATTACTTTTTTGGGTAGTGGGCTCATCTGGTAATCACATTTTGTACTGCCAATTCCTAACAGGGTCGAGGCTTCTAACAAGGCCTATACTCCCTTAATCAAGACTAAGACACTATATGCATGTAATAGACTCCTAACAGGGTCAATGTCCTTAACATGATACTTTTGATTAGTGGATCTTTGTGGGTACCATCCCCACCATGGTTTTCCCTTGGCTAGGGTTTCCTCAAGAACAAATAATGTGTTATGAGTTCTTTTGTTTTATTGCTATACATGTTTTTAAGCTTTCTATGTTATGCAAGCATTAAGATTATATGTTATATCCATAATTGGGAAAAAGTAAAATTTTGTAGAATACTGATTCACCCGCCCTCTTATTATTCCCTATTTCTAACAACTAGGAGTTATACCATTGGTTTAGCTGAGTATTTAGCTAGGTATTATTCCAAAAAGGTTGGAAGGTCTTGGAAGGATATTGGGAATTCTAGTTTTTCCATTGGCTACTATAATTATTAAAGATTTCAAAGGGTCCTAAGACATACCTTGTCTTGGAGCCCATGGGAGACGTTGAGAAACAAAGAATACTTGGTCATCCTCTCCCTCTATTTTCCTAATATCAGTAGGAATATGTTGTGTTTCCAAACTTTCTACCAGCTTGCACCAACAATCCTTCTTTTGTTGTCTACAATGGGGGCAGTGCTCAGCTAACTTTTCCTCATCTTCTTCATGCTTCTTTTTATCTTTCATTGTATCAAGGTTGGTGGCAACATTATTGATAATGTCTTATTTGAAATTTGACAACAAATTTGAGATTTCCATCTTTGATATACCAGAGCCATTTCCTTTTGCAAGTGTGGGATGAAATCCTCTTCCCTTCTTTACTATTAATCTTGAATAGTTCTGGAATATTTTCTTGAGATCATCCCAAGAAGATTGAGATATATATCCTCCAAACATAAGGTCTAGTTCTTTAAGACAATTATCATTTACTCCTCTCAAAAAGATGAGTTTGTGTGAATCCTCCTACAATGCATGTTGATGATTCTTTTGAAGATTGTACAAGAAGTGTTAAATGTAGTCTTCTAGAGTTTCCTCATCTTTTTGTGACATTCAAAAGATTTCATCCCCTCTTAAATATCCCCCCTTACAATATTCTTTATATTTTTACAGAAACAGGGTCTGCATTTCATTCCAATCAGTTGATGCATTAGCCCCTAATCCCATAAACCATATAAGGGCTGACTCCTTTAATGTTGTTGTAAATAAATTGAGTTTATGACTATCTTTTTTATAGTCAAAACTTCATCAAAGAATGTAAAACTCAAATAAAAAAGGTTTCAAGGCCCTCAGTTATTAGGCCATAAAACTTTGGTAATGCGACAATGGGTATGTTTTTTATAATAGCATTATTGATAAGGCTAGGATGAGGAAATGGAAATGTAGGATGGGCCATTACTGTAGGTAATTGGGAGTGAAGTTTTTGTTGGGAAATCTTTTAAGTCAAAGGACTATTATTAGCAACTGGTGCAGTTGAGGTGGAATTTGCAAGAAAACTAGCCACAATCTCAGCAAATCCCAATAGTCAGATGGATCAAATGGGTCCTCTATAGATGAATTTGATGGAGGAAATTTTAGAATCACATCGAAAAAAGTTAATTCAAATTTTTCAGACTCTTCATTTAAATTAAGAGATTCTCTTGGGAGGAATCTACCATGGACATCTCTTCTTCTTCCCCTTTGATGCATGCAACTGGTTGAATGAACTTGTGAAGCAATTCCAAACCTACAAACTATACTCTAGAAAAAAAGGAACTATCTAAAATTACTTAATATGATTCTTAGCTTGACACCATCCCCAACAATGATGCAAAAAATGAACAACCCCATAATAGGTAATAATAATCATGCTAAAGGTTTTCCTAGGAATAGTGTATTCAGACTAAGTATTATTTACCAATCATAGACTACATTTAAATTATCAACCTAGGGACATATACTTGAAATGAGATAGAATGGTTTATGCACTTAGCATCTCATAAAGTCATCTTAGTTAAGCCGCATGAAGGAAAATTGCATAGGAAGAATTAGGTTATTGCTACAGGAAATTAAAACACACAGCTGAATAAATGAAATTGATGCAAACAACCATAAGTTTAAATTCAACCTATTCTACCATTCCAAAGCATATACTATGACTATCTCTGCAAGTGTTGTAGGAACATACAAGGGTATAATGCTACATGAGAAAGAAGTGAATGCTACTTCAAATACTAAAAATAGTTAAACTACTTACTCTACTCTACTCTAATCCACCTCCCAAGTGGGCCCCCTTGGTTGGTTTCAATTATCTATGAACAAAGAAGATGAATCAAAATTACTCCTTCCTTTCATATATATTCATGAAACTAATTACATCATAACAAAATAGTGCACAAAACTAAGGAGTAACTTACTTTCTAATATAATAGTAATACAACCATTTATCTAACTAGATTTCTAACAATCATATCCTTGTATATAGAGGATTGACATTTGAACATTTAGATAAGTTTTCATTGATTCATCCATGAAGAAAGGAGAATCTGATAGTCCATAATGGAAGATCATAAAGAAAAAACAACCATTTCAAAAAAATATTGACTGTAGATGATATTTAGCATAGACATACCCCTATATTTCTTGATACATTCATTCCTTCAATACTATAGGTATGCTCCGCAGTTTTCTTAATTATTCTTCTCATCATGGCCAAAAATTCATCACTTCCTTGTCAATACTACCAATTTACTCTTGAGTTGTTCCTTTTATCTTTGTAGATTAGTAGTGTATGCATGTATATTCAAGTATTCAACTTAGTCAATTTAATCTTGTATGCAAATCAGATGTCTAATAGCTAGAGATGATAAATTAACTATTTAAATGCAATAAATCAATCTAATGCAACACAATGAAGAATACAAAGTAACTATAAAATGATTAAACTAAATGAATTACCTACACCTACCATGTAGCTTGTCTCCATTGTCCTCCTAGCCTTGATTTTTTGAAGAGGTTGAGCTCTTAGATTTCCAAATGAAGCCTTCTCCCAAGATGCTACCAAAGTGTGGAGATTTTATGAAATGAGTGCACAATAGCTTATGCAATCTAATGGATGGAATGAAAATGAAATGATGATAATATGGATTGATTACTCTTAGAATGCTTGGATGCTTGGATGCTTGATTGCTTGAATGCTTGAATTCCTATTACAAAATACCTATTAGCTCTCAAAGGGGAAATGAGACTCCTTTTATAGATTTTTTGGAGGATCTAGGCCTAGGTGGCACAATCCTATGGTTGAGAATGAAAGGTGGAAGATCCTAGGGCTAGGATTGACTTGGTTCAAGGAGTTGAGAGAAAGGGGGATGTAGTTGGAATGTGAGAGGAAAAATAGGGATGATGTTCCTCTCACATTGACATGGAGGAGAAGAAGATGGAAGGGAAAGACACATGTCAAGTGTCTCACAAAGACCAAAGAGAGAAAGAGGGGGAGACCTTTTCCTCATGAGGACTCTTTGCACAAGTGTCCTATGAGTCACCTTTGACCCTTAGAGGTGGCTTGAGAAGCCCCTTAGGAATAAGGAATGTCTCTTGACTTGGTTGTTGAGAGGACATGTGGTCATGAGACTAAGTCCCATGAGGCCACATTGCCCTTAAGAATAGGACATGTGTGGGTGAGGATAATTACTAATAAATAATTAATAATAATTATTTATTTTAGCCAAAGTGATGTGTCAGGTGACTAGGTACGTGAGGTGGACTAGGAAACTTAGTCATATTTAGGTGATTGTGTATTTAATTAAATCACGTTAATAAGAATAATTAGAAGACTTAGGATAGAGGAATAGACTATAGTGAATTTACTAAATAAATTGAATAATTTATTTAACAAATAGAGGAATAATAATTAATTAAATAATAAATATTTAATTAATTTTTCAAGTCAATATCAATTAAATAATAAATATTTAATTAATTAATGAAGCCATTTTTAAGTGTATACATTTTGCCCCTCTTTGAAATAATGTGCATGCCACATTGTTTCAAAGAAATTTCAAGTATTTGCCCCTGCCCTAGACAATGTTTGAAATAACCTAAGCATGCCCCCTCGAGAGATTGATTAACAAAAAAGATGAGCGGAAAAAAAAATTTAAATTTTTTTTATTTTTTTATTTTTTATCGATAAAAGGCCTAAGCCTTGTAAGTTATTTTATTAATATATATAAATTTTTACATTGAAACCCTGCTCACTACAGGCGCTGGTAGGAAAGAGCAGGGTTCAAAAAACCTCCAGCCTTGCCCGGGACCATTGGTCCTGTACTAATACAAAATTGCATGGGCATACCCATGACTCGACACAAGCCGAGATTTGTTGTATACAAAGTTAACGTGGGCATACCCACGATCCGACAATGTCAAAAAATTTATCCTACTTAGTAAATATTTCTGTGGGAATTCCCTCTACTCATTGAATTTCTATGATTTTTACCAATTACATTTTAGTGGGCATACCCATCTTTCAGTTGAAACATAATGCTGCTATTACTGATTCAACTTCTTCTTTAGTTTCATACTTTTGTGCAAACCTTCTCTATGATCTTCATTGGATGAATGCATCAACTACTTGAAGAGTATTGTGCCTACTTATTTTCTTTACTTTGTTTTTGGAAACTTTAAGTTGTTGAAAAGACTTTTCTTGATGTGATTCCTGATACCTGTAAAAACAAATAAAGACAACTACCATCTAAACTGGTTAACCTACATCCATTCAATATGGGATTTCCAGCAATAGTACTCAAAATTCCAATTATGGTAGGGAATATTGCTACACAGTAATATGAACCAATCAGAAGGCAAATCTGATTTAGAATATAAAATAAAATTACCTTTAAAAAAACTCAGCAATAAACTTATCCTAGTGTCCTGATTTCCTTTAGTCTCTTAATATCATAATAGGATATGTAAAGGCCTATTACCATGATCATGAACCAATCCTTAACCCAAATTAAGAAGATTAACAAAGATAAGATAAGTGTGTATGAGTATTTTCATTTTGTACATGCTAGAGCATATATATATATATATATATATATATATATATATATATATATATATATATATATATATATATATATATATATATATATATATATATATATATATATATATATATATATATATATATATATATATATATATATATATATATATATATATATATAATGCTAAGAAGTCAGACAGATCAAACTAGAAACATCAATATAGAAGAATTGCCTTTGGTACAAGCCTGTCCTCCCTTATTCTGGTAATGTTCTGTTTCATAACATGTATGTCTTTGCTTGATGCAGATAATTAAAAAGTTGCATATCTCTTACTGTTGATTAGCCATGTAATCAAGTGTTTAAATCGTAGATGCTTGCTGCTGACTGAATGCTTAGTTTTTACTCAATGCTACCCTTTGACCTACCTGGATGTCTAAGTTCACATAATTACCTAGTCTTATAAATAAAAATCCTATTCCAGAACCCTCTCTAGTTCTGTATTGTATATATTAAGCTGGAGAAAGGTTCAAGATACCTTAACTGAGACTTTAATCACCAATTACCTATTTACCATGTACCTCAGAATTAAAGAGTGCAAATAATCTAAAAACTATTATATTTATATACATATATATATATTTATATATTTGTATATATATATGTGTGTGTGTGTGTGTGTGTGTGTATGTATGTATGTATGTATGTATATATTCTAAATAGCATTATGTCCTTTGCATAGTGATGATTTATTGATGCTACATACTAGTCAAAGCGCATTTGGGGTTCCTTCCCATAAATTTAAACCAGTGCATCTATTTTAATTTCTCCTGAACATATATGTGATGATAACATCTGGCATTTTCATATAAAGGAGGATTTGGGTATATATTCGACGAGGGCCGATGGAGCCTGTAAAATTTTTCCTTTAAAGCTTTTTGATATTCTTAATGGAATTGAAAGAGGTGCATATAGATTACCAGGTAAGTGTATGATATGTGCATATACATGTGTTCTCTATGTCCAAAAACTACTTAAGCCTAAACAATATTGCATTCAAATGGAGATCAGACCAAATTGTGGAAGGCTAAGAACAGGATACTAACATCAGGCTATATAGATATATATATTTATATATATACCTTCTATATTCATGTTTATATATATCTTGATCAAGATGTGTGCATCCATGTAAGGAGATCACAGATATATGTCTGCATGAATATATTCTCATTCTATATATATATATATATATATATATATATATATATATATATATATATATATATATATATATATATTGAGTCCCTTGCTATTTTTTAAGAACCCTGTTTGTAGTTTCCTGGATAATGATCTTTTGATCTTCTTTTATACCAGCTTAGAATGAATGTTTGAACAAAAGTGCTGATTAATGTTACTATACTCTGTTTCCTTTCTATATCCATATATAATTTAAAATGCTCTTACCTTGTAATATAACAAGAAGTTTCTATTTAGCTTTCAAGATTTTATATGTATTTCCTTCAAATAATCATTCTGAATATTCTGTAAGGAAAATTCCTAAGAATCTATGCTACCTTACCTTCATATACATGGTTGTTAGAATTGTTCTTTGAAAATTTCTCTACTTTATCCTTTGAACTTTATAATCGCCTGTTGTGAAATTTGTTCCCCTATGTTTATACTGAGCCTATACAAGAATAGTCTTTTGCAGTGAATCTTCTCATTAATATCTCACAACTTTTTTGGATCTCTACATGATGGATAGATCAGTGAACTTTCAGAGATGATTTTGAATAAGAATTTACATCCATTAGTTATAATTTTCATTTATAATGATTAGTGTACATCTTATATCTTACATATAAAGTTCCTACTGAATTTACATCATTTTTCATCGGTCCTAAACATTTTATCTTTTTACCTTATGTCTGAGAGTCATAATAGAGTATGTTTATAGTATACACATGTTAATCCCTATACATGAAATTATGTACCTATCAGAACCTATCTATACTTTTAGAATTGTTCTATCCTGAAGGTAAAATTATGTAAATATCAAACCTATCTAATCTTTAGAATCCACTGTATATAAACAGGCTCATGAAAGAAACAGGAGAAAAGATGGGTGAAAATGGGGTGAAATGGAATAAAAATGAGTAGGGTCCACACACCAAGCACATAGGGTCCGCGGGCTATAAATAGGGCTAAGGGGTCCACAATAAGCTCATTGTGCACACTTGTCTTTTGGAGATCAGAGAGAGAGAAGGAGAAGAGAAGAGCTGCCAGGATGTCATTTCCACTATCAGATCACCACTTTGAGAGAGTCAAATGCTTCCAGTGACCACTCGATTCGGGTGAACCGGTAGGTGACTCGATCCTGCTTTATGATTTGATGATTTGATGCATGTTAGAATATAATTTAGCATGTTTATGTTAGATTGAATGATAGAAATAGATTAGAAAAAATTTTTGTTCTTGGGTGAAGAATGAATGTGCCATTGCGGTGCATGAATGTGCAACAAATAGGGATGTTTGCTTAGAAACTACAAAGTTCTATGCATTCATTTAGGGAAATGGTGCATACATGTAAGATGCATTATTTTATGGCACAAATGTTGTGTACAAGTGCACATTGGTTCTTTTGGTGCATTAGTGATGACTTGTTGCGCAAATGTGCAATAAAATTGTGCATACATGTTTTATTGCGCAAATGTGAAAAGTTATGGCGCATGCATGTTTCTGTGCTACGCATTGGTTTGATGGATAGAATTTGGTCAAATTAGAAAGTCAACTAAGTCAAACTAGATGTTGATTATCCAAGTTGGATCCGTTAGCAGTTAAATTTGATCAATTAGGTCAAGATAGGCAACATTGTAGCATGGTTACTAGTTAACCAGTCTTGAGACTAGATGATTGATAAAATCAGTTGTTGAAAACACGTGATAGAAGATGTTTGTATTTGATATAATAGGATAGATAGATGTTGTAGATCAGTTTATCAAAATCTGATAGGTTGATGTTATTTGATTTGTTTAGGATGACATTATTGATATTCTTATGTCATGAGAGAGATATCCCATCACATAGAATCTGAGACCAGTGCTGTCAGAGACTGACAGAGTATTGATTGGTGCATCTGGCCTTTATCATGTTATTTACATGCCCGAGATTAGGGTGAACCAGAGTATGATGATGGCATTAGCAGAGAGATGGCACTTGGAGATGAGTACCTTTCATCTTCCGATAGGGGAGATGACAGTTACACTAGAGGATGTATATCGCATCCTCCAGCTTCCTATTACAAGAGAGTTAGTACACTATGATCGACACGGTGGAGTGACAGAGTACAGAGCCATCTTTGGAGATGATGACATTGAGGAGGGGGAGATTAGATGGGATGATATGGTGGATTTGTATGAGCTATTACTAGTGGTACTAGCTAGAGTGATTGGGGGTTTCATTTGCCCTGATCATAGATCACATGGATTTTCAGTTGGATGGGGCCACACATTATAGTGGATGATGGATGGAACCCAAATTTCTTGGGGTGTGTGTTTATTAGCACATCTGTATCATGATTTGCATCAGGTGGTGTACCATAGGGGTGCATCATTATCAATAGGAGTCACATTGGTCCATGTTTGGGCATGGGAGCATATTGCAGTTACTAGACCAGTGGTGATCAGATTTTGGGGCATAGGACAACCCTACATACATTTATACTTAGTTTTGTCATAGGAAAAATTGGGATATTTAGAGTACTAGCATTATACTTTTGATACATTGGATATAGTGACATGGAGACCTTACCTCGGTTGTGAGTCATGGGATGATGAGAGATAGTTGGGATTTTGTTTTGAGTCATGATGGCTTATAGGGTGAACACCCTTTATTTTGGAGAGACAGTTGGTCAGTTGGGTTATGCGCCAGTTTGGTAGAGTCTAGGGCATGCCCCAAGGTGTGACAGAGTTTGCCAGGAATCATTAGGAGAGACGGGACTGGGGACCTATGGCATCCTTTGATATGGCCTGATAGGAGTTTATGGACATGCCATTTTAGGCATGGACCATGAGGTGAATAGTGGTAGACCCTGGGATGACTGCAAATCTTGAGTAGTTCTTGAGAGATTTTCCTGTACCACACTTGACTAATCCAACAGCTAGGCCACCAGAGAGAGATCCAATAGATAGACACCACGGGAGACATCGAGGGAGAGATAGGTGATGCCGAGGGAGAGGTGATGGTGGTGATGGTGGAGGAGGTGATGGTGGTGATGGTGGAGAAGGGGGGAGAGGTGATCGAGTTGGACCACAGATGAGTGTAGGTGGTGTGAGATAGAAGGGATTGATGCCACCCCAGCTAGATAGGGATAGAGATAGCCTCTGACACAACCAGCTGTAGGAGCTTCCCTACAGGGTCTAGTAGCACAGGTATAGATACCAACTACCTTAGTACAGGGACTAGCTATATTGGTATAGGATGAGGTAGATGCATTATTAGCGCAGGGTGGTGTGGTATAGGGTGGATAGATCCTTGATGATAGATTAGATGAGCAGGATGCAGAGATGCCAGATGTGGGGGCACAAGATGAGCAGGCTGAGATGGACATTAGGGGATAGGATCCATATCTATAGAGAGATGGTGCTGAGGAGGAGCTAGATATTGATGCACTGCTAGTCTGACTAGTAGTTACATAGGTACAGGCAGACCGGGTTCTAGGCCTGGAGAGATGGATAGAGAGGATGGATAGGCAGATGGGAGTGTTGAGACATGAGTGGGATGCAATGCTTGAGAGACTCAGAGAGTCAGAGATGCTACTAGATGAGCTGCAGTGCACAGAGGAGTTGGGTCCTCATGGAGATAGCATCAGAGCCATCATACATGTTGCGAAGGAGATATCCTATTGGTGAGAGGTGTACAAACAGGCAGTCCCAAGGGATCAGTGGATCAAGAGTTATAGGGAGAGCTCAGTGGCGATTAGAATGGTAGTTCATGATAGAGGAGCACTAGCTGGTGGAGAGGGTGTATCATCATGCCCTCCTAGAGCACTGATGGGTTCAGGAGATCAGGGTGGATCCTCAGCATCAGGGATTTCAGCAGCACAGGGCCACATTGCATCTTGTAGATAGCGGCAGACAGAGTCTGAAGGAAGTGGCTCATAGATTTTGAGAGATCATTGTATACACTATTGTACCATAATGTTTCATTATATCATTATATTTTGACTTGATGGACACTGACTATCGACACATTTTTATTGATTTATATCATTGGACATTTGGACATTTTTGTTGTTTTATGGACTTTATATGATGGATGCTATATGATTGATTCTATATTTACAATGATACAATTCTATCATGATTTTCTTTGATGATTTATATACATGTGTGTACTGACATATGCAAGATGTGATGATTTACTTTAATATGCATAGAATGTATGTCTTAGAATGATTTATATCTGATTTAATATTTTTGATGCTTAATGCTTAATAATCATATGATGGTGATATAAATGCATGTCTTAAATGAGTTTACTAATGCTATGTAATTATCAATGCAATAATGTGATGAACAATGTGGACAATGTATAAGGAATGGATACTGAATGAATGATATAACTGATGATTGGAAACACATATAATGGATAGTAAATAAATGATGTAAAATGCATATAATGTATAATAAATGAATGATATATAATGTAATAATGGATAATATCCCTAAGATGATTGAATATAAGAACTGATAACATGATAAAATGAGATGAAATGATTGCTATAATAAATGATTAAAGTATATACAAATGAACACTCCTAATGAAGATAGCATATGTCTCTAAATGATCAAGTGAAAAATGTTAAATGCAAAAAAGTCTTAATATTTTTGGTTGTCCAAATGTCCTCAACTTAAATAACAATGTATCTGACACAAGAAGAATAGACTAAGAGAATAGATAACCTAATAAGAAAGGTAACCTACAAATCTCTATAAAAGGAGCACTGACATGTAAGTTATGAACTATTTAAATGAAATGTAATATGAATGAATGTATCTCCACAACTTTAGGTAACATCTTAGAACTTCATAATAACTAGAACTTAAGTTTCATCATTGAGCTCGTTATGTTGCAAGAAAATGCAAGCATCATGGTATAATTAAACCAAGATGACCTGAGCATTTCTTGCATGGAGTTTAATATTGCAAACTTGACAAGCATCTAGGTATAATTGAATCGAGATGACCTAAATTTCATTTGCATAACAGACAAGGAATATTCCCTCCTCCATCAGGGAACAAATATTTGGAGTCGAGGTATGTGCTGGTGTATCACCATAAATAATATATGTAGAACAACATGATTTGGATGTTGTCAATACTATTAAATGAATGAAGGCACTTATGTGTAGACACCCCAATTATTTGTTCCTTTGATTTCATGGGGAAATATCCCACAAACAGCAACGAAATAAAATACCATGCCCCATCATGGCTATCCTAATCAATGACATTTTAGAGTTTCAAACTCATGTCAAAGATATCATGGAATAGCATAGGAAACATGATAAAATGAAATCCATATATGAATGCATAATTTACAACAAATCATTCTAACATGCCTATCATGAATATACATTTATTTTTCCAAAAAGATAGTGTAAGATATAGTGATCAGTTCAAGTGATGATGTATAGTCAAGATTCGATAGATAAACAGTCATGTTTCAAAGGATAGATCACAGATTCTGATTCATCATAAACATATCATTGTGAAAGAACATTTGATTGTGTTTTTCTTTGTCTGGTGAAAATACTCCATTGTGTCCTCTAAGAGTCATGACTATCATAGATCCACTTCCTGAACTAGGTCGAGGACCTACCCCTAGCTAGGTGATGGATTGACTTATTATGGATGAAGAAAGACGCAACAATACTAGGATGAAGACCATGACAAATGATCAAGCTATGATGGAATTTTATTATGGGTAGATACAATGGATGGTGTATGAACTGGCCATTTTATTGTGGATATATACAATGAATAGACACACTAGAAGAATCCTAATAGATAGAGGAGCTAACTCAATACACATGGCACCTGTTTCCAGGTTTTCACCACATGCTTTTATTGCAATTTTCTTTTGATTTTTTGATTTTTTTGTATTTTTATTTTTATTTTTATGATTTTTTGTATTTATAAAATATATACATAGCCCTTGCATTGGGATTTCAAGGATAGAACTTCTTGAGATGGATACTATTAAGAGGTTCATCCAAAGGATCTCCCTCGGGTGTGGACAATTGATAAGCCCCAGAACCATAAACTGCTGTAACTACAAAAGGACCTAACCAATTGGGTTTGAACTTGCCCTTCTTTTCATGATGCAATTGATTCTTTGGATTTTTGCGAAGGACTAAGTCACACAACTAAAAGTCTCTAATCTTTACCTTGCTATTATATTGATGAGACATACATTGTTGATAGACTTTCAAATGATCATAAGCTCTCTGACGACATTCATCTAGTAGTTCTAGTTCAGTCAACCGTGCAACTCTATAGTCTTCATCAAGAATCAAATCTTTGAGACTGACATGAAGTGAAGGCAACTTGACCTCGAGGGGTAGGACTGCCTCTGATCCATAGATAAGGGAGTATGGGGTGGCTCTAGTAGGAGTACAGATGGAGGTACAGTAAGCCCATCAGGCTAGATTTAGTTGGATATGTCAGTCACGACAAGCGTCATTGACAGTCTTTTATAGGATTTTAACAATAGTTTTATTTGACACCTCAGCTTGGCCATTTCCTTGGGGATAATATATGGTAGAATAGTTATGGGTAATATGGAATTTTGCACATAGTTCATCCATGTCCTGATTTTGAAACTATTTCCCATGATCAGTAATGAGATACATAGGTATACCATATCTACAAATGATATAGTTTAAGATAAACATGGATATTTTTTTCCCTAGGGCGGTAATTAATGGAATGGCCTCAATCCATTTAGTAAAGTATTCCATGGTAGTGAGAATCCATTTGTGACCATTGGAAGATGGAGGGTTGATAGCACCCGTGAGGTCAAGCCCCCACCAACTGAATGGCAAGGTAGTTGTAAAAGGATGTAACTCTTATGCTGGAGCATGAATAAAGTTTCTGTGTATCTGACATTTCTTACATGCTCTAGCAAAATGAAAGGAATTTTTTTCCATGGTAGGCCAATAATAACCCATATGCATGAGTTTCTTATCCAAAGAGGGACCACTCAAATGTGTCCCACAAATACCCTCTATACATCTCGCAAGGTAGTTTGAGCTTCATCATGCTTGAGACATCAAAGGAGAGTACCGTCAAGACCTCGCCGATAAAGGGTATCAGATATTAGGACATAGCGAGAGGCTCGACGGATAAAAGTTCATTTTTTATTGTGGGATAGGTCAGGGGGTAGGATGTCATTTTTCAAATAGGAATAAATTTTTCCATAGATTGGGGAGTCATGTCCAATTAGATGACATATAATACTCGTATCAGTATCATCATATGCAGAACAAGTTAGGGATTCCACCAAGAACTCAAAATGGACCTTGGTATCTTCTGTATCAAACAAAGAAGCAATCATTGCCATGGCATCGACAACCTTGTTATCATGCCGAGGAATCTACTCAAAAGTGATGACTAAGAAATATTGTTTGAATTCATCAACCATACATTTATATGGTAATAACTTATCATCTTTAGTCTAATAATCATCATTAACCTGGTTTATAATCAACTAAGAATCCCCATAGACATTTATTTCAGTTACTTTCCATTGTAAAGCCATCTTTAACCCAATCAACAAGGCTTCATACTCTACTACATTGTTGGTGCAAGGAAAGAGTAGCTTGTAAGATTCCAAAATGGTGTATCCTTGTGGTGTGACAAAAATAATACCAACTCCTAAACCCTATTGAGTATACGATCCATCAAAATATAGTTGCCAGGTTTGTGTAGATAAAGCCAAAATGTGTGCATTAGGAAACTCTATATGTATAGGTTGGTCATCTATTAATGGAGCATTTGCTAGATGATCTGCTATCACTTAACCTTTGATAGCCTTCCTATCTACATATTCAATATCAAATTCACTAAGTAGCATGACCCACTTAGCCAATTTGCCTGTCAATGTTGTTTTGCTTAATAGATATTTTAAAGGATCAATCTTTGCGATAAGTTGGATTGAATGTGACAACATGTAATGTCACCATTTCTATGATGCAAAAATAATGGCCAGACATGCTCTTTCTATAGGAGAATAATTTAGCTCATAGCCTACTAGGGTGTCACTGATATAATAGATGGCTTTTTCTTTTCCTTCATGATCTTGCTGAGCCAGTAGAGCACCTAGTGAAACTGTCATAGCTAAAATATAGAGCAAGAGTGGCTTGCCCAGAATTGGTGACATCAGAGTTGGAGGATTTGCCAGATATTGCTTGATTTTATTGAAAGCTACTTCACACTGATCATCCCATTGGAATAAGATATTTTTATGCAATAAATGTTGAAAGGGATGACTTCGATCTGCTAGTTGAGAAATAAATCTTCGGATGGATTGGAGACATCCCTGCAAGGATCTTAACTGATTGATGTTAGTGGGGAAGCCATATCCAATATTGCTTTAAATTTTTCTGGATCCACTTCCATTGCTTTGGCTGAGACAATGTACCCTAACAGTTTACCAGATGTAACTCTAAATGCACATTTCTTCAAATTGAGTCAAATCTGATACTTTTCCATCCGGGTGAATATTCTATCCAACACTCTCAAATGACCAGCTCTATCTTTGGATTTTGCTAAAATGTCATCAACATAATCTTCCATAATGGTGTGCATCATATCATGAAAGATTGTGGTCATTTCTCTTTGGTAAGTTGCTCCAACATTTTTGAGGCCAAAAGGCATCACATTCCAGCAGTATGTACCCCATGGACAAGTAAAAGCAGTCTTTTCTTGGTCTTCTGGTGCAATCTTGATTTGGTTATAGCCAAAAAATCCATCCATTAATGATAACATCTCATGCCCAATTGTCAAGTCAACAATAATGTCAATATTTGGTAGAGGAAAGTCATCTTTTGGACAAGCCTTATTAAGATCTCAAAAATCAATACAAATCCTGATAGATTTGTTTGGTTTTGAGATGGGGACAATATTTGAAATCCACTCAGCATAATCAATAGCCTGAATGAATCCAACATCTAGGAGCTTCTTCAATTCCACTTTAACCATTAGTGCAATATGGGGATGCATCTTGTGGAGATTTTTCTTAACTAGTTTTACACCTGGTCTGATAGATAAATGATGCATAATGAGATTTGGATCTAGGCCAGGCATATCAGCATAGGACCAAACAAAGTTGATTTGCCTCTCTCTAAATTTTTTTTCAAAAGCTTTTTTCTCTAATTCTGTCAAGGATGCTGCTACTTTGAGGATGCATGGAGACTCTTCTATGCCAATGTTAAGAGGTACTATTGGTTCTATAAGAATAGCATATTGCTCTTGATACAAATAGTTGGGAAGAGTGTCAATCCTTCCATTGTTAGGCACCTCAGAGAGGTTTTTACCATCAGATGCATCATTTCTTTTTACTATTTTTGGATCTAATACTACCACTGAGTGGTTTTCACCATTAGATCTATTGATTATTTTTATATTTTTATGATTGAAAGGATTGGCACTCTCACCAAAGTAGGCCATGTCATTGAGTTCTATTGGAAATCCTGATTTTTGATCTCCTGGTGGTAAATGATCTCTGATTCCAAGATAGTCAATGATTGCATCATCATTATGGAATACATCAATTTCTAGATGATCAGGAGAATCCCAATCGATAAGTTCAGGATGTACAAGGGGCATCAGATCATTCGGGTCAGTTTCAAAGGAAGAGATGGTATTGATAGAAAATTTGTCAAGATTTATGATGGTATCAATGAGGTCTATTTCCATACTCTCATCTGATTCATCTATCACAAAATAATGCTCACTTCCCTCACGATCGACAAGAGTAGTATTACATGGGACCAATCCTAGTGAGTCACTCCTTGAACTCTCTCCCTCATGGTAATCATTACTATAGTGATGGACAACATCAACTCTCTTTTTTGTAGTACAATCAGATAATGAATCCCATTCATAATCATTTGAGTCAGAATCATCATTATCCCCAAGTCTATCAATGATTCCTTGTGCTATCCTTTGTTTCTCTAGATCCACATACATACCATTCTTTCTGAATTGCAAAGCAGGAGCTTTAGATATCTCATGAAAAGGTGTGATCTTTTCTTTTCCTTTTGGTTCTTTTGGTCCTTCTCCTTTGTATCCTAATCCTGTAGTGTCTCTTTGATAGTTTGGATTTTGCAAGATTAGTTTGATAACACCTTCTCTTTGTAACCCTATAGGTCCAACACCTTGGTATCCCATCTTTTGTAACAAAGTATACCCTTTACCATAGACATCAGGTGATATATATTCATGTTTGATATCCTCTTCATTCTTCTATAACTTAAGCAAATGATCAGCATTATGCTCAGCTACCTCTTTGGATATTGTGCCCCAACTTATAAATGTGTCATAAACAAGTGTGGAAGGGGGTTCTAATTATTGTTTAGTGATCAAAGATCTACCATATGATCTAGGAGATAAAGGTAACTCTATGATGTAAAGAGCTTGACCTAAAGTGTATTTTCCCATACTTCTTTCTTTTATGTCTATCTTGATCCCATTTGATTTTGATGTTGATGCTATATTACTAGGATTAATGGGTGTAGTTGTAGAAGATCTAGTGTGGTTATAAGGTATCAAAGAATTAGATGTCTTCATAGAACTACAATACTGGAATGGATTAGTGTCTCCCTTGATAGTAAATTCCTGACCATTATGAGGGAATTTCAAGCATTGATGATAGGTTGATGGTACAGCTTGCATGGAATGAATCCATGGTCATCCCAAGAGAATGTTATAAGCAAGATCCATGTCTAGGACTTGGCAAGGTACATCTTTGATTATAGGACCTACTCTAATTGGTAAAACAATAGACCCCTTGGATGACCGCTCTTCCTCATCATAATCTTTTATCATAATTTTCTTCTTGGGATCAACAACATTTTCAGAAAATCCCAATGCAAGGACTAGTTTCATTGTACAGATATTTAAGCCAGCTCCTCCATCTATTAGTACTCATTTGATTTTGTGACTCTGGACAAGGACTTCGATATGTAGGGGAGCATTATGAGGTTGGGTAATAGCTAAGTCATCATTATCACTGAAGGATAGGTAATGCGGGGTTGTTAAATGGTCCACCATAGCTTGAAATTGATCATGATCTAGATTTCTGGGTACTTGGGTTTCTAAAAGAGATTTTTCAGGGATATCTTTGTGAGATGGGGATAGGTGCAAAATCTCTAAGATGGATATCTAGGTAGGTGTTTTCTTGAGTTGTTCCAAAATGTTGTATTGGTTGGAAATATTCGTTGTAGTCTTTGGGACATAAATAGACTTGTTGTGAGGTGCATTTGGTTTAGACTGGACTCCTTGGAGAGTAACTTTGGATTGAGCATGAGTAGTAACATGGACTGGGTGACTCTCTAATTTTCCTTTGATGGTAATGACATTGGCATAATACTTAGAAGGATGACATTCAGAAATGTTACCAACATATCGATAGGGAGTGGAATTATAATTGGCTTGATTGTCACTCTTAGTATTGGAAGAACCCCCTTTTTCATGCTTAGGAAATGGATCTTTGAAAGTTGTATGTGATTCATTTGAGGTATGTCCATCAACACTAATCTCACCGCTTTCAATTAGATCTTGAATTACATTTTTGAGCCTTTTGCAATCATTGGTTTTATGTCCTTTGCCTCTATGAAATTCACAATAATCATGCTCATCCCACCAAGAAGGCTTCACTCTAGGTTTGAAATCTTTAATGTCAGGAAGCATAATGAGCTTCTTTGTGATTAAATTTTGTAAGGCTGATTTGAGAGATTCCCCTAAAGGAGTAAAGTTTCTTTGAGGTGACATGAAAGGCAATCTTGGTTTAGATGAATCTTTGTTGGTATTTGATTTGATGATTGATTGTTGTAAGTACCTTGAGTAGCATTGGTCTGACTTGTGAGATTGAGAAGGTGTTGTGTTGGTTTGACATTACGATTATCAACAATCCCATCATTGACAATGTTTTTGTTTTTATTCCAGAATTTTGATTTGTCATTGTTATAGTTGTTGGGATTGGGATTTGAGGATCCAGCATTGTCCTTGGAATAAAGTTTTATCTCACCTTTTCTGACCATGGCTTCCTCAATCTTGATACCATTTGCTATGAGCTTATTGAAATTTGGTGGACATTGCAATTGTAACCTATAACTCATTTCTGGTGTAAGGTTATGCACAAAGATATCCATCTTTTCTTGTTTAGAAATCGTTCATGGATATTTGGCAAACAATTGATGCCATCTTTGCAAAAAAGTAAGGAAGGGTTCTCCATTCTTTTGATGTGCATTGCAAAGATCAAGCATAGTGACTTCATGTTTGATGTTATATGAATAATGAGTCACAAATTTGTCAAGAAGCTCATTGAAAGATTTGATGCCTGGGGGTAGTTTGGAGAACCATTCCATGGCTTGTACTCCTAAACCTCATGGAAATAGTCACATAAGATAAGTGTCATTATGAGTGACTTCAATACAAGCAGCACAAAACTCATGAATGTGGTCTTGTGGATCTGAATTCCCTTTGTATTTGTCAAATTTTGGTGCCTCAAAATGAGGAGGGAATGGAATCATTTCTAAGTTCTTATCAAAATGATAAGGACATATATCATCCAAGGAATACTTCTTTGTTGATGATCTAGTTTGGATGTCACGGATTTGTTGTTGAAGCATCTGGATTTGTTGTAGAACGAGATCCAAAGATAACATGTTTCCTTGAGAGTTTTGGGAAACATTGTTGTGGGAAGCATTGTTTTGTGAAGCATGATTTTGGGAAGCATGGTTTTGCTTATCATTTTGAGAAATAGTGTGTTGTTCATGACTATGAGAAGCATTGGATTGCTGATTGGTTTTCTTTGCTCTATGAGTATCTTGAGAACCTTTAGGGATTTCTTGATTGTTTGTGTGAGCTGGTTCTCTAAGATAGGAAACATCAAAATCACTTGGCAACTTAGCTCCTTGTTGAGAAAGCATGAGGAAATACATCTCTCTATCCAAGCCTAAGAGTCTTTCCATGAAATGATAAAATTGAGGATCTTGTGAAGCTTCCCTAAGTTGGTCATCAGTGGGTTTGTCATTGGATGTAAAAAGTGAAGTTTTCTTAGGAACTTCTTTTGGCCAAGGGTTTTCTTTGTTGCTGGTATTTCCTTCCATCTTGTCTAGGGATTTTGGATTAATGGCTTGTTTGAGTTTCTGAGATTGAGTTTGAACCATAAAATTGAGAAAATTGATTGTGGGATGAAATATTTTTGATGAGACAATATGGAAAGTGATTGATAGAAAAGATATTGAGACATGTTGAAAAATGATAAGACAACTTGATAAACTCTAAGTCAATAGGAGGTATAGATCTCACTATGATATGACAAAGGGAAATCAAGAGATAATAACCTAAGTTTGGTGGTTTAAGGATGATATATCCTGATATGGTAAACTCACAAAGATCAAAATCTAATAGATAAGGTAATGTTTCAACACTAAATTGAGAATTTCAAAGATTGGAACAAAATAATTTGATGAGTCTTGATGAAGGAATGATGAAAAGTGATGAAAATGGTCAAACTAAAGATCAGAGGTCTATGTATCTTGACTATTTTTCCAGAATCTTACTAAAGATGAAAATAGGTATCTGAAAAAGTGATTTGGAAAATTGCAAAGTTTGTGGAAATGCTCACTATTGTAAATGCATAGCAACAAAATGTGTAGGTGATGCAGGAGCATCCTGGGTGTAAGAGCAATCTTGCATCACCCAAAAATATTTCTATTTTTATTTTCAATAAGGGCTATTTTGTGCAGAGCTGCTATTTATGGAAAGTTACTATTTTTGGTAATTTTTGTATGTGCTCAGAATGATTTGATTTCTTTCTTGGAGGTTCATGTTGGTCATATAAGTCTGCCAGTAAAGTTTCATTGCCAGATCAAGTGTATATTGGAAGATATTGAAGATTTTCGGTATTGGCAGCAGGGTACATAAACTTTGAACTTAGTTTTGAAGGCTTTAGAGGCCCCGGATGAGGTTGAAAATTTGGGTGATGGGTGCTTGTGCTGGTCAAGCCTGTAGAGCGCCTCGTGGCATTTCTGAAATGGGGTTATAATAGCCGATCGGGTCAACTGGTGATGACTTATGGTCTTTGGAAGTTGGGTCACCTGAAATGGGAAAAAATAATTTTCTTCAAAATTTCTATTCGGGTTTCAAAGGTTATCTTGAGCTGACTATGATGTAATAAAATGTAAAATAAAATAATTCTAAGTTTGGTCGGCCTTATTGGCTAAAATTCTGGAACCTTCCCAGGCGGTGGAAAGTTGCCTATATAAGGAAGGTTGTATTATTGTCTTAGGCAGTTCCGAATAGTTCTGGGTAGTAGATCTGGGTATTGATTCGAGGCTTTATCCTATAGAATATTGTAAGGGAATGCCCATGTGGCTTTGCATATTGTAATTCTAAAAGTTTGTAATTCCACATTTGTGGAGATAATAAGAAGCCAATTTTCTGTTCTTGCATATTACCGTTGTTGTTTCTCTATTTCTGTTATGTGTTTTTGGTATTAAGGGGAGCACCCTTCATCAGTAGGATAGATTGATAAATGCACAACAAAATGAAACAGATGCACAACAAGATGTTATAGATGTGAACTGGTAAAATAAAAAACACAGACAGTCTGAACAAATGTGCAACAAATTGGATCAAATGTGCAGCAAGATTTTATATATGCACAGGTTCTAAAGTTTTGATCTGAATTGAAAATTTTGGATGTTTCTGATGTTTTCTGGCTTTTGGCAAAGTGAAATGCATAAACACACGCATGCAAGATAGAAATGATTTTAATCTAACTATGCTAATGTGAATGCACAAACATGCTTACAATCCTATGGTAGGCCAGGATGATATCTATTGAATCCCCACTAGGATAATAAAATTCAGCCACACAAATCCATAGCAGATAGCCTAGGAACTTGGAGGCACGGGCTCCTCCTTACAGTGCACTCCAAGTTCTAAATTCAATGGGTCATTACTTCCCAAAGAACTGCTATCTCTACTATGAACCATGAGTAATGTGGGGTGTCTTCATGAGCTTGGGTGACTCCTTGAGCTAGTAGATAGAAGGTTTTTGGCAACTAAACAAAAGCTTTTAATAAGGACATCCATTTAGGTGGTTGTGATCAAGTCATTTTTCCAATTAAGGGGCCTCTCCCAATATTTTCAAAGAAAGGCTCACCTCTACTAAGTAGGACTTTAATGCACCACTAGGGTACTGGAGGAGATTTTGGTTGCCACAACAAATTCACACCTGTCTAATGTGAGACTAATCATACTAGAATTTTTTGTATACCGGTTTGGAAGGGGTTGGCTTTAGCCTATTATTGGTTGGGTCATTCCTTGGGGTGAGTCTCTTTTCCCACCAAAGACTGCCCTCTAAAAATTATAGCAGTTTCTCTTACACCCAAGGTCCACGAATGGTGAGGGGAGAGGATACGTTGTTATAATTTTAGGATTATAGATATGCTATTAAGAAAGACACAACAAACACTTGAGCTATTCTAAAGAAAACACACAAAGAAAAGACATGTCTTTTTTTAAGCCCAAATGAGATGATGGTTTATTTTACAAACCCCTTGGCAATCTACAATCAAACTGTTAGAAAATTTGTTTAACAATGGGGTCTTCAAAAACAACATCCTACAAAACAACCTAAAAGCTACCAGAGAAAATAGAAACTTGTCAAAGGTTAGCTAAAATCAAAATAAATTAGAAATTTAAACCTAACTACTATAAATAACAAATGTGCAATAACAGTGGATAAATGCACATACTAATTAAACATATGCGTAGAACAGAATGATGGATGTGCAAAAAAATGAAATGGATGTGCAAAAAATATTAATGTATGTGCAGGAAAATGTAACAAATGTGCATATGTTAATTAAAAACCAAAAATAAAAAAGACAAAAAAATGACAGATTTGATCGGAAATGCATGCACAGAACAGATGAATGAATGTGCAGGATTTGTGAACAAATGCACAGTAAAAACCTAGAAATGTCTACACACGGAAAACTAAAAAAATAGAATGTTAAAAATGGAGGCTGGCCCTCCTTCTAGCACCAAAATATTATGCAAATTAGATGTCTAATAACTAGAGATGATAAATTAACTATTTAAAGGCAATAAATCAATCTAATGCAACACAATGAAGAATACAAAGTAACTATAAAATGATTAAACTAAATTAATTACCTTCACCTGCCATGCAGCTTGTCTCCATTGTCCTCCTAGCCTTGATTTTTTGAAGAGGTTGAGCTCTTAGATTTCCAAATGAAGCCTTCTCTCAAGATGCTACCAAAGTGTGGAGATTTTATGAAATGAGTGCACAATAGCTTATGCAATCTAATGGATGGAATGCAAATGAAATGATGATAATATGGATTGATTTCTCTTAGAATGCTTGGATGCTTGGATGCTTGATTGCTTGAATGCTTGAATGCCTATTACAAAATACCTATTAGCTCTCAAAGGGGAAATGAGACTCCTTTTATAGATTTTTTGGAGGATCTAAGCCTAGGTGGCACAATCCTATGGTTGAGAATAAAAGGTGGAAGATCCTAGGGCTAGGATTGACTTGGTTGAAGGAGTTGAGAGAAAGGGGGATGTAGTTGGAATGTGAGAGGAAGAACAGGGATGATGTTCCTCTCACATTGACATGGAGGAGAAGACGGTGGAAGGGAAAGACACATGTCAAGTGTCTCACAAAGACCAAAGAGAGAAAGAGGGGGAGACCTTTTCCTCATGAGGACTCTTTGCACAAGTGTCCTATGAGTCACCTTTGACCCTTAGAGGTGGCTTGAGAAACCCCTTAGGAATAGGGAATGTCTCTTGACTTGGTTGTTGAGAGGACATGTGGTCATGAGACTAAGTCCTATGAGGCCACATAGCCCTTAGGAATAGGACATGTGTGGGTGAGGATAATTGCTAATAAATAATTAATAATAATTATTTATTTTAGCCAAAGTGATGTGTCAGGTGACTAGGTAGGTGAGGTGGACTAGGAAACTTAGTCATATTTAGGTGATTGTGTATTTAATTAAATCACTTTAATAAGACTAATTAGAAGACTTAGGATAGAGGAATAGACTATAGTGAATTTACTAAATAAATTGAATAATTTATTTAACAAATAGATGAATAATAATTAATTAAATAATAAATATTTAATTAATTTATCAAGTCAATATCAATTAAATAATAAATATTTAATTAATTAATGAAGCCATTTTTAAGTTTATACATTTCTAAATGTTAAGACATACATTAAAATAATTATATGAAATACTGCAGCATATATATAATATTAGAAAGGTATGTCAACTATTTTCTACCCATAAGTTTGTGGATCTGTCTGTACTTATAGTAGGTATACAAATTCAAGCACCTAAAAAGTCACACAAGTATTTTGGGAATGTCCAAGAACAAAGCATAAAAACAACATAAAATAAAGACAAATTCTAGCCTCATCAGACCAATTTGTCATAATTATGACATATTTCCAAGTTGCACACTAACTTTCCATTTCTTGCATTTTTGCTCTCAACCTTATAAATTAAGCCCCATTTGTACTAATTTGACTAACCACTCTTTCTTTCATTTTGATCCTAGTATTATCATCACTTTTGTTTCAATATTTAGTTTATTTTATCATAGAAATACAAAATCAAATTCAATGGAGAAGAAAGGTGAACATGGGAATTACACTTGAAGGGGGTTTTATTGTTGTTTAATTCCTTTATATTTCAAGTTGTATTCATTATAGGATTAGATAGGTTTGCATGTCTTTGAGGTTTTCTGGTTTCCTTAATATGCTAATCATGCCTTTTTCTAGTCTTACAAGTATTTCATATTTTGATAAAATTTGAAGCTGACTTAACCTTAATTTTGACATACATTCACTTTGTATCTCATAACTTATTTTATATTTGTTCAATTTAAAAAAAATATTGAGAGAAAGAATACTTTAATATCTAATGAATTGATATATTTTAGAGTTTTTTCCCTCTCATTTACTATTTTTTCATGAATTTTGACTCTAGAGCTTGAATTTTAGTAAGAAACCTACATTTGATTATTGCCAAATAACATATGTGTAATAAACTCAAAATTTGTTTAAATCAAAACCCTTAGAAAGTTAGTTTTGACTACTTGTTTCCTTCATATTTATTTTTTCTCAAAATATTGCCCCATTTGAGGCCTCATGTTGAGCTCTGAAGGTCTGAAAACTAAAAAGAAACTTGAATTTGGAGGAATCCTAGATTTAGGGGGTTTGTATACAAAGTAATTTCGATAGAAAGTGGTTTTAGTTCAAAGTATGGGGTTTCAATTGAAACCACTTTCTATCGAAACCCCCATGCCTTTTTACTATGCTTACAAACTTAAGAAATTTCAGTCAAAAACACATAAAAGGTTTCGATAGAAACTCTTCTCGACACATTTGATAATTTTTAAAGCTATTAATTGTTTTATATACAAAAAATGTTTTTTTTCAAATTTCTAAATATGAAACTAAAGGTAATTCACATTTTGGAGAACAAAGACCCTTGGAATGGAATTTTTTTATATTTTGTATGATTTTTTAAGACCATTTTTCAAAGTAAAGAAATGGGAAATAAAATGACAAGGATAAATAACACTACACAAAAGTATTCACCTAAAACTAATCAAAGAGTACATGAATAGTCATTTGCAAGATATCAGAGTACGAAAGAAGGTACCTCTCTCTCTCTCATGTGATTTAAAATAATATACATTTTTTTTTAGGATCTCTCTCCCTCTCTCTCTCTACACACTTTTTAGGATCTCTCTCTACCTACTCCTTTTAAGAATATATATATATATATATCTCTCTACCTACTTTTTAGGACCTCTCTATCTCTCTCTCTACCTACTCCTTTTTAGGATCTCTCTCTACTTTTTAAAATTCTCACTGTCTCTCTCTCTACTTATTTTTAGAGGTTAGATATAGGAGGCACTGAGAGGAGGGGTGAATCGATGTAAAAAGGAAATAAACCAATTCAACCACTAATTCAATTATGCTTCAACAACTTTCAAATAATAGAACATGAAAGTGTAAATATGCAATATAAGTAAAATAATTTACCCATCCACAAAACATAACACATAACACCACTATTTTTACCTTGGAAACCCTTATTAGAGGGTGAAAAATATGGTGTGGATTATGCCCATTAATCTCCTAAACTATAGTAAAAATAATTTTCCTATTAGGAGCGTACAATACCTAGCTAGGGGCTCACCTAGTTAGAAGTGACTAGTTCCCTATTAGAAGTACCAAAAGACTAGTTAAGATATACCTCACTAGAGGATTAAAAAATCCAATGAAGAAGTCCCTCTATTAAAACCATAACACATAACACCACTATTTTTACCATGGAAACCCTTATTAGAGGGTAAAAACCATGGTTGGGATTATGCCCATTAATCTCTTAAACTATTGTAAAAGTAATTTCCCTATTAGGAGTGTACAATACCTAGTTAGGGGCTCACCTAGTTAGAAGTGACTAGTACCCTGTTAGAAGTACCAAAAGACTAGTTAAGATATACCTCACTAGGGGAGTCAAAAATCCAATTAAGAATTCTCTCTATTAAAGGATTTATATAATAATACCTATTAATGTCCACCTTTTTAAAGGATTTAACTTCCTAAAACTATCAGGAAACAACAAGAAAGATGATCTATAGAATACAAACTCCTTCACTTAATTAGATCCTTTGAAATTTTTGAACTCTAGTGTAGTGTACTACCTTTCCCTTTGATCACAACACCCAAACTTATGA
Organism: Chamaecyparis obtusa; assembly: GCA_027943335.1. Lineage (NCBI taxonomy): Eukaryota > Viridiplantae > Streptophyta > Pinopsida > Cupressales > Cupressaceae > Chamaecyparis > Chamaecyparis obtusa. Next base: position 2,104,482 of record BSBK01006944.1, on the reverse strand, counting down.
TCACAACTCTAAATCATATGATTTAGATCATATTATACTAATGTTCTTAAGTCAGCTAAGACTTAGAAAATGTTCTATAGGTTGTCCAACCATCTTGACCAAACTCATAGAGATCTCTACCAATCTTACCTAACATGTAAGCCCATAATTTATTAACCAAAATATATTGACATGTCAGTCCAAAAAATAACTTCTTTGATCTTTTGATCATCATGAACCAATCGGTAAAACAACTGGTTCACTCTTGACCCATCAACAAAATACTAACTTATCTAGATCATTGAGTTATCAGTTGTAGTTATAGAATTGTAGTTATCTGACCTTGGTAAACCACTGAGGAACAACCACATCACAAAAGTGTCCTCAAACCTTATTGTCACTCAAAACATTATCTCTCACTATCTTCCTATTTATCAATCGAAACACTTAGCATAATTAGTTGTACCTATCCATCCAATCGATTAGTATTTTTCACTTAATAAAATATTTTTCATCAATGAACAACTCCTAGCTATTAACACTGCACAACATTGCATCTCAACTCCAAAATCCATCATAATGCCAGGGTATGTGCAGGATCATGGTATGCCAAAAAGTGGCGATGTGGAAAAGAAGTCCAAATTGATAGAGTCTTTGAGAAATAACTATAACCTTAAAACATTCTATGCTTCACCTAATACAATAATAATAAACAATTATTTCAATTTGATGAAGTTTAGACTAAGTTAAGGTGGTTAGGCATGAGATTTTTTATATTTAGGAAAATTTGTAGTAGAAAAATCATAATTAATTATTTACCTAAAAAAAATACAAAAAATAATACATCAAATCCGGACATGAGTCTACTACGTTTATGTAGACTCTTATAAAAAAATATTATCACTTGATTTTGTTTAATGTGGTTAGACATACACCTACTTGTTATCTTTCTAGTCCTGATTGATAGACTTATTGAAAAATAGCTATAACTTTCAAACTATATAAAAATTTTGAAATCTGAAACATGTGTCACATTCTATGATTTTCCTACTCCAAGAAAAATTAAAAAAAAATCAATTTGATAAATTTTAGACTAAGTTAACGTGGTTAGACACAAGAGTTTTTGTATTCTGGAAAAGTTGTAGAAGAAAAATCATAATTAACTATTTACTTAGAAATAAGTTACAAAAAAATATGTGTCACATCCAGACATGAATCTACTACTTATATGTAGAATCTTGTAAAATAAAATTATCATTTGATTGTGTTTAAGGTGGTAAGACATACACCTACTTCTTATTTTTTTCTGAAATTTTCGTACTACTACATTGAAATTTTAAATTTTCAACATATACAATAAATTTTTTTCAAAAAAGGCCTAGTATCATAGAAACTAAATTCAATTTTATACAGATTCTCTTCTTACATATTTTTGATATAATATTTATAACTTGTTCAAATTTTTATGTCATCTTTCCTAAGCCTGATTTTTTGAATTTTCATTGCCACTTAAGGGCCTAGTTTGGCATACCATGATCTTGCACATACCCACCAACAATCTCTCCCTTTGGCATTAATGGAAAGACATGGTGAAAATATTATACACTACTCCTTAGCATCATTTTCATTTCATTGATCACTCTCCCTTTGAAAGAAATGATAAAACTACAAAATTTGATACAAAACATGAAATGATTATACCCTTCATAGTATTTTAAAAGAACTACTAAGATTTGTTTTGGTTGTTTCTAAACAATATTTCCATGACTTCTACAAATATTATGTGTCTTGAATCTAACCATTTAACATAGTAGCTAACTCCTCCACAGATTCAAGTACACTCACATCAGGTGATTCAAGTAACACCTCAGAATATCTAACATTTTATTGCATAACATCTACTATAGGTATCAAATAAGTATGTAACTCCAACAATGTAGTTATCCTCTTATCTTTCTTTGCTTGTAAATTCTTCATCTTATGATTTATAATCTTCACTTGTGATCTATAAGTGGTAGTTGAATGTGAAATAGGATCAAAACTAGTAATCAAAGACTTAATCTCTTGTTGAGCTTCATTTATCTTTAGCTCCAAATCTTGGCTAAAAAAGAAAAATCATAAACTTTAGAAAATAAATTACCAACCTGGGTGGTCCCACAATAGTGTGTCCCACTTTTTGGCCAACTTTGAAATAGAGATCAACATTCTAAGAAAAAACTTTACTTTCAAACACCCGTTCCTACAAAACTATTAGGAATTTGAAGATGATGTAAACTAGAGTCTTTTAGAATTTTCTTTCTAGTTTCTAAATATATTTTTTTTTTTAAATTAAAAAAATTTTAAATTCATTTTTCCTTCTCCTTTGAAAAGTGGTTTGTGTGAAAAACTATGTTTTTAAGGAGTTACTATCACTTGGACCAACATAATTTATTTTTTTAAATATGATAACGATGTAATTATTTTGGGATTATATTTGTAGCTTCAATATCTAAAATATGCAATTGGTTTCATTCATTTTGGGTCAATATTTCATAGTTTATTAAGTTCTAAAGTGAGAGTATATATCAAAATTCATTTTTTCTTTTCTTTATAGAAAACGTAACACAAATACTCTTTTCCTACATATTTTTTATAATTTTTTTTTTGTAATTTACTATTTTTCCCGAAGTCTTGAAGAGAGGTTGTTAAATGACAAAACAACCTATGTTTAGTTAAAGTAATATTTAAAATTGATAATGAACTCAATATGTATTAAAATTATATTCATTAGAAAGCTTGTTCTAAATAGCATCATACTATATAGATATGTTTCTCAAATGGATTCATTTGATTTGCCAAAACATAAAGTTGAAGTGATTTTTTGTCAGCATTTTAATAGGTGCGAATGAGACTCCATTGCAAGTATGAATGACAAGTATAGATGTTATATAAATGTTTTTTAATCTAAGAGGCTTTAAGATAACCATTTGTAATTAATTCCTTCAAATGGAACCTCTCAAGGCTTCAATGATCATATTTTAATAAAAATGTGTTATTTCAGCAAAAATCAACATGTCTAAAAAAGTGGGACACACTATTGTGGGACCACCCACCTCCTTCAAAGTTTCTTTCACTTGGTTCACATGAACCACAAGTTTTCCTTAATTTCATGTAAAGGACTTCATCAACTCATCAGTCCTCTTCTTTCTATAATCCATCTTAACTCTAAATTCAACAGATTCCTCTAAAGTTGTAACTTCCTTAGCAATAGCACTAATGAAAGTGTCCATCTTATCAATAGGTGTAGCATTAGGATAATATTCAGCTTTTGTTAGAAGATCTCCAACAATGTCTCTAGTTGACAAAAGTACTTGTTCTTGTTTATTTTTTGCTCTAAGTTTGTCCCTTTTTTATTTCAACTTTAGAATATTTGAAATTATAATTAATTCACTTGGATCATCTTGGTAACATCTATAGGTCCTTGAATGAACTCAACATCCTCATCTCCAATTCTTTCTTCAATCTTTTCCTCAAGAATAGACATAGTATTTGTCTTCATCTTGTAACTTGCACTTCCACCAAGATCCAATTTCCTTTTGACTAAATGAAATAAAACATCAACTTAATGTGTTTCATATTTCTTTGCAAGTTCACCATCAATTTGTTGGGATAGGAAATATATAGTATTGAGAGGGAAGGGCTGAGTCAGTACCCTCAAAAACATTTTACTAAATTAACAATCTTCAATAGTAGTGTCTATCTAACCAACTGATTCTATTATTTGTAACATACATTCAAATAACTTGTAAATGTAAAGTGCATGAAAAAAAACAATAAACCATTCATGAAATGTAATACATGACACAAGTATTTTGGTTATGCAAGAACCCTTCTTAGAAGGTAAAAATTATGGTGGGGATGACACCCACAAATTCTTTACTACTATAGTAAATAAAGTATGTTGGTTAAGGCTACAAGTGTGATCAATTATAGAGATCTTACCCTATTAGGAGTAACTTAATATCGATTAGATCTACCTTGTAAACGGATTCTATCAACACCAAATAAGTGTGCACTCAGTTAAGAGATTTGCAACAAACGGTTAAGTCTAGCCTATTAAGAGATTTTCAATCCTGCTATAATGGTTAAAAGACAATTGAAAATATCTGCAATTGACAACTTCAACTTGTATGAACCAGATCTATGAAATGCTAAATAGATTTCACCTTGATGTATACTATATTAATATCTATCCTTCTCGGAAGCCTTGTATGTTTCTGATAAAACTAAATGTTGTTTTTGATAACTGCTCATTCATGTAAACCCTTGTCTAATTTATGATGTCATGTAGGTGGCTACTCCTTCATGAACTCCTTGTCATGTCTCCTTGCTTTCTTATGTCAAAATGTCATCAATTAAAATTATATAGAAAATTTATTTGACCTAATTAGGTTTACAACATCTTAGAAAACCTAAGATCTACGGTGTACAAAAATAACCTAGATCTAACTATTACATAGGAATCATCACAATATTTAATGATTACATCCAAAATAAATGTGCCTCAATATTTGTAAAATGTTTATAGATCTATGTAAACCATTTTCATAAAGATATGTGACATTACTGATTACTATGCCATTTCCTAAATAACTCGGTAAACACTACATTCTCTATTTGGTGAATAACTTGATGTTCGGTGTGTAGAATGCTTAGTGTTCACTAAATCAGTGCTCAGTATACTTTGATGCTCGATAAAAATACTTGATTAAACCTATATCCATTTAACTTTTGGTTCTTCCTTGTAACTTCTTGATATGAAGGCTTTGTAAGTTCAACTGACTAACTTCTATAACTCCTTATTTCATCTTTTACTAATTGATCTTACTTGATACTAATGACAACACTTAATTCTCAAATAGAGATAACAATCTCCCCCTTTGGCATTAGTATCAAAACCATAATGAATATGTGCCAAAAAAAAATTCAAACTCCATATATACATATACAAGCTCCTCTATAAAAAAAAACTCCCCCTCGGTGCATGCTCCTGGTATGTAGTGATGTACATTGACATATACATGATTTCCCCCTTTTTGAAATTAATGCCAAAACAAAATGTACTCACATATTATCAAAAATATGCTTGTGGGTTTTTTTCAGTGAAGCCAAGAGGTTTTCCCATTCCTCTTTCAAGTTGGTGAGAGTAATGTGTTGAAGACTGACTTGTGCATGCATATCAAATATGTTCTTCAGAACTGATATCTCTAGTGTAGCTACCAAGGCTTGTACCTTCACAATGTTTCTATCCATGATCTTTAGGTGAGGAAGAAGTTCAACTTGTAGCTTGGTGACTTGGCCACTTATGATATCTTCCTGCTTCCTTAGGTCTACTCTCAAATGCCTCAATTCTTGTACTTTAAGGATATGCTTATGAAAAGCATTTGGCTCGGTTAGAGAAACATTTTCACTGGCTAAGATGTCTTCATCTAGCTTAATTTTCTCACTGACCTCAATAGTGATGTTAGAAATAGGGAATACTGAGAGGGGGGGGTGAATCAATATTCTACAAATTTTATCTTTTTCCCAATTATGGATATAACAGATTATCTTTATACATGCATAACATAAGAAACTAAACAATATGCATAACAATAAAGAACTCATAACACATGATATGTTCTCGAGGAAACCTTGGCCAAGGGAAAACCCTAGTGGGGATGGTACCCACAAAGATCCACTAATCAAAAGTATCCTGTTAAGGATGTTGACCCTATTAGGATTCTATTACATATGTATAGTGTATCAGTCCTAGTTAAGGGACTATAGGCCTTGTTAGAAGCCTCAACCCTGTTAGGAGTTGTAGATACAAAATCTGATTACAAGATGAGCCCATTGCCCAAACAAGTAATATACAATGTATACTGATTACAAAAATGGATTAAGGTACATAAACTTATACTACTTGCATCAATTTCTTCTTCACTACTCTTACATTTGCATCATATCATATCATCACCATATTACACTACTCTTCATTCTTACAATTACAATTACATATATACAAGTTATTAAGGCTAATAACTTTACATGGTTGGCTTCCATATATCTTTATCTAAGGGTAAACATCTAGGATGTCATCCCTTTATATTGTTAAGTCATTATTTTGGTAAACAAAATAATCCCTTAACTCTTTACCAATTCTATCTTCTTATTCTGACCTGTCGGCTTAACACTATCTTCGGTAAAACTACCATAACTAATTTCGTACATTCCATACTGACTTGTGCTCTAAGATGGGTCATCAGTGGCCATCATAACATCTATGTTCAAGTGTGAAAGCACTGAACTTGCTCCAGTAAATGTTGCAAACGAAAACTGTATCCTAGTACACAGTGAAAACACTGTCTCACACTTACACAAATTTGCATTGCGATCTGCCATACTTGCTCTCTGACCTATGCACTCTTAATGTGGATCATATGTTTCCATAATGACAACATCTATGTACTTAGTTCAGCCAAATTTCCAACAAGTGAATGTTTCCATAGTGCATAACTTTAAAAAAAATTGAATTATCTTCTGAGTTATTGATTGTAGCTTAGTTATAAATTCATAAAGCTTTACCTTATTGACTGCCACTTCTTGGTTAATCTTCTCTGCTAGTTTGAATTGTATTTTTGCCTCTTCCCTTTCATCTATCTTTTTCTTGGCATCAATGTCTTCTTCTATTCTCTTACATTTGCATCATATCATATTATCACCATATTACACTACTCTTCATTCTTACGATTACAATTACATATATATAAGTTATTAAGGCTAATAACTTTACATGGTCGGCTTCCATATATCTTTATCTGTGGGTAAAAATCTAGGATTTCATCCCTTTATATTATTAAGTCATTATTTTGGTAAACAAAATAATCCCTTAACTCTTTACCAATTCTATCTTCTTATTCTGACTTGTCGGCTTAACACTATCTTTGGTAAAACTGCCATAACTAATTTCGTACATTCTGTACTAACTTGCGCTCTAAGCTAGGTCATTAGTAGCCATCATAGCATCTATTTTCAAGTGTGCAAGCACTGAAATTGCTCCAGTCAATGTCACAAACCAAAACTATATCCTGGTAGATAGTGAAAACACTGTCTCACACTTAGACAAATTTGCATTGCGATCTACCATACTTTCTCTCTGACCTCTACACTCTTAATGTGGATCATATGATGCCATAATGACAACATCTATGTACTCACTTCAAAAAAATTTCCAACAATCTCCCCCTTTGTCATTGGTGGCAACCTATGAGAAAATTGGCTAAGTGTACAAGTCAAAATCTCAAAATGTATAACAAAATTCTAGTCATAGTATAGAATATGTATACTATCCTTATAACTCCTCAAAATATACTTTCTAATACAAAACTTCATACAATACTCCCCCTAAGAGTATCAATCCTCATATACATAACAATTTTCTACTCTACTACAATCACTCCCCCTTTGACAACAATGACAAAATAAAGTAGGGAGGATTACAAAATTGTAACCCCAGAAAAAAGATTATACCTCCATTTACTTATTGCAAAGCTGGTAGGCTTGCAACACAATTTGCAAAATTTAATTTCATGGCTTCAAACTCTTTCTCCCATGACTTTCTGATAGAATCTTCCACATTCAAAAGTGTGCTTAATCCATAAGCTACTATCTGACAAGCTTGAAGGTTCTCAAAATTAAATTTCTAAAATGATGTCTTAGCAGTAAGACATTCTTCTAACTGTTCCTCAATAATGCTCAAATTCATAGACGTGTGCTCTCTCAAAAGTTCAAATCTTCTCAATTTCCTATTCTTTTCATCTTGCAATGATCTTATTTCATCATAACACTTCCTAACTTTCTTCTCAACATCACTTACTTTTACATTGGGTCCAGAAAGATGATTAGATTCATTCTGAATCTCAGCTTCCTTCACCTTGATTTTCTGCTCTTCTACTGCTATCAAAATTTTAGGTTTTGTACATTGTATGTACAAAGTTTTTTAGTCTCCAAATGTTTCCTCAAGTTCTTGATACAAACATAAAGACTAATAATATCATTTCTGATATTCTGACTCATACTTAAAAGCATTTCAGCTTCATAAGTTGCTTGAGCTCTTATTTTACCAATGTCTAATAAGTTGGTAAAATCATCATCAAAAGTACTTAGTACCTTTTTGGCTCTCTCCAAAGGATCTACTTCTGAAATATGTGTAGTTACAATACTTTGCAACTTCTCTATCAGTTCCTTCAGACTTCCTTCTAGATTCTTTACTTTCTTATTCTTTCCAATAATCTTATTCAAAGAACTAATCAGCTCTAATTGATCATCATCATCAACTTGTTTACCTAAGTCTTCAAACAAGGTTCCAATTTCTTTCTTCTTTTCCTTAGGAGTGGGTGCATGAACTTCTATCTCTTTAGGTTCATCACTCACCAATTCAGTCTGCACTACTTCTGCAGTCCTATCTGGTTCATCAAGAGCCAAATTGTCAACAATGTTCTCTAAATTCTTAAATACATTATCTTCAATGTCCAAGGTCACCTTAGTACCTTCAATGTCCATTGTATCATCTTCAATGTTAATAGTTGAAAGAGAGGGAATGTTCTCTTGTTCAACATCAACTGCATGTCCTGCTACAACTGAAGTTTCTCCAACAATTTATGTCATTACTTTAATTATTGCTTGCTCTGTTTCTATTCTCACTTGCTCATACTATCCTACCATGATCTAAATGGTTCTCCTCTTAGTCCTTAAAAGAGTGTCAAGGGGCTTCATAATCTGCTTCAAATGATCACCATCTTTCACTTCACAAAGCTTTCTCTCAAGATTCTCTCTTATATTTTTGTCTTCCTTAGATGCTCTCTATTTTCTATTAATAAGTTTAGTAAACAATTCATCAGGTATTTGACCTTGAATAGAGTCAAATTTCTTATCTGTCAAAATCATATTCTTCACAATAGCATTCTCCAAATTAAGTTTATCAGTATAATCATAAAGATCATAATATTTATTCATTCTTGCAAAATCTCCATTCTCAATAATCTGCTCATTTAGCTTTTCAACTTTTGGCTTCCAAGCTTTCTTCTTAGTATCATCTTTAACTTCTACAAACTTTCTTAGTACTGGTTGAACTATAGTCTTCTGTCTCTTTCCTAGTCCAGTAGCACTTTCTTTCTTTCTCTTGCTTAGTGTTACTTGTTCCTTTTCTGATTCTTCTAATTTCACTTTAACTAGTGTAGGCTCTCTTTGTACTACATTGGATAAAGGTGGTACACTCAAGGCTTCTCCCTGTCCAACATCTCTCAATTCTACCATAGTTTTTTTAGCTACCAAAAATTGTCTTTCTGTCATCCCTGTGTCTTTCAATATTCTCTTTATGGTACTATCAACTCTTTTCTTAGACTGTTTCTCTTCAATTTTAGCTTTAACAAAATTAAAGTTGTCTTCATAAGTTCCAAACCTACTGCATTGGGTGTCCAATTTACTTTTCAACAATCTTCCAACATACCCTTCTATCTCAATCTCAAAAATATCATAGCCAAGAGGTTCTATGAATTCAATTCTGGGTTCTACTGCTTTAATGTAAGTAAAGTCAGTGTCAATCATGAAACAAATATCATTCTTATATTTCTCCACAAGTGACTGTGGAATCCTTGATCTGCTAGATACAAAATTTTGAAATGTCTTCAAAACTAACACAACACTCTCATTAACTTTATCAATAACATGATTTCTATAAACTTTGTTTATTCTTTCCATTGTAGACTATACATCATTCCAATCATTTCCAATTGTGTAAGGAAATCTTCTCAAAAGGTGGAAAAACATATATGTAATCAAAGATGAGAATCTAAATTGTGCATATTTAGTCTTCTTAGTCTTCTCCAAATTCTCAAACAATTGAATTCTCAAAATCTCACACATATCAATAGAAAATTTCTCTACACACATCAAATAGGCAATGTGAACTGTTGGTACTCTCAAATTTGGCTCAAATTTGGAGTGACCAATTGAATGTTTTCTCTAAGACAAAATGAATATTCCTAAAAAAATTTGTGAGAAGGCATATTTTGAGCATGTAAAGGGATGCTAGCATGTGATGGAGGAATTTTTTAAAGAAGGGAGGATGCTAGACCATTGCTCAGAAAAGATGAATCAATGGATTTTGCATACACGGATTTGTAGAAAGTAGAAAAACATAGTCATATTAAGAGGGGCATAACTTTTTATTCAACTATTGGATCGAGCTCATTTTTGGATATGTTATCACAAACCTAGTTCTCCACATTCTCACTAAAGAGATTTTAGAAATTTATCATGGTTCATGAGATACAGGTGTCTGAGTGCGGCATTGTCAAAATTGCCAAAAAAAATTCATAGCATTTATCCCACATTCACCCCAGATTGTGAAAATATAATGTTTATATACAAGAACACAAACATATGAAGTAAATCAAATGGAGGAGGCTATGCTTGACCATGCTTGTGCATTCACCTTGGTTTCCATGCCAGTGGGCTGAGAAGAAATTTTGTAGAAAAATGTCGGCAAAAAATGCTAGTGGTTAAGTCACTAACATTCAGAGATCTAGAGACTAGTTAGTCTCTAGATCTCCAAATGCTAGTGGTTAAGTCACTAACATTCAGAGATCTAGAGACTAGTTAGTCTCTAGATCTCCAAATTCTAGTGGTTAAGTCACTAACATTCAGAGATCTAGAGACTAAAGGAAGTCTCCAAATCTCATAAAAAAATATAAAAAGAGGAAATGATTATGAGATTTGGAGATTTAGACTCCAAATCTCTAGATGGCTATTCAGAGATCTAGCGACTAAAGGAAGTCTCCAAATCTCATAATGAGAAAAAGTGATTATGAGACTTGGAGACCTAATCTCCAAATCTCCAAATGGCTATTCAAAGATCTAAAGACTAAAGTTAGTCTCCAAATCAAATAAAGAAATAAAAGAAGAGGAAATCATTATGAGACTTAGAGACTTAGTCTCCAAGTCTCCAGATGAAGATTATGAGATTTAGAGACTAAAGGGATTTCTCCAAGTCTCTAAAAGAAACCATGGTCAAGGAAATGATTAAGAGACTTAGAGATTCATGTAGTCTCTAGATCTCCAGATGGACTGAGGTTAAAGGTGAGTTTGTCTGAGCATCCAATGAAATGGTGACAAGTGGCAAGTTTTGGTGGCATGTGCAGATTTTAAAGAAATAAAAGATTTAAAAAGTTATAAAGTTCAGACTTTGGAGAATTTCAAATTTTTTTTAATGATAGAGTTGTTCACGGGAAAATGTCTAGGGGATTCATTTTTTATCAGAATATGACATTATAATATGTTTTCAGAAACGCTAGAAGATCATAGATGCAATGATGGTAGTTAGAATCAGATCAAATCAAGTTGCTGAGAGCAGTAAAGGCTTTTAATCCACGACAGGATTTTGGGGAGATGTTTCTTCTTCCAAAATTGATTGATTTTGCAAATCTGGTAGAGGGAATGATACAGATTTTCAATGGTGATAGGAAAGGAGGGTATAGAGGATTAAATTTCAGGGAGGAACAAAGGAAAAATTAATCAGATTTCCAGTAGATGAGCAGATTTTATGGAAAAAAGGACAAATTTATCAGATTTTGAAGATGCCCGAGAAGATCAAATTTTCAGAGAAGAGAAAAGAGTAAATGAGATTAGATTGCAAAATGGACAGGAGTTGGTCAAGTACAGATTTTAGGGTTTCTTCTTCTTCTTTTTATTCTCTTCTCTTCTCAGTTGTGAGGGTTCTTGGTTCTTGTTCTTTTTGGGTTCCATTTTCCTGTGGTTACTCTGTTGTGAGTAGACCCCTAAATGATGAATATTGAATATCTTGTTGCAGAGCAAATTTCCCAATCTTGTGTCTAAATTCTAGAAATTTCAAGCTTTGTATGTATTGAGACAGGCTCATTTTTAGTAAGATATAGTGCAATTTCTATCTTACATGGTTATTGTCTCTTAGCTTTGTTTTCTATTCTTGTATGTTTCATTTGTAAGACATTTAAAACATACTAGTTGTAAGGCAACTAATCTAACTGTATGTGAGTTTCTTTCAAGGAAAGGATTAAATCCTCATATGCAATTTCAAAGACTAGACATATGTGCTAGGATTTGATGATAACACCATAAGATTGACATGATAGTTTGTAAGGAATCTTATCTAGATTGCATGTAGTTTGTGAGGAATTCTACTGTATTTCCTTGAGATCCTTCTGTGGATGTATATTCAGACTCTTTTGCCCAATGGAATAGGCACTGGTTGCCTGTTTATGATGCAGTTATCTTTAAGTCATCAAACACTAAATTTCATTACCATTTCATTTCAGTTTCTAAGTTTATGCACATTGTGAAAGGACTACATCCAGGTGATCCAGTTCATATTTGTGATTCCTTAAAGAAAGAATCAGAGGTTAACCTTCCTTGAGTTGTACTCATAAAAAGAAGAAGGATTTACTGCCTTATCCCATTGTCCATGCTATCACATTTATAGTTTCTATTGTCAAGCTCTGTATCAGGAGATTCTCAGCTGTCTACAAAGTGATCTTTTGTTTAAATAATCTGAAGCCTAGATAGCATGACAGTGAACACCAAATCCACTAATCAAAAGCTTACTTGAAATATAGTAACCTATTCATAGGAAATACCTGCCTAAGTCCTATGGAGCTCGAAGTAGAAGGAGGATGATATCCAATCCTCGTTAATTAATCTTTTCTTGCAAGCTTGGAGTCCCTTTTAACTGAGAATCAAGCCCATATCTTGCCAAGTTTGACCCTACAAGAAAAATCCTTAACAAATTGGTGACTCTTCTGGGGATATGTTACAATGAAGATAAGAATAACGTGGGTACGAGTAGAGCTAGACTCCTGGCCGGCTTATTCATTTATCCAGTGGTCTCCGTTGATGTATGTAAGAGTCAGTTTTCAAAATTTTCAAATCATCTCACCAAGTTGTTAGTGGTGGCTTTGAATTTCTTTGTTTGATCATTGCATAATGTCATATTTTCAGTCCTGATAAACAACATATGTACCCTATTGAAGTTGATGTGTTGGTGGAGAAAGAGATCTCATTTTATGGCAGATCTTTTCCTCTGCAGAGAGGTGGCGACTCTACAAAGTTCTTGAGGGTGATTTGGAGGTGACTTCAAGATCACAAAATATTTTGCAGCTCCCCCAATACATCCAGGTATTTTAAATTTTTAAATGCTTTCCTTATCAAGTGATCAAAGCACTAAGGAAAAAGGAAATAAGGTGTGAAAAGAGGTTTGCATGTTTCAAAGATTTTAGTTGCATTTCTACAAAATCTGAAGTGAAATATGTACCAGAAAGATAGAGGCAGTTTATAGTTTCTCTGCCTGCTAAGATGGCACAACTATTTAAGAATAGATTGTTTGGGGCAATAAATTTTGAAGGTATCCCTGGATACCCAAATCATATCCCAGAAGTGGTTAGAGATTGTTTACCAAAATTGACCAGTTTTGGTGAGCAGTCAGCTGAAGATCATTTGCAAAAGTTTGCTAACCTAATAAATGATCACAATATCACACATGAGGATGTATTGATGAAACTCTTTGCAATATCTCTGATTGAGATTGCAAGGGACTGGTTTAGAGAACTACCTCATGGGTCAATAGGATATATGGAAGCATTAGAGGATTGTTTTATTAGAAAGTATACTGATATTGAGCAATATAATGATATGGAACATAGTGATGAACAAGAAATATCTAAATCAAAGGATCCTGTACTAGAGCTTGAAGTTCTTCAATCAAAAATAGAAATGTTAACACAAAGGTTGCAAGAAAAGGTGGTGTTACATTTACAAGAAAGCATGAATAGAGAGGAGGGTGAATCACAACATGTTTTCTTCCAAAGGTTCACTAATAAGATCAAGGAGTTTGACATTTTTTTTGGTCCTCAGGATTTTGTATGGGAAAATTTATTTGTTAATCTTTATTTTCCTCATGCACTTGATTTTCCAATCCCTCAGAGGGTAGAATGTATTCAATAAACTATGCAATGGATGGAACATATTGAAAAAATTTCTTCCAAAGATGCGCCTGAGGCTGAATACAGTGATGTTGAATCTGAAAATCCTGAATATGCCAATGTTGAAAATTATAATGAATATGAATCTAGTTATGTTGATGAATCTGATTTTAGTGATTATGATGATGAGTCCACTTGTGCTAAACATTTTGCTGATGATAATGTTGATAATGAACTTTGTGAACAGCAAGACAGTGAAAATGTTTTGTGTGGACAACAAGATGACAACTATGATGCGGATGTGAGTGTTTGTAATGATTTCTTTATACAAGATGATATGGTCCAAGAAATCTCAGTCCATGATTCTAATGAGGAAGAATTTTGCTGCATCAAGCAAGAAGACAGTTGGGATGAATCAGAATGTCATTCCTTGCCAGACTATGAGAAATTTTCAGATCTTCAAAAGTATGTATCAGAAAATGATTTCCAAACTTCATGCATTATGGATATAAGTTTTGATGATAATATTGTTGCGGGTGTGGAAAATGATCATGAAGTTTTTGATTGTGAAAGTATAGTAGAGATGAGTATGAATGATGATAGTTGTTCACTTCATAGTGAACAAATTTTAGAGTTTTTATCTTCTGAATATCTCAGACATTTAGGAAAGGATAGCATTGAAACTTCATGCCCAACATACATTAATTTTGATAAAGAATATGAATCAGTGGATCTTAATTTTAACACTTATGTTTCTAATTTTTCTTGCACTCCCATATCACTAGACCATAATCAAGTTCAGTATGATCTGTCAGATTTTGAAGTTATCAGTGTTGTTTCAGATTCAATGGATGTGGAGACTCTAGACATAATGTTGAGTATTGATTGGGATAGTAGTGTGGATTTTGAATCCTATTCAGATTCTAAATTTTCCATTCAACCATTAAAATATGATCCTTCAATGGCTCAAGTTTCATGTGCAGATAATGAATATATTGGTATTTTCCCTCCCACCCACCAACAAGCTCTGAATTTGTATCATGCTAATACTTTGCAGGAAGATATTGAAGATGATTCAGATAATGTCCCTGATTCTTTGCAGATAGATTTTTGTTTAAAAGGTTTATATTTTAGTTTGCAAATTGTTGATGTGAGAAAGTTATGTTTTGTGGTACAAACAAATGATCAGAATGATGTTTTCAACTTTGAGAGAGAGCCAAAATGTTTTCTTTTTCAGCTTGTCAGCAATGGTCAGGGGTGTGATGTTTTGATATCACATAATGATCAGCATTCATAGTACTTCAGAGACTTTGTTTTACCAAGTGATGGTGAGTTCACTAATTGTTTCTAGTTTGATGTGATGAAGGAAAATGATAGTATGTTCAATCAAACACATGCAAGCGAAAATTTTAGTTTACCACTATTATATGGAGATGAAAACCAAATGTATGATAGAGATAAGAGCTAAATCTAGTTGAGGCTTTGGGGCCTTTTTGTAAATAATTTCTCTATATGTACAGTTGCTTTGCTTTTAGTTTTGTGTTTTCTTTCAGTAGAGGTTCCCATTTTTTTTTGAGAGATGTCAGCAGGGAAAGGTGAAAGGGGAAGAAAGAGAAAATATGATTTAATTTTATGAGTGGTATGCTCTACCATGAGATTCTGAGGTTCTCTGCATGCTCACATGGGGCATATGTCCACACTCAGAACCACTATTGGTAATCTCAAATTTGGCTCAAATTTGGAGTGACCAATTGAATGTTTTCTCTAAGACAAAATGAGTATTCCTAAAAAATTTTGTGAGAAGGCACATTTTGAGCATGTAAAGGGAAGCTAGCATGTGATGGAGGAATTTTTTAAAGAAGGGAGGATGCTAGACCATTTCTCAGAAAAGATGAATCAATGGATTTTGCATGCACGGATTTGTAGAAGATAGAAAAACACAGTCATATTGCGAGGGGCATAACTTTTTATTCAAGTGTTGGATCGAGCTCATTTTTGGATATGTTCTCACAAACATAGTTCTACACATTCTCACTAGAGAGATTTTAAAAATTCATCATGGTTCGTGAGATACAAGTGTTTGAGTATGGCACTATCAAGACTGCCCAAAAAATTTTCATAGCATTTATCCCACATTGGCCCCGATTGTGAAAATATAATGTTTATATACAAGAACACAAACATATGAAGTAAATCAAATGGAGGAGGCTATGCTTTCTCATGCTTGTGCATCCACCTTGGTTTTCATACCAGTGGACCCAGAAGAAATTTTGTAGAAAAATGCTAGCGAAAAATGCTGGCGAAAAATGCTAGTGGTTAAGTCACTAACATTCAAAGATCTAGAGACTAGTTAGTCTCCAGATCTCCAAATGCTAGTGCTTAAGTCACTAAGATTCAGAGATCTAGAGACTAAAGGAAGTCTCCAAATCTCATAAAGAAATATAAAAAAATGAAATGATTATGAGATTTGGAGACTTAGTCTCCAAATCTCCAGATGGCTATTCAAAGATCTAGTGACTAAAGGAAGTCTCCAAATCTCATAATGAAAAAAAGTGATTATGAGACTTGGAGACTTAGTCTCCAAATCTCCAAATGGCTATTCAGAGATCTAGAGACTAAAGTTAGTCTCCAAATCAAATAAATAAATAAAAGAAGAGGAAATCATTATCAGACTTAGAGACTTATTCTCCAAGTCTCCAAATGAAGATTATGAGATTTAGAGACTAAAGGGATTTCTCCAAGTCTCTAAAAGAAACCATGGTTAAGGAAATGATTAAGAGACTTAGAGATTCATGTAGTCTCCAGATCTCTAGATGGACTGAGGTTAAAGGTGAGTTTGTTCGATCATCCAATGAAATGGTGACAAGTGGCAAGTTTTGGTGGCATGTGCAGATTTTAAAGAAATAAAAGATTTAAAAAGTTATAAAGTTCAAACTTTGGAGAATTTCAATTTTTTTTTAATGACAGAGCTATTCATGGGAAAATGTCTAGGAGATTCATTTTTTATCAAAATATGGCATTATAATATGTTTTCAGAAATGTCAGAAGATCACAAATGCAATGATGGTAGTTAGAATCATATCAGATCAAGCTACTGAGAGCAGTAAAGGCTTTTAATCCATGACCAAATATTGGGGAGATTTTTCTTCTTCCAAAATTGATTGATTTTGCAAATCCGGCAGAGGGAATGATCCATATTTTCAATGGTGATAGGAAAGGAGGGTATAGAGGATTAAATTTTAGGGAGGAACAAAGGGAAAATTAATCAGATTTCCAGTAGATGAGCAGATTTTATGGAAAAAAGGACAAATTTATCAGATTTTGAAGATTGTCTGAGAAGATCAAATTTTCAGAGAAGAGAAAAGAGTAAATGAGATTAGATTGCAGAATGGACAAGAGTTGGTCAAGTATAGATTTTAGGGTTTCTTCTTCTTCTTTTTATTCTCTTCTCTTCTTAGTTGTGAGGGTTCTTGGTTCTTTTTCTCTTTGGATTCCATTTTCCTATGGTTTCTCTATTGTGAGCAGACCCCGAAATGATGAATATTGAATATCTTGCTGCAGAGCAAATTTCCCAATCTTGTGTCTAAATTTTAGAAATTTCAAGCTTTGTATGTATTGAGACAGGCTCATTTTCAATAAGATACAGTTCAATTTCTATCTTACATGGTGATTGTCTCTTAGCTTTGTGTTCTATTCTTGTATGTTTCATTTGTAAGACATTTAAAACATACTAGTTGTAAGGCAACTAATCTAATTGTCTATGAGTTTCTTTCAAGGAAAGGATTAAATCCTTATATGCAATTTCAAAGAGTAGACATATGTGTTAGGATTTGATGATAACACCATAAGATTGACAGAATAGTTTGTAAGACATCCTATCTAGATTACATGTAGTTTGTAAGGCGTTCTACTGTATTTCCTTGAGATCCTCCTGTGGATGTATATTCAGACTCTTTTGCCCAATGGAATAGGCACTGGTTAATTGTTTGTGATGTAGTTATCTTTAAGTCACCAAACACTAAATTTCATTACCATTTCATTTCAATTTCTAAGTTTATGCACATTGTGAAAGGATTGCATCTAGGTGATATAGTTCATATTTGGTGATTCCTTAAAGAAAGAATCAGAGGTTAACCTTCCTTGAGTTGTAGTCATAAAAAGAAGAAGGATTTATATCCTTATCCCATTGTCCATGTTGTCACATTTATAGTTTCTATTGTCAAGCTTTGTATGAGGAGATTCTCAACTGTCTACAGAGTGATTTTTTGTTTAAATAATCTGAAGCCTACATAGGATGACAATGAAGACCAAATCCACTAATGAAAAGCTTACTTGAAATATAGTAACCTATTCATAGGCAATACCTGCCTGAGTCCTATGGAGCTCAAAGCAGAAGGAGGATCTTATCCAATCCTCATTAATTAAGCTTTTCTTGCAAGCTTGGAGTCCCCTTTAACTGAGAATCAAGCCCATATCTTGCCAAGTTTGACCCTACAAGAAAAATCCCTAACATGAACCATGCTAGCTGCCATGTCATCTTCTCTAGAATTAGCACAAAACTTTGTAGTCAAAATCTTACATAGATATCTTACTTCATGTTGTCTAATCTTGCTGATAACAATACCTCTACCATTATAGGATGATCCAGTGTTTTCAATGACAATCTTCCTCATGTTTTTCTCATTTAAAGGGATAGCACCAAGTTTGGATAAAATGGTGACTTCATGAATTAAGTCAGCTATGATGTCAATCACTCTATCTTCTAACCAAAATTTCCCATTGTGAATTCTACTTAAAATGAACTTTGTGCACTCTTCATTATCGAATTCATACTGTAAACCATACATGACAATTTCATTATTTTTCAAATGTTCATAACCTTGCTTCAATGACATATCCTGGTTATATACATTTTGATACTCACTTAAAAAATACTATCATTTACTATTTCCAATTTACATCCAAGATAACTCTTTACATTTTCCAAATGCAAAACTCCATCTGGTACGGATGATAAAGAAAACTTAGGGTCTACTTCTAAAGCTTCTATTGGTTCTTTCTTCAATTTAGGTCTTTTCTTGTCTCTAATGTTGTGAATCAAATATGTATCCATGTTTCCTTCCAATTCTTTATACTGATTCAAAGATTTGTTAAGATAAATACCTCAAATTCATGATTATAGGGTTTGCGAAGATTCGGTGCTTAAATCCTTCACAAAATCTCTAGAAAACACTTCCAATCTCTGCTTTTGATCTCCTTGATAAGTTGATTTTCTTTGACAATCAAATAACATTGATCATAACCTTTTATGACTTCAATCATACTTAATTCTGACATCACATTCAATTCTTTGCTGCTTCTTTTCAAAAGTTATTCTTGTTAACCTGCAAAACTCAAAACTTCTTGTGATCTCAAAAAACACAATATTTTCTTTTGTGCTCTTAACCATAGCATTAGTACATCATAATATACCTTCTATTAATTTCACAAGACTTAGTTCATCATAAATCTACTTCTACACTAAATCTAAGTTCCTAATCTACTATAATTTACATAAATTAAGTGCTTAAAGATAGGTCAAGTAAGGATTCATTCTTACCACTTAATACTTCACCTATCTGATTACCTTCCATGTTGATTATGCCTTCTTGATCTATTCCTTTAACATACTTCACTTCATCTATATTGCTATAGCAATCTTTCTATCTATTACTTGTATCTTCATTCCTTCTTGCATTGTTTCTAGGGTTAGGGTTCGAATGATAAGTTCCATTGTTCATTCTAAAAAACCTTGCTATATGTCCAATCCTATTGCATATCTGACAAACAATTCCATTGTTCCCATATCTCTATCCTTGTTGATTAATCTATGACCTGCAATTTCTAGCAATGTGTCCAACTTTGTTGCATCTATAACACACTACTCCATTTCTTCTATTCATGTCTTCAGTAAGTTTCTTATCTGCATTGTTAGTATTCCTAAACATTCTATTACCATAATTATTCTCAATAACTTTAGGTCTTCTACATTCAATAGCTTTATGTCCAAAACCATGACAATTATAACAATAACCATTAAGAGGTTTAAACTGTTTACCTATGCAATCTCTTTTCATATGACCAATAGTATTACAAGCAAAAAATCTACCTTTGAATTCTCTTTGCATACCTTTGGGTGATTCCTCTTGCTTTGATGATTTTCCTTCTTCTTTAGGTGCATCATTAGATTTTTTGATCTCATCAGGTTTCTTCTCATGAATGCTTTCAGATGTCTTCAGATCTAGTTTCTTGGTTTCATCATTTGTTCTAAATATATTAAATCCAAGTCCAGTCTTATCATAGGATGGTTTTCCAAAAGAAACTTGTTCATCGATCTTCTCACTATTTGAATATAGCCTTTAAAGTTGTTTTTTGGATTGAGTCAGTTCACCTTTCACAATCTTATCGTACTTCTCAAGTTCTGCATACTACACATTTACTTTCTCAAATTTGGATGTCACTTTTTCAAGTTTAGATTTCAGTTCTTCATTTTCGGTCTTTAGACTTTCATTCTCAGATTTCAAATTTACTTCATTTTTTCTATTTCCATCTTTCAAACTAAGCTTCAAATTTACTATCTTCAATTCATGCTTAAGGATCTTATTTTCTTTTTGCAAGTTGCTATCACAATCTTCAATAAGAATTTCAGATTCATTTTCAGATCTCAGATCTTCTATTGTTTTTCAATTTCTCAATAAGGTTCTTTGCATCATCATATTTCCTTTCTAGAGTGTTTCTTTCATCAGTAAGCATATCAATCTACTCAAGAGCTTCATCAAGATTCTTTTGTAGTTGATCCATATCCATAGAGATCTTACTCAAGTTGCTAGGCTTTCCTTGAATGATTCTTTTCCAAGTAACTAAGCTATGATACCAATTGTTAGAAATAGGGAATACTGAGAGGGGGGTGAATCAGTATTCTAAAAACTTTATCTTTTTCCCAATTATGGATATAATAGATTATCTTTATACATGCATAACATAAGAAACTAAACAATATGCATAACAATAAAGAACTCATAACACATGATATGTTCTTGAGGAAACCCTGGCCAAGGGAAAACCCCAGTGGGGATGGTACCCACAAAGATCCACTAATCAAAAGTATCCTGTTAAGGATGTTGATCCTGTTAGGAGTCTATTACATATGTATAGTGTATTAGTCCTAGTTAAGGACTATAGGCCTTGTTAGAAGCCTCAACCCTGTTAGGAGTTGTAGATACAAAATCTAATTACAAGATGAGCCCACTACCCAAACAAGTAATATAAAATGTATACTAATTACAAAAATGGATTAAGGTACATAACCTTATACTACTTGCATCAATGTCTTCTTCTATTCTCTTACATTTGCATCATATCATATTATCACCATATTACACTACTCTTCATTCTTACAATTACAATTACATATATACAAGTTATTAAGGCTAATAACTTTACATGGTTGGCTTCCATATATCTTTATCTAAGGGTAAACATCTAGGATTTCATCCCTTTATATTTTTAAGTCATTATTTTGGTAAACAAAATAATCCCTTAACTCTTTACCAATTCTGTCTTCTTATTCTGACCTATCGGCTTAACACTATCTTCGGTAAAACTACCATAACTAATTCTGTACATTCCATACTAACTTGTGCTCTAAGATGGGTCATCAGTGGCCATCATAACATCTATGTTCAAGTGCACAAGCACTGAACTTGCTCCAGTAAATGTTGCAAACCAAAACTGTATCCTAGTACATAGTGAAAACACTGTCTCACACTTACACAAATTTGCATTGCGATCTACCATACTTGCTCTCTAACCTATGCTCTCTTAATGTGGATCATATGTTTCCATAATGACAACATCTATGTACTCAGTTCAGCCAAATTTCCAACAAGTGAATGTTTCCATAGTGCATAACTTTAAAAAAAATTGAATTATCTTCTGGGTTATTGATTGTAGCTTAGTTATAAATTCATAAAGCTTTACCTTATTGACTGCCACTTCTTGGTTAATCTTCTCTGCTAGTTTGAATTGTATTTTTTGCCTCTTCCCTTTCATCTATCTTTTTCTTGGCATCTATGTATGGAGCATTGATATGATGTGTAAGAGTTGCAAGTTGGTCCAAAATAGGTGTATCTTCATTAATTTGGATGTCAAGGACAACCTACTAAAGAATGTCTCTTACATCCTCTAAGATCCTCTTAATCTTACTCTCCTTAGTTTTTCTTGTGTGGCCTTTCTTGTACACAAATCTCCATACTTTCTCAACTCCTTGGGGGCCAAAGTCCTTGGATCAAAATTGGGAATTTCAATTACTTCATCCAAGGTGATTGGCCCTTTTCCACATTTCTTCTTCTTCTTCTTGGGCTCTTCTGGAGATAACTTAACAAATGGAACTAGAGATTTTACCTCTACGTTTGTCTTTTCTTTCTCGGTTGGCATTGTTTCATCCTTCTAATGCTACTTGGTGACCTGATTCTTGGTTGATTGGGTTGGAGCCTTTGATGTAGTGTCAGTGGGTGTGGTCTTGGTTATATCTTTTTGTGTGTCTACCTCTTTTTCCTTAGGCTCATTTGTTTCTACAGTGCCTTGTGTGCTTGTTTCTTTCTCCCCTATTGTATTCTTTTGTTGCTCGGGTATTGACCCTTTGGGTTCCTTTTGTGTTATGATTTCAACTGCTTGAACCAATATAGGAAGGTCACCTAGTGTAATACTTACTATTGGATTAGTAGGGGCTTTTTCTTCTTGTTGAGCTCCAACAATTGTAATGTCCTCATCATTCTTAATGTCATCAGGGTCACCATTAGTCATGTCCTCTATAAGTACATTATTTGAACCATCATTGATTCCTTGTATTATCACCTGCTCGAGTGCATCCTAGTTTATTTCTTGGTACTTAGTGGAAACATTAGTATTAGGCACCTCAGTGTCTGATAGCTCAATGAGTTTCTTAGGTGCCAAATCTACATCATCTGAATGGATGCCTTTTCCTTTCCTTTTTGTCTTTTTGTCTTCCTCTCAGCTTAACTAGTGTAGATTCTACATCTTTATTAGACTTGGTTGCCTCATCATCATGTTCTTTATTAGTAAGAATTAACTAACCCTTAGTTGCAACTTCAACTAGAATGTCCTTGGATGCTTCTGCACCATCATCTCCAAACTTTTGCATCAATTTATTTATAATTTTTTTAGATTTCTTGGTTTCCTTCCCAATAACTACATCCATCTTAATTATTTTTTTAGCTTCCTCATGGGTTCCAAATCTAGTATCTTTTTGATCCTCAGGCTCTTCCAGTAAAGCCTTGATTGACCTAGAGGCTTGGTCAATATTAATTTCATATCCCGTTGGGGCTAACCACTTTGTTTTTGGTTCAACTTACTTTATCAATGTATAACCTATATCCACCAGAAAAAAATGACATGTTCATGTTGGTAGTGGGCTATCATACCTCACGAGGTTCATGACATGTTTGAACAACCTCTTGTGTCTTCTATAAGTCTAGTGGTTGTATCGAGCATTAACAGATCAATTATTTGGTGCAATGATAACCACTACTTGTAACAAGTGGTATCAGAGGTTGGTCATAGGTTCCAATCCATGCAAGCCATGGTGAGTGACGTGAGGATGGGGATTCTTGGTAGTGGGCCATCATCCCTCATAGGTTTTGTGACATGGTTTAACATCCTCTTGTGTCTTCAATAAGTCTAGTGGTTGTATCAAACATTAAAAGGTTGATCTTTTTGTGCAACGACAACCACTACTTGTAATAGTTCATATTATTCTACCAGTTGTCTCATTATTCTACTCCTTGTGTTCATCTTATCCTTTAATTTCTCAAATTAAATATCCACCATGCTAAAAAAATATCACCCAAACTCTTTATTAAATCAGTAATCTAAAGTGTCATAGGCTTGTCGGTAGTGCAATCAACATTACTAATTGAAGGGAAAAATTTTGGACATAAAAGAATATAAAAAGTAATAGTGATCCAAACTTACATGTGTTAGATTTGGCTGACCGAATAGTCTTCATATTCACCTCAATTTGTCTCAACATCAACTCGGCAAGATCCAACTGAAATCCATTTTTCACCATTTTGTATGTAATGCCAACTTCTCCACATAGTACACTCTTGGATCTGCTTGATTGAAATTTTTTATACCCAATTACATAAGCACCAAAACTTGTTTTTGGATCCTTGATTGTGTTAACTTTCAATCCTCTATCATCCCATTCTTCTCCACTAGCTTTCTCTAGCTCAGATCTCAGTGCACTCCTCAGTTCTTTGACATTGTCAGTTGTAGGGTAGCATGTTACTACATTTATAATATCCTTCATGATCTTCACGGGCTCATCTAGACATAGTTTCCCATCATGGTAACGACTCAAAACAATTCTTATCCATTCATTCCTAAAAACCTTCAAAAAATGTAGGGCATTTGTCAAACCCTTGACTCTTAAATGGTCATGGTCATCCTTCAATTTTCCATCATGTTACATGTGTATTATGTTTTTGTCTCATAGTCAATTATTTTGTATAGGTAAAAGTGTTAGTTGAAGTTGAAATTGAACCTTCCTAAGTTCAAGTTGAAGTTCAACTTCTGTCGGAGGTCACAAGAAGATCATAGTACTTAAAGTCATCGGTCTTTCAGTCAGTCAGATATGAAAGTCGAACATGAACCTTGAACCTTTCTAAGTTCAAGTTGAAGTTTGAAGGTCTAATTAATGGAATATTCTTGTCAAATAACTAACTCTCTGCAGGTAAATTATTTTAAAGATTATTAGAATTGAGCTTTCAAAGAGGTTTTATGTGAAGTAAAAAACTGTCGCATTTGATGGGGTAGCACATACATGCCATTCCATGATGAAAGATAGCTGGCAACTCACAGTGCCTATCTGGCAGCTCAAAAGGAAGTATTTTTGTAATGTCTAATCCCAATTCAAATGGCTAATGATCAAATTTATAGATTCAGTGAATGTGATTATTTATGCTATAATTAGAGCCATTGCAGTGTTGTTTGGGAGAGCTAGTTAGTATGTCATGCTTATCTACAGTGTTTGACATTGGACAAACTAGTTTAAGCTTTATCAATAAAATCATACATATAGATTCCTAGTTTAATGGTCATATTCAAATACAAACATTCTCAACATATCATTTTTAGTGCAACATTGGAGCTAGAACATTTGATTTCCTTTCCTAGCTATATTAACCATCTTGCATAAATTAAAGTCTGATATGTTTACAAAATGAGTAGGCTGAGAAATAAGTCATGGTGCGAGGGCCATAACTTTTGACTCAATAGTTGGATTTCTCTCATCTTTGGATATGTTGTTTTAAATCAAGTCTCCTAAATCTTCACTAGAGGGATTTCCAGAATTCAATCAGGTTCAAAAGATATGAATAATATAATATTGGTCTATAAAACTATACATGTTTCTAGATTTTTTTGATCATGAAAAAATAGTCTTGGTGTGGGGCCCATAACTCTCAACTCAACCGTTGGATCTTCCTAAATTTTGGATATGTTTTCCAAAATCAACTTTTATAAACCTTCACAAGACTGTTAAATAAACATGGTCAAGTTAAAAAGTTACACATGATTGTGTAAAGGTCTATTAAACACACCAACAACCTCTTACTTTGAAAGGATATATGTTAAAAATGACAACTACATTTCACAAGCCTCTACATAAATTTTATTTGAAAATTATAAGCCAGGTGGAAGAATACCAATGTATTACCAACAAACCATATTAAAGTAAAGTTTGGTTTTCATAACTGAATATTATAAGGGGATTTATTAAAGTTTTATTAAAACTTTAGAAAGGATTCAATTTCCAAGAATTGGTTATTTTAAAATTGAAAGTTATGGGAAAGTAAAGAGATTCCCCAGATTGTTGTTTAAATGGGGGAAAGAGTGATGCAGTTGTGGTTCTCTTTTATTCTTTTCTGTGAGTCCTGTGCCTACAAGGGAGGAAGGAGAATACATTTTTCTAGATTGATTTTAATAGAGCAAGTGGGGAATTAGTTTTTTTTTTGCAACTTGATTGTATTGGCAGGGACAAAATGATTCTATAGTTATTTTGTTATGTTTTCTTGAAATAAAGAGAAATATTTGCATGTCAGATCTTGAGGTCTGAATATTTATTTTTCTGATTGAAATAAATTATATAGTTATTTATTTATGATTCTAGGATACAGTCTTGCAGTATTATGTCAAGAATGTGCATGTTTGTAAATAAGTTGGTTGACAAATTTGTAATTTACACAACATGTCATGTAATTCTCTTAATTGTCTCTATAATGTGAAAGACTCAGTAGATAATCATGTGGCTATTTTCTAGTTTTTCTCACATCGCCAATCTGTAAATCTTATAATCACATTCATCCCATAGTGATGGGTGAATGTTTGAAAGCCTTTGTGTCTTTTGGTAAAAGACATAACCAGTCATTTAATTTATTGAATATCATTGAAGAGGGAGCTATACCTCACAATTTAGAGGAAAGCTATCAATCTCATGATAGCCTTTCCAACTGTTAGTGTAGTTTGTCTTCTAAATCTAGGCATCTAAGAGTCATTTGTGAAGGCATTTCAGCAAAGACAAACCTTCTTACTAATAGTTTTTGGCGACTCTACAGGGGAACTCAGAAGCAAAGATCAGTGCCTGACATTTGATTCCTTAGTTTTTATTTTGTCTTTGTGTGCAAGAGACTGGTGACTCTATGAAATTTCCATGCCAAATAGAAAGGTCTCAAGAAGGATGAGACCCAACCCAACCATTCTTGACATTATCCAAATAAATGACAAAGTGTTGCAAGTGTTTTTGGAGCACTTCAAAGAAAGCATCTCTCATGCTATAAAGATTAACCTAAGCATTGAAGATGATCACACATCTACCCTATTGTGGAGAAGTTTATGTCACATATTTGCAAGCTAAAAGATCTAGAAGAACATATAAAAAGGTTGCATCAGCTTAAAGAATAACTACAACTTGATGATAAAGAAGCCCCAATAGTTTCATCTAATTACATTTCTTATAATTATTCAGTTTTAAATGAACAAGAAATGCAGCAAGAAACCTCTCATCCTCATGAAAAGCAAGCTTGGATGGCCAAGAAACTAAAATTTCAGTGAGTTTAAATAAAAAATATTTATCTAGTTTTATTTCTCTCCCAGAATTTCAAAGTTTTGGCTTTGAAGGTTTAGAAAATCATCTTTCTACAACAAGCATAGAAGATAAAGAATGCAGTAATCATATTCTAAAATATTTTCATTTGCAAGATGAGGTTATTTCATGCCCTTATAATGAAGTTTTTGATGAATTTGAAGTGGAATCATGCCCTAAGAAAGAGTCTTTTAATTCAAAAATTTCACTTGAAAAGGTAGATTCCAGAACATACAAAAATAAAGACAATGATTCAACTAAGATAGATGTAGAACTTAATGATGATGAGATTGTTAAAGTATTGCAGCCCCAATCATCATTGGCCTACTTGGGTGGTGATTCTTTAAATGAGGTAGAGATCATTGAAAGGTTCTTATCAGCAATTAAGCAAGGGCATTCTAAAGATAAAGATTCAGATATTAATTTGTCTAATGCATTGATCTTGGATAAAAAAATTCAGATTTCATTACACCCAAGCATGATGAAGTTATTTTGATAGATTTTGATCCTATGTTGGATGAATTTTATTCATGTTTTGACAGTGCTTTAAATTCTAAAGATTCTTTCAAAGATTCAACTCCCATGAGTAGTGATGAGGTGAATGATCTAACCTTTTCTTTGGGAAAAGATGAGCCTTATTTGTTTTATCCATGGATTGGAAATGACCTTGAGATTTTCTTTCTAAAAGATGAAGAGAAATATGAAATCTATGATGAGATGTGGATCTTTGGACATTACAGTTAGTCCACAAGATCCCTACACATAATCAATTTTTTTTGCAGCAATGGAGAGTTCTCCAAATGGAGGTGGTATCAGGGTCTTTCATTCAAATATAACCCTTTTTTTTCGGAAAGGCTTATTCTTCTCACATCTAGTGAATGGTTTTGTGTAAGTCTTTCTTGGCTTTCGTTTCTATGGTGAGGTCTTCCCACCTGTATATATTTGTAAATAACTTGTTTCTCTTTGAGTTTTTTTGTGCATAGTTTAGCTGGCCTTGGTTTTAGTTTTAGTTGTTGGTCTGGTTTGGTTAGTTCTTTGCTGCTATTTAGTTTTAGCTTGCTAGTAGTTTTGGTGTTTTGGTGTATTGTCCTCTCTAGAAGAAATTCTTGATCCTCTATGATATAATGAATTTGTGGCCCAATGGATAAGGCACTAGCCTCATACTAGAGATTGTTGGATTCTTTATGTCCCTCACAATCCACAACCCTAGTCAGAGCTAGTTGTTACACTTGTATTATGCTTTTCTCTCATTGTCAATTATTTTGTGCGGGTAAAAGTCTTAGTTGAAGTTGACCTTGAACCTTCCTAAGTTCAAGTTCAAGCTCAACTTCTATTAGAGGTTGCAAGAAGACTGTAGTACTTAAGGTTTTCAATCTTTCATTTGGTCAGATATGAAAGTTGAAATTGAACCTTGAACCTTTCTAAGTTTAAGTTCAAGTTCAAGTTCGAAGGTCTGATTGATGGAATATTTTGGTCAAATAACTAAGTCTCTGCAAGTAAATTCTTTTATAGATTATCACACCTGAGCTTTTGAAGAGGTTTTATGTGAAGTACAAAACCATTGCATTTGATGGGGTAGCACATACATGCCATGCCATGATGAAACACAACTGGTAGCTCATAGTGCCTATCTAGTAGCTCAAAAGAAAGTATGTTTGTAATGTCTAATCCAAATTCAAATGGCTAATGATCTAATTTATAGATTCGGTGAAGGTGATTATTTATTCTATAATTAGAGCCATTGCAATGTTGTTAGGGAAAGCCAATTATTATGTCATACGTATCTGCAGGGTCTGATATTGGACAAACTCGTTTAAGTTTTATTAGTAAAATGGTACAGATGGATTCCCAGTTTAATGGTTATATTAAGATAGAAATATTCTCAACATATCATTTACAGTGCAACATTGGAGCCAGAACATTTGATTTCCTTTCCTGGCTATATCAACCATCTTGCATAAATTAAAGTCTGATATGTTTAGAAAATTAGCAGGCTAAAAAATAGGTCTCGATGCCACGGCCATAACTTTTTACTCCACCTTTGGATTTCTCTCATCTTCGTATATGTTGCTTGAAATCAAGTATGATAAATATTCACAGGAGGGATTTACATAATTAAATCATGTTCAAAAGATATGAATAATAGAATATTGGTCTATAAAACTAGACATGTTTCTAGATTTTTTTTATGACAAAAAAATTAGTCTTGGTGCGGGGCCCATAACTCTCAACTCAACCGTTGGATCTTCCTAAATTTGGGATATGTTTTCCAAAATCAACTTTTCTAAACCTTCACTAGAGAGATTAAATAAATAGGCTCAGGTTAAAATTTTACACATGACTATGTAAAGGTCTATCAAATAGACTAACAACCTCTAACTTTGAAAGAATATATGTTAAAAATGATAGATCCATTTCATAAGCCTCTATAGAAATTTTGTTTGAAGATTATAAGCTAGGTGGAAGAATACCAATGTATTACCAACTAATCATATTAAAGTAATGTTCGGTTTTGATAACCAAAAATTATAAGGGGATTTATTAAAATTTTATTAAAACTTTAGAAATGATTTAGTTGTCAAGAATCAGTTGTTTAAAAACTAAAAGTTACGAGAAAGTAAAGAGATTCCTTAGATTGTTCTTTAAATGTGGGAAAGAGTGATGGAGCTGGGGTTCTCTTTTCTTCTTTTCTATGAGTCCTATGGCTACAAGAGAGGAAGGAGAATACATTTTTCTAGATTGATTGTAACAAAGAGAGTGGGGAATTAGTTTATTTTTCTACAACTTGATTGTACTGGAAGGGACAAAATGATTCTATATTTATTTTGTTATGTTTACTCGAAATAAAGAGAAATATTTGCATGTGAGATCTTGATGTTTGAATATTTATTTTTTTGATTGAAATCAATTATATAGTTGTTTCTTTCTAATTCTGGGATACAGTCTTGCAGTATTATGTCAAGAATATGCATGTTTATAAATTAGTTGGTTGACAAATTTGTAATTTGCAGAACAGGTCATGTAATTCTCTTAATTTTCTCTATAAAGTGAAAAACTTAGTAGAGAGTCATGTGGCTATTTTATGGTTTTTCTCTCATTACCAATCTGTAAATCTTATAATCACATTCATCCCATAATGATGGGTGAATGTTAGTAATCCTTTGTGTCTTCTGGTAAAAGACATAAATAGTCATTTAATTTATTGAATATCATTGAAGAGGGAGTTGTACCTCACAATTCAAGGGAAAGCTATCAATCTCATGATAGCCTTTCCAACTGTTAGTGCAGTTTATCTTCTAAATCTGGGC
Source organism: Chamaecyparis obtusa (assembly GCA_027943335.1). Taxonomy (NCBI): domain Eukaryota; kingdom Viridiplantae; phylum Streptophyta; class Pinopsida; order Cupressales; family Cupressaceae; genus Chamaecyparis; species Chamaecyparis obtusa. The sequence continues at coordinate 2,073,958 of BSBK01006944.1, read as the reverse complement.
ATCTAAGAGTCATTTGTGAAGGCATTTTAGTGAAGACAAATATTTTTACTAACACATTAATACATAGCTTTTGATATGTAAAAATGAATTCAAAATCACCAATCTCTCTGATTTTGTAGTGAATGTAGGAGAGTATATCTTCAACTAGAAAAACCCTAGGCGGTATACTAAAAAAATCTCCAATTTTGTCAATCTGCAAGGAAACTTCAAGGTGAAGTTTGTACTTTGGTTCATCATATGTTGCAGAAAAAATTAATCTCATGTCCTCCTCATCTACATTATTTGACTGGTTAACCTTAGTTATGGATGCCATGTTCTTCATTTAGGGTTTCAGGAAATATCAAATAAACAACTTGGTAAAGATAACACTTACTCTTAACAACGATGAAAACACTCAGAATCCTTCAAATCTATGCTCAAGTGCTCTGAAAATATTTTGCTGAAATTTTCTCTGTAGACTCTTAGCTCTTCGTCATCGCAATGTGAAAAATAAGCTAAGTCCACCATGTATTTATTGCATTTTCAACTTCCCACTCAAACCTTTTTGCAATAAATGCTTGACCTAACATAACTTGGTCACAACTGTCTTTCTCAGTGTATACCATGAATAACATAAGATTGTTTAACACATGAAATTCCACTCGATTAATATTGACGCTTGATTAACCTTGCTCATAGTTACCGACTGGTAACTTCTCACTCAGTCTAGTATATACCAGTTGTATACACTTAAAGCTCAAAACATGTAAAACCACAATGCATCTTAATTCATCCAAATTTTGTATTTGAACAATTGATATAAGGAGTTGTATGATAGATATGTCCAATTATAATTATCAGTTCCATACATACTTTTTTAGCTTGCCTATGGAGGTGGCGATGTCACCCAATCTGATGGATGATGTGTCACTGACTGCATTGCTTGACTCAGCATTATCATATGATGATTTTATCCACATAGTATTTCTTATCCTCATGATATCTTCAATTGTATTTCCATTCTCATAGATTTGTGTTTCTGGTGCACGGTCTCTACAATCTTTACTTAAGTGACTGACCTTGTGACAATGTAAGCATGCCATACTAGTACTTGTCTAGCTATGAGATCTACCTCTCCAATTCTTTCTCATGTAATTAGCTACAATATATCCATATCACCACATGTTTTACAATTAACCCATGTCTTATAATCCCAAGTATAAGCATTACCTTATCTCTTCAGTTGATAGGTCTTGTTTTGTGCTTTTGGTGTCCAAACTTGCTTCATCTTTGTTATGCATTCTTGTGAGGTATCTCCATACATGTTGCAAGTGCGACGATGTTTCTCCATGTAGGGTTTGTTAGGAGTCCTATTCAAATTATATCTACATGCATGTGCTTGATGTCTATACTTGTTACAACTACAACAATGACCATTAAACTTAGGAGTGGTTTTAGAATTACCTTTTTCTTTACTCCTACAAACATTTGATGTGTGGCCTGATTTACCATAGTGATAGCATGATAGTTTCTTAGGTCTTTGACTATTGTAGGTGTTCATATGTTCATCTTTCTTAGATGATTCTCCTTGCTTAGTATAGCCTAATCTAGTAGTACTTCTAAGTCCTCTTTGACTGATCAGGAATTCATCAATTTTATTGGAACTATCTTGAGCTTTCTTAATCATTTCATTATGTTGTTGCTGCATTTTCACTTCATGTTTCAATCTCTCATTTTATTATCTAAGTTCACCAATGTCTTCAAGTTTCCTTGTTAACTTACTATTCATTCAGTTGATTTCCTATCTTACACCAACCATCTGATTAGATATATCAAAGTGATTCTTGATAAGTCTTAGTATCTCAACTTCCTTCCCTTGTAGTTTCTCAGTCATTTGTCTTCTGTCTTCAATATCCAAATTTCTCTCTTCTTCGACTTGTCTAGAATTATTCATCACATCAATCATTCTTACCATTTGTGCTTCTTGACTGATCTATAGGGCTTTAAACTTGTTCGGTCAGATCAAGATTTTTCTCAGATAAATAAAAAATTCCTCCAGATATATTAAATATGTTTGTTGAACTGGATCTAGAAATCTCAAATGGATCATCAATGTCTTCTTCATGATAATCAGTCTCACATTGTCAAATAGCCATATCTTTTCTTTGAACTAATAAATTCTTCAATTCATGATGCAGGAGCATCCTCGGTTCCTGAGGATTCTAGCAATCTTGGTAACTATCTAGTGGAGTTCGGTTAATTAGCTAGTGATCTTGGTAGAAGACTAGAATTTCTCAGTATTTGGTGGTAATTCTTGGTCAAATTTTGTTTGGCTTCACCGATGGAGCTCCGTGGTCATGGTAAAGGTTCTTGATTAGAAGTACCAATAGAGCTCGATGGATGATGGTCACTTGGTGTTCCTAGTGATTGGTGCCTAGTTACCGATGGGGACTTAGTGGTCTTGGTGCTTGGTGTTTGGTTACTGATGGGGTCTTGTTGTTCCTTCCTAGCACTCAGTGTTCTTGCTAACCAAATTGGTTGTTTGGATGAATCAGCTTGGCCGACTGGTGCATTTAATTTGGGTCACATTCCTTGAGTTATGGATTGACCATTAGACGTGTTGGGACCTAGATCTAGCATGTTGCATTCTCCTATGTGGATCTAGAGGCTAACTAGATGAATTAAATATTTTTAAGGCTATTTGTGAGCTGACTATGGTTGCATTTAATTTTGTATATTTTGGAAGCTGACTGGGTTGTGGGATTTAATTGTTTGTAAAGCTGACTTGTGGCTAAAGATTAGTATTTAAGAGGATGTTTGGGTAGGTGTTTAGGCATCAATTAGAGAAAAGATCTATAATTAGATTAGATCTAGATAGAAGGTAGTAGAGTTAGTAGCTTGTGATCTTAGGAACAAAGAGATTGCTTGGTGGCTTGTGAGCACAAGTTTAGATCTTTCTTGGAGTGCCTACCACTATCTTGTTGTCTTGCAGACCCTGAGTTGCAGATCTGTGGCACTGAACTTGTGGAATCTTTCCCTAGTTGTTTGTGCAAGCTTGCAGGTTGTGATCTAACTTGCATACAACTTGGAGATTGTCACAAGGTGATCGATGTAGGGTATGTTGAAGAGGGTTTCTCTTATCTTTAAGGATGTCTCTAATAAGATTGGATCCTAGTGTGATTTCATATCTTTGTGATGTGGTGGAAGCAAAGATTTCTGAGAGGTTTTCTTGGTGGGAAACTAATTTCTTGAACCCGATTGATAACCTTGTGAAGGAAAATGTTGTTGAGCTTTGTAGAGCTTACTAGAGTTGGAGCATGCTGATCAAGAGGAAAGTTTTATGGCTTGTTAGAAGAATAGTTTGAGAGAGAAGACATGTGGAAGCATGTGAAATTGGTTTTGATGGTCAGTTGGTGGATTCTGCCATGAAACCTATAGAGAAACTTGTGGTTGTTTTTGAGTTACCTATGTTTACCGATGATGTTGTTAACCTTGTTGAGGCTGGTGAGGAGATTGGTTTTCATGTTTAGTTAGTTGTGCCTGACATGGAAATTGTAGAGCATCTGGTTGTGCTTGATTAGACTACTATTGGTGAAGAGTTACCTATTTCTGAACACCTTTGTGATGATGGTGTTGCCAAATTGATTTTGTTCAGTGTTGAGGTATAGATGTTGTTTGTTGATTATGGACTTGGGTTATTGAATAATAGTGATAAGTCTTGTGATGAGATTTTGAGATGTGATTCTAACTTGATACTTGGTGATGGGTTGAATCCTTAGTTTGTTTTGGAAGTTGAACATGCTAACTGGTTTGTGGCAGATTAGTTAAGGAGGACTTGGCTGATTGACTTGTGCATTTTCCTGGCTTCATGGATTGACAAGCCTTATGTGAAGATGAAGTGGATGGTAGATTTTCTTGAAGGAGTAAAGTGTGGGACACACTTTCTTATTTACCTTGAGTGTTTGATGCAAGGGCATCCTTAGTTCATGTAGCTTCTTGCAGTCTCGGTAACTATCTGGTCAAGTTTGGTTAATTGGTTGGTGATCTCGATAGAAGACTTGAGTTTCTCAATCTTTGGTGGTAGTTCTTGGTCAAAGTTTGTTTGACTTCACTGATGGAGCTTAGTGGGCATGGTAAAGGTTCTTAGTTGGAAGTACCAATGGAGCTCGGTGGATGATGGTCACTCAGTGTTCCTAGTGCTCAGTGCCTAGTTATCTATAGGGACTCAGTGGTCCTAGTGCTTGGTGTTCGGTTACTGATGGGGTCTCGATGTTGCTTCCTGGTGCTCGGTGTTCTTGCTGACCGACTTGTTTGTTTGGATGAATCGGCTTGGCTGACTGGTGTATTTAATTTGGGTCACATTCCTTGAGTTATGGATTGATCATTGGACATGTGGGGAACTAGATATGGTGTGTTGCAACCTCCTATGTGGATCTGGAGGCTAACTGGATGGATTAAATATTTGTAAGGCTATTTGTGAGCCAACTGTGGTTGCAATTAATTTTGTATATTTTTGGAAGCCGACTGGGTTATGGGATTTAATTGTTTGTAAAGCCAACTTATGGCTAGAGATTAGTATTTAAGAGGATGTTTGGGTAGTTGTTTAGGCATCAGTTAGAGCAGAGATCTAGAATGAGATTAGATCTAGATAGAAGGTAGCAGAGTTAGTAGCTTGCAAGCTTAGGAAAAAGGAGATTTCTTGGGGGCTTGTGTGCAAAAGTTTAGATATTTCTTGGAGTGCCTACCAATGTCCTATTGTGATGCAAACCTAGGCTAGCTGAGGAGAAGTGTGTTGGATCCTATGTGATCTTCTAGAACTATTTCTTGCATTGTAATTGGTCCTAACTAGGAAGGCCTTATAGCCCGACACATTGCATGTAATCAGTTAGTTGATGAATAAAGCTCTGTATTTTATTTTAGATCATGTTTGGTACTGTGTTATTCCATTGTGTTGGTTTTGGCTGCAAGTTTGGATAGTCCTTAATTGGATTCTCTGACCTTGACTTCATCAATTCATCATTTTCTTTCTTGTATATTTCAATGAAGATTTTCATCTGAATCTTTTGATTATCAATAGTCTTGCCCAACTTGTATCTTTCCATCCTGAGATCTTTTCTCTTTAGTGATTAAAATTCCAAATAAGAGATCTAGCTCTGATACCAATTGTTGGGATAGGAAAGATATAGTATTGAGAGGGAGGGGTGAATCAATATCATAAAAAATGTTTTACTAAATTAACAATCTGCAATAGTAGTGTCTATCTAACCAACTGATTCCATTGTTTGTAAAATAAATTCAAATAACTTGTAAATGTAAAGTGCATGAAAACAAACAATAAACCATTCATGAAATGTAACATATGACACAAGTATTTTGGTTATGCAGAAACCCTTGTTAGAAGGTAAAAATTGTGGTGGGGATGACACACACAAATTCTTAATTACTGTGGTAAATAAAGTATGTTGGTTAAGGCTTCAAGCGTGATCACTTATGGTGATCTTACCCTATTTGGAGTAACTTAAGATTGATTAGATCTACCTTGTAAAATAATTTTAGCAACACCAAGTAAGTGTGCACTCGGTTAAGAGATTTACAATAGATGGTTAAGTCTACTCTATTAAGATATTTTCAATCCTGCTATGATGGTTAAAAGATAATAGAAAATATCTACAATTGAAAACTTCAACTTGTCTAAATCAGATCTATGAAATGCTAAATAGATTTGACCTTGATGTGTAGTAAATGGGTATGTGTAGGATCATGGTATGCCAAAAAGTGACGATGTGAAAAAGAAGTCCTGATTAATAGACTCTTTGAAAAACAACTATAACTTTCAAACAATATAACATTTTTAAAATTTGAAATATACATCACATTCTATGCTTCACTTAATACAATAATAATAAACAATTCTTTCAATTTGATGAAGTTTATACTTAGTTAAGGTAGTCAGACATGAGAGTTTTTATATTCAGGAAAATTTGTAGCAGAAAAATTATAATTAATTATTTACTTGGAAAAAAATATATAAAAATGTACATCACATCTGGACATGAGTCTACTACTTTTATCTAGAATCTTATAAAAAAATATTATCATTTGATTTTATTTGATGTGGTCAGACATACACCTACTTGTTATCTTTGTAGTCCTGATTGATAGACTTATTGAAAAATAGCTATAACTTGCAAAATGCATAAAATTTTTGAAATCCAAAATATGTATCACATGCTATGATTTTTTGACTACAAGAAAAATTAAAAAATCTTTCAATTTGATAAAGTTTAGACTAAGTTAATGTGGTCAGACATGAGAGTTTTTGTATTCTAAAAAAGTTGTAGAAGAAAAATCATAATTAATTATTTACTTAGAAATAAATTATAAAAAATATGTCTCACATCCGTACATGAATCTACTACTTATATCTAGAATCTTGTGAAAAAAATTATCATGTGATTATTTTTAAGGTGGTCAGACATACACCTACTTCTTATCTTTTCCTGAAATTTTCGTACTACTACATTGAAATTTGAAATTTTCAACATATAGAATAAGTTTTTTTCAAGTAGGGCCTAGTATCTTAGAAACTAAATTCAATTTTCTATAGATTCTCTTCTTACATATTTTTGATATAATATTTATAACTTGTTCAATTTTTTATGTCAACTTGCCTAAACTCAATTTTCTAAACTTTCATTGCCACTTAAGGGCCTAGTTTGGTATACCATGAACTTGCACATAACCATATTACTCTTTGTCCTTCTCAATAGCCTTTTATGTTTCTGATAAAATTGAATGCTATTTCTGATAACTTCTCATTCATGTAAACCCTTGTCTAAATTTTGATGTCCTGTAGGCAACTACTCCTTCATGAACTCCTTGACATGTCTCCTTCCTTTCTTATGTCAAAATGACATCAATTACAACTATATAGAAAATTTATTTGACCTAATTAGGTTTACAACATCTTAGAAAACCTAAGATCTATAGTGTACAAAAATAACCCAAATTTAACTATTACATAGGAATCATCACTCTATTTAATGATTACATCCAAAATAAATGTGCCTTGATCTTGGTAAAACATTTATAAATCCATGTAAAATGTTTACATAGAGATATGTGCTATTACTAATTACTATACCATTTCCTGAATAACTCGGTAAACACTACATTCTCTATTCAGTGAATACCCTGATGCTCATTGTGTAGAATACTCAGTGTTCACTGACTCAATGCTTGGTATACTCTGACACTAAATAAAAATACTCAGTTACCTGTATCAATTTAACTTTCTATTCTGCCTTATAACTAGTCGATATGAAGGCTTTGTAAGTTCAACCAATTATCTTCTATAGCTCCTTATTTCATCTTTTACTGACTGATCTTAGTTGATACTAATGACAACACTTAATGCTCAAATAGAGATAACATAGTTGTAACCCTTATAACAACTTCATCTTTCTTCTTTTTAACTATAGAAGTTATAATAGGTACCTCAACCTCTATTGTCTAATCCTTTTGTATTTCATATTTTCTTTGAAAATATCCAAATTTAGAAATAGGAAAATTTTGTGGAGTATCAAAAGGTATATCATTGACAATCCCTTCAATCAATTGACTAGTAGTAACAAATTCCTCTACTGTTACCTCTTTAATGGTAGGTTCTTGATATTTTTTCTCCCATTGAGTATCATCTATCAATTCATCTTATTTATCCAATTCTTTCTTCATGATATCTAGATTTTCTTCATGTACTACTTGAGATTCACCAATCAATATTTTGTACATGTTTCTCCTTCTTTTGAATTTAGGTCTCATAGCCTCAATTGTAATCTTCACTTCTTCCATAGATAATTCATGCATCAATTCAGCTAAAGCTTTTTCCAACATTTCTCTATCATCTTTTACAACATACCTCCACCTAGCATCAACCATCTTGTAAAGTGATTCATCTATAATTTTATGTAGTTCACTAGGTCCTTTATAAAACTTATGTATACAATATAATCTTATATCTTTTTCTTTCCTTCTTCATCACATATTTCATAGTACCCGTTGCCATCACTCATACATCCATATTCCCTTATATATTCAACTAAGCTATCAATAGAAATAGTTCCTCCACAATTGGAGTTCATTGATTTCTCAATGGTCATGCCAACAACCTTTGATATTTTCCTACTAGCCCACATTTTGGATTTCTCTTTATCATATTTTATTTTATCTTCATCTTCCTCAGTTGTATCCTTCTTTTTTATCTTTCCTTTTGCTTCTTTATATCCATGATTTGTTCCCTTCTTTCTCTTCTAAGTTCTCTGCTCAATCACTAGTGCCTTTTCCTTATCCTTAACCACTATTTCCTTAGCCTATGATGATGTTTTCCTTTTTTATTGTGTTCTAGTTACATTTGAAGGGATTTTCTTCTTCATTGTATAACTTCTAGTCTATCTCCCTATTTCTTTACTGGTTGTAGATGAAACAACCTCTACTTCTACTTCTTTTGTAGCAACACCAGAAGTACCAATTTCTTCACTCATAAACTTCTTCCTTATCTTATCCAAAATCCTTGGTAATAGCACTCTTCTTGGCTAGTTCATCAAATATTTTTCTCACTCTTCTTTCTATCACTGGTTCAATTGACTAAGAATGGATTTTAAGATAGGTTTCTTTATAAGTACCAAACCTAGGAGTACTTCCATCAACCAGTTTGGATAGTAACTCATTGGGATGGAGTGATATGATATCACCATCAACCTTATTTCCCATTGGTAGAGCCCAAGAAATTCTTGGTTGTACTTATTGCATTCTACAAGTATCAATATCCACAATAAAGAAAGTGTCTTCTTTATACTTTTCCATAATACATGTTGGGATTCTCTCCCTCTCATGCATATGTTTCTAAAAATATTTGATGTAACCCCACATAGAACTATTAAAGTTATTTCCACACATTATTAGACATTCCTTAATCTTCACTACTACTAATTTATTGGTTGACTACTAAACATTACCGATAGTAGGGAAAATATTTTCTAAGTAGAATAATATGCATACTAGTAATGAACCATGCTTGAAAACTTATTTTCTTTCCTTCTTTATTCTTTCCATGTTCACAAAAAATTGACTTCACATGACCTCACATAGGTTTTATTTTGCATTGTCCTTCACCATCTGATATGTAGCATGTATACCACCATTGGGTACACTATTCAGTCTACTTGATTAATATACCCTGTAACTAATTACCATTGATGCAAACTTGACATCTATGTCTTCAATATCATTGATCGTCATAGCCCTTTGATCTTATCTTGATTTTTTTATATGTGTAACCTCATCTACAGGAATCATCCTTAGAATTGGTAAGCTGCTGGTTGCACACAACCTAGTCACTATGTGAATTAACTCCTTATCTATCTTGTGTAGCCTATCTAACCAAATAAACTAAACATGAACATGACTTAGCATATATCTGATCCATTCAATCTCAAAATCATCAGGTAGGTCAAAAATAGAGGTAAAACACTTGTTTCTCAAATTTTTGTATTCATCCCTCAAACCAGATTCATTACATAGATTATTAAATGCATTGAAAATAGCATTCAAACAAAGATATTCAATGTTTGAATGGATAAATTACCTTATATCCTCAGTCAACAACACACTAGGAGGTATTGAGGATAAAGTGCTTGCTGGATCATTCTCTACCACATTCATAGGATGTAATTTAAATACTAGCCTCAATTCCTCACTAATCTCAACCAACACTAGAGTATCCATAATGCGAACACACAAATTCAATAATTTCCATGTAAAACTTTGCAATAAAGAAATACTGATTTTCTTCCCAATTAGCATTCTTTAAATACCACTTCAATTTTACCACAGGATCACAACTTTCAATCATAATCATCTCAAATTGCCTTCACAAGTTCTCAACTCAGCTCATAGAATGCAATGTCACTAATGAAATTCTCTTTTATATATTTATAATGTTACATTCACAAACAATAAATGCAATGGTCAAAAGACATGGTTAGGGTCACAAGAAGCATTAGGTTTAGGAATAAGGTTGTATCAGGATAACGGTTATGTTAAGGTGTAGGGTGAAAGATTTATTTTAGGATTATCGTTGGGCTTAAATTTTATATCACGATCAAGGATTATAGTTGGGGTTAAAATATACATCATGATTAGGGTTATTGTTAAGGTTTCAATCTAGATTTAAGATATATAATTATGTTTAGGATCATTGATAGGATAGGTTTATTTTTAGAGGTAAAGGTAGGGTTAAGGTTAGGTCTACAGATATAGTTAAGGTTACGTTAAGGTTTAGACTTTAAGGGTTATAGTTGGAGTTAAGATTGGTGTTAAAGATATATTTAGGGTTAGTATAATATTTGGTTTAATGCTAGTGTTGAGATAAAAATTAAGTTAGGTTTTAAATTAGGGTTATGGTTTAGACTAGAGTAAGGATTTAAGATTAGAGTTATTGTTTATAATACTAAAACCTAATTCTAACATAATCTTAATGCTAACATTGACTATAATTGAATTTTCATATTAATTTATAGTTATAATATATAAAATTAATTTATTATTTTTTTAATATTATAATTTAGTACTATTATAATATTATATTATAGGTATATGTCTCCTTTGTCTTTTTACATCTCTCTTTCAAAACTAAACAATATATTTTTTTATATGATTATTTTATAATAGTTAAAATATTTATAAAATAATCTATAATTAAACTAATTCCAATATTTTTATTTTTATTTATAAATTTATAAATGTATATAAATAATAAATTTTAGTTTTTTTCAAAATAATAAAATCAATATTTTCATAAATAAAATTATTAAGAGTTTCATTAATACAAATTACTTTCCATGATTATGTAAACAATAAAATTTGATATTATTATTCTTTGTGTAATTAAGTATTTACTAATTACACTTTACATAAGTTTACGTAGGATAATACATTTGCATATTATTTATCATTGAGACACCTAAGAGTTTGCAATTCACTTTAGCACATGGTGTAGGAGAATTTCCACTTTATGTGGTGATAGTTGTCATCTCATACCTCTTGGTGTGTGAGATCCACATTTAGTGCTCTTATCACATTATTATGCTCTCATTGTTGCACATGTTGAACATACTTTGATGTACAATGGTGGATGATCCACCTTTGGTGGACATGTGATTACACCTAGTGTGATTGATAGCTTATCACTTGCATATATTCTAGTAATCATATATTACCTATATATTCTGGCACATCTACATTGTATTCATCTATTATCCATTATCATTTGATCATTATTGAGATATTCATTTTATCATATTATCTTGTCTCTCTAATTTGTGCTATCTCTTGAGCTTCTAGATCTTGACATTACATTCATTACCTTAGGTTAATTCTTACATGGTATCAGAGCCATTGGATTTGTCATTACATAACCATTGGAGAGCCATTGATGCTTCAAAGTTTTGAGGGACATGAACCAAATATGGGATCAACACTTTCTGGGAGAATTTTGAGCAAGATCTGTCATCACCATTTCATCTAGGTGGCCATTCTGGTGAATTTTGACTATAAATTTGCCTACCTTGGGTAAAAGTCAAATTTGAGGTAATTTTTTTTGCAAATCAGACCTTTAAGGACCAATCTATAATTGGGTAATATTCATGGCCAATTTGCATTTTAGATCTGATTTTTATTTCCTTTTCCATCAATTAGTTTTCAGATCTATCAATTTTTTGGAAAAAAAAAAATTGGCCTATCAGGCCTGTGTGTTGGACAAAATAGGTTGTGCAGGTATTAAATCAGATCAGATTAGATAGTTATTAGATCAACATAACCATACAAATAAAAAAAATTAGTCAAACTCCATCCTAAAAAATAGTAAGCTATCACGCATAGATCTCAACACACACAATTATCCCACACACAAGTGTCAGTAAGCACAAAAAGTTTGGCAAGCATACCTCATGGTGATTGCTCACCAATTTCATAGTGGGAGGCTTGGTGTTTTAAACTTCTTTAGATTCTGTAGCCTTGGGAATGTGGGATTAAAATCCCACATCCATTGATCCTCCTCAGCTGACCAACCACCACTCCCCTCTACAGTGCCACTGACCAGCTCCCTTCTAAGCAGTGGCACACCTAGTACCTAATGAACTACTACTGATTGAATACTTGAATGACTTGAAGATCAGTGATTAGAGATCAATGAGTATTGAAATGATATGTGAGATAATTAAATCAATCATTATATTGTCATTAATGTCAACTATTTTTGATAGTACTTATCATGTTAGTTGCAAACATCTAAACATCTGTAAAGAGGAGAGAAAAAGATGAAGAACTTAGATATCTACATGGAGAAAGATGGATATGACAGATGAAGATAATGAATACTTTGGGTAACTTATTTGATGAGTCTATGATCTTATATTGTTGACTTGATTATCTTGCATTAATCTATTATGAAGATGGAAGAAAAATGTACAAGGTAATGTGGTCGGTAAATGAAGCACTGTAGTATACACTGAGCTAGTGAAGTGTATACTGAGCAATAGTACTAACCGAGCTTGTGTTCGCCGATGCATTTTTTTGTTAACCGAGTATGGATGAAAGTATTAAATGCTTAACTTTAGCCAACAAAAATTGATGAGTTGAAAATTGTTATGATTTCAAGATTGAAGATAAAGTTTGTTAGGAGATCCATGACTGACAAAATTTGGAGAATATCTAAAGGATGGAATTGAAACATGTTATTGACACAACCATGGAGGAAGATTTAAGAGGCAAAATTGATGAAGGAGAATAAGAGGCACAATCTGATGGATGATATGAAAATAATTTATCTATTTATATAAGGGATATGAGTTTCTTTATTGAAGCATGCTAGAAGAAAGAAGACTGCGGAGATTTCATGTGAATACAATTTCATGCATGCCTGATTAGACTGGTTGAAGAAGAATTGAACTGTAGAATAGTATCGAGTGTCAGAGAGCTATTACCGAGTAAAAGTAAGTTAAGCAAGTGAATTGATATATTGATTAGAGGATTTTTATGGGCTTAGAATAGATCTAAACATCTACAAATTGAGTTGTATTGTAATCAGATCAACTACTATTTTAGTTTAACCATTGATACATAAAAATCTCTTAACCAAGTGGACTTAACCATCTTATGTTAGGCCCCTATGTCATTCAATGAATGTACATTATTATCCTATCGACCCCATAGTGAATGCTAGTCAAACGATAACTGTTAGTCTTAAATCCTCTAACAAAGTCACACCTAACAGTGTGTTTGTAACCTTTAACAGGGTTGGCTCTTCACCAAGCTCACTTCATAAGAGTGAAAATTATTTTGGGTTACCAGTCCCAGGTGGTTTTTCCCTTAACATAGTTTCCACATTAAATATTTGTGTTATGTGTTTCTGTGATGATTTCTTTATTTTTATACTTTACATATTGCATATTTGATTTGGTGGGTAATCACTGTGAGTTAATTAACTGGTAATCGGTAAAGGCATAGATAGTTTAGTAGTTTATGTTAAGGAGCTGCAGAATCTATTGAAATTGTTTAAAGTGTTATATCTTTGTATTTGAGATTGTAGGATAACTGATCTAACTGATTCACCCCCCCTCTTTGTTATTCTAATAGTGCCACGTGGCCCAATGCCCTCCACTGTCCACTCCACGCAGGCACCCAAGCCCTGCCATGTCGACACTCAACAAAAAGAGAGCCATGTCACCACACTTTCAAGTCCACAAAATGACACATGATGCCATATCATCACATAGGCCAACAGATCATCCAATAAATCTTGGACATGTGGCCGTTGATTTCCATGGTTAATTTTATCAAAAAAATTTCATTTTTAACATTTTTTTAACTGAGTTAAATTTTACATTAGTCTAGACATCTCTGGGTGATTTTTTTAATTTTGTGTTGGTGGCCTCCAAGACATCAAATTTGACCTAGTAATTGTGTCAATACTTTACTAGATTGAAATTAACAGTCATTTGACCGTTATTTTGGGGTAATTTTCCACTGTTGTGATGACCATTTGACTGTCAAATTTAACCTCATATTTTGCTAAAGTCTGTAAGGTTTGAAAATCTGTAGCCCTCACCATTTGCAGTTTGACTTTGGGAGGCAATAAGTTGGTCATCTGGGCTCCAAATTGAGTACAATGTTCTTTGATTTTGGTTGGAATTTCTTTAAATTTTTAGTGGTGGTGTTTATTTTTCATTTTGGTTCATGAATTTTGTAGAAATTGTGGATTTTTGATGATTGTACCTTCCTAATCCTCAATTTTGCAACTTTAGAGGCTTCCTTCAGGTTCATACTGACACATTTTTTAGGTTTTTCTTTTTTTGACCTTGTATGATCATTATAATGCTTAGGATTTTATTTTATTCTGAGAAATATTGATTTGAGTCTTATTTTTCCTCATAAAGGCTTTGTAAATTTCAAAATCAGAAGTCCACTTTGGCCCAAAATTGGCAAGTGGAAATTGTACATGCACTATATATAAAGCTTGAAAATCATCATTTTGGGGGTGGATCTTTGATTGAGTGAATTTGGGGGTATCTTGTGTTCTTTCATTTTTTCATCATGGGTTCTATTGAAAAATTAACTCCACATAACTATGCTACATGGAAAGATAATGTTTGGAGCTTGAGTTAATGGTAAAAGGTTTAAATCGTTATGTGGATGGCATAATTAAAAAAAATTTGATGATGATATGGCAATATCTAATTGGGCATCCAAAAAAATTTAGGCTTTAGGAGTCTTGAGAGAAAATGTTTCTGAAGCTATCATGTATCACATAAAATCCATGAACAATGTTGGAGAAGCTTGGGATAAACTTGCAAATTTGTTTGGTAAACTAGATGAAGAAATGAGATTCTCAATTTAGACCGATCTTATCAAATTGGAGCCCAGGTTTTTTGACACAATCCAATATTATCTCAGCAAAGTCAATGATTATATATCATGATGCAGCAGTGCAAGGGAAAGCATTCAAACAGTGAGCAATGGTAAGTTTTCAATCCTTCAACACCCAAGGTGAAGGGGTCAAGTGTTAAATACCTATCATAGTTATATTAAAAGGGCTTAGAGAAGGTTATCACAACCCTACTATGCAAGGTAACCTAATCACTAGGCTTACCAAGGTCCTAAGCACCCAAGCACACAAGTTCACCAAGAGATCTCTTCAACAAAAGAGTGATCAAACCCCATGAAATGGATACCAAGACCAAGGGTGGCCTAAAAATACTAATCTATCCTATTTAGGTCTTATCCTTATAGTTCCAATGGTTCTTCCACTCAAAAGAAACTCATAGTGCTAAGTTGCTTCACAAACTAGGGGTTTGGCTTGTAGCCTTTCCAAACTAGTGTTTCGAACGTAGATGAAAATCCTTCCAAATAAAGTATGAATTAGGTTGAGGATCTTGACACTCTTTTGGGACTTATGGAACCTATCCAAGCACCAGGATTTGGAACCAAATGGAGGTCACTGATTTATCCAAATTTAGGACAGGGCTAATAGGCCTAATTAGGTCTGGTGCACTACAAGTGCTTCTTCCTCCAAGCCAATTCCAAAATAAATGATGGGATTTTTTGAGGGCATGTATAAGGGCTCCAAATCCAAAATATTGGGTCTTGATAAATCCCCAACTGACATCTAACATGATTGTCCCAAGTCACTTGGTAGGTGCACATATGGGCCTGTACACCTAGGGCTTTGTGCCAAACACACCTTCCTACAGAAATCCACCTATAACCTACATTTTATGAAAGCACATAAAAAAAGGTTGCATCCCACCAAGGGGCATCAGATTCTGATAGTGGAACTGGGTCAAAAGGTCAAGCCCTATCAAAAACTTGCTGGAAACCCTCAATTCGAGCAAGCAACCAAGAAACTTTGATAACTTCTGATCTAGGGTGAGTTAGATCATGAAACCAACTACATCTGAAAGTGGATTGGACACACAAACTTCCAAACTCAAAAAATCATGCATACCAGCCTATACATGTCCATACCAGGGCACTGTTCTTGAGGATTTGCAGGGAAATGGTTGATATTTTTATTGATAAAATGCCAAAATACATCTTCATATCCTACCACCTACTTATAAGGGCTTATGTAGGCACTCCCAATGATTATACAACTTTTTTGAACTGACTAGCCATTTGCAAGTTGTGTTAAGCATAATTGACAACTTTAAGAAAGTTGCTCGAAAGTTGCATGACAACTTTTAGAGCAACTTTTGCCTAATTTGCAAAATTGCAAATCTAATGACCAAAATTGGTCCTAACCTTATTTTGATGATCCCTAATGGATCCAAACATAGAAAAGAATGAAACTAGCTATGCCTAGGGTGTTGGATCATTAATGACCATTAGTTAGACCAAAGGCTCATAAAATGCCAATCTTGGAACTATGGTCTTACAAAGAGATCCAATGTCTAACCCTTATCCTAAGCATGACTAGAGGCCTCTAAGGACCTTAGTGTGAAATCCTAGGTTCCATAGGAATTCTTGTTGAATCTAGAGTAGGTGCTCCTGCACCATACTGACCTTGAATTTTAAAACTCAAGTCCCTACTTGAGGATAATTGCTCCACCAAAGTGCCATGTTGCTTGATTTGATCTTTGATCAGCCATGTATCATCTATTTTGGGGAGGCCCTTCCATTTGACTAAGTACTACATGTACTTCTTAGTCCTAGTCTGCCTTAGTATCTTTGTGTCCAATATTTCTTCTAACTCCACTGGTTTGCTTTGAGGAAGATTGGTAACATAGTCTTCATCTTTGGTGTCCTCACCTTGCTCATTTAATGAACCTGTTGTAGCTTTATATGGTGTGAGGTCTACCACATTGAATATAGGAGAGATTTTCAAAGTTGGGGGAAGGGAGATTTCATAGGCATTGTCACCTATTTTGTTAAGTATGTTGTAGGGACCTACTTTCTTCATTTGTAGCTTGGAGTGTCTACCCTTAGGTAGTCTCTCCTTTCTTAGGAAGGCTCAAACCCTATCTCCCACTTTGAATTGGACCTCTCTCTTTCTCTTGTCAGCATTTTCTTTGTACTTCAAACTAGACCTTTGCAAATTTTCTTTCACTTGTTGTTGTACCTTTGTGATGAGCTCTACCAGTTCTTGGCCTTGAGCACTAATTTTGAAATCAAAGGGGAGTTCCATCAGGTTCAATGGTCCCTTGGGGTGCAAACCATACACTACTTGGAATGGAGTTTTACCGATTGACCTATTTATAGAGTCATTGAAGGAAAACTCCACTTGGAGCAGAATTGTATCCCAACTTTATGAGTATTGCTTGGTTAGGCATCTTAGGAGATTGCCTAGGGACCTGTTTACTACCTCAGTCTACCCATACATTTGTGGGTGATAGGTAGAGCTATTGGTGAGATTTGTACCCAACTTCTTGAAGAGTGTCCTCCAAAAGTGCCCTTGGAACTTTACATCCCCGTCTGATACAATTGTCTGAGGTAAGCCATGAATTATAACTACTTCTTTGAAGAAGAGATTGGCTATATGAGATGCATCATTTGTGCTCTTGCATGACACAAAATGGGCCATTTTGCTGAACCTATCCACTATGACAAACACACTATCAAATCCTTGCTTGGTTTTAGGCAGTCCCATGAAAAAATCCATTGAGATAGACTCCCAAGGCCTTGAAGGGATTGGTAAGGGTTGGTAGAGCCCTTGATTTATTTTCATCCCTTTAGCTTGTTGGTAAATAGTACAAGATTCAATAAACTTCTTAACTTGATTGTTCAACTTGGGCCAAAAATAGCTCCTCTTCACCATGTCTGTTGTCTTGTCAATGCCAAAGTGACCTCCTAGGCCACCACAATGCTTTTCTCTTATTATATTTTCTCTCATTGAACACTTTGGTATGCATAAATGTGCTCCCTTGAATAGAAGCCCATTCTGAATTAGATATTCAAAAAAATCAGTGTGATATCTACCCTCCATTTTTGTGCAAATCTGATATACTTCTGCAAAATTAGAGTCATTCAGGTACAAGTGTTTGAGGGACTCAATTCCCACACTTTGCAATTGAACTTCTTCAATCAAACTAGTCCTCCTTCTAAGGGCATCAACAACTTTGTTTGCTACACCCTTCTTATGCTTAATGTTGAATGTATAAGCTTGCAGCTGCTCTACCCATTTCAGATGTTTGACAGAGAGTTTCTCTTGATAATTGAGGAAGCTTAATGCATGGTTGTCAATGTAGACTAAAAACTCTTTTGGGATCAAATAGTTCCTCCATTTCTTGAGGGCTTTGACCATGGCATAGAGCTCTAGGTCATATGTAGAGTACTTTCTTTTAGCCTCATTCAATGTCTCTAAGAAGAAAGCAACTACCTTGCCTTCTTGGCTTAGGACAGCACCTATAGCCAAATTGCTTGCATCTGTTTCCACAATGAAGACTTTGTTAAGATTAGGGAGGACCAAGATAGGGTATTGGGAGACTCTATTCTTCAACTATTGGAATGCATCATTGGCTTCCCTTGTCCATGCAAACTTAGTCTTCTTTCCACCTTTGATTATTTCAAGCATTGGTGCACACACATGACTAAATTTTTTGATGAATTTCCTATAGAATGTTGCAAGCCCATGGAAGCTCCTTACATCACCTTGATTCTTTGGTGGAGGCCAATTAATGATTGCATCTACCTTCTCAGGATCCATTTTGAGGGTACCTTGTGAGATCAGAAAACCTCGGTGTAGACACTTAAAAATCCTTCAGAAAATAAAGTATTTTTATTTTTTGAAAAATCCATGATGACATCATCATTTATTAATTAATTATTTATTTAATTTATTTATTTATTTTTATGTCATTAAATCCCTTTATCTTAATTAAAAATATTTAATTAAGAAATCCCTCCCAAAAATGTTTAAATCTTATTTAAACATTATTCCCCTATTTATTAATTATTTAATTAATAAATTGACCAAAAATCCCAAAATAAATTATTTATTTATTTTTGCCCAAAACTTGGCCAATTTCCTTAAGACCACTAACCTCTTCCAGAATCTTCTAATCCTCCTTTAATTTCAATTAAAGGCTAATCCCATCTTTTCCTAACTCTAATCCCAACTCAAAATATTTAATTAAGATTAAATATTTAATCCTCATATTTATTAAATTCATTTTAATAAATATTCTCAAACCTAAACCATGGAAATAAATAAATCTTTATTTATTTCCTAAAATCCATGTTTATCCTAAGGAAATTCTAGACTCCTCCAGAAAGTCCTAACCCTAATCCTAATCCTAATCCCCCCCCCCCAATCCTGTCACATTCCCTAACCAAGGTTAGCCAACTCCTAAGCTTAACCCAAAGTCAACAAACTTCTAGAAACTTCTCTTACATGCATTAAATGCATTTAAAGCCTCCTTATCCCTCTTACATGCATTTATAATTCATTTAAGAAGCCCCTCACCCCTTTCTTACACCCTTTGACCTTAGGCACATTTCCAAAATTATGCACATCCCTCCCATCTTTCAACCCAATGCCCTTGTGACACTTGTCACAAGGAGGTGGCCCTAAACTAGCATAATCCATGTGCTCCCCTTTGAATGAATCTTGGCCTCTCTTAAGGATTTTGATCCTGGCCATTCATTCCTCCTTCCCAAATCTTATAAATGCTCCTCATTTCCAAGAGCAAAATATCCATTCACCTTTCATTTCAAGCATTGTTATCATGCCCTTTTACTTCTACCCTTAGCATAATCACTCTAATTTAGATCATTTTCAAGCTTTCGTAGAACACACCATAGCTTAGCAATAATGGATTAACTTAGTTTTCTTCATTGTTTTGCATAGAATATCATTCATATCACATCTCTACTTGGTTAAAATCAATCTTAGCATAAACATCATGTAGCTTAATCTTCATTTCAACATCATTTGGATCTTTGAGGCCTTAGGGGCAAATCAGGTGTTCTATACCTATTTTGTGCCATTTTTGGGGTTTTCATGGATCTCAATCCATCCTAAAATGCATAAGGAACATGCTCCAAGTGCTTAGAGAGCACACCCACATCCCCTTAAGCAAGACCAAATCAAACAGTGCTTGGGTGCACCTATTTAAGCTCAATCTGAGGTGGCTTAGTTTAGAGTTTTACTTGTTTTTGATTGATTTCATGCTAGACTAAAATCTAATCTTTGTTTGGTTTGAGTCTTTCAAAATAGGTATCCTCAAAAGCCTTGTCCACATTCTGGCATGCCCGATGGGAGCCAAACCCACAATCACTTGATTATATCATGCTTTGTATTCTCATATTTATAGGGAATAGATGAAATTTCGCCTATACAAAGTTCAGTCACACCTAGACATAGTTTAGTCACACCTACAAAGAGTTTGATCATGCCTACGAGCTCTGTATCAACACCTATGTTCTAAAGATTTCTATCCTCAACAACTTCTTTTCTATCTAAACTTCTTTTCTGTCGCCTGTAACAAAAGTAATCATGCCTATAAAATAAACATTCACGCCTCCGTGTATAGAAGTCTCACATGTAACCATTTCGTTATCACCTATCGGCATTTCCATTATCACCTGTAAGCATTTCATTATCACCTGGGCATGTTTAAATGTCACCTAGGCATTTTTCTCTGTCACCTATGCATATTTTACTACCGCACATGCACTTTTCGCTATCACTTACAAACAATTGACTGTCACCTATGCCTGATTAAGTGTTGCCTAGGCATGTTTGAGTGTCACCTATACATATCTTGCTATCGCCTATGAGAATTTTTATTGTCACCTGGGAATATTTCATTGTCACCAGGAATCATTTCTCTATCGCCTACGCAGATTTCTCTGTCGCCTGTAATAATTCCACTATCACTTGAGAGTTTTTCGGTGTCGCGTGTGCATTTTCGAGCGTTGCGTATTAGCTAGACAATGTCATTGTTGACTATGATCCTGCCTTAATTTTTTTCTCAGATTCATAAAAGCAAAAGTCAAACAAATCTTGAATGAAACTAAGGAAAAGATCTTAGGTCCTCAGAGTCATTATCATTTTGAAAATCAAACACAATCTTGAATGATCTAAATTGGAAAGAACAAGCATCTCTATTCCCTCCTCTTCAATTCAAGAAAAGCACAAATTCAATCTTGAATGATCTAAGGATAAAACAAAGCTCTTTTCAAAGTTCTAAATCAACACACAAATCTCAATCTTGAATGCCCAAAGGAAAGAAATTGCAATCGCTCAAATCATTTACATTTTTGGGAAAGAACAAATCAAATCTTAAACACTTGTGTCTTTAGTTATTCAAATTCAAACATCACTTAATCAATTGGAAGAAAGAACAACTTGCTTGATGTGCAATTAGGAGCTTTACTTTTTTTGTAAATCCTTGTTAAAGTAAGCAACGTAGAACATTTGGACTCAAACAAGTTCACTTTTTCTACTTTTAGTGAGGCCTGTCTAGGGAGAAAAGTGCTTCCTCCTCGGAGAATGACCTCAAACCGGTATCCCCCCCAGTCGGTATATAAATAAAGTGAAGGAAAAAAGTACTCACTTATATCTCCTAATCCACGGGCGTTTTGTGCCAAATGCAAATGTTTGGGGACAGGTAAATATTCCTCCCCTAGTGTTGTTGGCTAGGCTCTTAAGTGAGTCATAGGCGGTAAGCATAACCAGGTATGGAGACTCCACGGAACTATTAAAAACTTGATAAAATAGAGGCTACCCTATCTACATCTGAAAGTATCAAAATCCTTGTGCAAGGACCAATTCCAAGGGGTTTACCGGGTCGCCTCAAGATTACTCACCATTTGTATTCCCTTCTAGGGGGTACCAAGCTATGGGCAAGCAATTTTGATACTCACCTTCCTTAGGTAGATCTATTTGAAGTGCTTGATAGTCAATACTCCATGAAAACATTGTTGGAACATACACTTTCAAAGCTTTATCAGAGTCAGTTATCCTATTTGTATCCCACAAGGTTGCTTTGCCCCTTGTGGAGATTTCTTTTTTGAAAATCTTTGTTAAAATCTATCCTTTGCCATTGGAAAAATATTAAACTAATCTACAACTTGGTTTGAGATACTCAGAAAAGCCATGTCAGTCCAAATCCTACCAAAATCTAGAAAATGTCCAAAGCTTTTAGAATCTCAAATCATGGTCTTCCAATCATATTCAATACAGTCTTGTCATCCTTTCCTCCTATCCTAGGTTAGCAAAGTCATCTTGGTCATCCCCCATCCCCTTGTCTATCTTCCTCTAGAGTCAGTCTTCTTCCAATCTTAAGCCAAATCCAATCCTAGCCTGATTTTGTCAGTCATCCCAATTTGAGTCTTAGTCTTCCAAATCATCTTCATCCTTCATTCCTTATCCAACTCATCTACAAGCCAGTATGTCTCAAAACTATTATGATGAGCTTGGTTATTATGTCTCTCCTCTCAATCCATCCTATCCTGATGATGATGAAAGCCTTGTAGATCATGATGCATATTTTGAAAATCTTAGCAAGTTTTCTCCAAACATTCCCTAGCATCCAATCATTCCTCCAAAATATCCTATCATGCCTTCACGCTTATCCACTAGCACTCCCTTTTGTGTCTTTGGTGAGGAAAATCCATTATCTTATCCATCCACATATTATCCCTATCTTAAACCTACACATCCTCCATATGCATCCATCATACCTCCATCTCCTGCTATGGTCATATCCCAATCACCACCATCCCCTCGAAACACTTCACGCTACTTCCCTTATCTAAAATCTCTATCCACTTATCCTCCAAAGCCCTTTCAAAACCAAACACCAAGTCTTCCAATCCTTTTCCCCAATCCTCCATCCTATCTCAATCCACCATCTTTTATTCCAAACCACATTTGCAAAAATCCCCTCCCACAAGCAGAGTGCATCCTTCAAACCGCTTCATATCTTGTACCTCGATCCATCACCTCTAGCTCTTTAGCAACATCATCCCCTCAAGCAAGTTCAAAATCTTCCACCCCACCTTCATGTGAGGACCATCCAAGCTCTCCATCTTCTACACATTCTAATCCCTCACCTCCTCCAATCCAAAAGTCTCCAAGGAGTTTCACAAGGAAGCCAATAACAAATCCCTCTCCAAAAGTTGAAGGGCTATGCCATCTCAAACCTTCATTTGAAGCCATCACTGATGAGGCCCATCCATCACTCCCATCTATCATCTATCTTTCGTACATTGATCCTCTTCGATCTCCTAGCATCATTGAGTCCCTTCCATCTAAAGTCTCCATCCAATCCCCACCAACATCACCTCCTCCTAGCATTATCCAAAGCACATCCAGTGAGCCTCATGAGTTCACCCTTCTTCCTGACATCACAGCTATAGAATCTCCCATCCTTCCATCTACCCCCTCTGAAGAGTCCATCCATACATCCCCCGTCACCCTATCCACACAAATCCTATCATGTCAAGATCTTTCCCAAAAGCCTGTTGAAATACTCACAGAAGAAAATCAAGATCCAATCCTTTCACTTCCCCCATCACATGTTCTATTTCTTCCATCACCCCCAATCCAAAATCCTATAATTGAAAGTCTTCCAATCCAAGATCCTACAATCCCTATTCCTCCATCTCAAGATCTGTTACTATCCCCCAATCCCAGTCAAGATCCCATTATTCCATCCTCTCCTCTTGCAGATCCTCCAATCCAAACTATCTAGCTACCAGCGCTCTATCCTCTTAGACCACTTACATTTGTCAGAGGTAACCCACTTGAAGCAGAAGCAATAAGTTCCATATCTTCCATCAGGGAACTAGAAACTAGATGTTTATCATATTCCCCAAGTCAAAAATATCCTTGTTTGGATAAAATGCTCAAGAAATGGAATTATCAAGGCACAGGCCTAGGCATCCATGAACAAGGAAATCTGGAGCCTATCCAAGACAAGAAACATCCAAAGTTATGTGGCATTGGTCACACATCAGAAGAAGGTACTTCCTCCATAAATGTTGGTACAACTATAGCTAAATTCAAGTATTCTTCCAAACCCACCATTGCATCTTCCAAGGAATACAATGCCATTCTTCCTCCTCCATCATTACAACCAAAGACAACCTATCACATTCCTCCTTCATCCTCTAAATCCATCTTGGGTCCCTATGTCCCAAAATCTTCCAGCACATATCCTCTACATACCAAATCCATTTTGGGACCTTACATCCCAAAATATCATCCCCCATCTTATCCTGCTCAATCCCTCATCCAAAATCCAAACACCCCTAGTCGGGATCAACAAAAGCACATGCCCACATATCCTATCTACCAATCTCCATCCATCTCTCCATCCATATTTCCTCCATCCCACACATCTCCTCACATTCATTTCAATGCTCCTTGAAATTTGGATGCCATATCCAATATGCACAAAGGGAAATATCCACAAAAATTCAACAATTGCCATGTCTAGCCTAAACAACATGGTCAACCAAAGCAAAATCCAATCAAGCAATCCAAAGCATCCAAATGGCCGCAAAGGCCTAGAAAAGAAAAACCTGATGCATACCAATGGCGACAAAGGCCCTCCAAAGCTAAAACAAAAATGATGTGGATCCTAAAGAAAAAAGATGTAATGCATCTAAAAGAAACATCCACATTGGCATCCAAAGTTGCTAATCCCCCAGCTACTCAGTCTTCTCCTCCATCTCCTAAATCTATTTTGGGTCCCAAAGATCCGAAATCTCCTAGCATAAATCCTCCATCACATCCACCTCTATCTTCCATGTCCTATCCACTTCATCCACCTTCCCCACAACATGTGCCAATGTTGATCCTGACAACATCCCCCTATCACGATCACTTTCCATCTTTTCATCCAAACACTTTATACCACCATATTTTCCATCTCCCCCATCTCATCCATGCCTTTGCATAATTCCTCCATCCTAACAAAGTTGTACCAACATCCAGAGAAATCAGAAAGTCAACAACATTACAACACCAAATAAGAAAGTTAGCAACACATCAGAATATCAGAAGGTTAGCATCTAGTCAGCAGAAAATTAGAAAATCCATAAAAAATTGGAAAAAATAAGAGAAAAGTATCAAAAAAAGAAAAGAGAAAAACATTCGTCCTATGGTGAAAACTTGGCAATTCAAGCACCTTGGGCAAGTACCATGGTGAAAACCTAGCAAACAAGCGTTATGCATAGGCCTCCCCCCAATTCCTTCCTATAGTTGGGGGCCATTCCCTTCTATCACCTCTTATCCAACATCTCCTCCATCCCATTTGTCTCTCACCTCCTTCATCCTCCTTTGGATCTTGATGACAAAAACAAAGACTACTAGTTATACATGCTTTTGGGAACTTTCTTGGCATCCATCACACCTTTCAGCTACACATCCTCTATCCAATCCATTCATCCTATCTTCCATCTACCTTCCTCATCCTCTTGTCAGCATATCTTCTATCCAATCATACCCCATCCTACTGCATCTGAATGAATGAACTATCCTAAGCAGGGGGCATCTTATTCCTTGGTAACATATTCCTTGGAGACTATCTTTCATCCAAAATCTTCCATCTCCCAAATCCTTAATCAAATCCACCATCCAATCTCCCCAAGAATTCTTCTATCCAGATCCCTCGATAGTTCCTCCAGCATTCCATCTTTCAATCCTTAAGTAAATCCACCATCCAATCTCCCCAAGCATTCCACTATCTAGATCCCTCAGCAGTTCCTCTAGCATTCCATCTTCCAATCCTCAAGAAAATCCACCATCCAATCTCCCAAAATCTTCCTCTATCCAATCCTCAAGCATTCTTCCATCCAAATCCAAATCTTCCTCCATCCAAATCTCCTAGCAGTTCCATCATCATCATCCTAAGCATTTCCTCCATCTTTCCATCACCTAGTATCTTCCCTTGTCATTGGTATCTAGCTATAGGCTACCTTTCATGCAATCCAATGCCATCCATCCATATCCAACTATTGCTAGCAATCTTCCAACATCTTCCAATCCTATCCACATCTTCTAGCTATCCAACATCCAAGATCAAGCCAATCCATCCAATCCAAATCCTTAGTCTTGTAGCAAGCCTTGATCTCAATCTAATCATCATCATTGGGATATGTCTTTCCCAAATCTGTGTCATTTCAGGACACATCTACTGTCAGTCCATCTTGGCTTTTTCAACCCAACTGGGGCATTGTCTTCCATATCTTTGGAGTTTCAACTTCACCCCCAGGTTCTTTGTACATCCTAATCCTGAGCTTCTATACATAGCCATTGTAAATATCCTTGTGTCTTATTGTACATATCCTTGTCAATCCTGTAGCAACATTTGATCAGAAATCTTGTCTTACCCATCCTTGTACTTCAGCAATATCAATTATCGACTATCCCTGATCATCATGACTATCTTTGAATTGCATCATTTGCCAATTAGCAACACAACATTCTCCCCATTAGCATTGGGTCTGCATAGATGTATGCTTCTGTTTTGTTTGACCTAAGCCTAATCATGGGTCCCCTCAGTTGTATCCTTCCTGTTTGACCTAATCTTCCACCAAGCACACTAGATCTATGTTGATGCATCCTTCCACACATTCAGACCAATCTTCCCACCATCAATCAAATCAAATCTCTCTCCTTGGCAAAGGTTGTCTTTTGGAGTTATCATTTTGACCTTGGATTTTGTCCTTTGGGTCTTGTTAATCTTTTACAGCTTCTCATTGTTCTCTACATAAAAATCCTTTAGAAAATAAAGTATTTTTATTTTCTGAAAAATCCCTGATGACATCATCATTTATTAATTAATTATTTATTTAATTTATTTATTTATTTTTATGTTATTAAATCCCTTCATCTTAATTAAAAATATCTAATTAAGAAATCCCTCCCAAAAATGTTTAAATCTTATTTAAACATTATTCCCCTATTTATTAATTATTTAATTAATAAATTGACCAAAAATCCCAAAATAAATTATTTATTTATTTTTTGCCCAAAACTTGGCCAATTTCCTTAAGACCACTAACCTCTTCCAGAATCTTCTAATCCTCCTTTAATTTCGATTAAAGGCTAATCCCATCTCTTCCTAACTCTAATCCCAACTCAAAATATTTAATTAAGATTAAATATTTAATCCTCATATTTATTAAATTCATTTTAATAAATATTCTCAAACCTAAACCATGGAAATAAATAAATCTTTATTTATTTCCTAAAATCCATGTTTATCCTAAGGAAATTCTAGACTCTTCTAGAAAGTCCTAACCCTAATCCTAATCCTAATCCCCCCCCCCTAATCCTGTCACATTCCCTAACCAAGGTTAGCCAAGTGCTAAGCTTAACCCAAAGTCAACAAACTTATAGAAACATCTCTTACATGCATTAAATGCATTTAAAGCCTCCTTATACCTCTTACATGCATTTATAATGCATTTAAGAAGCCCCTCACCCCTTTCTTACACCCTTTGACCTTAGGCACATTTCCCAAATTGTGCACATCCCTCCCATCTTTTAACCCAATGCCCTTGTGACACTTGTCACAAGGAGGTGGCCCTAAACTAGCACAATCCATGTGCTCCCCTTTGAATGAATCTTGGCCTCTCTTAAGGATTTTGATCCTGGCCATTCATTCCTCCTTTCCAAATCCTATAAATGCTCCTCATTCCCAAGAGCAAAATATCCATTCACCTTTCATTTCAAGCATTGTTATCATGCCCTTTTACTTCTAGCCTTAGTATAATCACTCTAATTTAGATCATTTTCAAGCTTTCTTAGAACACACCATAGCTTAGCAATAATGGATTAACTTAGTTTGCTTTATTATTTTTCATAGCATATCATCCACATCACATCTCTACTTGGTTAAAATCAATCTTAGCATAAACATCATGTAGCTTAATGTTCATTTCAACATCATTTGGATCCTTGAGGCCTTAGGGGCAAATTAGGTGTTCTATACCTATTTTGTGTCATTTTTGTGGTTTTCATGTATCTCAATATGTCCTAAAATGCATAAGGAACATGCTCCAAGTGCTTAGAGAGCACACCCACATCCCCTTAAGCAAGACCAAATCAAACAGTGCTTGGGTGCACCTGTTTAAGCTCAATCTGAGGTGGCTTAGTTTAGAGTTTTACTTGTTTTTGATTGATTTCATGCTAGACTAAAATCTAATCTTTGTTTGGTTTGAGTCTTTCAAAATAGGTATCCTCAAAAGCCTTGTCCACACTAGGAACACAAGTTCCTTCCTCATAAACATGCATTTTTCCAAGTTGATTACCAACTTATGTTGATGGATTCTTCTTAATACCTGTTCCACATGATCAAGATGGTCTTCCTTGCTATGACTGAATATTAGTATGTCATCAATGTAAACAACAACAAATTTTCCAATAAAATCTATGAATATCTCATTTATAAGTCTCATAAAAGTGCTGGGGGCATTGCTTAAACCAAAGGGCATTACTAACCATTCAAACAAACCTTCAGTAGTCTTGAATGTTGTTTTCCATTCATCTCGTGGTTTGATTCTGATTTGATGGTAACTAGACTTTAAGTCTATCTTGGTGAAGTAGCAAGCACCTCCTAGTTGATCCAATAGGTCCTCAATCCTTGGCATGGGGAATCTGTACCTTATTATGATTTTGTTTAGGGCCCTTCTATCAGTGCATAACCTCCATTTTCTATCCTTTTTAGGGGCCAAGACTAAAGGTACAACACAAGGACTAAGACTCTTTTGGATAAGCCCTCTTTCCAACAATTCAGTGACCTATTTTGCAATCTCTGCATACTCCAATGATGTCATTTTGTATGGTGCCTTATTAGGTAGGGATGAGCCCAGTATGAGGTTTATTTGATGACTAATGTCCCTAATGGGAGGGAGGCTAGTGGGCAGGTCACTAGCAGTGACATCTTTATACTTTGGCAGCAATTTTATGGATTCATTTGGTATGGGCTCCTTTTGATCAAACCTAATGTTATCTTTGGGCTTTGAGATTAAGACAAATGGCTCAATATCAGATTCTTTCAAGGTTTTTAACATCTCTTTTTCCCCCATGATGATCATAGTGTGTTCTTTTTTAGTTTTATTATCTGATAGGGGCTTCATAATGAAGGTCTTCCCATCTTTGGTGATGGAGTAGGTGTTCTTCCTACAATGGTGTATGGCATCAACATCAAAATGCTAGGGCCTCTTTAGAAGGATGTGTAAGGAATCCATCTCAACCACATCACAAAGAACTTTGTCCCTAAAATCTGCAATTGACAACTCTATCCATGCTTGTTTTGTTACTAGAGTTTGTTGGCCTTTGGTTAGCCATGAAAGATGATAGGGGCAAGGGTGTGGCTTCTTAGGGAGTTTTAACTTCTGAACCATTTCACAAGATACAAGATTTTTAGTTGAGCCAAAATCTATAAGAAGATTGCATACCTTTCCATGACATTTGATCTTTGTCCTGAAGAGATTCTTCCTTTGTGGAGGTTCTTGGGTTTGTGGTACTTGAAGGAAGACCTACCTCATCATCAAACACACTCCTTCTAGTTCCAAGTCTCTAGCATCAGCATTGTCTTTTTTCTTATCTTCTTGGACAAGTTGTGCTCTCCTCTCACCTTGGTTATTGTTGTTCCTCTTCTTAGGGCATCTTTTTGCATGGTGTCCCATTTGGTTGCAATAAAAACATTTCAATGGTCCATTACTTCTCCCTTAATTTTTCCTTCCTCTATTCAAAGGCCTTCTTCCTCTACAGTTTCCTCTTGAATTAAAGTCACTATTTTCTTTTTCTCCTTGGTGAGGGGTCTTGTTGCTGCTGCAACTATTTTGTCCCTTGTTCCAAGAGTTTCCTTTTCCTCTAAAGTTCTTCCCACTATCATTACTCTTCCCTTTTCCAAAGTCTCATTTTCTTTTCCACTTTTCTTCCACCTTGAGTGCCATTTGATAGCACTTATTATTTGTGGTAGGGAAGTGTAGGCTTAGTTACTCTTGAATGGATACCTTCAAGCCATTCATGTACCTTGCCAAATTCTCTTCCTCATCTTCTGCAATATTGGTCTCCATGCATAGTTTTAGGAACTCTTCAGTATAAGAGCCTACATCCATGTCCTTTTGTTTTAAACTTTTATTCCTCCTATGGAGTTGTACCCCATAGTCCTCAGGTACATATGTTTCTTTGATCAATGCTATCATCCTATTCGATGAATTCATCATATTCTTCCCATTCTTCATTCTCTCTATTTGGATGAAGTTCCACCAAGTTAGGGCTGCTTCCTTTAACTTGGATCTTGCCACCTTTACCCTCTATTTTTTAGGGATGTCCTCACATTCAAAAAATGTTGTTAAAGCCTCTATCCAATCTAGGGCTAGATCAACATTCATCTTGCCATTGAAGACCGACAAATCTATCTTCTCCTCCATGGTTCTCCTCCCCATGGATTT
The DNA here is from genome assembly GCA_027943335.1 of Chamaecyparis obtusa. Taxonomy (NCBI): domain Eukaryota; kingdom Viridiplantae; phylum Streptophyta; class Pinopsida; order Cupressales; family Cupressaceae; genus Chamaecyparis; species Chamaecyparis obtusa. The sequence continues at coordinate 2,043,505 of BSBK01006944.1, read as the reverse complement.
TAAGGCATCTATGAAAGGCCTTTAGTTTTTAGGGATATGTTGATCAGCATCATCCTCCTCTTCTTCACTCCCTTCTTCATTTTCAGACCCATCTTCTTTGTCCTTGTCATCAAGCCTCTTCTCAAGTTCTTGAAGCCTCCTAGTTAAGGCTTTATTTGCAGGCTTTTTCTCTCTCACTATCTTTTCCAATTCACTATTTTTGACCCTTGTAGGGATCTCCTCATTCTTAGGATCAGACATGGCTCTAATACCACTTGATGCAGCAGTGGCAAGCGAAAGCTTTCAAACAGTGAGCAATGGTAAGTTTTCAGTCCTTCAACACCCAAGGTGAAGGGGTCAAGTGTTAAATACCTATCATAGGTATAGTAAAAGGGCTTAGAGAAGGTTATCACAACCCTACTATGCAAGGTAACCTAATCACTAGGCTTACCAAGGTCCTAAGCACCCAAGCACACAAATTCACCGAGAGATCTCTTCAACAAAAGAGTGATAAAACCCCATGAAATGGATACCAAGACTAGGGGCAGCCTAAAAACATTTATCTAGCCTATTTAGATCTTATTATTATAGTTCCAATGGTTCTTTCACTCAAAAGAAACCCATTGTACTAAGTGCTTCACAAACTAGGGGTTTGGCTTGTAGCCTTTCAAAACTAGTGTTTCGAACCTAGATGAAAATCTTTCCAAAAAAAGTATGAATGAAGTTGAGGATCCTAACAACCTTTTGGGACTTATGGAACATATTCAAGCACCAATACTTGGAACCAAATGGAGGTCACTAATTTATCCAAATTTAGGACAGGGCTAATAGGCCTAATTAGGTCTGGTTTGCACTAGAAATGGTTCTTCCTCCAAGCCAATGCCAAAATCAATGATGGGATCTTTTGAGGGCATGTATAAGGGCTCCAAATCCAAAATCTTTGGTCTTGATGAATCCCCAACTGGCTTCTAACATGACTGTCCTAAGTCACTTGGTAGGTGCACATATAGGCCTGTACACCTAGGGCTTTGTTGCAAACACACCTCCCTGCAGAACTCCACCTCTAACCTACATTTTATGAAAGAACATAAAAAAAGGTTTCATTCCACCAAGGGGTATGAGATTCCCATGGTGGAATTGGGTGAAAAGGTCAAGCCCTATCGAAAACCTACTGGAAACCCTCAATCTGGGCAAGAAACCAACAAAATTTGATAACTTTTGATCTAGGGTGAGTTAGATCATGAAACCAACTGCATCTAAAAGTGGATTGGACACACAAAATTCCAAACTCAAAAAATCATGCACACCAGCCCGTACCTATCTATACCAGGGCACTATTCTCAAGGATTTACAGGGAAATGGTTGATATTTTTATTGATAAATTACCAAAATACATCTTCATAGCCTACCACCCACCTATAAGGGCTTATGTAGGCACTCCCAATGGTTATACAACTTTTTTGAACCAACTAGCCATTTTGGAAGTTGTGTTAAGCATAATTGACAACTTTAAGAAAGTTTCTCAAAAGTTGCATGACAACTTTTAGAGCAACTTTTGCCTAATTTGAAAAATTACAAATCTAATGACCAAAATTGGTCCTAACCTTATTTTGATGATCCCTAATGGATCCAAAAATAGAAAAGCATGAAACTACCTATGGCTAGGGTGTTGGATCATTAATGACCATTAGTTAGACCAAGGCCTCATAAAATGCCAATCTTGGAACTATGGTCCTACAAAGAGATTGAATGTCTAACCCTTACCCTAAGCATGACTAGAGGCCTCTAAGGACCTTAGTGTGAAATCATAGGTTCCAAAGGAATTCTTGTTGAATCTAGAGTAGGTGCTCCTGCACCATATCATAACTTGAGGATTGTGGTAATCCCATGAAGGATGTGAAGTTGATTAGTCACTTGTTGAAACATCTTCCTCCTGAATATGCAACTTTTCTTTCAATTTATAATACTCACAAGTTGACCATGGGTAGTGCCTTCACTAAACCTTAATTTGAGTCATTTTTTAGAAATTTTGGTCTTAGAACAATGAAAATTGATGAGCTTGGGGATTCTCAAGTCTTAAAATTCTAAGGAATTAGTGGCTAATAATTGGAATCAAAGGAATCAAGATGGTAAGGTTCTAACAAGAAGAAAAATAAGTGGAAGTCCAAATCATAATCACACACACTTAGATATTCCTCCTCACAACAAGGTAAGTCTTCTCCCAACAATAAGGGGAACAATTCTAAGAAGGAGAAGAAAATTTTTGCATATTTCAAGAAGCCAAATCATGATGAGGATTAATTCCACAAGAAAAAAATTGATGAGTTGTAAAACATAATCAAGAAGTATCATATTGATTTAAGAAGTTCCTATAAGGGAAATGATTCATCACCTTTCACTCCAATGGGTAAAGGGAAAGCATTGGTGGAAATTATAACTAATTTAGAGGAATGGATTATTAATTTAGGTGTGACACATCAAATGGGTGCTAAAAAGGAGTAATTTTCTTCTTTGAAACCATTTAAGGTACCTCACATCTATGTAGGAGATGATACACAAGTGGAAGTTGACACATGCCTTGTTGACACACTCAAATTTACAAAGTAAACTTTGGCATGAAATATTGGGACATATCAGCTATTGGTATCTTCAGCGACTTAGCAACAAGGATATGGTCAAAGGACTACCTCAAGTCAAGTATTCAAAGGGTGTATGTTCAAGTTGTGAAGTGGGAAATCATCCCAAAGAGAAGTTTGACAAGGGTAAATGTCAGAGAGAAACATGTGTTCTTGAGTTAGTTCATAGTGATTTAATGGGCCCATTTTTAGTGCCATCATTTGGAAAGGCTCATTTTGTACTCACCTTCATTGATGAATTTTCATGCTACAATTGGGTCTACTTTCTTGGTCACAAGAGTGAATTGTTTCATAAATTTCTCACCTTCAAGGCTCATGTTGAGAATCAGTCAGGTAAAGCCATCAAGATTCTTGAAACAAAAAATGGAAGGAAATACATGTGAACTCAAGGCTTATAGACTTTTGCATAGTTGAGGGTACATTGATCTTCAACATTTAGTTTCCTACACTCCACAAAAAAATGGTGTTGTAGAAAGGGAGAATAGAACCCTTAAGGGGATATCCACTTATATGATTCATGCTAAGTCTCTTGATCAAGATTTTTGGGTTGAAGCTATATATTGTGCCAATCACATCCAAAATATAATTCCTCATAAATTCTTGGATGGAGTCACTCCTTTTGAGGCTTGGTGTGGTAGAAAACCAGTTGTGAAACATTTTAGAGTCTTTGGTTTTCCATCTTGGGCACACATACCTCCATAGAAATGAAGGGAATTGGAACCAAAAAGTAAGCCTTGCATATTTACTGGTTATCCTGAGACTCTAAAGGCACAAGCTTATGGATCTTGAGACACATGATATCTTCTTTGTGAGGAGTGTTCACTTTGAAGAGAATTGTCCTAGTTTGGATTCTTTAAATCCTCCCTCTTCATCTATTGAGGATAATGATAGTGATGATAGTGACTTGGAAGACAAAACTCCTTCAACCTTGAATCAAAAGCTTCCACCTTCACAGGGTCAAGAAATAGTTGAGGACATTCCTTCTTCATCTTTTTATTCTACTAGACCTTTTTGGGATAGGAAAGATATAGTAATAAGAGGGGAGGGATGATTCAGTACCCACAAAATCTTTCTCTAATTCAAAATCTTCAATAGTAGTGCTTAACTAGCCGATTGAGTTCATTATTGCAACATACATTCAAATAACTTGTAAATATAAAATGCATGTAAACAAAATAATAAAACATTGATGAAAATGTTAACTCATGACTCAATTATTTTGGTTATGCAGAAACCCTTGTTAGAAGATAAAAGCTCCAGTGGGGATGACACCAACAAATTCTTCACTACTATAGTAAATAAAGTATGTCGGTTAAGGCTACAATTGTGATCACTCCAAATAGTTTCACTGGTTTGTCCATCATTTTTATTGAATTCTTTGTAATTTTACCAGCAAGTAGATCCATTTTAATTCTGTGTATTTCTTCCTCATAGGTTCCAAACCTAGTAGCTTGAGGATCCTTAAGCTCTTCTAGGTAAGTGTTAATTGACCTTGATGCCCAGTCAATATTAATCTCATATCCCATTGGAGTTAACCATTTAGTTCTTAGTTCTACTACTTCAATTAGAGTATGGTTGGTATCTACTAGGAAACATATTTCATGTTCATACTCCTCAACCAATTATGTCGGTATCCTACTCCTTGCATTCATCCTATCTTTGAATTGTTCAAAGTAAACATCCATTATGCTCACAAAGTTCTCACCCAAACTTTGTATCATATTATTTATTTGTAGTGTCACTGGCTTGTCAGTTGTCCAATTTTCATTACCGATGGAAGGGAAAAAGTTTTTCACATAAAAGAATATATAAAGTAACAGTGATCCAAACTTACATGCATTTGTTTTTGCTAACTGAATTATTCTCATATTAAATTCAATTTGTTTCAACAACAACTCAGCAAGATCCAATTGAAATCCCTTCTTCACTATTTTGTAAGCAATATCTACTGCTCCACATGGTACACTATTAGGTATGCTTGATTGAAATATTTTTTAACCTATGGAATATGCACTGACCCTAGTTTTGGGATCAATAATAGTATTTATTTTCAAACCTCTACCATCCCATTCTGCTCTAGTAGTTTTCTCCAACTTTGTTCTTAGTGCACTTCTCTATGCTTTCACTTTGTCTATTGTATGGTAGCCTATTACTGCGTGAATGATATCCTTAGTGATTTTCATAGGCTCATCTAACCATAGTTTTACATCATGAAAATGACTCTGAACAATTCTTATACATTCATTCTTAATTACCCTTTGGAAATGTAGGGCATTGATCAAACCCTTAACCTCTAGATGTGTGTGATCATTCTAGATTTTCCTATCAATACTCAACTCTTGAAAAGTAGATTAGAGGTTGAAGTCACGTACGTCTCCAATTTTTCAATGAATTTAGGCACATATTTCCTTGACCTAAAAAACCTTAGGTGGAATACTTGAGAAAGCTTTGGTCTTGTTAGTTTGCAAAGAAACATTAGGGTGAAGTTTGTACTTTAGTTCATTATATGTTGCAGATATAATTTACCTAACATCGTCCTCAATTACAGCCTTAGATTTGTCAACTTTTAATGTAGATACCATTGTTATTCATTTTAGGGTTGCAGGAAATATCAATGCAATAGCTCGGTGATGATATCACTTACTCATAACAATGATGAAACTGCTTAGAATCCTTCAAATCTTTGTTCAGTCACTCTGAAAATCCTTCTTTCAAATTTTCTTTGAAGTCTCTTATCTCTTTATGATCTCAATGTGTAAAATAAGCTATGTCAATTATTTATTTATAGTAATTTTCAAATTCCCACTCAAACATTTTGCAATAAATTCTTGACCTAACATGGCTCAGTAACAATAGTCATGCTCAGTGAATACTATGAAATGTTCGTAGCTCAGTTAACACATAAAAATTTACTCAGTCAATACTACGACTTGGTTATCCTTGCCCATAGTTACCGACTAGAAACTTCTCACTCAGTCTAGCATATACTAACTATAAACACTTAAAGCTCATAACATGTAAAACCATAATGCATCTTAATTCATCTAGATTTGGTATGTGAACACTTTGATATAAGGAACTATATGATAGATATAACCAATTAGAATTAGCAGTTCCATACATACCTTTCCAAATTAGGTGGAGGTGGTGATGTCACCCAATCCAATGGACAAGGTGTTACCAACTACATTACTTAACTTAGCATTATCACTTGATTCTTTTCACCACACAGTGTTTCTTATCCTCATGATATCATAAATTGTATTTCCACTCACATAAGTTTGTGTTTCTAGTGCTTGGTCTCTCCAACATTTACTTAAGTGACCGACCTTGTGATAATGTAAACATGCCATATGAGTGTTTGTCTAGTTGTGAGATCTTCCTCTCTAGTTCTTCCTCATGCAATTAGCTTCTATATGTACATATCTTCCACATTCTATACAACTAACCAATGTGTTGCAATCCCAAGTATAAGCATTACCATGTCTTCTCGGTTGATAGGTCTTGTTTTGCCTTTTTGGTGTCTAGACTTACTTCATCTTTGTTTTTCATTCTTGTGATGTGTGTACATGCATGTTTCAAGTTCAAAAATGTTTCTCCATGTAGGAATTTTTAGGAGTCCCATTCAACTTATATCTTCACTCATGTTCCTGATGTCCATACTTGTTACAACTATAGCAATAACCATTAAACTTAGGAGTGGTTTTAGGATTACATTTTTCTTTCCTCCTACAAACATTTGATGTGTGGTCCAATTTACCACAATGATAGCATGATAGTTTCTTAGAACTTTGATTCATGTAGGAATTCATATGTTTAGCTTGTTTAGATGATTATCCTTTCTCGGTGTAGCCTACTCCAGTAGTACTTCCAAGTCCTCTTTGACTGATCAGAAATTCATCATTTTTCTTGGAACTGTCTTCAGCTTTCTTAATCATTTCATTATGATGTTTCTGCATTTTTACTTCATTTTTCAGTCTTTCATTTTCTTCTCAGAGTTCAACGATGTCTTCTAGTTTCCTTCTAAGGTCACTATTTACTCAGTTGACTTCTTGACTTATAACAACCATTTGATTAGAGATTTAAAAATGATGCTCAGTAAGTCTCAGTATCTCAGATTCTTTCTCTTGTATTTTCTCAGTCATATGTCTTTTGTCTTCAATAGCCAATTTACTCTCTTGTTCATCTTGTCTAGCATTGTTCATGACATCAATCATTCTCACCATTTGTTCTTCTTGTCTGATCTACAGGGCTTTAACTTGTTCAGTAAGAGAGATTTTTTCTTAGATAAATTAGATATTCCTCCCTCAGATATGTCAGAGATACTGCTTGAACTAGATCTAATATTCTCAAATGGGTCATAAATTTCTTCCTTATTATAATTAGTTTTACTATACCAAATAGTCATATCCTTTCTTTGAACCACTAAATTGTTCAATTCATGCCTTTCTTGCTTGTATTGTTCAATGATGATTTGCATCTGAATCTTTTGATTTTCAATTGTCTTGTCTAACCTACATCTCTCCATCGTGTGATCTTTCCTCTTTTGTGGTTAAACTTCCAAAAAAGAGATCTAGCTCTGATACCAATTATTGGAATAGGAACGATATAGTACTGAGAGGGGAGGGGTGAATTAGTACCCACAAAAACTTTCTATCATTGACAATCTGCAATATTAGTGCTTAACTAACCGACTGAGTTCATTGTTGCAACATACATTCAAATAACTTGTAAATATAAAATGCATGTAAATAAAACAATAAAACATTCATGAAAATGTTAAGCCATGACTCAACTATTTTGGTTACACATAAACCCTTGTTAGAAGGTAAAAACTGCGGTGGGGATGACACCCAAAAATTCTTCATTAATTCAATAAATAAAGTATGCAAGTTAAGGCTACAATTGTGATCACTTTTGATGATTTTACCCTGTTAAGAGTAACATAAGATCAATTAGATCTACCTTTTGAAATCATTTTAACAACACCTAATAAGTGTGCACTTGGTTAGGAGATTTACAATAGACGTTTAAGTCTACACTATTAAGAGATTTACAATCCTACTACAATGGTTAAATTGATAACATAAACTATCTATAAATGATAACTTATTCTTCTCTGAATCAGATCTATGAAATACTAAGTAGATTTCACCTTGATGTGTAGAATATTACTCTCTATCTTGCTCAGTAGCCTTGTAGGTTTTTGATAAACTGATACTATTTCTGATAACTTTTCATTCATGCAAACCCTCGTCTGATTACTCATGTCCTGTATGCATCTACTACTTCATGACCTCCTTATCATGTATATGTCAAAATGACATCTATTACAATTATATGAAAAAATATTTTGGTTTTCAATATCTTAGAAAACCTAAGATATACGGTGTACAAAAATAACCTAGATCTAACTGTTACATAGGAATCATCATAGAATTAAATGATTAAATCTATAATAAATGTTTCTTGATCTTGGTAAAACATTTGTATATATGTGTAAACCATTTTCATGGAGATATGTTCCATTGTTGATTACTATGTCATTTCTTGAATAACTCGGTAAACATGCTCAGTTAAACCTATATTCTGATAGCTTGATATTCTACCTTGTGAGTGCTTAATGTGAAGGCTTTATAAGTTCAACTGACTAACTTGTTTTAATTCTTATTCCAACCTTTACCAACTCAAGAATAACTTAGATTACCGAATGAACTATTTTGATACTAATGAAAATACTTAATGCTCAAATAGAGATAACAGACCTTGTTGGGCACAAAAAACATTTGATTCAGCAAGTTCAAGATTATGGGGAATCCATTAGACACTAGGAGGACAAGGTCATGACACAACTCATTTCCACATGCTTATAATGCAATTTCTTCAGATCCATAAACATTTAACATAACTTCGAGGGCTCCTGAGTGAGACAGAGCTATGGAGGATGATTATAACTCTTTGATGAAGAAAAAAACATGGGACTTAGTTCCTCTTCCTAAGGTAAGCAAGGTGGTTCAATGTAAGTGGATCTATCAGACCAACTTTGCAACAAATGAAAGTGTGGATAAGTATAAGGCTATAATTGTTGCAAAAGGTTTCTCTTAGGTTCCTGGTGTTGACTATATCAAGACCTTTGTACCTATAGCGAATATCAAATCCATTTGTTTGACACTTTATATTATTGAAAAACTCATGGTTTGGTTTTACATTAGATGGATGTAATGAGGGAATTTATACATGGGGATCTTCACAAGGAGATTTACATGGATCAACCATGGGGATTCATCCAGGATACTTCTATGCTTTTCAGGTTAAGGAAATCTATCTATGGCCTAAAACAAGCTGCTAGGACTTGGTATGCCCAGATGGATTCCTATCTTCTCCCAACAAGGTTCACCTATTGTCATTCAGATTTCAATGTCTACATTCTTTGGAAAGATGACTCACACTTGATACTTGTGTTTTATGTTGATGAATTGATCATTATAGGGAGTACTTCATCCATCATTGGCAGAGTCAAGTCTTCTTTGAATGATATATTTTCTATGATAGACTTGGGTTTACTTCACTATTTTTTTTCTATTGAGATCACACAATCCTTAGTAGGGATAACACTTTCTCAGCCCAAGTATGCCATTGATTTACTTGCTCAATTTCACATGAGTGATTATAAGGATCCACCCACTCCCTCTCTTTAAGGTGTAAAGTTAGAGGATAAGTTTTCTATACCATTTTTTGATACTACATTGTATAATTAACTTGTTGGAAGTATCATCTACTTGACACATACACACTCTGACATATCCTTTGTAGTTGGCATGGTTTCTCACTTCATGCAAGATCCACATGAGCTTCATTGGAAGGATTCAAAATATATATTACACTACATACAAGGTACACATACACATGGGATTCACTATGCAATAGGTATAGGACTCGATTTAGTTAGATATATAGACTCAAATGGGGCATGTGATCTTGATGGTCACAAGTCTACTTTAGGTTACATGTTTCATCTTGGTTCAGGCCCAATTTATTTTCATACTAAGAAGAAGCATGCTACTTCTCTCTCTTTGATTGAGGCTATGTATCAAGGGGTTGTTAATGCACCTACATAGGCTATTTGGCTTCAACATATCATTAAAGAGTTTTGTTTCATTATTCCATGACCTACATTCATTCATTGTGATAATCAAAGTTCTATAGAGATCTCAAGACATCTGGTCCAACATCACTAGACCAAATTTTTATCTCTATTTGAGCATTAGATGTTTTCATTAGTATCAAATTGGATCAGTTGAGTATCTATGCTAATCATTTGGTAAAAGGAAGAACTTCAAGCTACAATATACTAGTCGGTTAAACAAACAAGCCTTCATAGAAAGTATTCATGAGGAAGTACCGAGAACTAAATGGAAATAGGTTTTACTGAGCATCAGAGTATACTGCACACTAAGTGTTAGTAAACACTGAGCAGACTAGGCACCGAGTAGCAATATATTCACCAAGTAGGAAAGACTATGTAACTGAGAAATTTAGGAAATGACATAGTAGTCAGTAATGACACATCTACATATGTAAATGGTTACATAGGGTCATAAAATTTTTTACCAAGATCAAGGATTATTTACTATAGATGTAATCATTAAATGAAATGATGATTCCTATGTAAAGCTAGATCTTGGTCAATTTTGTACACTATAGATCTTAGCTTTTTCCTAAGAAGTTGTAAACCTAATTAGGTCATGGAAATCATAGCAGTTTTCTATATATTTGTAATTCATGTCATTTTGACATAAGGGTGAAAAGGACAAGCAAGAAAATCAAGAAGAAGATCTTGAAGTAGTAGCCACCTTCAAGAAATCATAATTCAGACATGGTTTGCATGTATGAGCAGTGATCAAAGATACAAATTTAGTTTATTCAAAAATAGAAAAGGCTACCGAGTAGAATAGAGGACATATTGCTACACATAGAGGTGATTTCATTTAGTATATCATACATCTGATTTAGACAAAGTATAGTTGTCATTTACAGATACTTTCTATTATTTTCTTATCATTGTAACAAAGTTAGTAAAATCTCCTAACATAGTAGACTTAACAGTTTGTTTGTAAATCTCTTAACTGAGTACACACTCAATTAGTTTTATTTAAATCCTTTAACATGGTAGATCTACTTGATTTGATTGTTACTCCTAATAGGGTAAGATCACTGGAAGTGATCACAACTTGTAGCCTTAACTGACATACTTTATTATCTGTAGTAGTGAATAATTTGTGGGTGTCATCCCCACCATAGTTTTTACCTTCTAACAAGGGTTTATGTGTAACCAAAATAATTTTGTTATGTGATTTATTTATTGTTTGTTTTCATGCACTTTACATTTACCAAGTTAATTTAATGAATGTTGAAAACAATGGATTCAAGTGGATAGATTAGATACTACTATTTGCAGATTGAGTATTCAGTTAAACATTTTTGAGGGCACTGATTCACCCCTCCCCTCTTAGTCCCTTATTTCTCCATTCCAACAATTGGTATTAGATCTAGATCTCTTATTGGAAGGTTTAACCACTAATGAGGAAAGATCTAAACATGGACAGATACAAGTTGGAGAAGACTATAGAGAATCAAAAGATTTAGATGCAGATCCTTTTTTAGAAATACAAGCAAGATAAGGATGAGTTGAAAAAGTTACAAGTTCAAATAAAGGACATGACTATTTGGAAATGTGAGACTAACTATCATGAAGAAGATATTGATGAACCATTTGAGAATATTGGATCCAGCTCAGGCAGTATTTTTGACACTTATGAAAGTGCAATTTATGATTTATTTGAGAAAAATCTTCATTTGACTGAACAAGTGAAAGCCCTGGAGATAGGTCAAGAAACACAAATGGTAAGAATGATTAATGTGATGAATAATTCTAGACAAGCTAAACAAGAGAGAAATTTGGTTGTTGAAGACAAAAGAAAAATGATTGAATAGTTGCAAGTGAAGGAATATAAGATACTGAGACTTACTGAGCATCACTTTGAAATATCCAATCGGATGATTGTTGTAAGCCAGGAGATCAACCACATAAATAACAAGTTATCAATAGAACTTGAAGACATTGGAGTACTCAGGGAAGAAAATGAAAAATTGAGAAATGAAGGGAAGATGCAAGAGAAACATTATGAGAAGATGAAAAAGGTTGAAGATAGTTCCAAGAAAATTGATGATTTTATGATTAGTCAAAGAGGACTTGGAAGTACTACTGGATTAGGATACACTAAGAAAGGAGAATCATCTAAGAAAGATGAACAAATGAATAAAAAAAAGAGTCAAAGACCTAAGACACTAATGTGCTATCACTATGGTAAATTGGGCCACACTTCACATGTTTGCAAGAGGAAAGCACAAGGTAAACCTAAAATCACCCCTAGATTTAATGGTCATTGTTATAGTTGTAACAAGTTTGGACATCAAGCATATGAATGTAGCTCTAATTTTAATAGGACTCCTAAAAAAACTTACATGGAGAAAAACTATCACACTTGCAACATGCATGGACACTCGCAAGAATGTAGAACAAAGATGAAGCAAGTCTAGACATCAAAAGGATAGAATGAAACCTATCAACCAAGAAGACAAGGTAATGATTACAATTGGGATTATAACACATGGGTTAACTGGACAACATGAGGAAGGTATGGACATATTGTAGCTAATTTTAGGAGGAAGAGATGGGCTGGAAAATCTTCAAGCTGGACAAGAACTGGTATGGCATGTTTACACTGTCACAAAGTCGGTCACCTAAGTAAAGATTGCAGAGATTGAGCACTAGAAACACAAGTTTTTGAAAATGGAAATACAATATTAGATATCATGAGAATAAGAAACACTATGTGGAGAAAAGGAATCGAGTGATAATGTTAAGTCAAGAAATGAAGTCGGTGAATCCTTGTCCATTGCATTGGGTGACATCAACACCTCCATCTAAGATGAAAAAGGTATGTATGGAACTGATAATTCAAGATGATCACATTTTTCATATAGTTCCTTATGTTAGATGTGCACATACCAAATCCACATCAACTGAGATGCATTATGGCTTTACAAGTTTTGAACATTAAATTATTCATAGTTGGTATATGTAAGATCGATTGAGAAGTTACTAGTCGGTGACTACTATGCAAGGTTAACCAAGTATCAATATTAATCAAGTGAAAAGTTACATGTTAACCAAGATATTGGTATTTTGTGGTACATATAGAGTTTGACAATTATAGTCGAGCTGTGATTAGGTCAAGAATTTATTACAAAAGTTTTGAGTGGGAATTTGAAAAAGCTATAAATATGCAATGAACTTAGTTCATTTTTCACCAGCGTTTACAAAGAGTGAAGAGTTTCCAGAAGTGATTTTCATGAAAAGGATTTATAGAGTATTTGAGCATAGTTTCAAAGTCTTCTGAGTGATTTCATTGACATTTTTGAGTAAGTACTATTATCACCAAGTTGTTCATTTGTACTTATCAAAACCCTAAATCAAGAGATCATGGCATCTGCATCAAAGATAAACAAATCTAAGTTTTCAGAGGAGGAAGAAGTTAATCTTATAATTTATACAACATGTAATGAGCCCAAATACAAACTTCATCCAAAAGTTGCATCATAAATTGACCAAATGAGATCTTTCTCAAGCATACTACCTAGGGTTTTACTGGTTGAGGATGTGCGGTCGTACATCTATTTCAAGATAGGAGAAATTGGTGATTTTTAAATGTATGCAGCCTATCAGAGGTTATGTGGGGAAGATGGAAAACTGAAATCCGATCATGAGAAACTAGAAGTAAAAGGAATGGTGAATGCCCTATATTTTCTGAGAGACTTCAAGAACAAATGGATTAGGGTTGTTCTTAGTTAGTTCCATGATGGGAAGTTTTGGTTGGATGAGCCCATTAAAATCACTAAGAACATGATTCATGTTGTCACTTGGTATCCTACAAATGACAAGAAAAAATCACTTTGTAGTGCATCAAGGGCTGAAATGGAAAAGAACATGGGAGTTGAGTGGGACGATCGAGCTATGAAGATCATCACAATCAAATACCCAAAGGTAAAATTCATACCTCATGTCATCAGTTACATGATCTATCAATCAAGAAGATTGAAAAGTGTACCATGTGGAGCCATTGACATAGACTTCAGAATGGTCAAGAAAGTTTTTCAATTGGACCTCACTGAGCTTCTTTTGAAGTAGATTGAAGAGAACATAAAGACAGTCTAGTCGGAAAAGTCAAATACATGTAAGTTTGGATCCTTGCTAGTTTGCATCTTCTTTTATGTGAAAAGATTTTTCCCATCAATCAGTAATGTGGAATGGTCAACTGAAAAGCAAGTTACAGTTCAAATTACAAATTTGATTAAGAACTTGGGAGATAATTTTAAGAGTTTTGTAGATAACTATTTTGAGTAATTCAAAGGTACAATGATTTCTTAGAGAAAAATTCCAAGGCAACTAGTTGAAGACAATGAACAAGAAATTTATTTTCTAGTTGACACTGACCATACATTCATTAAGGCTATGGAGCCAAGGAAAAAATGGTTAGCCCCCATGGGATATGAAATAAATATTGATTCTTCTTCCAAATCAATAAAGGCTTTATTGGCTGAGCCTAAGGATCCTAAAGAAGATAGGTTTTCAACTTATGAAGAGGCCAAGACAAGAATTAAAACATGCCTAGTCATCAGTAAAATAAGAAAGAAGTCACAAAAAAATGATGCAAAATCTAGTTAATAAATTTGGTGATAATACTAGATCATGTGAGAGTATACTAGTTGAGGTAGCAACTGAAGGTCAGTTACTTTTTTCTAACAAACCATATGATAGTGAAGAAACTAAGTCAGATAATGATGTAGATCCTACACCGATTTCTCCTTCCCCCACTCTAAAGAAGAAGTAGTTAGAAGTGTAGACAAGGGAATGTACATGGTCAACAACTATAGCTTCACCTCCACCAAAGAAGGGAGTTGCAAAGATAACTAAGCCAACATCAGCAACACTGACAAAGACCTACAAAAAGAGAGGTACTAAATCTTCTATAGAGGACCCTAAGAAAAGAAGGAAGCTAATTAGAGGGAAATATGATATATATGATGATGAAGATGATAATGATAAATTTAAAATTGTTGTAAATAAGAGTCAATCAATTGATGAGGTGCTAAAGAAATAATTGAAAATGGAAGATTAAGTGATCCTAAAATTGGTCAGTTTGAACACTTGTCAACTGAAGACTTGAACAAAATTGAAGAGGCTATCATCTAGATGATGATTAGATTCAAGAGGGTACCAATTGAATTTTCCAAGTATTTAACCAAAGCATTAGAAGAAATAATTTTATAAAAATGGACATATGCCTTGAATTCAAAGAAAATAATGAGCGAACAATCCCTAGTTTTGGCAATACCAACATTAACAATTCCTAAAATTGAGGAATTAATGAATAAGTATTCAACTAGATTTTGAGTGAAGAATTGGGCACTATAGATACTTGATGAGAATTTGGTAGACATAGATGAGAATAGTCAACTCATCTGGACTTCAATTATACAAGCCCACAGAGAGTCAAAAAAGATGGCCTTAGCCATTATTCCCGAGAAGAAACTTAAGAGAAAAGGTAAGGGAATTCATACTAATGATGAAGACTTGGCACCAAAGCATAGAATTGATATATTAGATACTGAGGTACCTCATATAAAAAATGCCACCAAGGAGATGAGCTTATGTAGGATACACCAGATTGAGTAAAATACAAGGGATTGATAATAATGCACTTGATGTACTCATTGAGGACATCACAAATGGTGATCATGATGACATCAGAAATGATGAGGATGTCACCATTGCTAGAGCTCAAAAACAAGAAGAGGGAACCAAAACTGAGCCAATAGTAAGCTCTGTATCAGGTGATCTTCCTATCCTAGTGGAAGAAGTTAAAATTATTTCTAAGGAGGAATTAGAAGGCTAAATCCCTGAGCAATCGAAGGATACAGCATGAGAACAAGGAACAAGCACACCTGTAGAGATAGAAAATCCTAATTTAAAAAGAGGCAGATACATAGGAACAAGATGACCCTTAGCATACCAAGACAGCACCACCAGCCACTACATCTGAAGCTCCATCTCAATCAACTAACACATAGGTTACCAAGGAGAAAAAGAAGGAAGATAATGTGTCTACCAGGTAAGAAATACTGAGTGTAGAGATAAAGGATATCATTCCTTTTGTTAAGAATTCACCCCAAGAGCCTAAAAAGAAGAAGAAAAAGAATGACAAAGGGTCGGTCACACTTGAAGAAGTCATTGAAATACCTAACTATGACCCAAGAAATTTGGACCTTGAGGAATTAATAAAATATGGGGAGCTATGCAAAAGGAAGGTAGCTTAGGAGAAGTTGAGGAAAGAGTGCAAGAACAAATAGATTCTTGAAGATGTGCAAGACATCTTGTAGAAATTTGTACCTGAGGTCTAGATCAATGAAGAAACACCTATAATGGACCAACTTACCACTCTTGAACAAGAAATAAATGCCCTAGACATTGATGCTGAAAAGAGACTTGAAGAAAGGGAAGAATCTAAGATTTAGGATAAATTGGCAGAAAAGATCAGCCAAGAAGTGGCAATAAACAAAGTAAAGTTTTCTAAGGTAATCACCAATCTCCAATCTATTACTCAAAAAATAATTTAGATGTTAGTTAAGCTATGCACTATGGAGAGTTTTACTATTGAGGTCAATGAAAAGATTAACAAGTTGGATACCAAAATCCAAGCCAGTGAAAATGCCTCCTTAACCGAGCCAGATGCTTTTCATCAGAATATACCAAAGTACAAGAAATTTGGTGGTTAAGAGAAGATTTGAGGAAGTACGAGGATAAGATAAGTGACCAAGTCACCGAGCTATAGGCAGAGCTGCTTCCCCACCTAAAAATCATTGAGTGACATATTGTCAAGGAAAAAGCCTTAGTTGTAACACCAAAAATTTTAGTGTTGTAGAATATCTTTGACATGCATGCACAAGTCGGTCTTGAGGAAATTTCTCTCACCAACTTGAAAGAGGAATGGGAAAACCTCTTAGATTCTCTCATGAAAATGCACAAGAACATTTTTGACAGGATGTAAGTACACACTTTTATTTATGGAATTAATCTCAAAAAGGGGGAAATATAATGGATATTCCAATTGTATAAATATATGCTAAGTGTACTACATACATACCAGGAGCATGCACCGAGGGGGACTTTTGAGTAATTTTTTTCATGTATATATGAAGTAAGGATAGTAGTTTGAGATATATCAACTTATATACATTACAAGTTTTGATACTAATGCCAAAGGGGGAGATTGTTATCTCTAATTGAGCATTAGATGTTTTTATTAGTATCAAACTGGATTAGTTGATTATCTATGTTGATTAGTCAGTAAAAGGAAGAACTTCAAGCTATAATATACTAGTCGGTTAAACAAAAAATCCTTCATACCAAGTAGTCATGAGGCAATACAAAGAACTAAATGGAAATAGGTTTTATTGAGCATCAGAGTATACCGTGCCCCAAGCATCATTAAATACTAAGCATATTGGGAACTGAGCACTAGTATATTCACTGAGCAGGAAAGGCTATGTTTACCAAGCAATTCAAGAAATGACATGGTAATCAGTAATGGCACATCTACCTATGTAAATGGTTACACGGATTCATAAAACATTTTACCAAGATCAAGGATTATTTATTGTAGATGTAATCATTAAATGAAATGATGATTCCTATGTAAAGCTAGATCTAGGTCAATTTTTTACACCGTAGATCATAGGTTTTTCCTAAGAAGTTGTAAACCTAATTAGGTCATGGAAATCATAAAATTTTTCTATATATTTCTAACTCATGTAATTTTGACATAAGGGAAAAATAGACAAGAAAGAAAATCAAGAAGAAGATCTTGAAGTAGTAGCCACCTTCAAGATATCAAAATTAAGACATGGTTTGTATGTATGAGAAGTGATCAGAGATAAAAATTTAGTTTATTTAGAAAAAGACAACGCAACCAAGAAGAACATAGGACATATTACTACACATAGAGGTGATATTCATTTAGTATATCATAGATATGATTTGGATAAAGTATAGTTGTCATTGATAGATACTTTCTATTATTTTGTTATCATTGTAATAAAGTTAGTAAAATGTCCTAATAGAGTAGACTTAACTGTCTGTTTGTAAATCTCTTAACCAAGTACACACTCAAGTAGTGTTCTTTAAATCCTTTAATAGGGTAGATCTAGTCGATCTGATTATTACTCCTAATAAGGTAAGATTACCAGGAGTGATCACAACTTATAGCCTTAACTGTCATACTTTATTATCTGCAGTAGTGAAGAATTTTTGGGTGTCATCCCCACTGCATTTTTTACCTTCTAACAAGGGTTTCTTCATAACCAAAATACTCGTGTTATGTGATTGATTTATTGGTTTTTTTTCATGCATTTTACATTTTCCAAGTCAATTGAATGAATTTTGCAAACAATGGATTCAATTGGATAGATTAGAGACTACTATTTGTAGATTGAGTATTCAGTTAAAAGTTTTTGAGGGCACTAATTAACCCCTCCCCTCTTAGTCCCTTATATTTCCATTCCAACACAAACATATTGAGGTTCATATGCACTTCATCAAAGAGCTTGTTGGGTGTTCCCTTTGATCTTCAACTTGCAAATTTATACTTTGATGGATAACTTTAATATAGCTTTGACTCTATCACCACTCCAAAGTCTACAAGGAAGAGGGCCAATTAACAAGGATCAATAAGGAGATTCTCCTACACTTTGAGCCTTAATGCTTAGGTGGGTGTACCCTTGATTCACTTCTTCAAAGGAATCTGAAATATTATACAACTATATCCTTTACTAACTGATTAAAGGTTTTATCATTTAAATGTATGTGTGTGATTGATGATGATGGACTGCTTTGAGAGAATGGACCAGTGCCTTAACCAGGGCATAGAGTCACTCACCAACATATATCAATTGAACCCTAACTTAAAAAAACTTGAATTTAGGATAAGTGCTTTGCCTATTATCCCTCTCCCTCACACATCAGGAAATCAAATCCTTATCTAGCCATGAATTCACTGAAACTACTGAAAAGACTTTAATCCTAACTTTGTTAGGAACTCAAAGATAATCTCAAAATATTCTTTGTTTACCATATGATAACCCACTTTGTGGAATTAACATATATGAGCTCAAGAACAAAATAAGAAGACATACACAAACATGAGATTGGAATCCAAAAGTATTCTCATTAAAATTTTCAAAATCAATACATTATCAAACAACAAAATGCCATAGAAACAGACCCAAAATCTAGGCTCTCCTTGATCAGTATAATACCATCAACAACCAGGGACCAAAAAAAGTTTTGTAACCCTCACTAAGTCAAAAATGGTACCACTTATACCCCTAGTCACCTTGGAATCCTCAAAGAAGATGCATCAAGCTTTAGGTGACTAGGGTTAGGGTTTCAACTACCCAACCAATCAAAAATTACATCAGAAGTTATTGCAGGGGAAGAAACACAAGCAACCCGAAGAAAATGAATCTCAAATAGATTTGCAATCATTAAAATCTACGAGAATAGTACAAAATAGAAAGGAAATGCCATGAAAACCAGTTAAATCGGCCACCTGCAAACACACCTCGAGCATAAAGAACATGGTACAAACCCCTACAGATGATCATGGAGCACCCTGGATCACATTGCACTAGCAAGCACCACCAAACAAATCAAATCTGGCCATGAAAGCATTCAATTCTAGTTCTTTCTGTCACTAAGAAACCCTCAAAAATTTGAATTTGAAAAACAATGGTCATTTCCAAGTGCCAATAGCAAATCGGTAGTCGACATTTAAATCTGAGCTATCTTTAAGTCATGACCGTCAGATCTTCCCTTTTCATGGGCTTTATGTCTTTAACCCATCTAGATACCTCAGGTTAACCCTAGCAAACATGCGACAAAGCATTTTCCTATTTGCGCAATGAAAAACTTAACCCACCTTTAACTCCGTGACTTAGCAAACAAAGGAAAATCTAACTCATCTCATCTACATCTGGCAAACTAGTGACAAAAGGTTTTTCACCAGTTCGCAAAACATTTTAAGTCACCGCTAAAATATTTAGTGATTGTGTGACCTTCCTTCACTAAACCACCAAAAGATTTGGAGCACTGCCACTTTTCCTTACAAATGAGCAAAAACCCTTGAAACTTGTCAGACAGTGAAAACTTTATCCAAACTAGCAAAAAACCAAGAAACCTTACTGGGCCCGCATCAAGAAGATCGACTGTTGTCTCATCTTCGCATAGACTTCCAAGATTCTTCTAGATCATAAGAAAACTATTGAATGAAGAATCTTACCCTGTCCTGACAACCCTCTGACACCGAAAGAGATCAACAGCTATCTTAAATTCGCATGTGTCAAAGAAAACCCATCAGATTACACACCGACCATTGATGTACTGAAAGTGTCAGATCCCATTGAACCTCAAAAAACCTAGCCCCACTGACAACATGCCCAGTCACACAACGTGGACCAATCAGATAATAACAAATTAGCACACCATGGCACATAAAAACCATCTGGCAATTGGACCCACCCTTATACTGCCGCCTAAGAATAAAGAGAATCAATGATTGTCGTAAGATTGCAAGCCTCTAACAAAACCTTTGTGCTTTCATGACAACCATTGGATGAAGATGGTGTTAGAGCTAGGCCCAGGAAAGTTTAAGTCAAAACATTATGAAATATTAAAGCGCAGGACTTAGGCTTAGGGAAATATTAGGTGCTGAGGACTATAGGAAAAATTAAAGGCCACCGGGGGTAAAAACTTAGGAAAAGTTAAAGTGGGGGCCAACCAAAAATATAAAGCATGTGCACACAAAGGTTTTTAAGTGGCTCGAAAAAGTAACTTTAAAATAGAACAGGGCTAGGGCATTACAAAGGGTACTTTGAATGTAACAGCTAGTTTTTTGAATATTTTTCTTAGGGCTTTAGCCAGAGACATGAAAAATGATAGAGACTAGGGGAAAGATAATGAAGCCATAACTTTTTTTGCACATGCTAATAGAGCTAATATAGGAGTGGGTCATTGAGATGCAGTATTGTACTATAACATAGTAGGCTACAGACATCTTCACCAAACCCTTCACTAAGATAAAGTATCTTCAGTTGCCAGCTCACTTGGGGGTGCAAGATATTTCTTTAGGGAGGGTCATTAGACTTCTCTATTCTCTCTTATGGGGGAGATATTTTCCTCACATGAGGTCTTCTCTCTCATTTTCTATTATTGTACTTATCTATCTTTTGGGGGAAGGGTTTTTCCCTTGAGGTTTTCCATCTTTCTATGCTTTATGAGAGATTGCATTGCATATCTTCTGCACTTATGGTTTGTATATGGGTACCTAACATGGCCTATTAGTTGGGATCCATTTTGCATTTTTATATATCATTGTGAGCTTAAGTGCATTTTAACTTAGTTTCATTTAAGGGGGGGTGTTGGTGTAATTAAGTATTTACTAATTACAGTTTACTTAGATTTACATATGATAATGAATTTGCATATTAGTTGTCATTGAGACACCAAGGAGTTTGCATTTCATTTTAGCACATAGTGTAGGAGAATTTTCAATTTAGGTGGTGATAGTTTTCATCTCATACCTCTTTGTGTGTGAGATCCACCTTTAGTGCTCTTATCACATTATGATCCTCTCATTTTTGCACATGTTCCACATACTTTGATGTATAATGGAGGATGATCCACCTTTGGTGGACATGTGATTACACATACTATGATTGATAGATTATCACTTGCATATCTTCTAGTTATCATACATTGCCTATATATTCATGAACATCTACATTGTATTCATCTATTATCCATTATCATTTGATCATTATTGATTTATTCATTTGATCATATTATCTTGTCTCTCTTATTTATGCTATCTCTTGAGCTTCAAGATCTTGGCATTACATTCATTGCCTTAGGCAAATTCTCACAATTATCAGTGTGAATTCTGTTTCGTTAAAAATATTGAATTAAGCCTTAAATTCAATGAATCTATTCATTTTTCTACTTTGAATAGGACAAATATTATGTACTTCACCCTGAATATTTTTTCTAATACTCAAACCTTGAGCATGTTTTATGTCAGTAAAAGTAAATTCATATTTATTTATTTAGGGAAACCACCATAGATGTTGGATTTAGGAGAAATCAACCCAAAAAGTATACTACAAAAGTTTACGAATTAGAATTGACATTATTAGTTTAGAATATACTTATCAATTTTATAGGACATCAGAAGGAATTAATAAATTTAGAGTTCAAAAACAATCATTGTGTTGTTGCTATCAATACTCTACAGCTAGACATGGTACCAATTTCATGCAAAGAAAAATTCAACAACCTTCATAAAAATCTTCACTAGTTTTCTTCACGTGGAAGATTTGAAACAATGTATGAAAAGGAAAGGAGAGGTCCTTTTATAATTCAAGACACCATTCATATGCTTTTGGGTTTACATATGGTGACAATGATATAGGACTATCTACAAATGAGGTATGCATACCCTATAATCTTATGGTATTTGAACTTGTGACATTTCTTTCAAGAGTACAAGTTCTCTTGTACTGCATATCCATGAAAGTAGAATATGGATATGAAAATTGTCAAACTATGTGATAGAGTGCTTCATTGAGTTGAGTTGTGATTTCAATTTAGAAGACAAATTTGATGCTTTAATTTTAATTTTAATTTTATTATTATTATAATAAAATAATATAAAAATTATCAATTTGTATATTATTGTATTTATTCATTAATATTATTTTCTTATAATCATAAGATTAATTCTAACTCTAATTTTTAAACTAATCCTAATCACAATTGTAACCCTTTCCTTTACCCTAACTTTGATGTAATGTCTAAGCATAATTCTTACCTTGATGCTTGACGCTAAACCCTAACTATGACTATAAACTTAACCCTAACTATAATCATTAACCCTAACCCTAATCTTAATATCAAACATAAAGAAAACCCTAAACCTAATGCCAACTCTAACTATAACATAAATGCTAACCATAATGCTAAACCTAACCAAAAATGTCACCCTGGTCATAAGAGTAAACCTAAACATGGTATAAGATTAGGACTATGTTTTGCCTTTTTTTTCCACCCACCTCTTTTTGTCTCTATTTATTTTGTCTCACATTTTTATTTTCATTCCCATTCATTTTTCATCTTGTTGGGTATATTATTAGGTTTCTGAGGTTTTTGTTCAAAAATTCTAGTTTAGTCTCCCTACAAGTGCCTTTGTGTAGTCTAGGGTTCTAAAATTCATCAAATTGGCCATGATTATGCTTGTAAACCTTCACCTTAGGTCCTTTAGCCTTTGGTAGGTTTAAATTTTCATGAAACCCTTGAGTTTTCCCTAATTCTTATGTTTTGTCATTACCTTTTTGGCTACTTAAGTGTCTTAACTATGCAGGTGATTGTTTCCCTCTACTTGTTCGTTGAATTGCTTAGTAATATTTCATATATCTTTTTCATTCAGTGAATTGGCAAGTGTGTTGAGCCTTTTTCATGTTTCATGTTAAGTCACTAGTTCTATGAGTCTTGCCATGGTTATTAAAATCATTAAGTGAATTAGTGAATAAGTGATCTCTTGTTCGCTTGTTTCTTGGCGGTTTCCTATTACCTTTCAATGACCTGGCATGGTGGTTTTCTCCTATTCTCATAATCAAGTGGTCAAGTTCTAAGTTATTCAATGATCTAGCTAGGGCCATTGATTATCTGCAAGATCAACTATAATGTTATAATCTCCAAATGTTTGGGTCCTACATGAGACAATTCAGTGACTCAGTGACGGTGCTTTAAATTTGTGATCCTCTAAGTTTGGCAGCTCTGATGTTCTGGCTTAGCAGAATTGATAAAGATGGTGTTAGCTCTTTTTCATGTAGAATCACCAATATAGTTTTCAAACTTGACTCTCGGGTTCTCAACTTCAAATTCTTATAGGGAAGAGGCTAATTGATAAGGACCAAGTCCTTCTTCTACTTCGGGCTCCAAAGACCTAGGTGGGTGTACCTATCTTTAGACTCACTGCTTCACAATGAAATCCTATAGTGGATCAAAGGTTCTAGAAATGATTTACTAATACCTCTTGCTACAACTGATGCAGAACTTAGAAATCCAATCCATGATATTAACAAAAGTAAACACTCATTGCAGAAAAATGGCAAGTGTGACAAGGATAAACTCCTTCTTTTCAAGCTTTAAACTCAGGTAGGTTAACCCATGTCAGATCTACTTCCTAAAAGGATCACAACATTATTTTATATCCTTGATACAAACATTATCTTCTTAGTCGTTCAAACATACACGAAAGTAAATTATTATTTAAGTTTTGTTGATGATGAGATCCCTGCAAATCGAGGATAGACCAGTGCCTTATCTTTAGGTATAGAGTCAAACAATGAAACATATATTTACAGAAATCTTCTAAATGAAACACAAACAAATCCCAGATGAAATGCCTTACAATTCATCCTCTCTTAAACACATTTGATCATCAAATTCTTGCCAAGTTCCTAAGCTCTCAGAAATTAACCTAAAGACATTACCCTTTCCTTGAAAGGAGCTAGAGATTAAAATCACAGATACCTTGTAAATGGTATATCAAAACTACCTTACAAATTCAATACACAAAAGCCACAGAATTCAAACAAAAAGACAATTGAAATCATGCAAGGGAATTCTATTGTATTCTAGTAAAATTTCACTACATCAATACATTTCAAAATCTGATGAAATATTCTAAGATTTCAACAATGGAGCCAAGCCTCCCTCTACAGTATATTTTTCAACCTCTTCCCAAAAGAGTAAAACTTACTATATATAACATAGCCATCTTGGAATCCTCGAAAGGATGCAACAAGCTTGGGATGACTAGAAAAGATCCTATACTAGAGACAAGATTACAAACTGACAAACAGATTATAACAACACATTACAAAAATATTTTCTCAACAATTCCGCAGGTGGCATCTTTGTCTAAAGATATTTCAGAGCAATTGCTGAATTCACTGCATGAATGATGACTGCCATTCTGGCTAACTTACATCATCCTTTGTTTGAAACTTTCTCTCCCTAAATTTTTGGATCAGGTGCCATCTGCAACTCTATTCTTCCTCTTCCTCTATAAGTTGGACAACTGGCCTCTTTTTCTTCTTTATTGTTAGCTTCTCCCAAGCCGCTACTTCATCATCTGATGGCTAGTTGTAAGTCTACAATTCTTGTAACAAGCTAACTTGCTTGTCCCACATCGAGTCAGTTATATTTTTGGCTTCTGCCACAAATCATATGCAATCATTTTCAATTTTAAAAAGACTATCAATGATGCTATTACACCTCTCAAAATCCAAAGTATTGTCATTATTAAGGAAAGCATCTTGTGTAATCACCAACTGATCCATTGACAACTTCCATTCCTCCAACTTGATCAGGTTTCCACTGTCATCACATACCGCAGGTAGATACTTGCTATAATGTTTATCAAACATAAACAACTTAACCCTCACCTGGTTGGACTTACCTTTAAAAAACTTTGAAATAGCATTGATTAAGCCAATCTTCTCAAAAACTTCTTTAACTACTCTAGGGTTCTCAGGCTTATGCTCTTGTAGGCTGTCAAGTTTATCAAACAACAAACTTCTTCTAGACCAAACAATATGAAGTGGCTCCAAAGCAGCCAATGATTCATTTATCTTTCTGTTGGTCTGGTGTAATTGGCTGAATGATTGATAAACTGTATCCATTTTCTCTATTATCTTATCTCACTTGTATTGCACAATCTTTGACATGGTGTCCAAAGATGCCTCTATCCTTATCGTATCTAAATCTTCATTAGGTCCCTCAGGTACTTCTTCATCAATTTGAATTGGGACCTCAATCTGCATAGGGGGGACAACAACTACCTTCGAAGCTTCTCCCAGCTTAACTTTTATCTCTGCCAATTCATCTTCTAGCTTCTTGATCTTCATCAATTTTATATCTCTATCCTTGGCCACCAGGTTTGCACTTTCAAACAACTTCAAGTACCTTTCAGATAATTGAACTATTTTTGCCTCATTCAGGTTAGCCCAATGAGTCACTACCTTAGAAACTTCAAGGTCAGTTGTATTCTGCACAGTCCAAATAATCTGATTCCCTTCCATTTTATCCTCTATACTCAATAGGGATGGCTTTTGATTCCTAGGGGCCATGGACCACATTGCAACATCTTGAGACTTAGCGTCATAGCCACTTCCTCTTATCATATCACCAATGTGAACCTCATATGACAGGCTACCTGACAGTTGTTTTCTTATTTGATCTATGATGAAAGTAGAAGTCAAATCCCATCCTGGAGTCAATAGCATTCCACTTGACTTGACCAGTTGTCTAGCTTCATCTGTAGTTATGGGATCAAGGCTAGGATCATAAGAATTTAAGGCTCTCAATGTCTCTTCACTTTGGTCTATACCTTCAGGTAGAAGTTTCCTCACTTCTTGCTACTTATTCCAAACAAGGAAACTCTTGAATTCATCAATTTTAATAAACTGGTCATCACTCAAAAATGCCTCCTGATAGACCTCTTTGATATCCCTTTCTGACCATAGGGACTATTCCTTATCTGCTTCATCAGTGGCCACCTTCTTTCCTTCTCTTATTACTTTTCTCAATTGGTGATGGTAAACCCTATCACCTGGCACTAGAGCAGATGTTCTATCAATTGTTCTCTTTTGTTTTTCCTTCCTTGAAGGCTCTCCTACCTCAAGCATCTATTTCTTCAAGGGTGGCTCTGGAGTATCACCTATTTTTGGTTGGTCTTCAATAGGCCTAACACTTTGTACATCTTCCATTTGTGGTGGGCTGTTCCCTTCCTGTGACTCATCAGAAAACTCCTCTTGATCAGAAGATGAATAGTCTTTCAATTTCTTTGGTTGACTCTGGTCAATCAACTTCTCCAACTAATTTGATAGAGTGTCATGCATCTCTATCATCTTGTCAATTCTTTCTAAATAGGGAAGGTCAGGGAAGAAACCCTCAAAAGGAAGCTGGGCTGCCATCACTTGTTCTGACAAGTCTATCAAATCAAAGTACCTGTTCCATCTCCTCTTGACCTCATCATCATCAATGATGTTTCTGACTACATCTTCCTCATCCAAGCCTTCATGTTCTTTGTTCACACCAATATTTGGGATGTATAGCATCCTGGCAGTTTTGTTAAAACCCTCAGGATCTACATGTCTACAAGCACCCATAGCCATTTTGAACTGATTTAACCATGTAGTAATTTGAGGAAATGTCCTCTTTCCTACCAGGAAGTCACCTACCTTGAATTGCCTAGGTGTGAATGTACCCTTCTTGTGAGGGGCTAGAATTTCCCTGTTTGTCAACATCAACTACCACACAAATTCCAAACAAGCAACCCTTGGAGGCACAAATTTTGGTAACAGATGTGGGGGTTGGGGGCAACCGTAGACTCTCAAAATTGTAGCATTCTCCCCCAAGTAAAAATCACCCCAATTGTGATCTTCCTCCCATTTGTTCACGAACTGCACTGGTAGTAGGAGCCTGAGGACCCTTGGGGATATCCTTGTTGTGTTGATACCTAACATCCTTATGAGAGGATACACAATGAAATTTTGAAAGAGACAAAAATTCCCCTCATTGGAAGTAGAATTCCACATCCTCACCCATAATTGCACTGGATTATACTGGCCTTCAAAGTTGAACCTTGGCTTCAGCATGTTTGAATCAAAACTATTAATATTGAAGAACAAAATTAAGTGCATTAGCAAAGAATAATGCATGAACTTAATTGGGCTCTTACTATCCTTGATAGAAATCAAACCCTCATGCATTCTATCAATGATATACTAGATGTAATCATAGTCAGTATTAACCAAAGAATTTTGGATGTCCAGGATAATCATCAAAAGATCAGCTAGTAAAAACTCTGCATCCCCATCAATTCCCAAAACCCTACACAACGCATAAAAAGTTTTCTTCATGTAATGATAAAGGGACTTAAATTGGTAAGGGGCATTCATGTGAGTAGGGAGGGGAGCTATATACTTATCCTATTTTGGGATATGCTTCATTATTTGGTCCTTCACTGTCCCTATGTTCTTCTTGTACCTCTCATTTTCTTTGCTCAAGTTGATTCCAGTAGAAGTGGATGTATAAACATTGAAAGCCTTCATGAATGAACCCCTATCAAGAGTAACCAAAGCTGACTGGTCCTCTTTCCTAATAGTCTTAGAAATAGGGTTGTAATGCCTAGCTAGAGCAACAATTAAATCTGCATCCAGGAAAACATCAGGCACTACTAATTTCCCTAACCCCAAAGCCCAACCATTACATACAGGGATATAAATATCTCTATTTTTATAAAAGAAGTTGAAGATAGTATAACCTATGGTATTTGGTGTGATAGGATCTCTGCAAAACCCTAGAACATCTTTGAAAACATCATCAGGAGCTCTTTTGTTTTGACTGGAAATAGGTAGCAATTTCAAAAACTCATCTAAATAATTACACTTGCCCTTATCTTCACCACTTTTAGCCTTTGCTTCACTACTGGAAGATGTTGCGCTTCTCTCAGGTTGACTCATCTTTGCTTCAGAATTATCTTCAATCTTTGCAAAATGGATTCACTTGGCGCTCAAAAATCACTTCAGAATGACACAATTCTCTTCGAATGATTTTGGACACAGGAAACAATGAGCTTAACTTATTCATCAACGTAGATCAAGTGTGTACAACTACCATAGTCATTGCAAATCTCCTTAATTGCTCCCGCATTCAATTTCACATGTCACCAATTTTCAAAATGGGGCTAGCTGATGTACAGATGTTGACAGATAGATTTTAAAAAACTTGAAAACAAGGCAAAGATGCAAATGATTAAGATCCTGCACTTTAAACCCATTTACGTCATGCAATCTTCCTTTGAAACTGATTGGATGGCTCATTAGTTTACTTTCCAGCTTCATATTGTACTTTATCCATGGAGGCAGCAGTCCCTTTTCTTTTCTTTTATTACCTTTTCCAACTGGGCCCATTTAGCGAATCCATGACTGAAAGCTTCTCATGATCATTGAATACAATGTTGACCCTAGCATATATTCAGAGAACTAGCGACCAAAGCCTTCGCGGGTTCTCAAAATGCAATCCTTAACTCATGATACTTTTCATGAATTAGTGAACACAGTGACACCCTTCGAGCACTTGACTGCAGTTATTATTTGGTTAACTAGCGAACAAAGCCATCTTGCATTCTCTTAATGTCATGGCTAACTATTAAATCTTTTGGAGATTCAACGAACAAAGGGTTCACACATTCACTTAAGGGATCACTTAACCGCTAAATTACTTGGAGAACTGGTGAAGCCTTCACTCTTTGAATCACTGAATCTTTCTTAACCATCATCTTTACTCTAAGATTCTAAATGAACCGTTGATCTTGTTGATGATCTACAGCTGTCACTAGTTCACTAAAATATTTGATCCTTGGTCATTTCATTAAGAGATTCAGTGAACAAAGGGCTCACTGAATCGCGAGATCATATTAAACACTGAGTATTTCAATCCGTGATTAAGGGACTGAAGACTCAAAACTTAGCCAATCCTTTTATTCATGCATTTGCCAAATGATTATGCCCTTTACCTTTTCCTTTTAGAGAACCCATGACCACATGACTCGCTGAATCACTAAATCATTTAGCTTCTTACTAATTTATTTTGAGAACAAGCGAACACTTGAAACAACCCGTTCCGCCAAATTCTTCATACCAAACTATTGGGGCCGCCAAACTTAGAAGTCTTTACACATTCGCTCATTCACCAAATGAAACATGTAGGACCCAATAATATTTGAGATTAAACCACAACCGTCGATCCTGACAATGATCTACGGTATTCACCAAGTCGCTAGGTTATTTTGCCATTAACCGCTAGATTCAGAGAATGAGTGATAACTGTTGTCGCCAAGTCGCTGAAATATTTGCAAAGAACCACCAAGGAATATGTGAATTGGAGATAATGCATTCATCAAATCGCCAGATGTTTTTTGATAACCATCAAATATTTGGAGACTACGTGAACAAAGACAACACTTAGCATTTTTAACATATTCTCCAGTTTGCTGAATGGTTGAGGTGTTAACCAGGATACTTAGAGACCACATGACTAAAATGATGCTTAGCATAAGATTGAATTGTTCACTAAATCAGAAAATACTATATGAGACATGCTATGACCTTTTCTGATTCAGTGAACACAAAACATTTAACACGTGCATGATTTAATTAGCTTAAGTGTCTTAAAAAGGTAACAGTGAAATAGAAGAATAAGGGCTAATCATGAGGAATTTTCCATGAATTCAACATTTTTCAAGGACAAGACCTAGGGTAAGGATTTTTGAAGTGGGCTATGACAAATTTTTGAAGAACTTTCGATACCTATACCTAGGAAAACTTCACAGACTAAAGGACTACACCAACGTTTGGACAAAAACCTCAAAAAACTAAGAATACTCCCTACAGTGGCTCTATCAGAGGATGATTGATTAAAAAATCATAGCAAGAACTTACAAATCTCTGGGAGGTAGACCACAAAACCTTAACCTAAAATAGGAAACAAACACACAATAGAAACAAACACACCTATACATATATACAAACCTACTGTGCATGGAAAAAAGAATTAACTGAAGAAAAATTTCAGGAATTGTCCATGCACTGGCAATTCCTACTCTTCACCATCCAAGTTTTGCAAGAAATATGAGTCCTTACCATGGGTCTGATGAACAATATAAGGTCCCATCCACAAAGACTCAAATTTTTTGTGTTTCCCTTTATCTTCAGCCCTGGCATTCCATTGGAGAACCATATCACCAGGCTGGAATTTTCTCACAGTTGCTCTCTTATCAAAAAGATATTTCATGTTTTGCTGCAACTTCATATTTTCCTTTTGTCCTTCCCTCCTAATCTCATCTAATTCAATCAGCTGAACCATTCTGTCTTGCAGTGGATCACTGATTTCCATGTCCTCTTCTTGCATAAACTTATAGATTAGAAGGAGGTTATTTACTGGCAACCTTGATTTTGCACCATATACCATCTCAAAAGGGGACTTACCAGTAGCCCTCTTCTTAGAAATTCTATCAGCCCATAATGCTAACTTTAATTTTACATGCCAACTTCTCTTATTATTGTCCAGGGTTTTCTTCAGAATCTGCAAAATACTCTTGTTGCTGGATTATGCCTGTCCATTGGCTTGTGGATGATAAGGGGATGAGTAAGACAATACTATGCCCATTTCTGAGAAAAAATTAGTGATCTCCTATGACCTGAAGCTCATAGCATTGTCAACAACCAATTTAACAGGGACACCAAATCTAGTGATTATGTTGTTCATCAGAAACTCAATCACAACAACACTAGTGGCCCTTTTTGTTGGAATGGCTTTAATCCATTAGGTAAAATAATTAGTAGCCACCAAAATGTGACTATGTCCCCCACTAGACTTCTCAGAGAACTCTCCAATAAAATCCATACCCCACATTGCAAAAGGAGCTTCTGCAACAACAGGGTTCAGTAATAATGCACCTGAGAACTTCAATGTTTTAGAGAACCTTTGACAAGGTTCACATTTCCTCACATAAGAATGAGTGTCTTTGAACAACACAAGCCAATAGTATCCCGCTCTTAAGATTTTATGAGCTATTGATCGAGCAGAATGATGTCCACCACACATTCCAGAGTGCATTTCCTTCAACATTTTCTCTGATTGGTGCTTATCTAGACAAAAGAGTAAAATACCATCATTATCCTTCCAGTACAAATCACCTTGGATCAACACATATCTCTGAGCTTGCAATCTTAGACTCCTTTGATTATCATTCAAGTCAGGCAAACATTTAGCATTTTTAATAAAATAAATAACATCCTTGTACCAGGGTTGCATTTCAATACTAGTAATCATATCAATGTTAGCAACAACATTATTTACCTAAACAAGGTCCATATTTTCCTCAGTCATTAACTTAGCAAGTCCCAATCCTCTCACGAATTTTGTAATATGAATTTCTAGGTCAAACTCTTGAATCCTGTTTATCCATTTTCACCTCTTTCCTATGACTTCACTCTAGGTTAAGATATCCTTTACTGTAGCATGAGGCACATAAGCACTAACCTTTGTGCAGACCAGATATGGTCTAAAAGCTTTGACTACCTTCACAAGTGCATAGGCTTGCTTTTCCATTAGTTCATAATTTAATTCAGAAGATTTTAATGACTTGTTGAAAAAGGCTATAGGATGCTCATACCCTTCTTGAGCCTTTTGCAAAAGGATAGCTACAATAGTATGAAAAGATGCAAAAGAAAATAGAGAAAATGGTTTCAAGTAATTAGGTGATACCAAAACCGGGGCCTCCTGAATTGCTTGTTTGATTTTTACAAAAGCTTGCTGAGCTTCAAGGTTCCAATCAAACTTCACATCCTTCTTTAGGAACTTCACTATGGGCTTGACCAATTCTGCAAAGTTAGCAATAAATCTTCTTACAAAATTAATCTGTCTCAAGAATGACTGCACACCTTTTATGTTCTTTGGTGGAGGGACCTTTTTAATTACTTCTACTCTTTCAGGATCAATCCTGACTCCTTCTTTTGACACTATGTGTCCAAGTAACTTCCCCTCTATCACATAAAATTGACACTTTTTGGGATTCAAAGACACACCAAATTCTAAGGCCTTAAGAATGACCTTCTCCAAATGGGAACAATGATCCTCAGCTTTCTTGGAATAAGCAGTGAGATCATCTTGATAAACAACCATTAAAACATTTATCAATTCCTCAAATGCAACATCCATGTCTCTCTGAAATGTTGCTCTAGGATTTTTCAAACCAAAAGGCATTCTAACATATACATATGTTCCTCATGGGGTTGTAAAGCCTGTCTTAAATTGTTTTGATTCTTTGACCAACACTTGATTATACCCAGAGAAACCATCCATCATTGACAACAGTTCACATCCAATCACCCTATGCAGCATAGCCTCCATATTTGGCAATCCATAGTTATCCTTAAGTGAAGCCACATTCAGGTTCCTGAAATCAACATAGAGCCTAATATCACTGTTCTTTTTCCTTACTGGCACAATATTCGAGACCCAAGTTGAGTGCCTAATTGGTTCAATAATACTAGCATCTCTCAGTTCTATCAACTCAACTTGCATCTTGGTAGCCAATAAAGGGTTAATGGGTCTTTGCTTCTGTCTAAAAGTCCTGGTTTCCTCTTTTAGAGGAATTTCATGCTGAAACAGGTCAGCCATATAAGCTTTGAGGTCGTCATAGGACCAAGAAAATACATGCTTGTACTTCTTCAAAAGTCTAATCAAATTTCCTCTGATCTCTTTACTTAGTTTCTTGCCAATGTATACCATTTGTGGGGAGTTTTCTGAACCCAAGTTTATTTTCTCTAAGTCCTCCATTTTAGTGTTAGACTTTTGAGACAAAAAACCATCATTTATTTTGAACATTCCTTCCAATTCTACTAACCTTTTAGGTATGTGGTTGGATGGCAATTGCACTATCTCATTTCCCATGATGCATTCTTTTCCCTCAACACACTGTTGTATCTCATTGAGATCTATTTGCTGACCATCATATTGATCAAGGCCTTGAAGGAACCTAAGGATATCTAAGTCATCCTCAAAAACTTGCCAATTATATACATTATTAGGCACTGCAGGCCTAGATTTGACCTCTAACATAAACACACCAGTGAGGGTTATATCTTCAGGTTTAAGGGAAACATTTGCAAGAAAATCTGCCATGATATTATTGGATCTTTCTACCCAAAGTAGATTGAAGGCATCAAAAAACTCTAGTCTATCCCAAACATCATGTTTATACAGTTTCAAATTTTCATCTTTAGAAGCATGCTGAGATCTCACTTGGGCTATAATTAACTGGGAATCACCATGAACTTTTAAAAATTTAATACCATGTTTTATGGCCACATCTAACCCCAGTATCAGAGCCTCATACTCGGCAGTGTTATTTGTACACTCAAAAATTAACAAGAAAGAGTATTTAAATGTAATACCTGATGGGGAAATGAATACCACACCAGCTCCTGATCCTTCCTTGGAGCATCCACCATCAAAGAAAATTTGTCAGAGCCCATCTTGTTGCAAAATTAACTCATCCACAATTGGATCTATGTTTTTTAATTGAGGTACTATTTCTTCAATCACAAAATTGCTCATGCCAATATCTACAAAACAATTTAGATCCTCCGGAGCAACCACTTCAATCATGACTGAAAACGGGGCTCCCTGTACAACTTTACCTCAGTTCCATTTATTGGGATGGTAGCATATGATAAATCTAGTTGCAACTTTTCACCCACTGCTACAACCCATTGTCTTGATAATAACATGCCATAGTGAGGTTTTGTATCAACAACAACCACATCCATTTTATATGTGGTTTCTAGGAATGCAACAATTTTCACTTCAATTCCAATTAGGCTCCCTACAATAGGTA
Source organism: Chamaecyparis obtusa (assembly GCA_027943335.1). Taxonomy (NCBI): domain Eukaryota; kingdom Viridiplantae; phylum Streptophyta; class Pinopsida; order Cupressales; family Cupressaceae; genus Chamaecyparis; species Chamaecyparis obtusa. Next base: position 2,009,181 of record BSBK01006944.1, on the reverse strand, counting down.
CTACCCTATTGTCCATGGCATAAGACCTTCCACTGGATGTATCAACTTGCAACCCTAACTCCTTCATCACTTGGTAAGGCATTATAGTTATAGTAGCACCAGAGTCAATCATACAATTTTTCAACAAAAAATTATTTACAAGAAAAGTAACATAGAAAGTATTGATAGAAGAGGATTCTTGTGTCACAATAGTCCCTACAAATACATCAAAAATATCATTAATTACAATTGACTTGTCCAGGGATTTCCCTTCCTCTTGTAAAATAGGAATAGTTCTCTGCTCACTTATAAGAGCTAGGGCTGCTGCTTTGTGCTCTTCTATTTTCAACATCTCAAGTACAGGGATGGAAACCTTCATTTGGGACAAGGCATGTCTCATATCAAAAGTATGGGAGTTAGTACAAAAATTAGGGTGATCCTTTGACCTACCAAATTTCTTTTTCACTTATCAACAATAATTTCTTGTTTCCCTTTCTTTTCAGCTTCAAACCCTTCATCTTTACTATTTACAATATTGGGCTTTGGGGAGTCCTTATTCTGAGGATTAATTTTGACAAACACTGATCTAGGGACTCCCTGATCATTAGCTACCTTTCTATTCCTCAAATTGTATGAGGATTTTGCTTGTGTAATAGCAACCATAGTTAAACTCTTGATTTCTTCTTCACTGGGCTTTCTCCATTGTCTTTCATCTGACTCGGATTCTACCATGTGAGTCTTATAGTCATCATTATCAAACTCTTCCTGATCAGACTGGGTAAATATTTTTTGTTCATAGTCAGAGAAAATCTTCCTTTTATGATCAACATCAGGGAAAATAAATTCATCATCTAAGGACTCAAGATCCTCCATTAGTTCAGTAGTAAACATGTCAATAGTAGGCTTTTCAGATCCTTCGTAATCTCCTGCATATGAATCACTAGCCTCTTCTCCCAAGGCCAGGGCAATAGCACACTGGAATGGTGAGTGGCACATATTATAGGCCACACACCAAGGGGTACTTTCCACATTATGTGCTATGTTTTTCTTCAAAGGGTCTGGTGTATCCCTTCCCTTTTGGGGTTCATTATTACCAGGAACATGCCTCCCATCTTTCCAATTTGTTTTGTAAGGCATATCTCTTAAGTTAGGGGCCTTGTCCTGCCTTTGATAAGGTGGCCTTGCATCTTGAAAATTTCTACCACCTTTATCAAACCTTGCTGGGAAGTCTTTAGTGTTACCAGGTCCTTTGTCCATTCTATCCTCCTCTTTGGATGGCCTTGCAGGTTGTGGCCTGGTTTCTTTCCACAGTCTACCTTCATCCCTTTTGTACATTTGGTCAGATGCCTTTCAGTTACTCTCAATATTTATGGCCAACTTAAAAGCATCTCTAAGGGTACGGGAATTCTTGTCTCTCAAAAGGTAAGACATCTTACCATCCATAGAATTGAAATAAGTTGTGATGCAGACTGCATCATCTAGCCTCAATACTTGGAATAGTTTATACATAGCCTTTTGGAATCGGCTATTAAACTCTGACATGCTCTCATTGTAATGTTTCTTGATATTATTGAACTCATTGAGCATATAGCTAGAGTTCACATGTTCTGCATATTTCTCTTTAAAGCATCTGAAAAATTCTTTCCAAGATGCAATACTATTCTCAAGTAACCCCCTATACCAATCCCTAGCATCCTCAATCAATGATTGAACAAAGAGCTTCATTATGACATCTTCATGCTCAATTTCATAATCATTTACCTTATCTATAAAAAACTTTAGATGCTCTTCACTAGTAATAACATTATTCCCACTAAATAATGGGATCTTCTTTCTGATTTCATTAGGGACAACATTAGGTTGGCCAGGAATACCATCAAAAAATAGAGGCCTATATCTATCCAAATGAACTGGTCTTCTTTGGATATTTGGTTGATTCAGAGGGGTAGTTGCAACATTTTGACAAGGTATAGTTCCCACTGTACCACTAGCTATAATGGAAACTTGATTAGGAATTGGTCTAGGTAAAGTTTGTCTAGGGTGAAAGGCTTGAGCATTTGAAAGTGAAGTATTGGGCTGACTAAATGGAGTTGTTCCTATGGTGATAGGGATAGAGGTACTAGTAGATGTGTTCATGTTAGCATGTAGGAAGGAAATCTTCCACTTCATTTCATCAGCAGCAGCCTCCAACTCAAGTTTCTCCAGTTGAATAGCCAATTCTTCTTTCGCTTTCCTAGCCTTCTCCAAGTCTATACTTGTTTGAGAATTTACATTAGGAGGAACCATAATTTTCTTGGGCTCATTAATATTTATACACACCAATTTCTATTTTCCCTTATCAGGGATTTCTTTGGGAGCAGTTATAATCTCCTTATTCCTCTGGATTTCAAAGGGATTCAATTGCCTTAAGACATGGCATGTTCCCTCAAATTCACCTTGCTTAGGTTTATTATCTTGAGCCTGCTTTCTCAAATCTTCCATGTCACCAAATAGGTCCTTATTTAAACCTTGAACATCTTGGTTTAAATCACTAACTTGGGTCTCATTTTTCTTGGTTCTTTTGATAAGTTTCTGCCTCTCTATGAGCAAATCACAAATTTGTTGTTCCCTTGCTTTCAACCTATTGGCAATCTCAACTAGTTGTTCACTCTCCTTTTTTCTTAAAGAAATCACCTCTTCTCTCAACTTCTCAGAATCATAGGAGGTGGTCTCAGTAGTAGAGGTTTCTTCTGGTTGTTCCAGAGTTTCTCTCGTAGGGAAATAACCTGCTTCTGTGACCTCTGTGATTACTTCTTTCTGCATGTGCACACTTGGTGTAACCCTCTTGACATGTTTAGGATCATCAGAAGAGGATGAAGATTCATGAGGAAGTGGGACACAAGATCTTTCTTGAGAAGGGCCTTGAGAACTAGCAGTATACTGACCTCTTCTAGACCATTGTTTCCTACTTGGTGTATGGAGCTCATCACCCATATTATCTTTGGGGTGATCCTTATAATAAGACCTAGTGTATCTTGGTCGACTCATGGTATAACATGACAAAGAAAAGTTTACAACAATTAGCAAATGGTAGCATAGAGTTTAGAGTCGCCACCCACTTTTATGCGGGAATGAAATTATTCTATACTAGTTTACAAATGCACAATAGACAAGATTTGCAGTAACCTATTACACGCTATTTAGAAGATTCCCCAGTAGAGTCGCCAATTTGTTAGCTCTTTTTCATGTAGAATTGCCAATATAGTTTTCAAACTTGACTCTCGGGTTCTCAACTCTAGATTCTTACAGGGAAAAGGCTAATTGATAAGGACCAAGTCTTTCTTCTACTTCGGGCTCCATAGACCCAGGTGGGTGTACCTATCTTCAGACTCACTGCTTCACAATAAAATCCTATAGTGGATCAAAGGTTATAGCAATGATTTAATAATACCTCTTGCTGCAACTGATGCAAAACTTAGAAATCCAATCTGTGATATTAACAGAAGTAAACACTCATTGCAAAAAAATGGCAAGTGTGACAAGGATAAAATCCTTCTTCTTTTCGAGCTTTGAACTCAGGCAGGTTAACCCATGTCAGATCTACTTCTTCAAAGGATCACAACATTAGTTTATATCCTTGATACAAACACTATCTTCTTAGTCGTTCAAACATACACAAAAGTAAATTATTATTTAATTTTTGTTGATGATGAGATTCCTGCAAATCGAGGATAGACCAGTGCCTTATCTTTAGGTATAGAGTCAAACAGTGAAACATATATTTACAAAAATCTTCTAAATGAAACACAAACAAATCCTAGATGAAATACCTTACAATTCATCCTCTCTTAAACACATTTGATCATCAAATTCTTGCCAAATTCCTAAGCTCTCAGAAATTAACCTAAAGACATTACCCTTTCCTTGAAAGGAGCTAGAGATTAAAATCACAGATACCTTGTAAATGGTATATCAAAACTACCTTACAGATTCAATACACAAAAGCCACAGAATTCAAACAAAAAGACAATTGAAATCATGCAAAGGAATTCTATTGTAATCCAATAAAATTTCACTGCATCAATACATTTCAAAATCTGATAAAATATTCTAAGATTTCAATAATGGAGCCAAGCCTCCCTCTACAGTATATTTTTCAACCTCTTCCCAAAAGAGTAAAACTTACTATATATAACATAGCTATCTTGGAATCCTCGAAAGGATGCAACAAGCTTGGGATGGCTAGAAAAGATCCTATACTAGAGACAAGATTACAAACTGACAAACAGATTGTAACAACAGATTACAAAAATCTTTTCTCAACAATTCCGCAGGTGGCATCTTTGTCTAAAGATATTTCAGAGTAGTTGCTGAATTCACTGCATGAATGATGACCACCATTCCAATTAACTTACATCATCCTTTGTTTGAAACTTTCTCTCCCTCAATTTCTAGATCAGGTGCCATCTGCAACTCTATTCTTCCTCTTCCTCTATAAGTTGGACAACTGGCCTCTTTTTCTTCTTTATTGTTAGCTTCTCCCAAGCTGCTACTTCATCATCTAATGGCCAGTTTTAAGTCTACAATTCTTGTAACAAGCTAACTTGCTTGTCCCACATGGAGTCAGTTATATTTTTGGCTTCTACCACAAATCGTATGCAATCATTTTCAATTTTAAAAAGACTATCAATGATGCTATTACACCTCTCAAAATCCAAAGTATTGTCATTATTAAGGAAAGCATCTTGTGTAATCACCAACTGATCCATTGACAACTTCCATTCCTCCAAATTGATCAAGTTTCCATTGTCATCACATACCGCAGGTAGATACTTGCTATAATGTTTATCAAACATAAACAACTTAACCCTCACTTGGTTGGACTTACCTTTAAAAAACTTTGAAACGGCATTGATTAAGCCAATCTTCTCAAAAACTTCTGTAACTACTCCAGGGATCTCAGGCTTATGCTCTTGTAGGCTATCAATTTTATCAAACAACAAACTTCTTCCAGACCAAACACTATGAAGTGGCTCCAAAGCAGCCAATGATTCATTTATCTTTCTATTGGTCTGGTGTAATTGGCTGACTGATTGATAAACTGTATCCATTTTCTCTATTATCTTATCTCGCCTATATTGCACAATCTTTGACATGGTGTCCAAAGATGCCTCTATCCTTATCTTATCTAAATATTCATTAGGTATCTCAGGTACTTCTTTGTCAATTTGAATTGGGACCTCAATCTGCACAAGGGGGACAACAACTACCTTTGAAGCTTCTTCGAACTTAACTTTTATCTCTACCAATTCATCTTCTAGCTGCTTAATCTTCATCAATTTTAAATCTCTATCCTTGGCCACCAAGTTTGTACTTTCAAACAACTTCAAGTACCTTTCAGATAATTGAACTATTTTTTCCTCATTTAGGTTAGCCCAATGAGTCACTGCCTTAGAAACTTCAAGGTCAGCTGTATTTTGCACAGTCCAAATAATCTGATTCCCTTCCATTTTATCTTCTATACTCAATAGGGATGGCTTTTGAGTCCTAGGGGCCGTGGACCACATTGCAATAGCTTGAGACTTAGGGTCATAGCCACTTCCTCTTATCATATCACCAATGTGAACCTCATATGATAGGCTACCCGACGGTTGCTTTCTTATTTGATCTATGATGAAAGCAAAAGTCAGATCCCATCCTCGAGTCAATAGCATTCCTCTTGACTTGACTAGTTCTCTAGCTTCATCTGTAGTTATGGGATCAAGGCTAGGATCATAAGAATTTAAGGCTCTCAATGTCTCTTCACTTGGCTCCATACCTTCAGGTAGAAGTTTTCTCACTTCTTGCTACTTATTCCAAACAAGGAAACTCTTGAATTCATCAATTTTAATAAATTGGTCATTACTCAAAAATTGCTCCTGATAGACCTCTCTGATATCCCTTTCTGACCACAGGGACTGTTCCTTATCTACTTCATCAGTGGCCACCTTCTTTCCTTCTCTTATTTCTTTTCTCAATTGGTGATGGTAAACCCTATGTGTGTGAAAATTGTACCTGATCTGTAAACACAACACTTCAGTAAAACATTAGAGGTTAGCTATAATCAAAATCATGCAAAATTGAAATCTAATTTAACCAAGTGATTTACTGTCTTCTAGTAGGTGTGAGATTAATGTTCTCAGATTGTTATCGAGATCAGTGACCTAGACAACACCTAAACAAAGGATTTGAATGCAATTGATCTAGATATGAATTGAATGCAATTAATCTATATTTTTTAATTTTCTATGCAATAAGAATGATAAAAACTGATATGAATCTATGCTAATATAGAAATTTATATGCTAAAATGATCTAACAATTATATGAAAAAGAATCTAAATGAATGTAAAAAAAACAAATTGATCTCACAATAGCCTTGATTCGCAATAAGTTTTGATTCTCCAAATTCCAATTCTTCAAAATAGTTGTGCAATTTGTAGATGACTTTGGCAAAGTAAGCTTGCAAAATTATGAGATGAATTATGAAGAGCTAAAGCCTTGGTTTTATAGAAATTCAGGGCTTTGGAGGTGCATGAGAAAAAGCCATAAATCACTCAAATAACTCAGGTTGATTTTTGAGCTATTTTTAAATAACAGATAATTAACTCACAAAAATATACAAAAGCTAAGTTTTAACTCAAAATAGAGTTTAACTTTAATTGATAATTGATAGTTGTCTACTTTTCTTGATTGTGCATTTTTTAATTATGAATTAATTTAATAATAAAGTGATTTATTCTCAACTTAATTGCTTTTTGAAATAAAATAATTAATTTATGGGTTAATTAACTATTTTACCAAATTTTTATTAAAAATTATATTATTAAATAATGACAACATGCTTTAATTAATTAAATAAGAATTTAATCAATTATTCATAGGAATTTTGATTTATTGTCAAAATTAAATAATAGAATTAATAATAGATAGAATTAAATTTAATTAAACAATTAAGTGGTAAATATTAAATCTAATTAATTAAATATGCAAAATATTTAATTAATCAAATTTTAGGATAAATGTGATTTATTGCCAAATAATAATAAAATTAAAGATAATTATGATGATTAGGAATATTACTAGGAATATTCCCCGATGTAGAATTTAAGATAATCAATTATGATTCGATGATGTTTAGATGTGCCTTAGATTAAGACTTTGATGTCGATTTCATTCGAATTGAAGATGTAGGAGATTAATGAACTTATAGCCCATTTTTGGGGTATTACATTTTGCCCCTCTTTGAATTACTATGTGAAGCGCAGTGGTTCAAAGAAAGTCTATGTTTGATAAAGATATGAAACTGATGTTTGAAATTGATAATTGATATGAGACAGAAGTTGATTGATATTGATTTGATATGAAGATAATAGGTCCTGAATGACCAAAGATAATGTTCACTATAACAACAAATGAACCTATGATTGTGAAAAAGTGTCAAAATGCCTGATTCCAAACCTTAGGATTGCAAAGAAGTGAGTGACTAGTTCTAGACTCGATTGTCTTAGCAGAACTAGCAGGTATCACATCTGAACCCTTCAGTTGCTGAAGAACCAAGGAAAGAATACTATGATTCGATGGTTGCAAAAAATTGATACAGTTTACAAGATTAGGAGAATACCAGATTGATATGGACCGATGAATCTGATATGCCCCAAGTGATGATAGATTTTCCCCAAGCGATGAGGTCTTTTTTGATGAATCAGTAACTAGAGGTCATTGTTTGTCTTGATCACTGATGAAAGATATTGATAGAAATTGATTTACAGACTTTGAATGATGTGTAATACCATGCCCCTTCGGGATTAAAATTGAAATCTGACAAGAAAAGTCAGCGTTGAGATTTTAGAAGCATGTTAATTGATTTGAGAAGTGGGTATATTTGTTAAAGAATGCATTCTGCATCATTGAAGGTCCAAAAGACCAAGTTTGACTAGGTGAAACCATGAGTTGACCATAGTTGACCAAGTTGAAATTTTGATAGTTTGATGTTAGATAATCAGTTAAGTTGAATACTAGATTTCTATGATGATTAAAGGTCGATTATGCAAGTAGTTAATAATATGAATGATCTTATATTTAAATTTTGATCCCAAAAAAGGATTCTACTTGTTGTTTCATTGGAGGAACCTTCATGTGAGATTCAGCTCTTGTTAGATTTGAAGATGCGAGTGGAGAATTGTTTAAGCATTGAAGTTCGTTTAGCCATTGTGAGATCATGCAAACATGCAAAATGCAAAGAGACATGCAAAATGAAATGCAACCTAAGACCTAGGACCTAGTCACTGATCATATGTCAATTCATTATCATCATTGAAATTTTAGGTAACCAGATAAATCAATACAATGCCCACTAGCTATGAAACCATAGACATATGAATATCGATTTGTATGCGCAAGAATCAATACAACACCCATTGGTCAACAACCATGGATATATGAATATTGATTTTATTTTTAGAATGTCGGATTAGATATAAGTACCAAGGCATAAACATGAGGATGACCTGAATATCATGTCCATTTTGATATAGCAATTTGTATAAGCATCAAAACATAAATGTCATGATGACCTGAATATGCCTTGCATTACAAACACATCAAACAGTCAAGAGATCATTCTAAATCCAATGTGAATTACCCATAGTGACCCTTTATCGTTCACATCCTTAGGCAAGATCATGTTTCATAGTAGAAGAAAGAACTCACTCAAAAAGACAATAGTTAGATCAAACTTCCTTAAATTTTCTAGGTATCAATGGTCAAGGTACACATGGCCATCCAATTTGAGATAGAGGCTCTTATAGTCGGACACCATTTCAATCCAGAATTTTCAAAGTTGTTAGATTTTCACATACAAGCAGAAGACAAAGAAAAGATTATGCCCCCAGTCATCACTCTCTAAATCCTATAAAGGACATCATCGAAGAGCTCAAAGAGACACAATATGCAGAAATCTCAATGTGAATCAGTAAGCATACAAGGAGATAAAAGCATGTAAAAAAAAGCATAGATTGTTTTTAGTTTGTTGTTTGATTGCGTTGTTGTAGATGCAAAATCCTTTCTGGAGAGAAGACAGACTTGAATGACTCAAATATAGCTTCAAAGAACTCTGACTAGATATGACACGTCTAAGATACATGGGAGACCATAGGATATGACATTGATTGCACCCAAGTGTTAAGCATTGATAGGATACAGACGCTTGAGCTGATTGGTGTACAGACTGACTTATTGAAAACTGGAAATGTAGAAACAAACCGGGAGATATGTACAAACTAAAGCAAGACTGAAAGCTAGGAAAGACCAAGATTGCACTAATAGATGGAGCATTTGGAACAAGTGGCACCCATTTGCCAGGTTTTCACCATCTTGGAAGAGATTCTATTTTTGCTACCAAGGCGCCTGTTTCCAAGTTTTCACCAAGGCACTTTTTCTTTTTCTCATTTTTTTTTGTATTTTTCATTTTTCAATTTTTTTGAATTTTTTGAATTTTTTGATATTTTTTGATATTTTTGTGAATCATCAAGGTGCCTATTGCTAGGTTTTTACCAAGATGTTCATTTTTTTCAGGACTTTTTCTGATTTTTAGGATTTTTTCAGGACATTTTACCATAGACTGAATGCCTTAGGCGTAGAATTTCTTCAGATGGAGAACATTGATTGGTTCTTAGAGCTGTTCTCCTTCAGTCGTTGAGAGTTGATAGGCACCAGAGCCAAAAGTAGTAGTGATTACAAAGGGACCCAACCAGTTGGGTTCAAACTTCCCCTTGCATTCTCGATGGGATTGATTTTTAGGATTTTCTCTCAAGACTAGATCACCAACCTGAAATTCTTTGTGTCTGACTTTCTTGTTGTAGCCTCTAGGCATTCTCTTCTGATATACTCTTAGATGATCATACGCTGCTTGTCTGCACTCATCTAGTAGTTCCAGTTCTTGTAACCTAGACACTTTGTAGTCATCATCAATTACTAGACCATGCATTCTGATTCTTAGTGATGGGATTTCAACCTCAATAGGTAGTACCACTTTAGACCCACAAACTAAAGCAAAAGGTGTAGCCCCAGTAGGCCTTCTGATACTTGATCTGATACTTGTTTTGATACTGATTCTGATACTTGTTTTGATACTGGTCTTGATACTGGTTCTAATATTTGTTCTAATACTTGTTTTGATACTAGTTCTGATACTGATTCTGATACTAGTTCTGATACTAGTTTTGATATTGGTTCCGATACTGGTTCTGATAATTATGCTGATATTGGTTTTGATGCTAATTCTAATACTGATTATGATACTGATTTTGATAATTGTTTTGATACTTAGTATACTTGATAGCATCTTTTTCTATTGCAAACACCCAAGCAAGATTATATCATGCAGTCCCAATGTCTAGCAAGGTGGAGAATAAGAGGGATTGGCAAGCTGGTTGATGAGATGGAAGACAAGAAAATGAAGGAGAATGAAGGGAAGAAATCCTCAAGGGAAAAACCCCTCAAGAATACCCAAGCTAGGGAAAATTTTTTATGTAAAGCACATTTGGACAAGCAATGAAAGGCCAGCATAGGATAAGTCACAAAAGCATAATGCCAAAGAAGGATAGGATGTAGTCCAAAGGAGTAGACATGTCAAGAGTCTTCATAACATCATCTTTTACTCTTTTTGTTTTTTTATAGATCAAGACCAAAGGGGAAAAGGATAGTGATAGGTGAAAATGAATGGAGGAAGAATAGACATGAAGGCTAAACAGGAAGGGAAATGAAAGCAAGATCATCATAAGATAGCTCACAAAATAGCCAAATGTTCATGCATAGATCAACATTGTCAAGATCAAAGAGAGAAGATGGAATGGATGAAATATGTAGAAGAACTACGCATGATGGCTGATTGCCAGGTTTTCATCACGGTACTTATCCAAGGTGCCACAAGGGAGTGGTTTTCACCATAGGACAAATTTATTTCTCTTTACTTTTGCTACCAAGGTGCCTGTTTCCAGGTTTTCACCAAGGCACATTTTCAATTTTCTCATTTTTATTTCTTTTTGAATTTTTGGAAGAAGGAAAGATTTTTAGATAGTGCTCCTTGAAAGGATAAACCATGATATGCCAAGGAATCAAAAGGATATGCTCAAAGATGCTGATAGGGAAAGGGAGATGGAAGAGAAAAATGGAGGATAAGGTTTTATGTAAAGCGAGTGAGGTTGGAAGATAGGAGGAATGGGCAAATGAGGAAAAATGATAGAAGGTAGAAGGTTAATGAATGGAAGGATTGTGAAAGGGTAGATGAAAAGGAAGGCAAGATCAACATCAACACATACCTTGAAGGGTGGTGAGAGGATGGAGGAGACATGAATGAAGGAATACGTGAAGGAATATGGTGAATGGATAGCAGAGGTTGTAGTTTAGGCACATGGAATGGAAGAATATTTTTAGAGGGAGATGAAGTGGTAGCCTTTGGAAGCTTGAATGTCAATTTCACTTTTTGCTCAACACCAGACTCTTTCAAGAGAGACTTTGGAATCCATATAGTCATAGGCTTTTTATTTCCTTTTGATGATCTAGAGAGAATATCTTCAATGATGGATTTTGGAACCCATACTTATCTTGTAGTTTTTTTCTTAGATATCTCTTTTGACTTTATGTTTCCATGTCTATTAGAGGAGACATGGTGATCTTCTATTTTTGATGGATTCTTGTATTGCTTCTTTTTCTTGTATTGAACATTCAAGTTACTTCCAAAAGACTTGGGACTTGTGGAAGAAAAAGGAGGATATGACTGGTTTAGATGGGTGGGTGAATGAAAAGGATTCAAGGGTATGCATCTATGTTGATCTTGAGGAAAGATAGGAGATGGAGGTATGTAAGGACCCAAGATGGAAGGCAGACATGAAGCTCTTAGTAGTGGTGGAAGAGGTCCAATGATGGAAGTGGAAGATGGAAAAGGATAATCAATAAGTTCATCAACATCTATATGACAACCAAGGATATCAGCATCTTTAGAGTGAGCATTAGAATTTTCAATAGAATCATGGACATCTTGAATATGAGCACCTTCTTTTATAGGATTGTTCAAAGCTTACAAAGACTTAGGAAGAGTAGAAAGTGGAAATGAACATGGAGTGGTAGAACAAGAAGATGGAAGACTTTGATCTTGACAATAATCTTTGGATAGCATAAGTGCATAATTTTTTTCTTAATTTTCAATAGGCTTAACATTGGAAGTAACAACACCATTTTTACCAACCTTAATGGAAGTATCATCTTTGGAAAGCGAAAGTGTAGTAAGATTATTTTGATTGTCAGCAAGCTCAGCGGTGTAAGTAGTAACTTGATCTTGTTTAGGAGAAGACTTAAGACATGGTGGAATGCATGAAAAAGGGTGTACAGGATCAAAAGAACCATGAAGCAGATAAGAGACATTGGGAAAAGGAGTGGATGACATGGAGGGTTCTTGATCTTGATCTTTCTTTATGTTCTTTTCTTCATCATTTTTAGAGTCCTCTTGACATGGAGCCCCTTCTAAGGACAAGGAAGCATGTTGGGATTGTATGGAAGACTTTGGAAGAGATGGTGGAGGACTAGCTAAAGTAGGAATTGTAGCGTATGAAGGCTTAGGCTCTTTAGGTTTAGCATTATTGAAAGTATTTGCAGCCAGGTGAAGGTTAGCTTGAGTTTCTTTAAGAGGTAGTCCTAGAGGATAACAATAGGGAACTATATGAAAAGTATCAGGGCTTGTGTCAGATGAAGGTTCTGTGAAAGATTTGAAAGACTCGGAAGCTTTAGGAAATGTATGGGTATTGGAGGAAGTAGGGGATGGAAGGGAACCATCACAAGACAAAGGTCCAAAATTATCATGATCTTGCTTGAGAGTGTAATCTTTGTTTTTAGCTAGAGAGTTCTTAGAGGAGAGATCCTTATAGTATTGATGTTTTAAGCTAGCACGATGCATTTTATAGTCCTCAGTAGTAGTAGATGGATCATAATCAAGGTATTGTCCACAAAAGCCATCAAAATATTTTTCAAAATCAGAATCATATGGATCACCATCACGATCTATCCAATGTGATGGCCCATTTGTAGTAAGTAGGAACACATGATGAGGAGGACTCTTAGGAATAGAGGTGTCATAGGTATCATTACATTGTATGTCATCATAGTCATCATAGTCTCCAAAGCTGGATGTGTCACTCTCCATGGAAGAGGTATCATAAGGGTTATCACATTGCTCAAATTCTTTCTGGGGGGATGGTGACATGTACAAGTCTTTATCAAATGGAAAAGAGTATAGAGCTTCCATGGAGAATTGTTTAGGTTCCTTTTCTTTCTTAAGATTGTCTAGCTGGACTTGCATAGCTTGCAGCTGCTTCATCATAGCGGTGATTAGAGCTTCTTCCTCTTGTGTACTAATTCTTTGAGACATGTGTACTGATTCTCAATAGCTATTGCTCTGTTCTTGACACAGTGATTTGTTCGATAGATTCTGGAAATAGGCTGAAAAAGCTAAATATCTAGCAATTTTGACAATTTTCTAACAACTCTTCAAAAATTTTCCAAATGACACTCTGCAGACTCGTACAACAGTGGGTATGCTATGAAATGACAGTTGCAAAACTTGTATGATAGTTGGGTAGTAATGAAACGACAGTTGGGTAGTAATGAAATGACAGTTGAAAATCTCATACGACAGTTGTAATATTTTGACTTTGAGAATTTGCTGGCATGAAAACTCGTACGACACTGGGTTTGCTATCATATGACAGATGGGTTGCAATGAAATGACAATTGATAGAAACTCGTATGACTTTCTGACCTCCTGAGATTACTTTTTACTCTAGAAAAGGATTTTACTTTAGATTTTGCAAATTTTGAGTTTTCAGATTTGAGTTGTTTGCAAATTTCAATGTCTAGATTTGAAGATTGTAACAGATTTGTCCATTTTCAATAACCAGATAGATAAACAAGCATGCAAAATAGAAAGCAAGTGATTTCAAGCATGTCTAAAAATAATGAACAAGGGAAAAAGCAACCTTGTGCATGAACAATCAAGTGACTTATTCATTCTAATCCTCAGAAGCGCTAATTGTGTATGTTTCAAAAATATTTTGCAATAACGCACATATACCCTATAAAATGAAAATTTGGCCTTGCTAGGGTTTTTAGTAATGGTTTGACTCTGCAACTTTTATGATCCAAAGGGGTGAACTCCAATCCCGGTGCACTAGGGTTTTGACACAATCTGAGAACTTAATCTTTAGGAAATGCTAGGGAGATCTGACAACCCAACAATGAACCATACGTGTGGAGATTTCTTCCACAAGGACATTTATATAGCGGCTGTCACTACCATGATGAAAATGGCTATGACCGCTTGAGGTTCCATCAACATAGTTTTCCCTATGAAGGGATTGTCTGCTATAGTTAACCCTCTCTAAAGATGACTCACAATAGTATACCACAAGGGGACTTGGCTCCAGATCCAAGGTTTTTGACACCTTTTCACTTTTAACCCAAACAAAGCAAGCAGATTAATCTGACACACTAAGACAAAGTTTTGCTTCACCAAGGTCTATGATGCCAACTCCACATGATCTATCAACCTCTCCAAGGAGAGAATGTATCAATCAATAAGAGAAGGCACACTAACCAATTTTGATTCACCAAAGCTTATGATGTCAACCCCACATGATCTATCAACCTCTCTTGGGAGAGAATGTATCGATCAATAAGAGAAGACACATTAACCAAGTTGAATGTGAAACGCACTAAGTATCCTCCCTACCTACAAGGATTCTATCATCAAGAAATATTTCGCTAGGAATCTAATCTCTCAAGAATCACGAATAGTGTTCATAGGGCCTAATTACTATGTGAGCACAAATATATTCCCGAAAGCAAATCTACCAAAAGTACCCAAAAAGAAGAAAGAGGAACACTTAACGCTTAAAGTGACTATGAGACGAGTCCACAAGGTGGAACACTTAACACCTCACACAAGCTAAAAATGAGTCCCCAACTTAGAAAACAAGTGAGTTCCTAAAAGCACAAAAAGGTTGCCAAGTGGAACACTTAACGCTTCTGTCCTGTTGACCCCTCCCCTTTATGGCACTGAGATTGCTACCATGGGGTGGAATGAGGGGCTGGTAGATTAGAGATTCCAATAACCCAAGATAGCAATCAAGATCAATCACAAGTATCTAAGACTACTTAATAAATCCTTAAGGGGTCACAACCTAGTATCAATTATGCAAGTGTGTAGAAATAGACAAAAGCATGAAAAGATGCACATAAGCTAGACACATAAGAGATTTATTTTAAGTCCAAATTGAAATGTTATTAGATGAAGGAGAATACTTGGGATCCTCACAACACGTTTAGTAGATTTTACCTGATTTTTAGCAATTCTTGTTGAGCTTTTCCATGCAAGCAAGTGACGAACTCTCCAACAAGCAAACAAGCAAATAAGATATACAAAATATATTCAACTTATGAAAACCATAGGGTTAGCTCTAAAAATCAATTATTATCAGAAATAATAACTAGCAATTAACTCAAATGACAACTCATATCATTCATTGAATCATATGAAAAATAAGTGCATACCCATCACAAAATTTTAATTTTTTTGCACTGCATTTGACCTAGTCAACAAGATCTAATTTTTTTGATATGATTTTGGCCACAAAAATAGAAATTTAGAATAAAGACCCCTATTAAAAAATAGAGAGATTTCTAAAAATGTAAAATTTTTAGAAAAATCTCTTCATTTGTGCCCTAGAGACCCATTTTATCAAAATAGACTAGTTTTTGTAAATTGACTATTTGAGCTATGATATCATGTCCAAATTTAAAACACAAAGAATGGACCCCCTGTAGAATTTAAATAAATTTTTGAAAATATAAAAATTTCTAAAAAATATGACGATTTGTGTCAGATATTAATTTTTTCTAGAATTTTAAGAAAAAATTATTAAAAATTCCAAACATCTCAGAAAATTCTAAATTTTTTATTGTAGCTTCCCTAATATGTCACCAACCTGCCAAAACAATTTTAGACCAAAACACTAAGCTGTTTGGGAGATAAAATTAAATCTTTGAAACATTGGGGTTTTAGCTCCCCCAAAAAATCAAAACCGGCATGCAAAGGTGGGTTGCCCCACGGTGGGCGCCAGAAATGTGTGTGTAAAAATTGTACCTAATCTGTAAACACAACACTTCAGTAAAATATTAGAGGTTCGCTATAATCAAAATCATGCAAAATTGAAATCTAATTTAACCAAGCGATTTACTGCCTTCTAGTAGGTGCGAGATTAATGTTCTCAGATTGTTATCGAGATCAGTGACCTAGACAACACCTAAATGAAGGATTTGAATGCAATTGATCTAGATATGAATTGAATGCAATTAATCTATATTTTTGAATTTTCTATGCAATAAGAATGATAAAAACTGATATGAATCTATGCTAATATGGAAATTGATATGCTAAAATGATCTAACAATGATATGAAAAAGAATCGAAATGGATGTAAAAAAAAAAACAAATTGATCTCACAATAGCCTTGATTCGAAATAAGCTTTGATTCTCCAAATTCCAATTCTTCAAAATAGTTGTGCAATTCGTAGATGACTTTGGCAAAGTAAGCTTGCAAAATTATGAGATGAATTATGAAGAGCTAAAGCCTTGGTTTTATAGAAATCCAGGGCTTTGGAGGTGCATGAGAAAAAGCCATAAATCACTCAAATAACTCAGGTTGATTTTTGAGTTATTTTTAAATAACAGATAATTAACTCACAAAAACATGCAAAAGCTAAGTTTTAACTCAAAATAGAGTTTAACTTTAATTGATAATTGATAGTTGTCTACTTTTCTTGATTGTGCATGTTTTAATTATGAATTAATTTAATAATAAAGTGATTTATTCTCAACTTAACTGCTTTTTGAAATAAAATAATTAATTTATGGGTTAATTAACTATTTTACCAAACTTTTATTAAAAATTATATTATTAAATAATGACAACATGCTTTAATTAATTAAATAAGAATTTAATCAATTATTCATAGGAATTTTGATTTATTGTCAAAATTAAATAATACAATTAATAATAGATAGAATTAAATTTAATTAAATAATTAAGTGGCAAATATTAAATCTAATTAATTAAATATGCAAAATATTTAATTAATCAAATTTTAGGATAAATGTGATTTATTGCCAAATAATTATAAAATTAAAGATAATTATGATGATTAGGAATATTACTAGGAATATTCCCCGATGTAGAATTTAAGATAATCAATTATGATTCGATGATGTTTAGATGTGCCTTAGATTAAGACTTTGATGTCGATTTCATTCGAATTGAAGATGTAGGAGATTAATGAACTTATAGCCCATTTTTAAGGTATTACAAACCCTATCACCTGGCACTAGAGCAGAAGCTCTATCAATTATTCTCTTTTGTTTTTCCTGCCTTGAAGGCTCTCCTACCTCAAGCCTGTATTTCTTCAAGGGTGGCTCTAGAGTATCCCCTATTTCTGGTTGGTCTTCAATAGGCCTAACACTTTGTACATCTTCCATTTGTGGCAGGCTATTCCCTTCCTGTGACTCATCAGAAAACTCCTCTTGATCAGAAGATGAATAGTCTTTCATTTTCTTTGGTTGACTCTGGTCAATCAACTTCTCCAACTGATTTGATAGAGTGTCATGCATCTCTATCATCTTGTCAATTATTTCTAAATAGGGAAGGTCAGGGAAGAAACCCTCAAAAGGAAGCTGGGCTGCCATCACTTGTTTTGAAAAGTCTATCAAATCAAAGTACCTGTTCCATCTCCTCTTGACCTCATCATCATCAATGATGTTTCTGACTACATCTTCCTTATCCAAGCCTTCATGTTCTTTGTTCACACCAATATTTGGGATGTATAGTGTCCTGGCAGTTTTGATAAAGCCCTCAGGATCTACATGTCTACAAGCACCCGTAGCCATTTTGAACTGATTTAACCATGCAGTAATTTGAGGAAATGCCCTCTTTCCTACCAGGAAGTCACCTACCTTGAATTTCCTAGGTGTGAATGTACCCTTCCTGTGAGGGGCTAGAATTTCCCTGTCTATCCACATCAACTGCCACACAAATTCCAAACAAGCAACCCTTGGAGGCACAAATTTTGGTAATAGATGTGGGGCTTGGGGGAAACCATAGACTCTCAAAATTGTAGCATTCTCCCCCAAGTAAAACTCACCCCAATTGTGATCTCCCTCCCATTTGTTCACAAACTGCACTGGTCATAGGAGCCTGAGGACCCTTGGGGATATCCTTGTAGTGTTGATACCTAACATCCTTATGAGAGGATACACAATGAAATTATGAAAGAGACAAAAATTCCCCTCATTGGAAGTAGAATTCCACATCCTCACCCATAATTGCACTAGATTATACTGGCCTTCAAAGTTGAACCTTGGCTTCAGCATGTTTGAATCAAAACTATTAATATTGAAGAACAAAATTAAGTGCATTAGCAAAGAATAATGCATGAACTTAATTGGGCTCTTACTATCCTTGATAGAAATCAAACCCTCATGCATTCTATCAATGATATACTAGATGTAATCATAGTTAGTAATAACCAAAGAATTCTGGATGTCTAGGATAATCATCAAAAGATCAGCTGGTAAAAACTCTACATCCCCATCAATTCCCAAAACCCTACACAACCCATAACAAGTTTTCTTCATGTAATGCTGAAGGGACTTAAATTGGTAAGGGTCATTCATGTGAGTAGGGAGGGGAGCTATATACTTATCCTATTTTGGGATATGCTTCGTTATTTGGTCCTTCACTATCCCTATGTTCTTCTTGTACCTCTCCTTTTCTTTGCTCAAGTTGATTTTAGTAGAAGTGGATGTATAAACATTGAAAGCCTTCATGAATGAACCCCTATCAAGAGTAACCAAAGCTAACTGGTCCTCTTTCCTAATAGTCTTAGAAATAGGGTCATAACACCTAGCTAGAGCAATAATTAAATCCACATCCAGGAAAACATCAGGCACTACTAATTTCCCTAACCCCAAAGCCCAACCATTACATACAAGGATATGAATATCTCTATTTTTATAAAAGAAGTTGAAGATAGTATAACCTATGGTATTTGGTGTGATAGGATCTCTACAAAACCCTAGAACATCTTCGAAAACATCATCAGGAGCTCTTTTGTTTTGACTAGAACCAGGTAGCAATTTCAAAAACTCATCTGAATAATTAGGCTTGCCCTTATCTTCACCACTTTTAGCCTTTGCTTCACTACTAGAAGATGCTATGCTTCTCTCAAGTTGACTCATCTTTGGTTCCGAATTATCTTCAATCTCTGCAAAATGGATTCACTTGGCACTCAAAAATTGCTTCAAAATGACACAATTCTCTTCGAATGATTTTGGACATAGGAAACAATGAGCTTAACTTATTTATCAACGCAGATCAAGTATGTACAACTACCACAATCATTGCAAATCTCCTTAATTTCTCCCGCATTCAATTTTGCATGTCACCAATTTTCAAAATGGAGCTAGCCGATGTACAGCTGTTGACAGATAGATTTTAAAAAACTTGAAAACAAGGCAAAGAGGCAAATGATTAAGATCCTGCACTTTAAACCCATTTACGTCATGCAATCTTCCTTTGAAACTGATTGGATGGCTCATTAGTTTACTTTCCAGCTTGATACTATACTTTATCCACACAGGCAACGGTCCCTTTTCTAACTGGGCCCATTTAGCGAATCCGTGACTGAAAGCTTCTCATGATTGCTGAATGCAATGTTGACCCTAGCATATATTCAGAGAACTAGTGACCAAAGCCTTCACCATTTCTTGAAATGCAATCCTTAACTCATGATACTTTTCATGAATTAGCGAACACAGTGACACCCTTTGAGCACTTGACTGCAGTTATTATTTGGTGAACCAGCGAACAAAGCCATCTCGCATTCTCTTAATGTCGCGGCTAATTGTTAAATCTTTTGGAGATTCAATGAACAAAGGGTTCACACATTCACTTAATAGATCACTTAACTGCTAAATTACTTGGAGAACTGGCGAAGCCTTCACTCTCTGAATCATTGAATCTTTCTTAACCATCATCTTTACTCTAAGATTCTGAATGAACCATTGATCTTGTTGATGATCTAAGGTTGTCACCAATTCACTGAAATATTTGATCCTTGGTCATTTGATTACAAGATTCAGTGAACAAAGGGTTCGCTGAATTGCCAGATCATATTAAACACTGAGTATTTCAATCCATGACTAAGCGACTGAAGACTCAAAACTTAGCCAATCCTTTTATTCACACATTTTCCAAATGATTATGCCCTTTACCTTTTCCTTTTAGAGAACCCGCGATCACATGACTCACTGAATCACTAAATCATTTAGCTTCTTACTAATTTATTCTGAGAACAAGCGAACACTTGAAACAACCCATTCCACCAAATTCTTCATACCAAACTATCGGGGCCGCCAAACTTAGAAGTCTTTACACATTCACTCATTCACAAAATGAAACATGTAGGACCCAATAATATCTGAGATTAAACCACAATCGTCAATCTTGACAATGATCTATGGTATTCACCAAGTCGCTAGGTTATTTTGCCCTTAACCGCTAGATTCAGAGAACGAGCGCTAACCGTTGTCGCCAAGTCACTGAAATATTTGCAAAGAACCACCAAGGAATACACAAATTGGAGATAATGCATTCACCAAATCGTCAAATGTTTTTTGATAACCACTGGATATTTGGAGACTACGTGAACAAAGACAACACTTAGCATTTTTAACATATTCTCCAGTTTGCTGAATGGTTGAGGTGTTAACTGGGATACTTAGAGACCATGCGACTAAAATGATGCTTAGCATAAGATTGACTTGTTCATTGAATCACCGAATACTATATGAGACATGCTATGACCTTTTCTAATTCTATGAACACAAAACATTTAACACATGCATGATTTAATCAGCTTAAGTGACTTAAAAAGGTAACAATGAAATAGAAGAATAAGGGCTAATCATGAGAAGTTTTGCATGAATTCAAAATTTTTCAAGGACAAGACCTAGGGTAAGGATTTTTGAAGTGGGCTATGAATTTTTTTTGAAGAACTTCCGACACCTGTACCTAGGAAAACTTCATAGACCAGAGGACTAAAACAACGTTTGGACAAAAACCTCAGAAAACTAAGAATACTCCCAACAAATGGGTTTATCTTTTGTTTCCCTATTCTCAAAATAAGTTAGTAAAGTTCTAAATCTTCTGGTGACTCAGTGAATGAATTAGTCATGCATTCTCTTAAAAGGTTGGTTATGATAAAAAACATTTAGTGAATGGGCGAATCAAACGGTCAAGTAAGTTTTAACCTTTAGTCGCTTGATCTCGTAATGAAAGAGGCAGTGTTTAAAACATTGGGAGATTTAGTGAACACTTTGTTTGCCAAGTCTTGTAATCAAAAGGTGACTATCTCGATGGTTTAGTGAATTAATGATAGCCATCAATTGATGTCGAGATCAACGGTTGACTCAAAATCTCAATTTCAAACATGCAGTTAGGAAAGAATTCAGTGACTCAGAGAATAAGCTTGTTCGCTAATTCTCACAATAAACATGTGGTTAAGTTTTCCTTTTAGAAAATAAGTGAAGCCTTCAGTTGCCAAATCTCAAAATAAATTAGTAGTTAACCAAAGCATTAAGAGATTAAGAGATAATCATTGTCACTAATTCTCTAGATGGTGACTATGGTCAAATGCTTGGTTAATGTTTTCTTTGTTCAATGGTTTGTTGAATGGAGGTTGAGTTAAGAGATTGGTTTTGAGAATAAGAAAGGTCTTTGATTGCTAATTCTCTGAATATAAGCTAGGGTTAACTTTTCATCCTGCGATCATGAGAACCTTCAGACACTAGATCTCTGAAATGGGCTCAGTTAAATAAAATAATAAAAGAAAGGTTAGAGACCTTTACTACATGGATAAAGTACACTATTGAGCTACAAAAAAGCAAGTGGCTATCCAATCAATTTTAAAGGAGGTTTTATTATGTAAACAAAGTTTTAAAGAATAAAATAGTAATCATTGCTTTTCTGCCTTGTTTTTGTGTTTTTTTAAATTTATCTGTCAACATCTCGACATTGGCTAGCACTAATTTGAAAAATGGTGATATGTGAAATTGAATGTATAAGTGATTAAAGCTAGATTTGCAATGATTTTGGCAACTATACACATTCAATTTACATTGATAAATAAGCTAAATTCATTATTTTCTGTGTTCGAGATCACTTGAAGAGAATTGTGTTTTCTTAAGAAATCATAGAGTGCCAAGAAAATTAAGTTTGTAGAGCTGAGAGCAATTGTGTAGAAGAAATGAGTCAACTAGAGCTAAATGTGACTTCTTCTAGTGGTGAAGCCAAAGCCAAAGGTGGTGAAGACAAAAATAAGCCAAATTACTCAAATGAGTTTATCAAAATGCTGCCTAGTTCCAGCCAGAACAAGAGGGCTCCTGATGATTTCTTTGAAGATGTTCTAGGTCATTGCAAAGATCCTGTCACACCATCTTGCTCAGGTTACACTCTTTTTAGTTATTTTTATGGAAATAGGAGTAAACAAGTACCTATTTGTAATGGTTGGGCTTTGGTTTTAGGGAAATTAGTTGTCCCTGATGTGTTTTTAGATGTGGACTTAATTGTTGGGTTGGCTAGGTTATATGATCCCATCTCCAAAATAATTAGGAAGGAGGACCAATCACCTTTGGTTACTCTTGACAGGGGTTCTTTCATAAAAGATTTTGATTTTTATACATCTTCCTCTACTCAAATTCATTTGAGCAAAGAAAGAGAGAGGTATACAAGTCATATAGGGTCAATAAAAGACTAGATGGTTAGGCATATCCCAAAGTAAAGTAGATATATAACCCCCCTCCCTACTAGCATGAATTCCCCTTACCAGTTCAAATCCCTCAATTTCTATATGAAGCAGACATGTTATGGGTTGTGTAGAGTGTTAGAAATAGGAAATATTGAGAGGGGGGGTGAATCAGTATTTCAAAAAACTTTTTCTTTTTCCCACTTATGGATATAATAGATTACTTTAGTGCATAAAAATATTATCAAGCTGATTAAAAAACATAGCAGTAAATAGAAAGAAATCATAACACATGATATGTTCTCAAGGAAACCCTGGCCAAGGGAAAACCCTGGTGGGGATGGTACCCACAAAGATCACTAATCAAAAGTATCCTGTTAGGGATATTGGACCCTGTTAGGAGTTAGATTACAAAACCTGATCACTAGCTGAGCTCACTGCCCAAATAGGTAATAAAAAATGTTTCTGACTATAGTATGGTGATCTAGGATGTCATCCCTTCATAATGTTAAGCCATTATTTTGACAAGCAAAAATAATCCCTTAACTCTTTCGCTAATACTGTCTCCAAAACTGTTTTGTCTACAAAAACTATCTTCGGTAAACTTTGAATAACTTTGTCCGTACTGCTAAAAAATTTATGCCCACTGAGATGGGGTATCCTCATACTCTTTAGAAGCTTTAGTTAACTATGAAAACAAAAATATTTTTCCAGTGGACGTCACCAACTAAATCTTCATCAGGTGCTCTGTCAGGATCACTGTATCCATACGTAGACAATTTCTTCCTTCAACTTGCCATACTTGCATTCCAGATTCTGCAATCTCAATAGAGATCATATGTTTCCATAATGACAACATCTATGCATCCACATTAGCCAAATTGCCTACAATCTCCCCCTTTGTCATTGGTGGCAACACATGGGAAAATTGGCTAAGTGTGCAAACAAAACTTCAAAGTATTTAAACAAAATTATGGCCAAAAGTTATACAACACATATACAATATTGTACTCCATAGAATAGCTCCCCCTATGAGTATCCTTCCTCAACATATATTCAATTTTCTGCTATCTCTCCCCCTTTGACAACAATGACAAAGATAGGGTGTACAAAAATTTCAAAAAAAAACTTAATACTTTGTTATCAGCTATTGCAAAGTTGGTAGGCTTGCAACACAGTCACCAAACTCTGACTTCCATGATTCAAAATCTTTCTCCTAGATCTTCCTGATGGATTCAGAAACATTGAGTAGAGTACTCAATCTGTATGCTGCTGTCTGAAAGGCTTGCATGGAATTAAAGCTAAACTTCTGAAAAGATGTCTTTGCTGAAAGACATTGCTCAATTTGGTCTTCAACAATTAAGGTCTTGATTGAGATATGCTCTCTCAAGATGTTAATCCTGAGCATCTTTCTATTCTTCTCCTTTGCTAACATTCTGATTTCATCATTTAACTTCCTTATGTTCTTCTCTACAGAACTTGTCTTTACATTTGGGCTTGACAAGGTGTTTGTTTCAGCTGTAATTGCATCTATCTCCTCTCTGATCTTCTTATCTTCTCTCTGATCTTCTTATCTTGTTTAGTTGTTAGTATTTCTAATTTTGTGCATTGTATATACAAACTCTTTCCAGTCTCAAAATGTTTCCTTAAATTCTTTATGCATACATCCAAATTACCAATATCATTTCAAATATTTACACTTAAATTTTGTTGCATTTCTGCTTCAAAGTCTTCCTGGACTTTTATTCTAGCAATATCCTTTAAGTTAGAAAATTCTAAGTCAAAAGAGTTTATTACTATTTTAGCTTTCTCAAGTGGATCCATTTCAAATACCTTAGTGCTGATCACACTCTCAAGTTTCTTTGTCAAAACTCTAACTTTGCCTTCAATGTCCTTCACCTTCTTATTCTTTCCAATAATTTTATTAAGAGATGTGATGAATTCAAGCTGATCATCATCTTCAACTTCTTTTCCAAGGTCTTCAAATATTGAACCAATTTGTCTCTTCTTACTATCAGGTGCACTAGGGGTAGTGACCTCTGTCAAAATTTGTTTACCTTTAACTGTCTGTTCTACTGGAACTAATTCTGATACTACTGGTGCTTCCACTACCTCTGTATCCTTTTCTAATTCTGTAATCTTCTCTTACTCTTCTAAAGCCAAATTTTCAACAATGTTTCCTAGATCATGAAATACTGCATCATCTGACTCTAGTGTCACTTTGGTTCCTTCAATGTCCATTAATTCTTTGCCAATATTGATATGTGAAGAAGATGGGACTTCTTCAATACCAACTTCCTCTACATGCGGTTCCTCTGATTGCTTTTGCTGAGGATCTGATTCAACATGCTTTCCTGCAACTATATCTGCAAGAACTTGCATTACTGCTTTATCTGTCTCTTGTCGGGTCATGTTGCACTCACTTTTACCCTTTTGCTAGGAATAGGAGAAAAAGATTTATCTCCTTCATCTTTCTCAGGTACTTCAACTTTTACCTTTACTGCAATAGGATCAACAGGATTTGTACTAGATGCCTCAGGTGGAATTACAAGATTTTCACTTTGCTTCAAGGCTTCTACAGTCTTCTTAGCTATGTCAAACTCATGACTTGACATACCTAATTCTTTTAGTATTTTCTTCATAGTAGATTCAACTCTCTTACTATCTAGATTGCTTCTTTTCTCTCAAAATTATTGCAAAGTTGAAATTCTCTTCATAGGTTCCAAACCTATTTGCATGACCATCCAACTCACACTTTAACAGTCTATTCACATATCCTACTGTTTCTGCTTTAGATACTTCATAGCCAAGAGGGTCTATGAATTCCATTCTAGGCTCAACTACTTCAATGTAGGTGAAATCAGTGTCTACCATAAAACAAATGTCATCTTTATTCTTTTCAACTAAGGATTGAGGAATCCTTGATTTGTTCTTAACAATATTCTGAAAAGTCTTCAATACAAGCTTCACACTATCATTGACTTTATCAAAAAGGTGCTTCATGTAGACTAAGTTTATTCTTTCCATTGTGTTCACATTGTCACTCCAATCAACTGTGTAAGGAAATCTTCTCAAAATATGGAAAAACATATAGGTTATCAGAGATGAAAACCTAAACTATGTGTACTTAGCCTTCTTAATCTTTTCTAAGTTCTCAAATAACTGAATTTTCAAAATTTCACATAGGTCTACTTGTTTCTTCTCAATACACATAAGATAACCTACATGAACCATTCCTGCAACCATGTCATCTTCCCTTGAACTACCACAAAATTTAGTTGTTAGGATCTTGCAAAGGTACCTAACATCATCTTGCTTAATCTTACTTATCGCAATTCCTCTACCATTATAACTAGATCCAGTGTTGTCTAAAACAATCTTTCTCATGTTCTTTTCATTCAGTGGAATATCTCCAACTTTTGATAATCTAGTAACATCATGAATTAGGTTGGCAGTTATATCAATAACTCTATCCTCCATCCAGAATTTCCCATTCTGGATTCTACTTAAAATGATCTTGGTACATTCCTCATCATTAAATTCATACTTCATGGAATATTTGATAATTTCATTGTTCTCTAGGTGCCCATAAGCTGGTTTAACTGACATGTCTTGATTATACAATTTCCTATAATCATCACTAAAATCTGCATCTCCCAAAGTTTCAAACTTGCAACCTAAATATCCTTTAACATTCTCAATGTGCAATACTCTGTCTGGTACGGATGATAGTGCTAGTCTGTTATCAATTTCAGCTAGTTCTAGTAGTTCTTTCTTAATCTTAGGTCTATTCTTATCCTTAACATTATGAACCATAGAAATATCCATCTGATCAACTGATCAAAGATCAAAAAATACCTCAACTTTGCAAATCTAGGGTTTCGGTATGATCGACGCTGCAAACTGCTTCCAAACTTCTTCAAATCATCCTCAACTCACTTTTTCTTCTTTCAAATCTCTTTTCAATCACTTTGTAATCATGATAACTTCAATTTTGACCTTATAACACTTCACATTAACTCGATCTGACATCGCATTCATTCATTTTGCCGCTAAAACCTCAAAAAGCTGATTCTGCAAACCTGCAACCATAAAACTTTTTGCGACCTTGCAAAACACAATATTTTCTTTTGTGCACTTAACCATAGCATTAGTACAACATAAAAAACCTATATCTAACTATGCAAAACTTAACTCATTCAAATTCCTAATCTACACTAATCCTAAGTCCTAAACTACATAAACTTACATAATTTAAGTACTTAAAGAAGGGTCAGGTAAAGATTCATCCTTACCATTAGTTACATTACCTTCCTGACTACTTTCAGTGCTGAATATACCTCATTGATCTGTGCCTTTATCAAATTTTACTTCATCTTTATTGCTACAGCAACCTTTCTCTTTGTTTCCTACATTTTCATTCCTTCTTGCATTGTTCCTAGGGTTAGGGTTATGATGATAACCTCCATTGTTCATCCTACAAACTCTTGCTGAGTGTCCAAACTTGTTGCATATCTGAAAAATGATTCCATTGTTTCCAAATCTCTATCCTTGCTAGTTAATCTGTGACCTACAATTTCTAGCAATATGTCCTGCTTTGTTGCATCTAAAACATACTACTACTTTTCTTTGATTCATTTCTTCAATAGATTTCTTATCTGCATTTTTAGTATTCCCAATCATTCTATCATAATTATTCAAAATTACTTTAGGTCTTCTACATTCATTAGCTCTATGTCCAAAACTATGACAATTATAAAAATGTCCATTAAGAGGTTTAAATTGGTTACCTATGCAATCTCTCTTCATGTGTCCAATAGTATTACAAGAAAAACATCTACCTTTGAATTCTCTTTGCATACCTTTAGATGATTCTTCCTATTTTGATTCTTCTTGCTTTGATTCTTCTTTCTCTCTAGGTGGTTCTTCTTTAGGTGGATCTTCCAATGTGTTCTCATCTAGCTTTATTTTCTCCACACTTTCAGATGTCTTTAGATCTGGCTTCTTACTTTCATGGATTGTTCTAAACACACTAAATCCAAATCCAGTCCTATCAAAGAATGGTTCTTCAAAAGAAATTTGTTTTCTAGTCTTATCACTATTTGAATATAGCCTTTCAAGTTGTTGTTTAGATTGAGTTAATTCACCTTTCACAATTTTATTATACTTCTCAAGTTCCACATACTGCACTTTTACTTTTTTAGATTCGGATGTTTCCTTTTCAAGTCTTGATCTTAGATCTTCATTGTCAATTTTCAATTTTTCATTATCAGATCTCAAATTTCCATCTTTCATACTAAGTTTCAGATTTACTATCTTCAGTTCATCCTTAAGGATCTCATTTTCTTTTTCTAATTCATCACAATCTTCAACAAGCATATCAAATTTCTTTTTAGATTTCAGATCTTCAATCTTACCTTTTAATTTGTCAATAGCATTCTTTGCATCTTCATATTTTCTTCTTAAGGAGTTTCTTTCATCAGTAAGCATATCAATCTATTCAAGAGCTTCTTCAAGATTCTTCTAAAGTTGATCCATATCCATAGAGATCTTACTCAAGCTGCTAAGCTTTCCTTGAATGTTCCTTCTCCAAGTAACTGTGCTCTGATACCAATTGTTAGAAATAGGAAATACTGAGAGGGGGGGGTGAATCGGTATTTCAAAAAACTTTTTCTTTTTCCCACTTATGGATATAATGGATTACTTTAGTGCATACAAAGATTATCAAGCTGATTAACAAACATAGCAGTAAATAGAAAGAACTCATAACACATGATATGTTCTCGAGGAAACCCTAGCCAAGGGAAAACCCCGGTGGGGATGGTACCCACAAAGATCACTAATCAAAAGTATCCTATTAGGGATATTGGACCCTGTTAGGAGTCAATTTACAATATATAGTAGATCTGTCCTGGTTAAAAGACTTTAGGCCTTGTTAGAAGCCTTAACCCTGTTAGGAGTTAGATTACAAAACCTGATCACCAGCTGAGCTCACTGCCCAAATAGGTAATACAAAATGTTTTTGACTATAGTATGGTACTGCTTACAACTTTGCATCAATAGCCTTTGCTGCTATCACAATAGACAACTATCACAAGTTATCTTTTCTTTCTTTTTACACATCACATACATTTTTTTATTACATTTCAAGTATGCCTAATATATGAGTTATTAGAGCTAATAACTTTACATGGTCAGCTTCCAAAATCTTTATCCAAGAGTAAAAATGTAGGATTTCATCCCTTCATAATGTTAAGTCATTATTTTGACAAGAAAAAATAATCCCTTAACTCTTTCGCTAATACTGTCTCCAAAACTGTTATGTCTGCAAAAACTATCTTCGGTAAACTTTGAATAACTTTGTCTGTACTTCTCCAAACTTTATGTACACTAAGATGGGGTATCCTCATACTCTGTAGAAGCTTTAGTTAACTACACAAACAAAAATATTTCTCCAGTGGATGTCGCCAACTAAATCTTCATCGGGTGCTCTGTCAGGATCACTATATCCATACTTAGACAATTTCTTCCTTCAACTTGCCATACTTGTATTCCAGATTCTGCGCTCTCAATAGAGATCATATGTTTCCATAATGCCAACATCTATGCATCCACATTAGCTAAATTTCCAACATAGAGTTTTGGGGATTAATGGGGATGAAGAATTTTTGCCCGTTGATCTTTTGATTATGATCTTAGATATCCAGAACCCTCTAGTAAACATTGACTATGATTACATCTAGTATGTAATCAATAGGATACATGAAGGGTTAATGTTTATCAAAGAAATCAAGAGGCCCATCAAGTTCTTGCATTACTCTATGTTGATGTACTTGATTCTATTTTTTGACACCAATAGTTTTGATTTGAATATGCTGAAACCAAGATTCACCTTCCAAGACCAACATAATCCAGTGTGACTATCATTGAGGATATGGAATTATGCTTCAAATGAGTGTGACTTTTGTATTTTCTAGAATTTCATTATTTTTCCTATTGTGAGATTGCTAGGCATCAATGTACTGGGAGTTCCCTTTTATCTTCAACTTGTAAATTTATACTTTGATGGATAACTTTAATATAAATTTGACTCTATCACCACTCCGAAGTCTACAAGGAAGAGGGCCAATTAACAAGGATCAACAAATGAGATCGTCCTACACTTTGAGCCTTAATGCTCAGGCGGGTGTACCCTTGACTCACTTCTCCAAAGGAGTCTCAAAACAATATACAAATATGTCCTTTACTACCTATCTGAAAGATTTTATCATTTAAATGTGTGTGTGTGTGTGTGTGATTGATGATGGACAACCTCCAAAGAATGGACTAGTGCCTTAACCAAGGGAAAAGAGTCACCTAATAACATATATCAACTGAAGATCTTAAATCAAAAACTCTAGGGTTCAGGGTAAGTGCTTTGCCTATTACCCCTCTCCCTCAAACACAAGGACATCAGATTCTTATTTGGTTGTAAAATCACTGAACTCACCTAAAAGACTTTAATCCTAACTTTGTTAGGAACTCAAAGATGACTTCACAATACTCTTTGTTTACCATATGCTAATACACTTTGTGACACTAACATATATGAGCTCAGAACCAACACAAGAAGACATACACAAATGCAAGATTGGAACTCAATAGCATTTTCATTAACATATTCAGGATCAATACACTATCAAACAACAAAATGCCAAAGGAAAAGACCCAAAGTCCAAGCTCTCCTTGCTCAGTGAATTAACATCAACAATCAGGGACCAAAAAGAAAGTTTTGGAACCCTCACAAAATAAAAAATGCTACCACTTATACCCCTAGTCACCTTGGAATCCTCAAAGAAGATGCATCAAGCTTCACATGACTAGGGTTAGCGTTTCACCCACTAAACCAATTGAAACAGTCAAAAAATTAAATGTAGGGGATGAAAACCAATTGGCCATGCCTAAGAAAGATTTGCACTTATGATAGATCTTTGGGAAAGTACTACAAATCATGGAATTCTAAATTTGTCAACCCTTTTGGCCACCTGCAACATGCCTTGAGCATGAAAAAAATAGGGTACAAACCCCTGTAAATGACCAAAGAACACCTTGGACCACACTGAAACCATTGGCGCCACCAAACAAATCAAATCTGGCCTCAAAAGAAATTAAAATCAGTCCTTTCTGTCGCTAGAAACCCTCTACAAATTTGAATTTGAAAAACAATGGTCATTTCCAAGCACCAGGAGCAAATATAGGATCAATATTTGAACTTAGATCAACTT
This sequence comes from Chamaecyparis obtusa, assembly GCA_027943335.1. Taxonomy (NCBI): domain Eukaryota; kingdom Viridiplantae; phylum Streptophyta; class Pinopsida; order Cupressales; family Cupressaceae; genus Chamaecyparis; species Chamaecyparis obtusa. Next base: position 1,978,012 of record BSBK01006944.1, on the reverse strand, counting down.
TATATCGCGACTGTTCGATCTCTCCTTTTCACGATCTTTATGATTTATCACTTAATAAGACCCTAGTCAAACTTAGTGAATTGGCAACTGAAGGATACCTCCAAGTCGCAGAATACTTTATGCCTCTGCCATTTTGTTTAGCAACAACACAAATGCTTGTTGATGGAATCGCCAGCCTTTTAGAACTCTGCTACTTTTTCCTTGTGAATGAGCGAAAACCCCTAAAGTTTTGTCGGACCACCAACCTTTTATCAGAACCACCAAGTGACTAAGGAAATTTTACTAGGCCTACATCAAGTAAATCGATGGTTGTCGCATGATCTTAAACCTCTGACACATCCCATAAGATCATGCGCCCATCATTGATTTACTGACAATGTCAGGACCCTCTGACAAGCTGGAAACTCAGGTCCCACTGACAACTGCCAACGTATTAATACATGGACCAATCATATACCGCCATTTGTGCATATGTGTCACCTTGGACCCACAGTTTGAAGCACGATATCATCAGGAAAGATCAATGATTGGCATAAGATCTCAAGCTTCTGACATAGCCCATGAGAACTTACGCTAACCGTCGGATGGAGATGCTGTTAGAGCCAGCCCCAGTAAAATATTAAGCCAAAACATAGGAAAAATTAAAACATTGGACTTAGGGAAAATTAAACCCGCCAGACTATAGGCTTAAGAAAAAAAAAAAAAAACTGGGAGACTTAGGCAAATTGGCAATTATTAAAAGGGGTCGGAAAACATTAGTCGCAAGATCGCATAACATAAAAAAGGTTCACGTGATCATGCGACAAAGGGGTTAACAATTAAGCACATGTGTCAAAGACTTTTAAGTGACCTGAATAAAGTAACTTTAAAATAGAACAGGGCTAGGGCATTACAAAGGGCTTCTCATACAACGGCTAGTTTTTCAAAATTTTGAACTAAGGGCTAAGCCAGAGACCCAAAAGCAACTACAAAGACCAGAAGAAAAGGGCTAGAGCCATGAAATTTTTTCAAGGTGCTAACAGTGGCTCTTTCTGGGGATGTATGCCTCTAGGAGGCATGACAAGGATCTAGAATCACTGGTTAAAGTAGACCATCCCTTTGGAAAAATTGACAACAGAGAGCAACAGGACCAAAACCCTACAGACCAGGACAAAACAAGATAGGGACAAGCAACTTATTTATAGAATGTATAGACCTAACTACTATTTATGGAAATAAAATACCTTCAATTGAAGTATCTCTTCAAGAATTGTCCATGAATTGGCAATTCTTGAACTTCACCATTCAGTTCTTTCACAATATATGAGTCTTGGCCCCATTTCTCATGAATTAGATATGGCCCTAGCTAGATGGGATCAAATTTACCATGTTTTCCCTTATTCTCCAGTCTAGCATTCCAAATTAGTACCAAATCACCAGGTTCAAACCTTCTTTCAACAGTCTTCTTGTCATATAAATTTTTAACCTGTAACTGCAATTTGGCATTTCTTGCAGCTGACTCTCTTCTAGTTTCATCTGCCTAAAGAGGTCCTCAATCCTCAATTACATCTCATCATCTATGTCATCATCATATAACTGCACAAATTTATACATTTCCAGTAGATTATTTTGAGGCATTCTTGCATGTATTCCATATACTAGGTCAAATGGTGCACAACCAATTGCCCTCTTCACAGTTACCCTATCAGCCCATAGAGCTAATGGCAGTTTTGAATTCCATGCCCTCTTATTCTTTTCAAGAATCCTCTTTAGGATCTTAATCAAACTCTTATTAGTAGATTCTTCCTAACCATTTCCTTGTGGATGATAAGGTGAGGAATTAGAAATTTGAATTCCTAAACCTTTGCAAAAGTCCTTATATTCAGTAGACCTAAAGCACATGCCATTGTCGCTAACTATTCTCTCAGGCACCCAAACCTTGTGACAATATTGTTCAACAAGAAATCAATTACCACCTTACTAGTTGCATTTCTTGTAGGTATAGCCTCTACCCACTTTGTAAAGTAATCAATGGAAACTAAGATCCATGAGTGTCCTCTAGTTGTCTTGTTTGGTATCTCCCCTATGAAATCAATTCCCCATTGTTGGAAAGGAGCTTGTACTTCTACTAGTTTTAATGGCATGTTACCTGAAAATTTAAGCTTACAAGAGAACCTTTGACAAGCATCACACCTCCTTACCAACTGTTCTACATCCTTGAAGATTGTGGGCCACCAAAATCCTGCCCTCAAGATTTTATGAGCAATCTTTTTACCCATATAATGTCCACCACAAACTCCCTCATGCATTTCCTTCAACAAATTGTTAGCCTGATCTTCATCAACACATTTCAAAAGTATGCAATCTAAATTCTTTCTATACAATTTTCATTTCACAATTACATACTTGATGTCCTGTAATTTCAATGACCTCTTCTGATTATCATTCATTCTTGCTAGGCATCTCATATTCTTCAAGTAATAGATGATATCCTAATACTAGATACAATCATCCATATCACATGTATAATCAATTTGAGAATGATTTACCTGATTAGCGTCAAGATTGGATTGAGCCATCAGTTTTTCCAATCCCTATCCTCTAACCAATTTAGTAATTTGGATATCAATGTTGAATTCTTGGATCCTATTGATCCATCTGCATCTTCTCCCAGACACCTCTTTTTGTGAGAAAATATCCTTCACAGCTGCACTTGGCACAAAAGAAATCACAACTGCCCCCATTAAGGAACACCTAAAAGCCTTGACTGCCTTCACAAGTGCATAAGCTTGTTTCTCATTTATGTCATACTTCAATTCAACAGCCTGCAAAGATTTACTAAAAAATGCAATAGGCTGCTCAAAACCATCCTTATTTTTCTGCAACAAAATTGCAGCAATAGTATGAAAAGATGCAAAGGAGAAGATGTGCATTGGGATGGTATAATCAGGTGCCTTAAGTACTGGTGCATCTTTGATAGCCTGCTTGATATTTTTGAAAGCCTCATCAGGCTCACCCTCCCAATTGATTGTAGATCCTTTCTTCATCATATTAGAAATAGGTCTAGTAACCTCTGCAAAATTTGTCACAAACCTCCTTAAGAAATTGACCTGACCAAAGAAGGACTGAATTCCTTTAATATTCTTTGGCCTCTGAATTTAATCAATACCTGCTACCCTCTCAGGGTCAATTCTCACTCCTTGCTTCCCAACTAAGTGGCCAAGCAACTTACCCTTAGTGACACCAAATGCACATTTCCTTGGATTTAATGAAATGCCATATTCCAAAGCCCTCACAAATATTTTCTCTAAATCAGTACAATGGTCTTCTTCCTTCTTGGAATAGGTAGTTAAATCATCTTGATAGACAACAAGGAAATGATCAATAAAATCTAAAAAGGCAACATCCATTGCCCTCTGAAAAGTAGCACCAACATTTGTGAGACCAAAAGGCATTCTCACATAAACATATGTCCCCCATGGTGTTGTAAAAGTTGCCTTGAATCATTCTGATTCCTTTACAATTACTTGATTGTAACTAGAGAAACCATCCATCATAGACATCAATTTTGATTCGGTCACTCTCTGCAACATAGCTTCCATATTGGGCAGACAATAGTTATCCTTTAATGAGCTAATGTTCAAATTTCTAAAGTCCACACAAAGCCTGATGTCACCATTCTTCTTTCTCATGGGAAGAAGGTTTGACACCCAAGAACAATGCCGAATAGGCTTGATAATGCCAATATCTCTTAATTTCATCAACTCTTCTTGCATCTTAGGTGCCAAAGTGGGATTTATAGGCCTTTTTTTTTGCCAGAAAGGTTTAGCATCTTCTTTCAAAGGAATGATATGTTGAAACAAGTCTTCTCTATAAACCTTTAGGTCATCATATGACCATGCAAAAACATGCCTGAATTTTCTCAATAATTCAATCAAAGATTTTATCACATTGTGAGAGATATCCCTACCAATATATACCTTCTTAGGTGCCTCATGTGTTCCAAGATTTATCTCCTCTAGATCAGCATGATCTTCTCTTTTGATATTCTTTTGAACTCTATCCTGGTTATCAAAGATAGTCTCCAAAACAACAAGCCCCTTGGGCACCTTGTTAGTTCTAAGTTGAATAACCTCATTGCCAAAGAGAACCTCTTTTCCTTCTATAGTCTCAACCAAGGCTGAACAATCAAATTCCTGACCATGATACTAATCTTCACAACTCATAAACTTTAAGATATCATTATCATTATCAAAAACTTGCCAATTTTCAATATTGTCTATTAAACTAGGCCTAGCCTGAATTTCAACTTTAGAGATACCAGTAAATGTAATGTCATTGGGATTGATTGCTATATTGGCTAACAAGTCAGCCATCTTATTGTTACTCCTATCCTTCCACTCAATATTGAAAGCATCAAAATGTTCAATCAAATCCCAAACTGCATTCCTATATTATTTCAACCTTTTGTTCTTGGAAGCATATACTGACCTAACTTGGGACACCACCAACTCAGAATCACCAACAACACTTAGACACCTAATTCCATGTTTTTGTGCCAACCTCAGTCCTAACAACAATGCCTCATATTCTGCTATATTTTTGGTACAAAAGAAATTCAATGTGAAAGAAAAATTGTAGGTGTTTCCATTATGAGAAATAAGTAAAATACCTACTCCTGCTCCATCCTTGCAATTTGCACCATCAAAGTACATTACCCACAAATCACCCTTCATAGAATTAACACTTACCTCAACAGAGATAGGTGACAAAATAGGTTCCTTCTCAAGTACATGGATCTCTTCCCTAAAAGCATTAATGTTAGTATCCACAAAACATGTAGTTTCATTATCAATACTTCTCTCAATCATGTGGCATACTCTTGGATCTTGATCAATCTTGACAAACTGATCATCAATCTTGAAAGTGGCATAGGACAAATCACACTGTAAACTTCCACCCATGGTAGCACTCCACCTTCTAGATAGCAGCATCCCATAATGAGGAGGGATGTCCACCACCAAAACACTCATTGTTAACTCTTTCTCTAGATATTCTACCAACCTATATGCCATTGCATTGATAGTCCCAATAACTGATACCTCCCTCTAATCCATTGCACAACATTTTCCTTGAACTGTATAAACTTTAAGGCCCAATTTTTCCATAATCTTAAAAGGAATAACAGTATTAGAGGCACCACTATCAATCATACAATTTCTTAATTTCATTCCATTCACAAGGACACTTAAAAAGAATGGATCAATGTTTTCAAGGCTAGCATTGACAAAACTGTCCAAGAATATAAAAGGAATTTGAGATACAATTCCCTGAGCAACAACACCTTTCAAAGCTTTATCCTGAAATCCATTGCATGCAACATCATTGTTATGAACATTATCTATCCACACAATAGCTCTGTCTTTGTGTTCAGGGATCCTCAAAAATTCTGACAATGCAACCTTAACTATAATTTGAGACAATACAGCTAACATATCAACAGGGGCAGAGGAAGGAATCTCAATTTGCACTGCATTAGTATCTCTTTGTTTATCTGATACATTAGGTGTATTGGCCACCCTCATTTTTTCATTCTTGGCCATTGTGTTAACTAGCTTCCCAATCTCACTAGAAAATCTTTCAACTCCAACTCCCTTAGGCTCACAATTCTTACCTTTTACATTCTTGAACTTCACCATGTGATCACCTTTTGATTTGTTTTCATTAGGCTCTCCAGAGTTGGTACTCTTTATAAACATTCCTGTAGCTTTTCCATTTGTATCCCTTGCCACCATGCCCCTAGTTTTCACTTGGGAAATCATATCTTGAGTAATCCTATCCATCTCTTCTCTAGAAGGTCTTCTTAAATTTACTAGCTCAGAAGAAGAGTTCATGTTACATATCTTCTTATCAATCTCTTCACCATCAGAAAAAACCTCTTGATGAAAAAGTGCCTGATTATGTCTCTTCACATTTACATTTGCTTCTTCATCAAAATCAAAATCATCTTCATATCCTAGATATGAAGTAGCCATGTTGGATCCAATATCATCTTGATCTATCTCCTCATTGCCACAATCTTGATTTGCAACCATAGAATGTGCAACCACACAATGCTCTGCAGAATGAGGGGACAGGCATGCAACACACCAAGGTATGTCCTCCATGGAATTTATTGAAGCTTTTTATAGAGGGTCAGGGACACCTCTATCATTGTTTCCTCTTGCAGCAGGGACAATAGGCTTGCCATCCTTCCATTGGGTGTTGTAGGGGTAGTTCTGCAATCTATTCTGCTTATTGAAATTGTTGTTGAAATGAGGCCTTTCACTAGTAGGAGCACTGATGTTCCTATTTGTAGGTGCCTTTAAATCATTCAATGCATTGAGCACCTTATCCAATTTATCTTCTTCCTGCCTCCTAGTTCCAACATTCCTATCATTTACTTTTTTGTATTTCTTGTCCCCAAACAATTTAGGGTCATCTCTCTTCCCACCCAACTTCCCTGATATTTTCATATTGTTTTCAATATTGACAACAACCCTAAAAGCATCTCTAAGAGTTCTTGGTTCCTTATCCCTCAACAAGTATCCCATCTTTCCATCAAATGCATTGAAGTATGTAGTTAGACAGACATTGTCATCTAACCGCATAACTTGGAACAACTTATGCATACCCTTCTAAAATCTCATGTTGAACTCAGCTACAGATTCATTCTGATTTTTCCTTATGGTATTGAATTCATTAAACATGAAACTAGCATTAGTCCTATCACCATACTACTCTTTAAAACATCTCTCAAAGGAATCCAAAGTATCAATACATTTATTAGGAAGTCTCTTAAACCAATCTCTAGCATCATCCATTAGAGATTGAACAAATAATTTCATGACTACATCCTCATGCTCTACCTCATAATCATTAAGCATATCAACAAATAACCTAAGATGCTCCTCAAAACTAATAGCATTATTACCAGCAAACATAGGTACCTTATCTCTTATATCATTTGCAAAAGCATTTGGGTAGCCCGGTATCCCATCAAAACTAATTTGACTATAGGCTTCTAATTGCATAGGTCTTCTTTGAAATCCTAAACTAGTGTTCCCACTAGAATTATTATTTTTATCTACATTCCCACCCACTTGCACATTTGACTATCTATTAGGATCAACAAATGATTTGGTAGATACATTAGGAATTAGATTACTAGTAGTAGCATTGCTAAGTGGAACAGTAGTGTTCATAGATGGCACACCCAGTTCAGTAGCAGAAGGGCCATGAACATTAGCTGATGAAGCCCTCAAGAACTGGATCTTTCTTCTCTTCTCTACAATAGTAGCATCAACTTTATCTCTTTTCAACTCTTGAGTCAGAGCTTCATCCTCTCTTTTTTTTCTTTCTATCTCTATCTCCCTATTTGATTTAGGTGGTGGGATCCCTGGTATTGTCACTGGTTTGCTTGCTTGGAAACCCACCATCTTCTGCTTTCCTTTTTCATTAATAACTACAGTAGGCCAGGTGATCTCATGTCCATTCTTACCCTTAGGAAATGGAGCATAACTTTGCACTTGTCTGATCACAGGGCCCTCTTCATCAAAATCATGGTCTTGCAACAAGTGTTCCTGCTCACTTCTTAGAGCTTCAAGATCACCAAAAACATCATGCTGTAACATCTTAGGAGCAGAAGCAAGCATCTTGTTTCTCTCCTTCATTTCATTAATTTTTCTACGGAGAGACTTTCTTTCTATTAGATTATTCACCTTTTTAGCTTCTCTCTCTCCTTTTGTAACCTCTTATGTATGGCATCCTGCTCTGCCAACTGCAACCTTAGTGCATTTAAATCATCCAGGTCTATCATAATGTCATCAAAACCTGATGACACATCCATATCAGTGAGATTTTGATATGGGAAATGGACTTGCCTTGGTCTCATGGGTTCTCTTCTAAAATTATCTTCATCAAGATCTAAATCAATCTCTAAACCCATCTCTCTGGCTTGTTCATCCTGACCTGCAAGTAATGAACCCTTCTCTTGAAATACAGCCTCTGGGGTATCATAAAATTTATCTTCAGAGCGACCACCATCTAATCTAGAAACTCTATCTTGTGAACCTTCCTCACCTGAGGAAACATATGGTGCTCTACCTCTAGTATTTCTTTGTTCTCTTATGGGAGCACTAGTAGACTCACCATTTCTTTTGATCCAATTCTTCTTCTCCTGTCTAGGCAATTGTTCCAGAGTGACCTCCAGATTTTTTCTGACAAAGGACCTAGTATTCATTCTTTTTTGCATCTTTTGCAGTCTATAACACTATTTCTTAACCTTTTGAGTTTCCACCCACCCAAGTGGGAAATCCTCTAACTAGATACAATAGGAAAACAAGACTGCACTTTGCAAACTTTATCTCTAGATTCTCCCTAGCAGAGTCGCCATTTTGTTAGGAGTTCCCTTTGATCTTCAACTTGAAAATTTATACTTTCATGGATAACTTAAATATAAATTTGACTCTATCACCACTCCAAATTCTACAAGGAAGAGGGCCAATTAACAAGGATCAAAAAATGAGATCATCCTACACTTTGAGCCTTAATGCTTAGGCGGGTGTACCCTTGACTCACTTCTCCAAAGGAGTCTCAAAACAATATACAAATATGTCCTTTACTACCTATCTGAAAGATTTTATCATTTAAATGTGTGTGTGTGTGATTGATGATGGACAACCTCCAGAGAATGGACTAGTGCCTTAACCAAGGGCAAAGCGTCACCTAATAACATATATCAACTAAAGATCTTAAATCAAAAACTCTTGGGTTCAGGATAAGTGCTTTGCATATTACCCCTCTCCCTCAAACACAAGGACATTAAATTCTTATTTGGTTGTAAACTCACTGAACTCACCTAAAAGACTTCAATCATAACTTTGTTAGGAACTCAGGGATGACTTCACAATACTCTTTGTTTACCATATGCTAATACACTTTGTGACACTAACATATATGAGATCAGAACCAACAGAAGAAGACACACAAATGCAAGATTGGAACTCAATAGCATTCTCATTAACATATTCAAGATCAATACACTATCAAACAACAAAATGCTAAAGGAAATGACCCAAAGTCCAGGCTCTCCTTGCTCAGTGAATTAACATCAACAATCAGGGACCAAAAAGAAAGTTTTGGAACCCTCACAAAATAAAAAATGCTACCAATTATACCCCTAGTCACCTTGGAATCCTCAAAGAAGATGCATCAAGCTTCAGGTGACTAGGGTTAGGGTTTCACTCACTAAACCAATTGAAACAATAAAAAAATTAAATGCAGGGGATGAAAACTAGTCGGCCATGCCTAAGAAAGATTTGCACTTATGATAGATCTTTGGGAAATTACTACAAATCATGGAACTCTAAATTTTTCAACCCTTTTTGCCACTTGCAACATGCCTTGAGCATGAAAAACATAGGGTACAGACCCCTACAAATGACCAAAGAACACCTTGGACCACACTGTAACCATCGATGCCACCAAACAAATCAAATCTGACCTCAAAAGCAATTAAAATTAGTCCTTTCTATCACTGGAAACCCTCTGCAAATTTGAATTTGAAAAATAATGGTTGTTTCCAAGCACCATCAGCAAATTGGTGGTCAATATTTGAACTTAGATCAACTTTATATCATGACCGTTCGATCTCTCCTTTTCGTGGTCTTTACAATTAATCACTTAATAGGACCCTAGTCAAACTTAGTGAATTGGTGACTGAAGGATACCTCCAAGTCATAAAATACTTTATGCCTTTGCCATTTTGTTTAACGACAATGTGAATGCTTGTTCATGGAATCACCAGCCTTTTAGAACTCTGCTACTTTTTCCTTGTGAATGAGCAAAAACCCTTGAAGTTTTTTCGGATCGCCAACCTTTTATCAGAACCGCCAAGTGACTGAGGAAATTTTACTAGGCCTACATCAAGTAAATTGACAGTTGTCGCATGATCTTAAACCTCTGACACATCCCATAAGATCATGCGTCCATCGTTGCTTTACTGATAATGTCAGGACCCTCTGACAAGCTAGAAAATGAGGTCCCACTTACAAGTACCAACGTATTAATACATGGACCAATCATATACCGCCATTTGTGCTTACGTGTCACCTTGGACCCACAGTTTGAAGCATCGCGTCAGCAGGAAAGATCAATGATTGGTGTAAGATATCAAGCTTCTGACACAACCCATGAGAACTTACGCTAACCGTCAGATGGAGATGCTGTAAGAGCCAGCTCCAGTAAAATATTAAGCTAGAACATAGGAAAAATTAAAATGCTGGAAATAGGGAAAATTAAACCCACCAAACTATAGGCTTAAGAAAAAGAAAAAAAAAACCTGGGAGACTTAGGCAAATCAACAATTATTAAAACAGGCCCGAAAATATTAGTCGCAAGATCGCATAACATAAAAAAGGTTCACGCGATCATGTGACAAAGCGGTTAACAATTAAGCACATGCACCAAAGACTTTTAAGTGGCCTGAATAAAGTAACTTTAAAATAGAATAGGGCCAAGGAATTACAAAGGGCTTCTCATACAACGGCTAGTTTTTCAAAAATTTGAACTAAGGGCTAAGCCAGAGACCTAAAAGCAACTACAGAGACCAGAAGAAAAGGGCTAGAGCCATGAAATTTTTTCAAGGTGCTAACACAATGTTTCAAGGTTACCAACGAAGGTTCTTAAACTCTTAAGACCTATGCGATTGGAGGATAAATGGGAGGGAAACCATAATTGCGATGATTTCTACTATGGGGAAAATTCTACAATTTTAAGAGTTTACGGTTACCCCCAACCCCCACATTTGTTACCAAAATTTGTGTCACCAAGAGTTTCCTCTTTGGAATTCATTTGGCAGTTGATGTGGATAGATAGATAACTCTCGGCCCCTCATAGGAAAGGTACTTTCACACCAAGGCAATTCAGAATTGGTAACTTCCTGATTGGTAAGAGGGCTTTCCCACAAATTAGCTCCTGGCTAAATCATTTCAAGATGGTATTTGGTGCTTGTAGACATGTGGACCCTGAGGATTTCATTAAGACTGCAAGAATGACACTAATTCCTAGCATTGGTGTCAATAGGGAGCATGAGGGCCTAGATGAGGAGGATGTGATCAGAAATGTTATGGAGAAGGATGAAGTTACTAAGAGATGGAGTAGGTATTTTGACTTGATAGATTTACAAGCTCAATTGAAAGGAGCCCAAATTCCTTTTGAGGGTTTCTTCCCTGACCTTCCCTACTTAAAAAGGATTGACAAGATGATAGAGATGCATGAAACTCTATCAAATCAATTGGAAGAACTGCTTGAGCATAAGCAAACAAAGAAGAAGAAGAATTACTCATCCTTTGATTATGAGGAATTTTATAATGGATCCCAAGAGGGAAATAGCCCACCACAAGCTGGGAATTCACCAGTTATTGATCCTATTGAAGACCGGCCAGAGGCAGAAAGCCTTCTAGAGCCACCATTGAAGAAACAGAGGCTTGAAGAGGGAGAGCCTTCCAAGCAAGAAAAATAGAAAAGAGTGATTGATAGAGCATCTTCTCTTGTACCAAGTAACAAGGCATACCATCACCAAATGAGAAAAACACTAAGAGCTAGCAAGATGGTGGCCACTAATGAGGGGGATGAAGAATAATCCCTATGGTTAGGACATGATGTCAGAGAGGTATATCAAGAGGAGTTTTTAAGTGATGACCAATTCATCAAGAGTGATGAATTCAAAATATTTCCTATCTGGAGAAAGTAGCAAGAAGTAGCTAAGGCTATGCCCGAAGGAATGGAGCCAAGTGAAGAAAATTTGAGGGCATTAGCTTCTTATGATCCTAGCCTTGAGCCTATAACTATAGAAGAAGCCAGAGAAATGGTTAGATCAAGTGGAATGCTTCTGACTCCAAGATGGGATTTGACCTCTGTATTTATCATTGATCAGATAAGAAAGCAACCGCAAGGCAATTTATCTTATGAGGTTCATATTGGTGATATGATCAGAGGAAGTGGCTATGACCCTAAGTCCTAGGCTGTTGCAATGTGGTCTTTAGCCCCAAAGACTCAAAAGCCATCTCTAGTGAGTATAGAGGGTCAAATGGAAGGAAATAAAATCATATGGACTATACAGAACACAACTGATCTTGAGGTCTCCAAGGCAGTGACCCATTTTACTAGCCTAAATGAAGCAAAGAGGGCTCATTTGTTTGAAAGGTATTTAAAATTATTTGAGAGTTCAAACACGGTGGCCAAAGATAGAGATATGAAGATGATGAAGATCAAGCAGTTGGAAGATGAGTTCGTAGAATTGAAGGTTAGGCTTGAAGAAGCCTCAAAGGTAGTTCTTCCCCCTCCTTTGCAAATTGAGGCCCCTCCTCAGACAGATACAAAATTTCCTGATAATCCCACTGAGGACTTAGAGAAAATAAGATTGGATGCATCTTTGGATACTATAGCAAGGATTGTGCAATATAGGTAGGGCAGAATAAGGAAAAGGATGGAATCAGTCCATCAATGAGTTAGTCTACTGCACCAGGCCAATGATAAGGTGAATGAGTCATTGATCACTTTGGAGCCACTATACAGTGTATGGTTAGGGAGGAGCTTATTCTTTGATAAACTTGATGGTTTATAGGAGTATAGGCCTGATATTCCTGAAATAGTGACATAAGTTAATGAAAAGATTAGTTTGGTGAGTGCTATCTCAAAGTTTTTAAAGGTAAGTCTAACCAGATAAAAGCCAAGCTGGCTATGCTTGACAAGGATTACAGAAAATACTTGCCTTCAGTATATGATGATAATGGAAATGTAGTCAGTTTAGAAGAATGGAAGACATCAATGGATTACTTGGTAATTAAACAAGATGCTTTCCTTGACAGTAATAGTGCCTTAGATTTGAATGGATGCAATAATATAATTGATAGTCTATTTAAAATTGAAAGTGATTGCATACAGTTTGTGGCAGAGGCTAAAAGTATAACTAATTCCAAGTATAACTAATTCCATGTGGGACCAATAGATCAAATCACTACAAGAATTTCAGGCCTATAATTGGCCATCTAATGATGATGTGGTAGCGTGGGACAAAATGACAAAGAAGAAAAAGAAGAAGCTAGCTGCCTAGGTGACGGAAGAGGAAGAAGAATAAAGTGCACATGGCACCTGATCCAGAACTCAAGGGAGAGCATGTTTCAAACAAATGATGATGTAGGTTAGCCTGTAATGGAAGTCATCATTCATGCAACTAATTATGTAACCGCTCTGAAATATCTTTAGACAAAGGTGCCACCTGTGAAGTTGCTAAGTAGTTGAGGACTACTTTCTGTTGTTGTAATCACTGTATTTTTGGTTTGTACTTTTTGTCTTTTGTGCAAGTCATTTTCCTAGCCATCTGAAGCTTGTTGCATCCTTTTGAGGATTTCAAGATGGCTAGAGGTATAAAGAGGAAGTTTAGTCTCTTTTTGAAAGGTGGTCAATACATTTTGTAAAGAAAAGTTCTGAATATACAGCTCTATTTTCTATTAAGTTTGGGAAAAACTGTACTGAAGCTTTTGAAATACTGGAACTACTTTCTTGCCATTTTTTGTCTTCATATGTGGGTGTTTTAATTTTATTATGCATTAAATTGTAAGGCTTTTTCAATGCATTATTTACTAGGTGAATATAGGGGTTGAGCTTAAGTATCTTTCAAGGAAAGAATAAATCTTAGGGGAGGTCTCTAGGAATTAATTGTCTAAGTATGAATTTGATGACAGATATGGGAATTGAAAGAATGAAATGTTAGGCATTTCATTTTGGTCTTTAGTATACTTTTTTTAGTATGATTATGTGGATGTAGGGTTTGACTCTGATGCCCAATAAATAAGGCACTGGTTTACAATGTATTTACATTTGTACCACCAAGAAGATACAAATAACTAATTAATTTTACTTTTATTGCATAATCTTTATCTGAATCATCTATGACAAGTTCATGGATGTTTATTGTAATGCTTTAAAGAAGCACTTGAAAGAGGTTATCCTTCCTTGAGTTTAACTAATAAAAAGAAAGGATCAATGTCCTTATGCCACTGTTCTGTGTTATTTCATTCATAATTTTCATCATAGTGTCATGTATCAGGATAATTTGGGATGCACTAAGAATTGTGATGTTTTATTGAGTTAATTTTGAAAAGGATAGCATAACAATAAATGAGCTAATTCACAATTCAGAGCTCACTTGAGAATATTGAATTGTTATAGGTAAGTTCCCACCTGAGTTTTATACTCAAAGTGAAGAAGGCACAAAGCCTTAGTACCTTAGTGCTTGCATTTTGTTAGATGCATCTATTGGGATTAATAAAGTTATAATTTCAAGATTTTGTGAAATCATCTGTAGATCTGAGCAATAAAAATCTTGGGTCTTTTGTAGTACTTTTCCCATTGTTGTCTTTCTTCATAAGTAAGAATGCAAAATTGATTATTACTTACAGTGTCAGTATGACAACAAAAGTATCAGGATGAGGAAACATAAGTGATTCTAATTCTATTAGAGAGACCTATAACATGATGCACAAATATATCAAATCATCATATAACAACACTAATATGGATTTTCCCTTTTTAATCTATCGAGAAGAGTGCAGCTATTTTCCCAAATGCCAATTGAGAAACACTACAACTCACATTATCCACACTCAATTCCAAATCCACACAATCATTAAACACCACTACCTTGTATTTCATCTGAATGACTACTTCCATTTATTCATTTCCTTGTCTTCATCAAATTCCAAAGACTATATTTATAATGAATAGAACGGAATCAGAAAATCATCGACAAAATCCTGATCCAAGAGGCTACCAAATAATTTTTACAATTCTGCTTAAAAGAGGTCATGACATTGACCATCGTGGTGGCTATATGTTACATCCAATTACTTTCCTTTTTGCAAGGAAATTTAAAAAAAACCAGCAATCTAAATTTTTGTAATGGTCATGATGCAGGAGCATCTTGGGGTAGTTAGCAATCCTGCATGTTGGAGTGTTTTGCTCTCACTATTTGAAAAATTGGTTGGAGAAGTGTTTCTTGGTTGCAGTGTTGATCGAGGGGCTTGGTCACTAAAGGGACTCGGTCTCTATTGGGACTTGGACATTGTTTCTTGAATGCAGTATTGATCGAGGGACTTGATCACTAAAGGAACCGAGAAAGCTTCTAGTGTTTTACAGAACCTATGCTCAATAATGCTTGTGGATCTTAGTCAATGTATATGCTCGACGATGCCTAAGTTGGTTGGTAGATTTGCTAAAACTCAATAGTTTGGCTTGCCGAATAGATTTCTTGAGGATTTGATCAGATGAATTGATGCATTTAATGTGTGTAGCATGTGATCATGACATGGATTGATTTTGGGGATGTGTGTGGACCTATATGTATTTAATATCATTTGTAAGCCAACTTGAGGCATATTTGTTTGTCTTAGTAGCTGATTGGATTTAGGATTTATTTCTTTCTCCTAGCAGGCCTGTGGATGAAGTAGTATATAAGGAGGTCTGGGGTAGAGTTTTAGAGGGGAGAAAGAGGATAAAAATGAGGAGTAGAGAATCAAGTTAGGAATTTGAAGCTGTAAATTTGTGAGTAGAGCGAGTGGTTGTGACCTAGCAACAACAAGATTGCTTGGTGGCTTGTGAGACCAAGTTTAGGTCTTGTTGGATGTTTCTACCATATTGATGTATTGTTTCAAATCTGGCTAGCTAGGGTTAGAGTTTGAATGAGATCTTGAGGGATCTTGTAGAATTATTACTTTCTTTGTAATTGGCCATAAACGAGAAGGCCTTACAACCTGGCAAATTGCATGTAATTAGTTATTTATGAATAAAGAGTTCATATTGTTATTAGATCTTGCTTTTATATTATGATTTCATTATGTGGTTTTTTAGCTAAGGGCTTGGACATATCCTCTAGGGATTCTCTTGGCCTTGCACTATTTTATGTGGTATCAAAGCTGGAGCTCCTAAGTGTATGGATAGATCACCGAAGGTGAGGCAATTTGTAGTAGGACCTTGGATTGGGTAAAGTTTCTTAGAGCTCAGTTGATCTAGTGGAAATTTTTTTCATTGGGTTTATGAAGATCTTGAAAGATGCCTCTAAGAAGATTGGACCCTAGGGAAATTGCAGATCTCTGTGATGCTATAGGGTTGAGGATTACAGAGAAGGTTAAAGAAGATTTTAGATCTGAGATGGAATTGATGAAGAATGGCATGATCACTGAGATCATAAGGGCTATGGCTAGTATACCTCAGAATATGGGCACTGAGGATGGTTATGATGAAGTTGTTGAAGACTTTGAAGTTATTGGATCTAGTGGAGAGGATAAAATTGACCGTGTGGAAAGATCTATGGATGACAGAGCTCACGAGTTGGATAGATCTAGCACTCGGCTAAAGTTGAAGCATAAAATGGATGTTTCTAATTTCTCAGGTACTTTTAATTTTAAAGACCTAATTGTTTGGATTGGTGAATTGGAAGATTAATTTGAGTTAGAGGATATTGGTGATCAAGTCAGAGTAAGATTGGCACAAATGAAGTTGAAAGGAAATGCTTCTCTTTGGTAGAAAAAATTGCAGCGAGATAGAGAAGAAGAAGGTGAATTGCAGATCACTAGATGGAGATTGATGGTGACTAAGTTAAAGGATAAGTTAATTCCCGCTGACTATGAAATTGAGTTGTTTAAGAGGTTGTAGAATCTAAAATAGAAGGATTTGTCTATGAAGGATTATACCGAGGAGTTCTATAAGTTGATTATTGAGTCTAGGTATATAGAAATTTCCTAGGAAAAGGTAGCTCGGTATATTAATGGTTTGAGAATCAATATTCAAGATGAGATTGGTATGTTTAAGATTGATTTGGTTGAGGATGCTTATCAATATTCGCTGAAGGAAAAAGATAAGTTGAAGAGTTCAAACATCAAGGTGAATCCCAATGAAAGGAAAAATAGGATCACTCAGTGAAGGACAAGAGAAATGCTGAAGATTTGCCAAAACTTGTTCAGCCAAGGAAGAGGATAGGTAAGGTTTCTTTTAAGGGTACTTGTTTTTGTTGTGGTGAAGAAGGACATAGAGCTTATGAGTTCTCCTAGAAGATTGGTGATCAAAGAGTTGTTATGGTGAATGATGCAGAAGATTTGGTGAATTAGCCCAAACAAGGAGGGGAGAATATTCTGGCTTGGTGAGTATTGTTTGGTAAATGAGTACTAGAACATTGTCAAAGAATAAATTTATTTAGGACTCATTGTAAGTCTGCTAGTAAAATCTACAATGTGATTGTGGATGGTGGTAGTATTGATAACCTTGTAGCTAAGGAAATGGTTCAAAAACTTTCTTTCAAAAGAGTGAGACATCCTTGTCCTTACAGGATTCATTGGTTGCAAGATGTACATACTTTGGAAGTGAGGGAGAAATGTCTTGTTGAATTTCATATTGGCCAATATAAGGATCAAGTGTTGTGTGATATTGTAGACATTAGTAGTTGTTACATATTTCTCAATAGACCTTGGCAGTACAATTACAAGGCTATGCATGATTGTGTCCAGAATATGTTTAATCTTGAGAAGGGTGGCATGAAGTTTTCACTGATCCCTTTGTAGAATGAAGATCTTGGTAGTAGGAACTTGAGATTTGGGAGTCAAGTTGAGTAGAAGGATCCTGAAATAGTTGGAGATCAGCATAGGAAAAAAACTTGTGGTGCACCAAGGAAGGATGTGAAGAAGCAGAGCCAACAGTTCTCTGTTGCTGGAAAGGATTTATAGAGGTGGAATAAATGGAAGAGTGTGAAAGTTAAATACTTGGAAGGTATGTATGCAAAGAACCCGCTTGGGGTTAATGTTTGAATCCCGTAAGATTTTCTTCTAACCTTTAAGAACATCTCTTCACACTTGGGATGTCTGATGCAGGAGCATCCTGGGATATTTAGAAATCCTGCATGTTGGAGTGTTTTATCCTTAGTGTTGAGAACTTAGTTGGATAAGTGTTTCTTTATTGTATTGTTGATCGACGGGCTCAATCATTGAAGGGACTCAGTTGCTGTTGGGACTTGGTCACTATTGCTTAGTTGTAGTATTGACCAAGGGGCTCGGTAGCTAAAGGACTCAACAAAGCTTTTGGTGCTTGGTAGAACCTATGCTCGGTGATGCTTGTGGAGCTTGATTGATGTACTTTCTTGATGATGCCTGGCTTTCTCAGTAGTTTTGTTGACACTTGGCAGTTTGGGTTGCCGAATGGAGTTATTAAGGATTTGATCAACCTACTTGATGAATTTAATATGTGTAGTTTGTGATCATGACCTAGATTGATTATGGGGATGTGTATGGACCTATTTGGGTCTTGGATCTTTATCTTATGTGTATTTAATATCATTTGTAAGTTGACTTGAGGCATATGTTTTTGTCTTAGTAGGTGACCGGGTTTAGGATTTATTTCTTTCTTCCAGCCGACCTATGGTTGAAGTAGTATATAAGGAGGTATGGGGTAGAGTTATAAATGGGAGAAGAAGGAGAAAAAGGATGACTACAGATTCAAGTTAGGAATCTGAAGCTGCAAATTTATGAGTAGACCTAGTGGTTGTGATCTACGGAAAAGGATATTGCTTGGTGCCTTGTGAGAAAAAGTTTCAATCTTGCTAGATGTTTCTACCAAACTGATGTCTTATTTCAAATTTGGCTAACTAGGGTTAGAGTTTTAATTTGATCTTGAGAGATCTTCCATAACTATTACTTTCTTTCTAATTGGTCATAACTGGGAAGGCCTTACATCCTAGTACATTGCATGTAATCAGTTATTTATGAATATAAAGTTTAGATTATTATCAGATCTTTCTTTGATATTGTGATTCCATTATGTAGTTGTCTAGCTGGGGACTTTGACATCTCACCTGGGGATTCTCTCGGCCTTGCACTGCGTCAGGTCATCCACTGTTGTACAAAGACATAGCTTTATACCTGATAACCCTTGTATTTTATGAGTTCATTCAGCCTGTCAACTACAAAGACATAGCTTTCATTATTCAGAAGGAATTTTTTTGAGCCTAACTCACTTTATAGGCACTAAAATATATTTCATATCTTTTTATTCAAGAAGCTATAATTTTAGCATTCAATAATCTATTACGTCTATCTGGAAATGAACTCTACTTTCTCCATAGTTTTTGGTAGTCACTCCACCTACCATTCCTTGATTCATCACTTGAGAATGAACAAATGATGATTGAAATATCCATTTTATCAGGAATATGAGAAATGACCATCTAAAGTTTAAACCAACCTACATATATAAAAAAATGACTTTCTAAAACATAGCTCCCTTTTTTAAATGCCAACTCAGTCTACTTGTCTCAAATAATATTTATTAAATTGAAAACCACATTACCAAATAACAAAACTAACACTTACTTTGCCAAATGGGATAGCCAAAATCTTGAAATTTAGAACAAATCTAATCCAAAAGCTACTCGAAAAAGATGATCTACTTGAATTAACAAAAAACCCCACATAATGTGAGAGCCCATGACTCCAGTGAAAAATTGGCAGACATAAATTGTAATGCCCATATAGTAAACTCCAACATATCCCATGTTTGTTGAAAACAAAATTCTCAAAAATAATATTCAAACACCAAATATCTAAATAGTTAAATAATAATGATATTTACATCAAACTTCATTTAGGATTTAAATTTAAACAATAATTTTTTAAAAATGAACAAGCTAAAAAAAGGTTTATGTAGAATTCATATTGTCCAACCAACAAAATGGATGGACAAAATGGGATCCATGAATTTCCCTCCTTAACTCACGTGCCTACATTCCTTTGTTTGTGCATCAATATGCTTATTCCCTACAAAAAAATCCATATGACTTTGAATTGATGTTGTTATTTCCTCTATAAAGATCTCCAAGACTTTTTGAAAGAATATTTTTCTTTTTGACAAGAAAGAAGAAATAACTTAAACTTTGACCTTTGATCATATAATTGTTCACTCTTAATTTTTGCAAATGATTTTATACTGCATGTACTTCATATTTCGCTTGCTACCATACTCCACACTTAGTATGATATACTCCACATTTCATTTTTATAGCATTGGAACATTGACCGATGACAAAGTTAATTTTAGTAAATCTTATTTAAATCATAACACAAACAAGATATGCTTTCAAGACTTTGATCACAATTTCTTAGAGAGAGTGATTTCTCTAAATCATAGACAATGTTTTTTTTTTAGTATTTATTTTAGGTTAATTTTTCTATAAAAATATCGTGACACAATTTCACTATTTGACCAAATATACTATATTTATTATGTTGTTTCCTTCAATTTTTTAGACGTATTTTTTTTATAAAAATTATACAATTTTAACTTTTTCAGTTGGTTATTTTAAAAGAAAATAAGTAAAGATATGTGTATTGTTTTAGCAATAAATATATACTATTTTTAATTTTTCAATTATAAATATATAATTAACATTTAATAAATTGTTAAATATATTAATGCCAAAGGCGTTTGTTTATTTGAGATGGAGAACCTGATTTTTGAAAATCAACGATCTGCAACATAGGAGAGGTGTGCACAACCATTGAAGCCTTGTCAAACCGTCAGATTTTGCAAAACTTAGTTACTCAGGAAAATGAGGGGATATTTTCCAGTTGAAATGAACCGACCTATATTGTTGCATCAATGGATGAAGACCAATGCAAGACGATGAATTAATCTGAACCATTCACATGCACGTTTCACTGGCATGAACCATTTATTAGGGTGAGACTCGAGCAAGCAGAGGATCTTGAGAAAACATCGCCCTGTATTTTCAGTGTACCAAAGATATTAATAAATGACAATGAAGTAGCATATGTCCCAGAACTTGTTTCTATTTGTCCCTACCACTTCGTCAAACCAAAGCTCACAACCATGGAGAAATGCAAGGCCCAAGTTATGTGTAAAGTATCTAGCCGAATTCATAAACAATTCCCTGAAAAAAACTTCTTTTGTGTTGTGGAGAAGATTAAGAAAATGAAGATGAAGCTCTTTGTTGGATGATGGCGCGGGATGCCTCTTTGCCTCTTGATTTGTTCCAAACTACATCACACCATTTCACCCTGTAGATCGCAAAGAATATCACATATTTTGCAAACCTTTTCATCTGACTTTTTGTCCAAAATGTGATAGCAATACGATCCTCGCAATTGTCAAAGATTTAATAATATTAGAAAATCAGATCCCTCTATTCGTTCTGGAATAATTTCTTTCCGTGGAGATGAATTCCGTCGAACTAGCCCGAGATATAATCGATGGAGTACTAAAAGAAGTTTATGCTAACATATACTGACCTTTTGATTTTTATTATATATTTTGCAGGTTTGCAAACATGAGTCATACACTGGAAATGTATCACTTCTCTTGTTTTAGGAACTGAAAAAGGATTTATAGAACTCGTGGCTGAAGTCGTCCGACATCAGGCTCAAGCTTCCATCTGCAGTAAAATTGGAGAAATAAAAGCGGGTGTGAAATTTAACTCCAATGCAAAGGGCATAAAACAAATAATGTTTGACAAGAAAGATTCAATTCTCTTTCTCTATCTCATCATATTGAATGTCGAATCAGGGGTATTTATCAAAAATCTTGTTGCATTAAAAATGTGTTGTCCCAATTATAGGGTTAAAAAACTTAGGCAAGATGCCCAATTAAAGAGTAATTTGATGCATAGCAAGGACGTTTGTGTGATGAGGGGGTTATTGTGCGCAACCTTTGAAATTCAGAGCAATTTATAGCCCTGTTCAATTTTTCAAACCAATCGCTCTCCCTCTCAGAACGGGTTGTCACTGCAGAAAGGACGGAGAGTGCTCTGGAGTAGTATGTAGAAAATAGAGTATCAATTATAAAAATCTTTGTAATGAGTTCTAGAAGGATTATGTTTCAAAATCCTGGTATGTATAGGGTTTGCGAGTTATAGTAATCTTCTTCCTAACTGTATTGCAGTTCATCTATTTTTTTAAACGCCTGCACCTACACGCACAAACCACCTATGAATTTAATATATGTATTAGGTATAATAATAATGAAAATATTGCTTAACTTTTCAAATATATATAAACAAATAATATATTTTTTAAAAAAATACAATAATTTTATATAATAATTTTAACAATTATATATAAGTTTAATAAATAAATCAATAAATTAAGAGATTAGATTTATACAGTTCTTAATATTTTGAAATATATTATGTAGGTTTTTTTACATTAACTTTTCTTATCAAATTTCATGATTCCAACAATGAATTCCATAAATCAAGCATAATTATGTTTAATTTTTAATTTTTATCTATCATTTTACTTGTAATTTTAAATATGAAATTACAATTACCTTTCACAATTTTAATATAATGTATATTTATTTTCAATATCTTTTTAGAAGATCAATTCTAATTTTTAAAATTTAAATTATTTAAATACTTAATTATATTTATACTAAATTATAATTATTTTGTATTTGATAATAATAATTTATTTGTATTCAATTAGGCAATTTAGTAGTGTTCGTAATATATGAATGAAAAAAAATATGTACCTACAAATTGTTAATATTTAGAGGACCTAACAAATTAAAATATTGGTTGTACTTTTTATTGAACTATATATTTATTGAGACTTGTATTTTTCATCTAACTGACCATCTTCTCAATGCACCACTACCCTCTTGTCACGATCAGATGATGTAGATATATGGAGGAAAGTGTTAACTTTGGTGGTTGGAGGACTAGATCCTTTACAAATAGCCAGTAGTGAATCTTCTACAAAGTTTCATACACCTCCACTACCAATTTCCTACCAGGATAGAAAAGCAGATAAATTTTTTAAAAAATTCTCATAAATTTTGTCCAATGTTGGATAGACTCTTAGATTCTAGTAGGCCTCAATCCAGTTCTCTACGATTAGCTCTCTATGTCCTGATATGCATATTTATTTAAGAATTTTTGAGTTACTGAAACCTTGCTAGCTAATAAAATAATGATGTTTGATAGTGAGTGTGGATAGATTATGACGTCCTCCTACGATGGGCATAATTATCGAGTACACAGTAGGTGGAAGTCGCATGTAGAGGCATATGCATGAATTAAATAACCCAAGTTTTCTCACAATGCTTCTTGGTAAAATAAAATCTTTAGATGCATTGTTTATTATCCAGGCTTCAATGGAAAAATTATGGTCTTTGGAGGCAACTATCAAGGCTAACAAGAAAAGATATAAGATTTCCAAGAAGAAACCAAAAGTAAAGACAATAAATAAGAATTACAAAAATAAAAACTTAACATTCCCTTAATTTGCAAAGGGTCGGATTTTGTCATATGGGAGCTAAACTAACACAAGATTAATCTAAGACATTAAATAAAAAATCTACAACCATAAAATTATAAAATGAATTCTATAAAAAAGGTAAATGAACTGATAATATTATTGCAACTACATCCTCAACCATAAATCAAATATACAACCACATGTATTAAACATAATATTTGTCCCTTTTTAACCTAATATATTTAAGCATAGTCCAAAATCTGAAATGATAAACTTGACACCAAAATAATAATAAGGTCCATATAGTGTTAATATATGCAAGCCATGACCTTTAAATGTCTTTGAAAAGAAAACAATGAATATTCTACCAATATTCAAAGATATAGAGGTTTTGTTTTAATTATGTTTAGATTCTTACAAGTGAATGCTATGATTTCTCTATTGAAAAGATTTTGGTACAAAATTCATTATTCACTTAATACATATGGATTGATCCCATTAACTACATGAATATACAATATATAGACCATTTTATTTTTTCTTGATAGACTTTCTAAACCTCTTCGACATACTCATTGCACACCTAAGTGTGATTGCTAGTTATAATAAAATAGGAAGCAACAGTCATGTACACTCTATTATAACACGTAGGAAAGGTAATATTGAATGAAAAAGTTACAAGAGTTGAAATGTGTAGGGAAATGTACATGGGGTAAGATTTACATTATACAAGTTCAGCAGTGGATATTACATCAAAGTTGACTAAGAAGATAAGAACAATGGCCATCAACTGATAACAAAAATACATAATCACAAAAATGTAAGGACTGAAATACCAACACAAAAGCCTCATCAACAAAAATAATATAGTATAAGGAGTCGGTCAACAAGTCAAAGGTCAAATGCATAAGTCGACAAGATATCAATAGATTGCCTACAATATAGGAATAAAAGAAATAAAATTATGACCATAACTTTTGAAATGATAAAGCATACCTATGTCCAAAGATAAGTGGAAAGTTGACCATCTGTCAAATGTCCTAATGGAGTCACAATGAGAGATGTCACATAAAATACAAGAATGTACAAACTATCATGACTGGATAGAAACCCAAGATATATTCGACCAATCGTTGAATTACATCAGTAAAAGATAAATATTAGATAAAAATATGTACTTCCATATTAATGGAAAAAGTAAACAACAAAATTACCAAATACCACCATGTTGAATAAAAAGAAGAATAGCACTGTAAAAGAGAGTCCTTCCTGAAACAAGCTTCAAAAACTTGTTCACAAAAGTCAGCTGCGGCAAGAATATTGTGGGACTGTGTTTCCACCCTACCACGAAGCATTAACGCTTTCCCAGAATCCTTCCTGACATGAAGGATACTCAACCCAACTAGAACTAGTCTATCAAAGTAAAACTAACGGGTAATGGAATATGTGCTACTTTATACATCCACATTCAACTTCCAAAATAACATGTCATGGACTTCCAAAAACATACCTTGTAAATCTACTTCCATTTAAAACATATGGAAAGTATTGTGCAAAGATTCTCATTTAATGCATAGTACATCATGTTTCATGGGTGCACTCAACATACATATAGGAACATAAAATAATTCTTCTCTAAACTATCAAAAACATGTCAAGTTCATATTTTTTGCTAATATCTCTTTTAGTTTTAATGATAAATATAACTTGAATTCATCATTGTATACAGAGAAAACCCAAGAATACATATATAATAAATTCATTTCATTCATGAAGAATAAACTGTAACAATGATTAATAGGTACATCGCAAATGGGTTTAATGGATTCACATGTCTAGCTTTCCTCTATATATCTACTCATTAAGATTTGACTTCCCCTCTTTCCTTTTCTGTAGTAGTGTAATAAAAAATAACCATGTTGCAAATCATTATCATCAAGACATGGATAAACCTAATGCATCATTCTGGCATATTAATTTAGAAACATCAACTCTTTCTTAATCAACATGTTGCATTAATAAGAAGTTTCAAATTCAAGTTTCAAATGAATCTAAAATTATCATTAATCAGGAAAAAGAAAACAAAGGACTTTAATTCCAGGTCTATTGGGAGAGATCTTATACAAAAAATCAAAGTAATTTTAAATTTACAAGACATGAAGAAAATTCTCACATCATGAACATTATACCCATATAGATCAATGAAAGTTTATATCGTTAAGTAAAAATGTGAAACCACTTCATTACATCCATTCAACATGATAATTTTTTCCTCCCAAAATAGTCATCCTTCTAAAATAATGAAGTATGTTGTTTTGATAAAGTTTAGTAATATTATTTTCCCCTAAGGTGTTCACCACAGAAAATCGGAATGTTTTCGATACAGAAAAAAAATTGAATGTTTTCAATCTCGGTATTACGTAAAAACTTATTTCCAAAATAAGACAACAAAAGCCTTTAAATTTTTAATAGAACAATGAAAGTAGTTCTAACGGTACAGTAGAGAAATTTTACTCTTTCAAATCATATGAAAAATTCCTTCTATTTAGCTAAGAGAGTTTTAGCAAGGTAATGTTATCCAAAAAAAAATAGAGTTTGTAGTGTCTCTTTAAAAATAAGTCCAAGCTCATAAGAATATTCATACTTCATCAATTCGGGTGTGACATCCTTCATTCATTGAGCCATAAAATAAATGTAATAACGTTTTCCCTAATTAACAACAATTTTTAAATCTATTTCACGGTCATTTCTTATAATGATCATTCCAGTATGATGGCTATCAACTATAAATTCACTCTACTAGCTTACGGACCAGACAAGCCAACCGGAATCTAAAATATTCACTAGATTTAACCAAGCATGAATTGTAACATAAAAGTATAAACTCACAGATTTCCTGGTTTATTTCCTATAGTGAATCAATATTTTCAATTGTTTCGATCTCTGAGTTATGCACTAACAGATTTATGTTTTAAAAATTTGAAAGTAAAACCGTATTTCAATTCGGTTCTTATTTATATCTTAGGCTAATGACAATCTGATTATAAACAAGAAAAATTCTTGTCAAAGAGAAAAATACAAAACATAATATGGAGACCCATTTGTAGCTAATCAAGGAAAATAAATGGATATCTATGCTAAATGAATAATCTTCATGGTAATTAACCGTTATATAAAAGTAAAAACTCTTGATAGAAAGTAAGGAAAATAATGGAGCCTGGCAACTAAGAGAATATATTGTATTAGCTTTGCGCTTTCTTCTCTCAATTGGTGAAGATTTTCTTTCAAAATTACTGTTCTCTGTGTCATATTAAAATGTCGATTCCCTCTGGTTCCCCTCTGGTCTGCCCATGTTTCTTATGAAATGAACTCCCCTTTCCATTTCATTGTTTTTCTTCCTTCTCAATTTTCTTGGTTCTTTTTTTTCCCTTCCTCTCTCTATATTTTTTTCCCTTCCTTTTTCAACTTCCACTTCCCCTCTCATGCCAACTCCAATGCGCATGCCAAGTGGAGTAAACCTCTACTTCCATCTTCCTAAATTGGCCTTTAATCGTGGTCCAAAACATGAGTTAAGGGTCAAAACTTACGGTTGATTCCTAATGGTCTACATCCATGTTTAGTTCGCGCGTACACGAAGAAGACATGTGCCAACATGAACATTTTTTTTCTAATTTCTTTTGATCCGTGCGTAGGCCCGAAATTTGATGGTCACCTCTAGCTGTCATATGATTTTTTTTATGATGGTTTAGATATTTTAATGCTTTTCATTTTACTTTTTAATAAAATAATTGATTGTCAATTTTTTATTTTACGAATCATTTAATAAATTATTTTAAATTTAAATATTTATCCATATAATTAATATTATATAGAATTAACATTAAAAATAAGTATAAATTAGTAACATATACAAAAAAAAAAATCAACTTTACTTGACTAAGTTTCTTAATTCATATGTTCATTTGAAAAAATATTCTAAATCAATAATAATATATAATAATTAAGAAATTTTTATGTGTGGTAAAAAGAATATAAAACTAAAAAATAATTATAAATTAGTAATATATGAAAAAACACAAAATAGCTAAGAAATGTTTCATATGCTTTATTTTAAATTAATTCTAAATTGATATAAACATATAATAAATAATATAAAAATATATATATTGCTATTAAATTAGTAAAGCAAGTTTTGAAAATTTATATATTTTCTTTTACAAAGAATCTAAATAAATATGAACATGTAATAATCAAAATAGAAATATATATTATAAAACAACACATATTTATATTTTTATACAAAATAATGTATTATCTATAATAATTTTTGACAGTTTATTGATAAATTAAGTGTCATATTTACGGTTTTATAAAATTTTAGCCTTTCAATCCATATTGTCTAATAATTTTGTAGACTGACATATACTGTTCAAAACTGTAAAAACTGTCAATATGGCCATCAAATTCCAGGTCTCTCCATGCCTATTAATTTCTTCTGAATGCAAGGAGAATTTAAGATACTTTTACATATTGTTTAATGATCCACTAGTAGTTTATCCAAAAATTAAGGAACTTAAGTTGACTGCATAAATGGGTTGTGACAACAAATTTGAGAAACAAAGCTACACCATGAAGCAAAGAGATGCGGTTAAGCTTCCTACTTTTCAAAAAAAGAAAATACAACAGGTTTTTACAAAATGTTCAACATATGTTCTTCATGATCTTAGGAATACTTGTAGGCCTCCTAAACTTGTTTTCAATATCTGTTGTCCTAGAGCTTAGCTGGCCTCGAAGCAAACAAGCCAGAACGACAATTTATGGTGTCTAGTGAGCACCAATAAATATGTTGATGGCATTAATGACTATAAGAACATATACTGTGACTGACACAAAAATAACTAAATAGAAAAGACATAGTTGAACTGAGTGACCGACAATTTGATGGTCATTTGGGTGTCCCTGTGATTTTAATCGCTCTTCCTCACTCATTTATATACACAGGCTCACTTATCTGCACATTGAGGGCTACTAATGTGTGTGTGAAAATTCTACCTAGCTGGAGACACAACACTTCAGTAAAACATTAGAGGTTAGCAAAACAAAAAAATCTACAAATGAAACAAATAATGCTAACCAGGTGATTTACAACCTTCTAATAGATGTGAGTTTGATATTCTCAAAATTAGACTGAGACTAGTGACAATGCAACACCTAGGCGAAGGATTTAATGATGAGAGATGAATGCAGATTAATCAATTTTTTTTTTAATTTCTCTATGCAATATGTATGGAAAACTATATGAAATTGATCTAGAAATGAAATGAATTCAAATGGATGCAATCTAATCTATCCATGATATGCTATGCTATGAAAAATGAATGAAAGTAAGGATCTTAGAAATAGCAGAATCTCACCAAATCGCCAGATGGCACAAGCTAGATTCTCCAAATTCGTAGGTGTGTTTTAAAGCACTGAACCTCATTTATATAGAAATCCAGATTCTGGGGAAGCTCATGGAAAGCCAAAAATCTCTCCCTGATCAACTCAGATTGATTGTTGAGTTATCAGAAAATTAGAAAGAGTTAACTCCCAAAATCTTGCAAAATCATCTTTTTAACTCGAATCAGAGTTCAGATCACTTTTTCAACTCACAATCACATGTTGAGTTCAAAAAGTTAACAAATTGAATTGATTTGTTGATTCAAAGTTTAACTTCTCTTTTGAATGTGCATGGATAATTATGAATTTATTTAATAATTCAAGTGATTTATTCTCAACTTAACTGATTTTTCAATAAAAATAACTGATTTATGGGTTAATCAATTATTTAATCAAACTTTATCCCAAAACTATATCATTAAATTTTGACAATTTGATTTAATAAATTAAATAAATGTTCAATTTATTATTTCTAGGAATTTAATTTATTGTCAAATAAAAATAATATTAATTAGGAATAAATGTAATTAAATCTAATTAAATTAATTAACTGGCAGAATTAAGTTCAATTAATCAAATATTCAACATATTTCAATTAATTAACTTTAGGATAAATAACTTCATTCATCACCAAATAATATTTAATTAAAGATAATTAGGATACATTAGGAATATCAGGAATATTCCCTGATGTAGAATTTAGATAGAATCGATTAGGGTTTTTGATAGTTCGATGTGCAGATGTGCCTTAGGTTAGGCCTTTTATGTTGATTTTGATCAATTTGTTGATGTAGGAGGTTAGTGGTCATATAGCCCATTTTTGGGGTATTACAACTGTAGAACCAAATTGTTGCGTACCGAGTCCTCCTTCAATATCATGACCATCAATATTAGCTTCTGCATAACTTTCCTCCATGTTTTCGACCAGTCGTGGTCGTGCCCACATCTTAAAAATTCAAAAACTACTTCTACCATTCTAACAATAAAAATAGAACAAAAGCATTCCCATCTTCTAATACACCAGAAATAGCATTTCTCACAATGTTGTGAGGAGCGAATGTTAAATGTTTTTATAGCTTCCCAATGCCCTCCCTTATTCTCCATGAATTAGTTTATTGTTTACACAATCATGAAAGGTGATTTGTATTAATGAAACTTGGTGTTAATAGTTTAATATATAAAAATCTTTGTTTTATTTTAGTAGCATATTCTATTTGTTTAAATGTTAATTATTTTAATTAATATTTAATATTTTTTTAAAAAGTATTTTTATGAAATTATAAATAGTAATAAAAGATATTAAAAATTATTTTATGAATATTTCAATTATTTTAAAATAATTATATTTTTATATAAAAATTTCTTTTTAAACTATTTTTGAAAGAGAGACAAAAAAAAGACAAATTAGATATATACTTATAATATAATAGTATAATAATACTAAAATATAATATTTATAAAAATATTAAAAATATATTTATATATTATAAGTATAAATTAATATGAGAATTCAGTTATAGTTAAAGTTAGCATTAAGATATATGTTAGGGTTAGGTTTAATGTTATTTCAATGGTTGACCATTGTCTATAGACCGATATCAACCATTGATTTCTCATTTGAGCTCATTCATATCACATAGTAAACACCTTCAACATAATAATTGTGTTCGAAAAAGATATGCACAAATAATTTTATCGATAATGTATATTGAAATAATTTAAAAAAATTAAAACTATTTTGTTGGTTATGTATCCTGAAATAATTTAAAAATGGATAATTATAATTTTTAAAAAATCATTTTGAATTTTTTATTATAAAATATATATTTATCATGATAATTATTTGAGAATAATGGATGGATCAATTTTTTTAATTCATTTTTCATATTTACGTACAAACTTTGAATATCTTGAATAAATACAAACATATGTTAAAAAAGTAAATTGTAATATCTTGGGTAAATACAAACATGTTTAAAAAGTTTAGATAGATAAATAAAGATACAATCTCAAAATATATAATAAAAACATGAGAATATAACTTTATGGACTAATTCATTTATATGGTCTAAGAGAATACTAACACCACTGATTATTCTTATTAATGATTATGCATTAGGTTCCTTTTCCCTACAACTTGTTCTACAAATTTGCAACTCTGACAACTTAGCTTGTTGGTGTGGGCCCATTCCTGTTAAAAATAAAGAAAAGGGTTGGTTGAACAAGATTACCATTTGTCGAACTAATAAAACCCGATGTTAAACACACCAAAAGTGAAGGGGAGAGAGTGATTGTGATGGTATCAAAAGATTTTTATTTTGCATTTCTCTAACTTTTTCCACATTCTAGAAGGGAACATAGGTAAGAAGCGTATAAATAAAATGAAGACACACATGAAAAACTCGCAATAGCACCTTGTTGTGAAATGGGTATGTCGAAGAGGTATGTAAGGTTAAGAGGGAAATTAATAAATAGTTAGAAAATGTTATTATTTATGCAATAAAAGTTTGAATGCAAATTTGTATTTGATGAGGAGGAGATAATTAGAGGAGAGTATATTACACAAGGATTTATTAGTTAGGAAAAATTTTGTTAGGATGGTCACCTCTAGCTGTCATATGATTTTTTTAATGATGGTTTAGATATTTTAATGCTTTTCATTTTACTTTTTAATAAAATAATTGATTGTCAATTTTTTATTTTACGAATCATTTAATAAATTATTTTAAATTTAAATATTTATCCATATAATTAATATTATATAGAATTAACATTAAAAATAAGTATAAATTAGTAACATATACAAAAAAAAAATCAACTTTACTTGACTAAGTTTCTTAATTCATATGTTCATTTGAAAAAATATTCTAAATCAATAATAATATATAATAATTAAGAAATTTTTATGTGTGGTAAAAAGAATATAAAACTAAAAAATAATTATAAATTAGTAATATATGAAAAAACACAAAATAGCTAAGAAATGTTTCATATGCTTTATTTTAAATTAATTCTAAATTGATATAAACATATAATAAATAATATAAAAATATATATATTGCTATTAAATTAGTAAAGCAAGTTTTGAAAATTTATATATTTTCTTTTACAAAGAATCTAAATAAATATGAACATGTAATAATCAAAATAGAAATATATATTATAAAACAACACATATTTATATTATTATACAAAATAATGTATTATCTACAATAATTTTTGATAGTTTATTAATAAATTAAGTGTCATAGTTACGGTTTTATAAAAGTTTAGCCTTTCAATCCATATTGTCTATTAATTTTGTAGACTGTCATCTATTGTTCAAAACTATAAAAACTGTCAATATGGCCATCAAATTCCAAGCCTGTCCGTGCCTATTAATTTCTTTTGAATGCAAGGAGAATTTAACATAATTTTAGATATTGTTTAATGATCCACTAGCAGTTTATCCAAAAATTAAGGAACTTAAGTTGACTGCATAAATGGGGTGTGACAACAAATTTGAGAAACAAAGCTACACCATGAAGCAAAGAGACGTGGCTAAGCTTCCTACTTTTCAAAAAAAGAAAATACAATAGATTTTTACAAAATGTTCAACATATGTTCTTCATGATCTTAGGAATACTTGTAGGCCTCCTAAACTTGTTTTCAATATCTGTTGTCCTAGAGCTTAGCTGGCCCCGAAGCAAACAAGCCAGAACAACAATTTATGGTGTCTAGTGAGCACCAATAAATATGTTGATGGCATTAATCACTATAAGAACATATACTGTGACTGACACAAACATATAACTAAAAAGAAAAGACATAGTTGAATTGAGTGACCGACAATTTGATGGTCATTTGGGTGTCCCTGTGATTTTAATCACTCTTCCTCGCTCATTTATCTGCATAGGCTCACTTATCTGCACATTGAGGGCTACTGCTATGTGTGTGAAAATTGTACCTAGCTGGAGACACAACACTTCAGTAAAACATTAGAGGTTAGCAAAACAAAAAAAATCTACAAATGAACCAAATAATGCTAACTAGGTGATTTACTACCTTCTAATAGATGTGAGTTTGATATTCTCAAAATTAGATTGAGACCAGTGACAATCCAACACCTAGGCGAAGCATTTAATGATGAAAGATGAATGAAAATTAATCAATTTTTTTTTTAATTTCTCTATGCAATATGTATGGAAAACTGTATGAAATTGATCTAGAATTGAAATGAATTCAAATGGATGCAATCTAATCTATCCATGATATGCTATGCTATGAAAAATGAATGAAAGTAAGAATCTTAGAAATAGCACAATCTCACCAAATCGCCAGATGGCACAAGCCAGATTCTCCAAATTCGTAGGTGTGTTTTAAAGCACTGAACCTCATTTATATAGAAATCTAGATTCTGGGGAAGCTCATGGAAAGCCAAAATCTCTCCCTGATCAACTCAGATTGATTGTTGAGTTATCAGAAAATTAGAAAGAGTTAACTCACAAAATCTTGCAAAATCATCTTTTTAACTCGAATCAAAGTTCAGATCACTTTTTCAACTCACAATCACATGTTGAGCTCAAAAAGTTAACAAATTGAATTGATTTGTTGATTCAAAGTTTAACTTCTCTTTTGAATGTGCATGGATAATTATGAATTTATTTAATAATTCAAGTGATTTATTCTCAACTTAACTAATTTTTCAATAAAAATAGCTGATTTATGGGTTAATCAATTATTTAATCAAACTTTATTCCAAAACTATATCATTAAATTTTGACAATTTGATTTAATAAATTAAATAAATGTTCAATTTATTATTTCTAGGAATTTAATTTATTGTCAAATAAAAATAATATTAATTAGGAATAAATGTAATTAAATCTAATTAAATTAATTAACTGGCAAAATTAAGTTCAATTAATCAAATACTCAACATATTTCAATTAATTAACTTTAGGATAAATAACTTCATTCATCACCAAATAATATTTAATTAAAGATAATTAGGATACATTAGGAATATCAAGAATATTCCTCGATGCAGAATTTAGATAGAATCGATTAGGGTTTTTGATAGTTTGATGTGCAGATGTGCCTTAGGTTAGGCCTTTTATGTTGATTTCGATCAATTTGTTGATGTAGGAGGTCAATGGTCATATAGCCCATTTTTGGGGTATTACAACTACACAACCAAATTGTTGCATACCGAGTCCTCCTTCGATATCTCGACCATCAATGTTAGCTTCTGCATAACTTTCCTCCATGTTTCCAACCAGTCGTGGTCGTGTCCACATCCTAAAAATTCAAAAACTACTTCTACCATTCTAACAATAAAAATAGAAAAAAAGCATCCCCATCTTCTAGTACACCAGAAATAGCATTTCTCACAATGTTGTGAGGAGCGAACGTTAAATGTTTTTATAGTTTCCCAATGCCCTCCCTTATTCTCCATGAATTAGTTTATTGTTTACACAATCATGAAAGGTGATTTGTATTAATGAAACTCGGTGTTAATAGTTTAATATATAAAAATCTTTGTTTTATTTTAGTAGCATATTCTATTTGATTAAATGTTAATTATTTTAATTAATATTTAATATTTTTTAAAAAGGTATTTTTATGAAATTATAAATAGTAATAAAAGATATTAAAAATTATTTTATGAATATTTCAATTATTTTAAAATAATTATATTTTTATATAAAAATTTCTTTTTTAAACTATTTTTGAAAGAGAGACAAAAAAAAGACAAATTAGATATATACTTATAATATAATAGTATAATAATACTAAAATATAATATTTATAAAAATATTAAAAATATATTTATATATTATAAGTATAAATTAATATGAGAATTTAGTTATAGTTAAAGTTAGCATTAAGATATATGTTAGGGTTAGGTTTAATGTTATTTCAATGGTTGACCATTGTCTATAGACCGATATCAACCATTGATTGCTCATTTGAACTCATTCATATCACATAGTAAACACCTTCAACATAATAATTGTGTTCGAAAAAGATATGCACAAATAATTTTGTCGATAATGTATACTAAAATAATTTAAAAAAATTAAAACTATTTTGTTGTTTATGTATCCTGAAATAATTTTAAAATGGATAATTATAATTTTTAAAAAATCATTTTGAATTTTTTATTAAAAAATATATATTTATGATGATAATTATTTGAGAATAATGGATTGATCAATTTTTTTTATTCATTTTTCATATTTACATACAAACTTTGAATATCTTGAATAAATACAAACATATGTTAAAAAAATAAATTGTAATATCTTGGGTAAATACAAACATGTTTAAAAAGTTTAGATAGATAAATAAAGATACAATCTCAAAATATATAATAAAAACATCAGAATATAACTTTATGGACTAATTCATTTATATGGTCTAAGAGAATACTAACACCGCTGACTATTCTTATTAATGATTATGCATTAGGTTCCTTTTCCCTACAACTTGTTCTACAAATTTACAACTCTGACAACTTAGCTTGTTGGTGTGGGCCCATTCCTATTAAAAACAAAGAAAAGGGTTGGTTGAACAAGATTACCATTTGTTGAACTAATAAAACCTGATGTCAAAGACACCAAAAGTGAAGGGGACAGAGTGATTGTGATGGTATCAGAAGATTTTTATTTTGCATTTCTCTAACTTTTTCCACATTCTAGAAGGGAACATAGGTAAGAAGCGTATAAATAAAATGAAGACACACATGAAAAACTCGCAATAGCACCTTGTTGTGAAATGGGTATGTCGAAGAGGTATGTAAGGTTAAGAGAGAAATTAATAAATAGTTAGAAAATGTTATTATTTATGCAATAAAAGTTTGAATGCAAATTTGTATTTGATGAGGAGGAGATAATTAGAGGAGCATATATTACACAAGGATTTATTTGTTAGGGAAAATTTTGTGAGATGGTTCACATATTTCAATGTCCAAGCTCTTCACATCACTCATCTTATAGGATCATATTCTAGAATGTAACCTCAAAATACACATGTATAATATAGGATTTTACACAAATAATAAATTAGGAAAGAAAAGAAACCCACTCTTCCCTTGTAGGCATTATGAATACAAGGAAGGCACAATAGGGGTTTTGGAACTATGCATGTATGGCTATTAGGGAAAGGGAGGGGGTCATTGCATGATTTTTCCTACACTTAAAATTGAATTTGCTGGAAAAGACCAGAAAATCTCACTAGAATAAATTAAGCAATTGACATATAATCTATAAATTAGCAGATAATTCCATTTTAATTAAGGGATTATAACATACATTATCAAAAAATAAATAAAATCTCCAAATGTAACATTTGGGGTCAAAATTGTTGGCAAAATGGTCAGCGCTCCCCTCGAGATTCATGACATGGTTTAATAGCCTCCTATGCCTTCTATAAGTCTAGTGGTTGTATCGGGCATTAACAGGTCGATCTTTTGGTGCAACAACAACCACTACTTGTAACAAGTGGTATCAGAGATTGGTCATAGGTTTGAATCTCCTTGGGTAATGCTGAGGGGGAGATTGTTGGCAAAATGGTCAGTGCTCCCCTCAGGATTCATGACATGGTTTAACAACCTCCGGTGTCTTTTATAAGTCTAGTGGTTGTATCGGGCATTAACAGGTCAGTCTTTTGGTGCAACAACAACCATTACTTGTAACAAAACTATGACTTTAGGTTGTCTTTTTCAAACTATGAAACAAGCATCACATATTATTTTTAATCAGGAAAATAATTATATTTTTATAAACTACCAACTTGTAGAGAGAAATTTGAAATGTTGACCATTTTTCTAACTCCAAATTTTAAAGATCTATGATCCAACATGCTTGTCCTCCCATCGTTATAAGTGCCATTGTAGAAAATTAGTATATGTTTGCAATTAATTTATGAGATTTTTATTATTTCTCACATTAATTACTATACGTTGAAGGATAATCATTATGAATAATTATAAAACAAATAATCAACGAAAAGCAAAAAAATAAAATGAAATAAAAATTCAACAACCACCACACGTGAAGGTCATTGGGAGGGCCAAATTAGGTGGAGCACGAGGGTCAACCCACAATAGTGGGTTACACATTTTTGCCTGAATGGACATTGTACTTTACATTTTGAAAAAAACAAAAAAAACTTTCAGATTCAGATGCATATTGTCATTAAACCATTTGAAATCAGAAGATGAAGTAAATTAGAGTTTTTAAAGATTTTCTGTCTAGATTATAAATATATTTTTTATTTTTATTTTTCAATTGATTTGGATGGTTTTTTCTCTCCCACGAAATCTGGTATGTTGTTGAAAATATCATTTTCAAAGAGTTACATTATTTTCATATAGCATAATTTTTTTTCTAAAATAGATATCAATGTACTTCTTTCAAATTTAGTTTTCTAACATCCATATGGAGGACATGCAATTTTTTTATGACATTATCATGATTATTTCATATTTTATTAATGTTTGAAGTTGACTAAACCATAATTTTTACATACCTTGACTACATAGCTTATAATGTGTCGTCTATTTGTCCATTTTTATTTTTATTTTATTTTATAGAAAGAGAACTTCAATACCTAGGGCATATATATTTTTTACAATTTTTTTCTCTCATTTACTATTTTTCCATAAGAGTCAAACATAGAGGTAAACATATGGTGAAATACCTATGTTTAGTAAAACTAAAAATACAAAGTCATAATAAACTTAATATATATTAACATTATAATCATTGGAAATATTTTTCCCCGTATTACCTTACTACATGGATAGGTTTTTTAAATGGATTCATTTGATCTACAAAAAGATAAAGTTGAAGTGATTTTATGTCAGCATTTTAATAGGTGCGCAGGAGACTCCATTGTAGGCATGAATGAGGAGTATAGATGTTATATCGATATTTTTTTTTTATCTAATAAGATTTGAGATAACTATTTTTAATTGATTCCTTCAAATGGAACCTCTCAAGGCTTAAATCTTCTTATTTTTATTAAAAATATGATATTTCAACAAAAATCAACATGTCTAAAAAAGTGTAACCCACTCTTATGGGGTCACCCATGACAATTGGGTTCTTGAGTATTTAAGGTTTTATTTTCCTCTGCGAGATAAATATTACAATCCCCATTTTCAAGTGATATAATTGGGTTTCATTGGTGTAGGGTAGTGTAGGACTTATTCCTGTGCTAGAGCATGTCATTTCACCTGTGGCTCTCCATCATCAATAAATGCAAAATGATAGAGGTTAAAAGAATGCAATGCTCAATCTCATAGAAAGAACACTTCCAATGATGTCACCAAAAGTAAATATAAGACATCGCGTTTAAACATATAGGGACATAGCTAGTCAATTAAACATATAGGGGCATAACTAGTGAATTAAACATGTAGGGACATCACGTTTAAACATATAGGGACATAGCTATTTTATCTAACGAGGCTAATTATATAATAGGGTTGAATTTTGTACATACATCCCATATTTTATCTTGGTAAACCCAACCAACTATTTGATCAGATGTCAAACATATTTGATTTTTAAGAAATCAATCATGTGGCCATATTAGATTTTATGTATATCTTAGCAAGTTGGAAACCAAACATTCTAAAAATCCATGGTATGGATGATTAATGGGCCAAACCACCAATAAATACAATTTGTATCTCTCTTTATTTATTTTCAAAATAATTCTAATGTAAGATAATGTGCATTGTATCTGTTTTCCTACGTGAAAAAAGCTTCTTCCTTGATTGTCCTTCCACATATTCCAAATCTTCCAAACAACTTGCTTGTCTTGATTATACTCCATGGCTTATGTGTCTTGTCTTTTCTCCCATAGTTGGATACAAACATCAAAATCATCCACATTCTTTCACTATGTTCAATCTTTTTTGCATGTATATTGTACATGAGGATGTGGGGAAGAGGAAAGGGGATAATGGAGGCCCATTACCTAAAGTTAGTGTATTTTGTCAAATAGTTTGCATGTTATGTAAATTCTTCCACCTTTGGCATATGTGCCTACCCCATCTTTGGGAATATAGAGTTTCCTTCCTTGATCCATTTGGAAATGGATACCAGATTATATATTTTCCATGTACGTACAATAAAGGTTTTGCATTAAATCTAGTTAGATTGGACATCATAAATCATCTGATATAAAAGAAGCATTCTCAAAATCTAGTTCAGATGATTAGGTTATGCTTGATGCTTTGAACTATGAATCAAAATCCACCCACAACTAGACACATTTACAATAGCGCATTAAGGAAACCAAGGTATTAATTGAGGTAATGACTATTCTTCCTGGCACTTTCTCTATCCTGATGATGGATCACAAAGTGTGATCCGAAACGTTGATGCTAAAAATATGCACACAATCGAATCTAGAAATTCATAAATGATTTTAAACATATCAAGATAGATCTAACCTCTTCTATTTGTAACTATATGTGATCTTGAAATAGCGAGGATAGAACTTGTACTTAATTTATGGCTATCTATTTTTGTTTTCTTCCTTTCAACTCTGTATTATTTGACTAATTAATTGTTTTTTCCAGCTTACTCTGTCCTTATGATATTTTAGCTCATCCATATTTTACCATATCTAAATTTTATTTGAGAGGGATGGATAATTTGAAATTCCAAGCCTATTGGTCGTAACAATATGTGAGAAACCCATCACCGTAGTTTTTGAAATGACGTTCAATGTAAACATTTAGAAAAATTTTCTAATCCCATCTTCCAAGGT
Source organism: Chamaecyparis obtusa (assembly GCA_027943335.1). Lineage (NCBI taxonomy): Eukaryota > Viridiplantae > Streptophyta > Pinopsida > Cupressales > Cupressaceae > Chamaecyparis > Chamaecyparis obtusa. The sequence continues at coordinate 1,938,464 of BSBK01006944.1, read as the reverse complement.
TGTGGTTTGGGTTCCTTCTTGTGAATTATTCTTTTTTTCAAATTAGAAGCAAATCAAAGAAAAAAGACAAGTATAATGGGTAGAAATTTGGTCAAACCAAATTAAGTGGGTAGACCACATTGAACTCTCTATAGTGTGCTTTTAGAGAGAGACCATACATCCATATTCACTCATGTCTGTCTACTTTATCAGTGATGACAAGAGAATATTGTTGGAAATTTGACTATACTGAGGTATATAACTATGATTTAGTGTTGTCATTATGGAAACAAAGTGATATGGAGGTTTGGAGTCAACGCATAACTTAGAATATCAAAAAAATGGCTACATATGGAAGACTGGACAATCAACAGAGCACCAGATGAACAAAGCATCACCACACGTGTGTATGACCAAGTTTTGGTATGCACCATGAAGGATAAGCTTTTGGTTATGTTAGTAACCTATGTTTAAGAGTGCATGATCAGATGAGTTAGTATGATGAATATACAACGAGTTAAAGTGACGCAGACAATGAGTGATAGAGAACAACAGAGCATGGAGCTAACTAATAGTATTTTGGTTAGCACTTATAATATTTATTTGTAAAGGCTATGCGCCAATTATATTTGTGTTATAAACATGTAAATATAATTTTATGTAAACATGCTTGAGCCAACTCATTTGGAAGCATTGTATGTAATTAGTTATAGGCTGACTAAGTGAATAGTTTTGTTAGCACATATAAATAAGACATGCACCTTTGTATTTGAGTATGTATGAGATATAGAAGATAAAATAAGTAGAGCATAGGTATGTGAATAGCAGTAAGAATGTTGTAGTTCTTTACAAAAGGCTAAAGAATCAGTGCACAAAAGGAACTGATCAGAAAAGCAATGTCACAACAATAGTTCACCATTGCAGATATAGTGTATATCTGATATCTAGGAGGTTGTAGCCTTCTCTTTGAGTAGTGAGCTCTAGTAGTGAACCAACCACTCCTAACAGAGTGTATAATTTCAAGACTCCTAACAGGGTTCAACTCTTGATGAGGTCTTTGTACTTAATCATTATAATGACAGCTCCTAACAGGGCTAAGGAACATTAATAGTTTCATAATACACAAGTATAATTATTAGTGGGTATTAATTCCCACCGTGGTTTCTCATTTGGCCAAGGTTTCCCCATAAGCATATCTGGTATTATGTGTTATGTGTTGATTACTTTACATGCATTAATATTTAGTTCAGTAAATAAGCAATTCAATTAAGATTCAAGTTTTTAGATTTATTAATATAGAACATTGATTCATGCCCCCCCCCCCTCTCAGTGTTCCATTCCTAACAATTGGTATCAGAGCTTTGGTCCTTTGAGACAAGTTTAACCACTTGAGGAGATCATGGGTTTGGAAGAAGTGAAATGTCTGAAGAAGAATCTTGAAGTAGCTCTTGAAGACCTTGACAGATCTGAAAAGGAAATTGAAGAGATGAAACTAAAGGTTAGTGGTTCTCAAGTATTCATCAAGAAACTAAGAAAAAATTTGAAGGATTGTTCAAATAGTGATTTAGGGAAAATGGTTAAAAAGATGAATGAAGAAAACACATCTCTGAAGGATCAGATTGAAGAGTTGGATGGAAAGCTATTTAACAATCAAGAACCTTATGAAGAATAGGTCAAAGAAAACAATTAGTTAGATGAAGAACTAAGGCAAGAAAACATAAAAATATTGGAGGTAGAGAACATCAAGAAGCAAGTGCAATCTGAATTGACTGAAGCAAAGAATCACATTGACAAATTACACACAAGCAAGGATCTAATAGAATCATAGTTGTATGCACAGAAGATACCTTTGGTATTGGATTCAATGAAGAACAAAATCAAATTAATGATATGCGAGGAAGAATGAAAGCACCAGAAGATTCTACAGAAGCCAAGAAAACTGAAGAATATACTAAAGCTAAAGCAGAACCATCTAAAGATAAGTGCAAGCCAGTAAACAAAACTTGTTATGCTTGTAACAAGCATGGTCACATAGAAAGAGATTGTAAAGAGGTAAGACCTTTCAATGGTTATTTTTATTCATGTAATAATTTTTTTCATAGAGCTATGAATTGTAGATCAAATCAAAGAAATCAGACTCAGCAAAATCAGAGAAGTCATCCACAGAAGAATGTTAGAAGTCCTCAGAACATTACATGTCAAATATGTAATTACAATGGTCATACAACTATAGAGTGCAGTATGGTAACTTACATAAATGCACTGAGGAATATAAGGCCTCTGGTTATTTTTCACTCATGTAATAAGGTTGGACATATCTCAAAGTTTTGTAGATCAAAAGTGCAAAGACAAGAAAGCCCTAATAAGTCTCAAGGATTAATTCTGGATGAATCAGGAGAAGTCAAGTTTGTGAAAGCTATAGAAGATGCGAGCTTGATTTGGACATAAGAAAAGAAGGATAAATTTGATGAGTATGTATTGGACGCATCCGCAATGGATGCACCCTCTACATCTGGATGAATGACCCTCATGGTCATAGGGGGAGCTAGATTAGCTCTAGACCCTTGTGCGGCTAGTATACTTAGCCTCTGAGTATGCACCTTTGGATATAACTATTTGGAGACTACTTAATGATGTATGTGAGAGAATACTTCTTGATTGATAGAAGAAATGGAGATTGAAATTCCCTATTGCATTCTTTGTTTACAAGGTAAGCATTAATGGTAGAAAGTTGATTTAAAGTCACCGAAGATCCATTATTCACACATTTTCATTCAAGTTCAAGCCTTTGGAGAGCATAGGAGATCAAAGAAGTTTTTGTTGAGAGATTACAGTTGATTTCTTCTGTGAAAGGAAGTTAAGTTGTTATGAAGCCCTAGTTCGAACGTGACGGTTCAGGAACTCTTGAAAATCTATTTGAATGGATTAACCACGTAAGTTATGGCCACTCTAGTTGTTTTTGATGTTACTAAAAGGAAAAGATATATCTTTAAGAAGGATCCATTTAAGTATGTCTTAGATGACCTAGAGGGAGCATTCTCTAGGAACCCTATGGGAGTTATGCACGTAGAGGATATATGCGCATAAATTTATTACAAGAATGAACCAGAAAGACTAGATAGAATAAGGTCACACTTAGAAACCATGATGAAACTAGATATGACATTCCTAGATGAGTTCGTGCACTTAGAGAATAACCCTATTATTGACTATGTGATAGCTTATGAGTTTTATGAATCTGAATGGATCAAGATTTTGTTGAGAAGAATACATGATGACTTGTTCTGGATAGGAGAAGTCCCTATTAGAATAACCACTTATCTCATTTATGAGATGACATGACTACCCAAGACTGTCACCATTCCTCCAAGTGGCAAGGATGTAAGAAAACAAGTAGAACAAGCCTGCAAATCTGAGAGTGATAAGCGTGCGATGAAAATTGATCCAATTGAAGAAAAAGATATCAAGCTCATGTCTATGATACTTGGATATAGATTCCAGCATGCAAATAGGGTAAACAATGTGTCCACAACCACTATTTTGGCAGCTATCAAAATAGTGAAGGAAAATGGTGAATTTAGCTTGTGTGAGATCTTGCGTGCATAGTTGATGGAGACCTTAAGGGCTATCAAGCATTAAAAGAGCAAGATATTCAAGTTTGGATCACTGATATTTTATATGTACTTCCATATAGCTGGAAAAGTATCAGATCTTTATCTAGATAGGAGCCTTCCTACAATGCCTCAAATTTCATTCAAGGTATCATCTGAGAGTACCTTGAAAGATTTCATGGAATTGGAAATCAAAACATTTAGAATAAAGATGTAGAGGAGGTATAGGATACCTGAAAGCATAGTAGAGAAGTATAAGGATAGTATTTGCTTCATGGTAGAGATAGACATCACATGCATGGAAGTAGTGGAACCTAGAACAACGTGGATTCATCCACTCAGTTATTAAGTGGAGGAACAAGTTTTGGAAGCATATGCACAAGTTCTACTATGAGTTCCCAATGATCCTAATGAGCCAAGATGGGGAACCTATGAGGAGAAAACAAGACAAGTAGATTCAGTCTTGTACAATGCAGTGACCAAGAGGAAAGCATCAAAGATCACCTCTAATAGACTAAAAATCCTTGGTGTTACTCAAGAAGACCTTGATAAGGCAAGGGAAGCCAAGATTTCCATGCAACTTGAGAGAGCACCCCCTTCTGAAGTTAAAATAGAAAAGACTGATGAACCTAAGGAGAAGAAGATGAAAATGGAAGAAAACACTCATGCGCCCACTCCTGTTGTTAATCTGGAGTCCACTCTATCCCCTAAGATAAGAAAGATAACAAAGAGGAAAAATCAAACTGTCACAAGCCATCCATCAGCAAGATCCACAAGAAACCAAGGCAAAAATATTCAACCACCTCTTGAGGTAGGATTCCTACTGAATATAGAAGTGTTGAGAATAAGAGTGGTAGATGAAGGAAAGATTGATCAAATTGATAAGTTTTATGATAGATATCATGAGATAGACAAATCTAAGATCCATTGCATGATAATTAGACATATTATTAAGTTCAAGAAGACAGTCTTGGAACTTAAGACAACAATTCCTAACCAAGTATGGAACATACTTGATTTCTTGAAGAGACAAGCTATAGAAGAAGATTTTAGAATAAGGAAAAAGACCTTAGATGATAACCTTCAATTATGTTCAGTTGAGGAGAAAACACTTTTGTTGGAACTGGTGAAGCCTCACCTTAGAACCAAGCTAAGAACCTTGCAGATCATGAATAAGGACTATGAGTTGGTTGCCAAGGAAACTAAAAAGGCATTTGAAAAGGTATTTTTGGAACAATGCATGCATCCATCATCTGCGCATGCAACCCAAGTTCCTATTGAGAAAGTAAAATTAGCTGAGGTCCCTAATGCACCTATAATAGGTCCATAGGATTCAACGCCCATAGTGACAACACCCATAGAAGCAATGGATTCTACACCTATGCCTGAAACAACATATGACACAATTATGATTGATAATGTAGAGATATCAATGGCGGACACAGATAAAGACTTAGAAAAGTTTGAGGAAGCTTTTGTAAGCATAGAAGAGGCAAAAATACAATGCAGTGATAATTCACCTAAGAAGCAAGAAGATGTGCAGATTGAGGATCTAACAGGATAGGAACAAGTAGAGGAGAAGGAAAAATAAATAGACGACGAGCAGAATAAAGATGAACCTGTAGATGAGCCCTCTATTGAAACTCCAGTGAATGTAAAGATTGAGGTAATGGATGTTAGTCAAAGTTCACTCCTTACCCCTAAGCCCTCATTGTTGTCAAGTTTGACCCCAAACACAACAAGTCTAGACTCTTGGGGAGAAGAAGACTTAATAAATATCAATGTGTTGGCAATGGAGAAAGAAAAAGAGAAATAAGTAATGAGGAATCCTCTATTTGTTGAGTCAATAAGTATAATGAACAACTTATTTCTTGAGGAAAAGAAAGTAGCCAATGTACATTCAGTGGATGATGTAAGCAACATCCTTACAAACTTCAAAGAAAATTTCTCTAGTCTTGAAGAATCAACATCTATAGTTGCAGAAGAGAAATATCTTAAGAAGAGGCTAATTGAATTAATAGGTAACTTCACACTTGATCTTAGCTCTCTAAAAGTTGATCAAGCGTTGCTGAAAGATTTTGCAGCTAAGGAAAGAAAGATAATAGCAAATTTTATGAATAAAGATAAGCTTACTGCAGACCTTTCCAAGAAGATCCAAGAAGTTGAAACTATGATGATGCCTATGAGTAAATCAGTGTTGGATCCCTCACAAGATGTAAATATGTGAAATAATGTCTATCAGGGACAGTTAGACAAAATAGAGAAAAAAGAAAAAGAAATGGCTAAGATAAGGGAAAGGAATAAGAAATGCTCTTGTGCCCTCATTAGATGTGCTAAATCAGAACATCAAGGAGATAGATGCCACTATTGTGACATATGACCAAGGCGCACATACAGAATTGGAGAAGTTAACCTATGCACTATGCACCCATCTCCAGATAGTAAATGCACTAAAGACATTCTACTAGCAAGAATTTGCAAAACTTCAGATTCCATATCTGGCTCTACTCAATGTGTAAGTACTTAATAGATTCATTTTTTAGCACCTTTGTCATTAATGTCAAAGGGGGAATATAGTATATAGTAGAAGGGAGAATATGGAGCTATGTATATGATGTAAAGAGGAATAGAGTATATAGTACAAGAGAGATATAAGATAGAGTATATGATGTACAAAAAATATATGTTAGAAAGTTTTTTTCTAAGATACAATTTTAGTAACTTCGCCATATTCCTTTTTTGCCATTAATGAAAAAGGGGGAGATTATTGGAAATTTGACTATACTGAGGTATATGACTATGATTTAGTGTTGTCATTATGGAAACAAAGTCATGGAGTTTTGAAGTCAGCGCATAACTTAGAAGATCATAAAAATGGCTATGGAAGACTAGATAGTCAACAGAGCACCGGATGAACAAAGAATCAGTGTACGTGTGTATGACTAAGTTTTGGTATGTGCCCTAAAAGATAAGCTTTTTGTTATGTTAGTAAGCTATGGTGAAGAGCGCATGATCAGATGAGTTACTATGATGAAGATACAACGAGTTGAAGTGACACAGACAATGAGCAGTAGAGCAGAACAGAGCATGGAGCCAACTGTTAGTATTTTGGTTAGTGCTTATAATATTGATTTGTAAAGGCTATGCACCTATTATATTTGTGTTATAAATATGTAAATCTAATTTTATGTAAAAACACTTGAGCCAACTCATTTGGAAGTGTTGTATGTAATTAGTTATAGGCCGACTAAGTGAATAGTTTTGTTAGCACATATAAATAAGACATGTGCCTTTGTATTTGAGTATGTATGAGACATAGAAGATAAATGAATTAGAGAAGAGGTATGTGAATAGAAGTAAGAATGTTTTAGTGCTTTATAAAAGGTGAAAGCATCAACGCACAAAAGGAACTAATCAAACAAGCAGTGTCACAACAATAGTTCACCATTGCAGATATAGTGTATATGTGATATCCAGGAGGTTGTAGCCTTCTCTTTGAGTAGTGACCTCTGGTAGTGAGCCAACCACTCCTAATAGAGTGTATCATTTCAAGATTCCTAACAGGATCAGACCCTTGACAAGGTCTTTGTACTTAAGCATTGTAATGACAACTAATCAAGGGCTAAGGAACATTAACAGGTTCATAATACACAAGTACAATTATTAGTGGGTATTAATTCCCACTGGGGTTTTTCCTTTGGCCAAGGTTTCCCCATAACCATATCTGGTGTTATGTGTTATATTTTGATTACTTTACATGCATTAATATTCAGTTCAATACATAAGAAATTCAATTAAGATTCAAGTTTTAGATTTATTAATATAGAACACTGATTCATCCCCCCCCCCCCCCCCCTCTCAGTGTTCCCATTCCTAACAAACACATTTATTCAACAACCAGTAGTTGGTGTTTTCCAAAGAGCAGGGTAATGTCATGTCAATGGTGTCATAAATTAGAGTAGAACTATTGCCTGGGAAGAGAAAAGGAAGTACCTTGGATGAACAAAAAATACATGTATGGATGGGATGAATTACATGGTCATCCATGTCAATGCACAATTCTCATTCATTGATCTTTGATTTGAGGTCCTTCTCATATAGAAAATGCCTTCGGCATAAATATATCTTATGTCTATTCAAATAATTCTCTAAAATTTTAATACAATATTTATCAATTATATTATGAATATCCTTATGCATAGTAGCAATCAAATATTATCTTATTGTACCTAAGACATATAATTTGATTTAGATATTTAAAAATAAATTATTATTAATGATTAATATTTTTTTAACCTTGTGAGTATGGTAATCTAGTAGGGCATAGAGTGCTCAAACACACCACCCAAGCCAAGATGGGCCTGATCTGATATTAACACTATTTATTTGGGTCAAGTGGATATTTGAAACTAATCAATTATGTTGATATCACATAAATTTTTATATTAATTTAGAAAAGAAAAAGATGAATCAATAATAAATGGTTTGAATATTTGTCAAATGTAATAAGAAATATCCTAAGTAATAAAATTTAATAAAATATTGTTATAACTTTTTATGAGTTTACATTATGATAATGTTGATGATAAATACTTTTACATTTATAATATATTATAAAATATTAATAATATTTTCTTAATCTATATATAAATTTCAACAAGAAACAACAAACATATTTAGCTTTATCAATAATTTAAAAATATTAAAAAAAAATTATCTGAAAAGTGCGAGCTTAAAGATTACCACCACCATCCTCTTACAAAAAATAAAATGAAAAATGATATTTGAGAAAAAGATGTGTATCTCATAATTAATTAACATAATCCCAATATAATTATATGAGTTTTAAAAATTTAAAATTTTAGATGTGACTATGATGTTAAATTACTAACAACTAACATCTATGAAAATAGAGATTTTTGGACCTTTCAAACATGATCGTAAATACCCTTTTTACCTTGTATACGACCCAACAAAAACTCAATGCCAAAAGAAAACTCTTGAATTTGGTAAGAATTCTTCAAATAAGGAGCTCTAATACCATGTTGGAGTAGATAGGTGATTTCACAACAATCACAAGATCTCTGAAAGACCAAGACAACCACAAGAGATAATGACCATAATATTTTGATCCAACAATGTAAGATTGATTATTTATATAATAATTGGACTGTTGACACCTAAAAATGAACATGCTTGCAAGTTAACATTTAATGGCTAATTATTCTTCTATTAATTAATGATGTTTTAATCATTAATTAGTTGACATTTAATCTCCTATAATCTGATATTTTAATCATTTAATCACTTCTCTAAAATTAATTAAATAATGAAATTTATTTAATTAATTAACTTTAGTTAATTGATCTTTATCGGTTAATTAATTTCAAATTCTCCTTTCCTATAGTTTGATTAATTATATTTATGATGGAATATGGATGAAGTGACTGAGAGGGGGGGGGGTGAATCAGTCAACCATAAAACACTTCACAATTATTTCCTTCCAGATCCCTTAGGATATCTTAATGAATATTATCTGTTTTAGCACTCGGTAAATAGATTGCAGTAACTTTGAAGATGCGGAAAGTATTAGCAAAATTATCTTTTAGATATTCATCAGCACTTGTATATGATTAAGATAGCAATTAAGAACACAAGAGACACAAGATTTAACGTGGAAACCCAATATGGGAAAAACCACCAATGTATCTAGATACTGATTTTCACTTTTCTGAAGTGATGCCCGGTTAGAAGCCAACCCCGTAAAAGGTTACAAAACACACTGTTAGGTGTGACCTTGTTAGAGGATTTAATCACCCTACTAGGAGTGGCCTGGTAAGAGGTCTTGAAAACAATTCAATGGAATTGTCACCTTGTTAGAGGATTTACAATATGGTTGTTAAACTAACTCAGTTAAGAGATTTAGAATTCACTGTTACAATGATAAAAAGGTAACAATGAAAATGACCTGTATAATAATGCAACTACCTTGCTGATTACAGATCTCTATTTTGTATAAGTGTGATCCTTCCTGATCGAATATATCTCTGCTGCACCTCAAGGATATCTGATCATCCTTCACAATTTCGCACACACCTTTTCTGCTTTCCTTCTATATATATTCTACTGTATATCTTGTTTATTTTTCACATTTGACCTTTTATTTATATGATTTTAGATTTGTCAAATTGACATTACTTAGCATAACAGTCAGCTGAATTAAGCAAACTTTATTTGCAAAAATCCTTCAAGGGCCGACAGTGCTCGGTGACCATAACTTTTACAATCTTTCAGAGACCGAGGGAACTCGGTAAACACTGACAATCCTTTACCTTCGATAACTGACTGAACTCAGTAAATGCTAACTTTTCTTTAACGACCGACTGAACTCAGTAAACACTAAATTTTCTTTGACGACTGACTGAACTCGGTAAATGCTAATTTTTCTTCGGTAACCGAGTGAACTCGGTAAGCACTAATTTTCTTTGATAACCGAGTGAACTCAGTAAGTACTAATCTTACTACCTGGCAGACTGACTGAACTCGGTAGGAACTGATTGCTGCTAACTATGACATTGTGTGACATCAAAGACAATACATAATTTGAGTAGCAATTTCCTTCAGACAATTGTTTCCAACAATCTCCCTCTTTGGCATTGATGGCAACACAATATGTCATAGCATAAGAAATTTGAAAGAATTAGCTCGGTTCAGATTCAAATCTCCCTCTGTCAGCAAACTTCCTTTTTCCTAAAAATTCTTCCTTCTGACTATTGAAAATTTCTTGAAGTAAAGACATAGCAAACACTCCCTCTTTGACAACACATGCCAAAGACAATTCACATAATACCGGTGTAAATTAATGTACCTCAAGTACTGATTCATATGCAATGATTCCTTGAATATGCTGCATCAACTGGTTGATTTTTAATCATGTTCTGGTTGATGCATCACTAAAACTATATTTAGTGAGCCTCGGATAGGGGAATGACCCCTAACTTACCTCTTAGATACACAAATGCATCCTTAGGTAATGGTTTGGTAAAAATATCTGCAATCTTCTCTTTTGTATGAATATATTCTAATCCGATTTCCTTGTCCTGCACCAATTCTCTAACAAAGTGATATTTAATAGCAATGTGCTTGGTTTTGGAATGCATCACTGGATTCTTCGAAATGTTTATTGCACTGGTATTGTCACAAAATATAACAACGGGTTCTTTGATTTCAACCTTCATACCTTCTAATAACTGTTTAAACCAAACAATATTTGAACAATTTACTGCAGCAGCAACATATTTTGCTTCAGCTATGGATTGAGATGTGCAATTCTACTTTTTACTAGTCCAGGATACCAGTCTTTTTCCAAGAAAAAATGCTCCACCACTTGTGCTTTTTCTGTCATCAATGTTCCCTGCCCAATCAGCATCAGTAAACACTTTTAAGTCTAGATTGCCTCCAAATTTATACCACAAACCATATTCTTTAGTTCCTCTTAAGTATCTTAAGATTCTTTTGATTGCCATCATATGATTTTCCTTAGGTTTTGCTGAGAATCTAGCTACTATACTGACTGCTAAGGCAATATCAGGTCTTGTATGTACTACATACTACAATTTTCCAATCATAGATCGGTATAGGGTTTAATCAACTTCTTTTGAATCATCATTTTTGGTAAGTTTCGGTCCAGTACACATGGGTGTACCAACTGGTTTTGAATCTTCCATACCAAACTTCTTAAGTATTTCCTTAATGTATTTAGATTGAGTAATGTATATACCAGTCTTGCTTTGCTGAATTTGAAGACCAACAAAGAATTTTATTAAACCAAACATAGACATTTCAAATTCTTTGTTCATTTTCTCTGAAAATTCTTTGCACTGATCCTCATTCCCTGTAAATATAGTATCATCTACAAATATTTCTGCCAATACAATTTTGTCATCCAGTCCTTTAATATACAGATTGTTGTTATCATTGGCTCTTTCGAAATTAATCTGAATCAAATAGTTATGGAGTCTTTCATACCATGCTCTAGGAGCTTGTTTCAAACCATACAATGCTTTGTGTAACCTGCAAACCATGTCCTTTTTATCTGGATCAACAAAACCTTCAGGTTGTTCAATGTAGACTTCTTCATCAAGAATTCCATTGAGAAATGCAGATTTTATATCCATCTGATATACCTTAAATCCTTTGTGTGCTGCATAAGCAAGTAGAGTTCTTACACCTTCTAATCTTGCAACAGGAGCAAAAATTTCTCCATAATCTATACCTTCTTCTTGAGAATAACCTTTACATACCAATCTAGCTTTGTTTCTAGATACTTGACCATCTTCATTTAGCTTATTCTTGAATACCCATTTTGTTCCAATTACATTCTTATCCTTAGGTCTAGGTACAAGAGTCCATGTTTTGTTCTTTTGTATTTGTTCTAATTCTTCATTCATTGCTTCAATCCAACTTTCATTTTCTAATGCATCTTTGATATTTCTAGGTTCAAAATCAGTAAGCAGACATGTACCTTTTAGCTTGCTTCTTGTCATAGTACCATCTGATTTGTTTCCAATAATTTGATCTGGTGTATGATGTCTTCTGACATATTTGGCTAGTATAGGTTCCTTGCTTTTTGAATGATTCATGTTGTTGTCTTCTAGGATCTCTTCTTCAGGTTGCTCAGGCTCGATAGATATTTTCTCGGTAACTTCAGGCTGAGACTCGGTCTGAATTTCTTCCTGTGACTCGGTTTGAACTTCTTCCTATGACTCGGTAACTGTGCTTGGCTCGGTAGATATAGTTTCCTCATTGATAGTTGTGTCTGCCAATGTTTCAGGTTCAATGTAAATGAATCTTCTGTAGTTCTCAGGTTCCCTTTTTCTTTCTTCTTCAGTCTTTTCTGCAAACTCATCAAATTTTACATGTATACTTTCTATGACTTTGTGAGTAGACAAATTCAGACATTTGTATGCCTTGCTTTTGCTAGAATGTCCTAGGAATATTCCTTCATCACTTTTCACATCAAATTTATTTCTTCTGGATTCTTTTAGGATATAACATTTGCTACCAAAAATTTTCATGTAACTTACATTGGGTTTATAGCCATACCATAATTCATAAGGAGTTTTGAATGTGTCTTTCTTCAATTGTACTCGGTTCAAGGTATAAACTGCAGTGCTGATAGCTTCCTTCTAGTACTTTATAGCGATGTTCTTTTCTATCATTAGAGTCCTTGCACAATCCATAATAGATCTGTTTCTTCTTTCTGCTATTCCATTCTGCTTAGGAGTTCTAGGAGCTGATATCTGCCTTTTGATTCCTCTTTCAATGCAAAAATTGTTAAAATCATGGGAGATGAATTCACCACCTCTATCTAATCTTAAGCATTTCAATCTTTTCCCTATTTCCTTTTCCACTCTTGCTAAGTACCATTTCAACTTTTCAAATGCTTCTGACTTTTCTCTTAAATAGATAACAGTCATCATTCTAGAATAATCATCAACGAAAAGAATAAAGAATTTATCTCCAGTATAGCTTTGTATTCCAATAGGTCCATATAAATCAGTATGCACAATTTCCAAAATCTCTTTAGACTGATAGTTCTTACTCTTGAAACTAGTTTTACTCATTTTGCCAATCTGACAATTCTTACATAGACCAGTATCAAGTTTCTTCAAAGTAGGAATGCCTCTAACCTTCTTGAATTTGCTTATTTTTATGATGCTATCAAAATTCACATGACATAACCTTTTGTGCCATAGCCAACTTTCTTCAATTTGAGCAATAAAACATGAATATTCACTGAGATCGAGATAAAATAAGTTACCTTTTGTTTGATTGCCTGATCCAATAAGTTTTCCTTTTTCATTCAGCAGTCTTGCTTGACCATTCATAAATTCAACCTTGAAACCAGTGTTGATTAGCTGTGCTACACTTAGAAGATTATGTTTTAGTCCTTCAACCCAATAAGCATTATCACATATGAGTTCTTTGGTTAATGAGATTCTTCCTTTTCCTTTTATACAACAAGGTTCATTGTTTCCAAATCTTACATTGCCACTATCATAGTCTTCTAGGTATTCAAATTTTGTCTTGTCACCAGTCATGTGGTGTGAACATCCACTGTCTATTATCCATATATCATCTTTGCTTATATGAGAAATAAGTGCCATCTTATCTTCATCATCATCAAATTCATCTTTTATAGCAATAAAGATAATTTCTTCTTCACTATCATCAGAATCTTTAGCCATTAAACATGTTTTCTTACCTTTATCCTTGTATGATTTGAAATTCTTTTTGCCATAGTACTTGTGACTTCTCTTCTCTTCCTTGACTTGCTTGTTTGGGCACCTAGCTGCAATATGTCCAATTTCTTCACATGAAAAATAGATTAAAGGAGTTTTACCTTTATATTTACCTTTCCCTTTAGAGTACTTCTTTGCAAGTAATGCTTCTACAATTTCAAGATCACTATCAGAACTTTCTTCTGATACTTCTTCACTTTCTGACTGAACTTCTTTTATTTTCTTGTTCTTCTTTAGTGAAACCTTGGCCTCAAATGCTGATTCAATATTTTTGGAACTTGGAACATAGTTGTCATAGTTGTCTAATTCAAAGGCTGTCAATCTTCCAACTAAAGCATCCAAAGTTATATTGTGGTTTGTTTCACATCTTCTTTCTTGAATAGCTGATACTCTTATTGCATAGATAGGGAGTAATGTTATGAGTACCTTACTTATAAAAATTTCACCTCAGATTGTTCCTCCAGAAGCTCTAATTGCACTTACACTTGCTTTGATTCTTTCAACATATTTTGCAATGTTTTCATCTTCCTTCATATTCATCTTGTCAAACTGTCCTCTTAGGCTTTCTACTTTGGATATTTTCACATTTGCATCACCACCATATATTTTCTTCAGTGTCATCCACATTTCATATGCAGTAGTGCATTCTTTAATATCATCAAATTCTTCATAGCTGAGAGCAGATGCAATGTCTATCATCATGGTGTTATGAGTCTTTTTCTCTGCAATGTCTTCAACAGTTAATGCACTAGTAGGAACTGTGTATTCTTCATCAATGTATTTGCATCTTGAATCACCAATGGAAGCTAGATGAAGTCGCATGAGACCTTGCCATGCTGAAAAGTTATCTCTATTGAGCTTTGGAATTTCCCTCTTGTAAGACATCTTGATCTTTAGCTTAGGTCCTTGAAACCCTTCCTGCAAGCACCAAAATGCTCTTATACCAATTGATGGAATATGGATGAAGTGACTGAGAGGGGGGGGGGGGGGGTGAATCAATCAACCATAAAACACTTCACAATTATTTCCTTCCAGATCCCTTAGGATATCTTAATGAATATTATCTATTTTAGCACTCGGTAAATAGATTGCAATAACTTTGAAGATGCAGAAAGTATTAGCAAAATTATCTTTTAGATATTCATCAGCACTTGTATATGATTAAGATAGCAATTAAGAACACAAGAGACACAAGATTTAACGTGGAAACCCAATATGGGAAAAACCACCAATGTATCTAGATACTGATTTTCACTTTTCTGAAGTGATGCCCGGTTAGAAGCCAACCTGATAAAAGGTTACAAAACACACTGTTAGGTGTGACCTTGTTAGAGGATTTAATCACCCTGCTAGGAGTGGCCTGGTAAGAGGTCTTGAAAATAATTCAATGGAATTGTCACATTGTTAGAGGATTTACAATATGGTTGTTAAACCAACTCGGTTAAGAGATTTAGAATTCACTGTTACAATGATAAAAAGGTAACAATGAAAATGACCTGTATAATAATGCAACTACCTTGCTGATTATAGATCTCTATTCTGCATAAGTCTAATCCTTCCTGATCGAATATATCTCTGCTACACCTCAAGGATATCTGATCATCCTTCACAATTTCGCACACACCTTTTCTACTTTCCTTCTATATATCTTCTGCTGTATATCTTGTTTATTTTTCACATTTGACCTTTTCCTTATATGATTTTAGATTTGTCAAATCGACATTACTTAGCATAACAGTTGGCTGAATTAAGCAAACTTTATTTGCAAAAATCCTTCAAGGGCTGACAGTGCTCGGTGACCATAACTTTTACAATCTTTCGGAGACCGAGGGAACTCAGTAAACACCGACAATCCTTTACCTTCGATAACCGACTGAACTCGATAAATGCTAACTTTTCTTTGAAGACCGACTGAACTCGGTAAACACTAAATTTTCTTTGACGACCGACTGAACTCGGTAAATGCTGATTTTTCTTCGGTAACCGAGTAAACTCGGTAAGCACTAATTTTCTTTAATAACCGAGTGAACTCGGTAAGCACTAATCTTACTGCCTGGTAGACCGACTGAACTCAGTAGGAACTGATTGCTTCGGACTATGACATTGTGTGACATCAAAGACAATACATAATTTGAGTAGCAATTCCCTTCAGACAATTGTTTCCAACAATTTATATTTAATCAAATTTGCTAATTATTCTTCCTAATTTAAATTAATTGATCAAATTAATTTAATTTCATGTCAGGTTCTAATTAATTTTTATTTAATTTCATTCTAATTTCATCTTTCTTAATAATTGAATTTTTAATTCAACTAAATCTTCCCAAAAAAATAAAAAAATAAAAATTGTGAGCAATTATAAATTCTGAAAAAATAAAGAAATCGTCACAAACAAAAAAAAAACAATTTTCTAAAAATCGTCATTTCTTTCAAAATAAAAAATAAATCAAAATATTTTCTTTTTCATTTTTGGAAGATTTATCTCCTCAAAATGAGAAATATCTTCTCATTCTTATCTCCTCTTTCCTCCTTTTCCAATTTGAAATGGAAACTTTCCCAAATCTCCTCTAGTCTTGAATTATCACATCTGTTTTTAGAATCTTCCTTCACATAATTAATCTCAATCATTCATTTAGTCTTAGAATTCCTTTATAAACCCCCTTCATACCTCCCAATTTCATCTATTATTTTCATTATAATCTGATGTAGGTTTTTACTTAGTCTTGTGAAATCAATCTTTTTATCATATTTTCTAAGATTTTTGAGTCAAGGTGCTACTGGAATCATAGTTGAGTGTCACACCTCAGTAAGGAGAAGAGAAGCAACAAAAGTAAAGAGCATTGGATGTTTTTCTTTGAATTAGTTTATTTCATTCTTGATCATCAATACTTCTTTTTTGTTGTTTGTAGGGCTATATGTTGATTATTTGTTCATTCTTTGATTAGTTTGGTGATATTAATATTTTTGTTTAGCTTGTGAAAATTTCCCCTACCTATATTTTGGTGTCTATTCCTATAGGGTTTTTTGGTTTCTTATGTCTGTTTTTGGTGTCAGTGGGAACAAGGTCATTTGTATCATCACTAGGAAACATGTGAAGAGATCCTGGATAACAAGGAAAGAAACAATCATGCTTCTTGATCATTTTGTAGAGAAGGAAGTGATGAAAGAAAACACACGTTCAAATGAATTATATTGGGAAAACAAGTGGGAAAATCTTGGTTAGGAAGATGATGAGTATGACCATTACATTAATATTTTACATCTTTATCAAGCCAAGTATGGAATATAAATCAATTTGTTTGGTTTTCCTTTTTTAGAGATAATCACTTTATTTTCCATTGCATTCTTTATTTCTCCTTCATGTTTTCTTGTCTTGTGTTGGAATAACGTTCGTGGAAGTTGTTGTGGATGCTTGGGAGCTAGAATTATTTTCTAGGTAAAATCATATTAAAAATGTGCACAAACATCAAAAAATGCGCACTCTAAACATCCATTATTTCACACACTTCCAGTTTCACTGTGGCAATTTTTATTTTTTAATCACAGAGATTAATCAAGAAAAGACCTCACGTATTTGTGAATAAATCTAGTAGGCATGTGCTCTCCCATCTTTTGGGCAATTGGAATGCTAAACCTAGTAGATTTCTCCCTAGTTTAAAGGTCTTGGTTAATAAACCCCATGTATATTGTTCTTGGAAGTTAAGAGTTGTAGAGATATGCTCTCACCCTTCTTAGGGTGATCAAACTCCTAGACCTACTCTTAGTTTTATTTTATTTCTTTCAATAGGTATATTAATTTGAGTCGTAGGGGCATACCTCCCAAGACATGCCTTAACGACACCAGTGATATAGAAAGCCCAAAGTAGGATACAACTAATTTAGTTGCATTAGTTTGACCCATTATTTACAAAAAAATAATCTTTATCCTTAATGGGGTGAAGGACAAATAACATGTACTATTATTCCTCTAGTAGTCCTCATAGATTGTGCAAAACCTTCTTGTCATGTTGTGTGAAGCTCTCAAAAGAGAGGTAAAAGCAAGCTCTTTGAACAAAATCCGTACTAGAACCTAGTTAATTAGAAGCCACCTTTTCCAGCCATGAATAACCAAATTGACCTTGGGTAGATTATCTTGAATCTCTTCTTATGCAAGAGTTGTCAAAAAATTCTAGAACATACACTCAATATTTAATTTCTACTTGAATTAAGTGAGTGTTGTGGTTGTCATTTTGTTTGTTTCATTCAAGTTTCATGTTACAAGTTTCTTCAAAACAACCTTAAGATTAACATTTAAAAGTTCTCCATCAACAATCCCAAGTCCTTAGAAGAAAGATATCACAATTAGACATAAACAAGTCTTAATCATAGAGATGAGTCTTTCTCTATCATACTTCAATTCAAAAGATACCCTCTAATGCAGGAATCACTGCAACAAAATTTTGGAAAACACTATAAGAATTTCAAATAATATCACAATGTCAGATTTACCATTGTATTATTTTGGTCATAGACCAATGGTAATATTTAGACAAAAAACTAATCAGATGACCTTTTTTCCTACACACTGTTAGGAATGGGAAAACTTAGAGGGGGGGTGAATCAGTGTTCATTGTATTAAATCTTTTTTCTTTGCTCTTTAATCTTAACTTGAATGCTTAAGTACTAAACTGAACATTAACATAAATAAGATAGATGAACACAACACATAACACAAATATGGTTATGGGGAAACCCAAATAGGTAAAAACCCCAGTGGGAATTGACACCCACTAATATTTTGTACTAGTGTTTTATGATCCTTGTTAGAAGATCCTTAACCCTGTTAGGAGTCATCTTTACATTACATTTAGTACAGTGACCTGGTCAAGAGTTGGACCCTATTAGGATTCTTTTACAATAACCCTATTAGGGGTGTGGACACACTATCCTAGAGCTCATTGCTCAAGTGGTGAACACTACAACCTTCTAATCTTAGATACACACTATATCTACTGGATGAACTATCACTGTAACACTGCTTGTCTGATCAGGCCCTTTGATGTGTTGATGCTTTGACCTCTTCCAAAGCTCTAATACATCTTATCAACTCTTCTCACACTTCTTCTTTGCTTCTCTCAACTCTATCACAACATACATCCCATATTACAATAGCGCATCTAATATTTATATGCACGTACAAAATAATTAATTAGGTCAGCCCTTTAACCAATTACATACAATGATTCCAATTGAATTGGATCAAGCATGTTTACAAAAAAACATAATTATATGTCTACAACCTAATTACAATATGTTCATATCCCTTAAATGACAATATTATAGTCGCTAATCAATTCTCCAATAGTCAGCTTCTTGTTGTGTTCTTCTCTGGCATTCACTATCTGTCCAACTTAAATTCGTTATATCTTCCTCATACGAAATATTTTGATCATGCACTTTTAGACTTAGCATGAATATGGTCTTTTAAACTTAATTTCTATGGCGCATACCATAATTCTATCATATGCATGTACACTAACACTCTGATCTACAAGTACTCTGTACACAGTCTAGTCTTAACCACTTAGCCAATTTTTGATCTTATCATGATCGCTGACTCCAAAACATCATATGACTTTGTTTCCATAATGACAACACTATATTAATTCATATACACTAGTATAGTCAACTTTCCAACAATATACCCCTTTTTCATTGATGGAAACAAAGGAATATGGAAAAGTTATTAACTGTCCCTTAATAAAAAAAATACTTAATCATACTCTATCTTATATCTCCCTTATATCTTCCTACTATATATTTTCTTTACATAGCTATAGCTTCATATTCTATACATACTCCCCCTTTGAAATTAATGACAAAGGTGTTACAAAACTAAATCTGTACAATTACTTACACTGAAAGTACATCCAAGTATGCAATCTGTAAGGTTTGGATCTCTTGCTTCCAAAATGCAATCAATGCATTGATTGTTTGGAGATGGGCGCATAAGGCATATTTTAGTTTCTCCATCATCTCCAAATTTGAACTAGGACCTTGATCATATGTCACCATGGTAGCATTGATCTCCTTGATATTCTAATTCAACACATCTAGGGAGGGCGCAAGAGCATTTCTAAACTGAGTCTACCGAGCCTTTATCTTTGACATCTCCTTTTCTGCATTCTCAATTTTATCAATCTATCCCTGATATACATTGTTACACATGTTTACATCAGTAGAGGGATCTTCTACTGACTTCTTCACATTTTCAATCATGGCCTCTACTTCTTGAATCTTCTTGTAGTGATCGGCTGTCAACTTATCTTGATTCATACAGTCAACAATAATTTTCTATCCTTTTGCTGTAAACTCTTTTAGAGTTGCTTGTCCAACTTTGAGTGAACTAAGGTCTAGTGAGAAGTTACTGACCAACTCATTTAGTCTTTTCTTCATTTACTTCTCCTCTACAACTAATGATGTTGATTCTTCCAAGTTAGAGAAATTACTCTTGAACTATGAAAGAATTTCACTTACATCATCAGCAAAGTGTACCTTGGACACTTTCTTATTTGCTAGTAACAAGTTGTTTAGGATATTTACTGATTCTACAAAGAGGGGATTCCTCATTACCTATTTCTCCGTGGCCTTCTCCATAGCTAAGACACTGATCTTGATCAGGTCTTCTTCTCTCCATGAATCCAAACTAGTTGTGTTAGGTGTCAAACTTGACAACAATGCTGCTAAGGGTAGTTGAGTGATAGGAGTGCTATCCACCACTTCTTGTTTAACTCTTATTTCCATACCAGATGAATTATGAGTTTTCTCACTATCTTTTACCTCTACTTATCCTTTCTCCTTTTCTCTTTCTTCTTCTTCCTTTTCTTCTTATTTTTCTATTTCTATTTCTTTTTCTTCTTCTTCCTTTTCTTCTTATTTTTCTTCTTCTTTTTCTCCTTCAACTTTTGTCATATCCTTAATTAATATTTCTTGTTGATTAGGAGTAGTGTTACCACATAAATTCTTAGCCTCTTGAGTGCTTACAAAATCTTCTTCAAATTTATCCAGATCAATATCTGAGGCCGCCATTGCAATTTCAACATTGTCAATGAAAATTATGTCCTTCTTTTGAACTTCTACTATAGGTACAGGCTTCTCTGCCTCTGTGGGTGCATCAATTGTATGCACTGAATCCTTGATGCAAGGTAGGGGTCAAGAGGGCCCAAGGATGGTGCACCCTAATGATCCAAGCCTACTCAACACATGCGGAAGCAAAAAAACACAAGAATGATAGAGAGAATGCCAGATCTTTCATTTATTTTTATCAATTGAATCATACATGCCAGACTGTAAGGCCTTCCCAGCTGTGGCTTGATATTACAATAAAATGAAAAAGTCCTCAAACATGTGAGGATTTGATCGAAATGTCTATCTTCTATCTCTATCCAAAAATTGCCTCTCTAAACTACAACCTATGTGTGTGAATTTTGTACCTGATCTGTAGACACAACACTTTAGTAAAACATTAGAGGTTAGCTATAATCAAAATTGTGCAAAATTGAAATCTAATTTAACCAAGTGATTTACTGCCTTCTAGTAGGTGCGAGATTAATGTTCTCAGATTGTTATCGAGATCAGTGGCCTTGACGACACCTAAACGAAGGATTTGAATGCCAAACTAATATGAAATATGAATGCAATTAATCTATTTTTTTGATATTTTCTATGCAATGATATGAAAAATGATATGAAATCTATGATAAGATGAAAATTGATATGCAATGCTAATCTAGAAATGATATGATATGAGAATGAAAATTCTAACAATAATATGAAAGCTATGAATTTGAAATTGATCTCACAAAGCTTCGAATCCTCAAATTTATCTTTCAAGCTCCAATTATGCAAATTCTCCAAATCTAATATGCTATGATTCCTATAGAGTAAGTTTGCAATTTTTGAGATATGAATTATGAAGAGCTGAGCCTTGGTTTTATAGAAATTCAGGACTTTGGAGGTGCATGGAAAAAAGCCATAAATCACTCAAATAAACTCAACTTGATTTTTGAATTATTTTTAAATATCAGATAATTAAGTCATAAAAATCATGCAAAAGTAGAGTTTAACTCAAATTAGAAGTTTAGATCAACTTTAAAACTCAAAAAGATGTTGAGTTTCAAAAAGCTAACAACTTGCATTGATTTTCCAATTTGAGTTTAACTGGTCCTTGAATGTGCACATGGATAATTATGATTTAATAAATAAATAAAGTGATTTATTCTCAACTTAACTGATTTTTGAAATAAAATAATTAATTTATGGGTTAATTAACTTTTTAATCAAACTTATATTAAAAACTATATTATTAAATAATGACAACTTACTTTAATTAATTAAATAAGAATTTAATCAATTATTCATAGGATATTGGATTTACTGTCAAAATTAAATAATGCAATTAATAATAGATAGAATTAAATTTAATTACATAATTAAGTGGCAAGATATTAAATCTAATTAATTAATATGAAAATATTCAATTAATCAAACTTAGGATAAATGTGATTTATCACCAAGTAATCATTAAATTAAAGATAATTAAGATAATTAGGAATATTGCTAGGAATATTCCCCGATGCAGAATTTAAGATAATCAATTACGATTCGATGATGTTTAGATGTGCCTTAGGTTAGGACTTCAATGTTGATTTCATTCGATTTGTAGATGTAGGAGGTTAATGAACTTATAGCCCATTTTTGGGGTATTACATTTTGCCCCTCTTTGAATTACTGTGCGAAGCGTAGTGGTTCAAAGATAGTCTGTGTTTGATAGAGATATGAAACTGATGTTTAAAATTGATAATTGATATGAGACAGAAACTAATTGATATTGATTTGATATGAAGATAATAGGTCTTGAATGACCAAAGATAATGTTCACTATAACAGAAAATGAACCTATGATTGCGAAAAAGTGTCAAAATGCCTGATTCCAAACCTTATGATTGCGAAGAAGTGAGTGACCGGTTCTAGACTCGATTGTCTTAGCAGAACTAGCAGGTATCACATCTGAATCCTTCAGTTGCCAAAGAATGAAGGAAAGAACACTATGATCCGATGGTTGCAAAAATTGATATAGTTTACAAGATTAGGAGAATACCAGATTGATATGGATCTTGATGAATCTGATATGCCCCAAGTGATGATAGATTTGCCCCAAGTGATGAGGACTTTTTTGATGAATCAGTAACTAGACGTGATTTTTTGTCTTGATCACTGATGAAAGATATTGATAGAAATTGATTTACAGACTTTGAATGATGTGCAATACCATGCCCCCTTCGAGATTAAAATTGAAATCTGACAAGAGAAGTCAGCGTTAAATGGTTTAGAAGCATGTAAATTGATTTGAAAAGTGGTTAAACACATCTGGGAATGCATTCTGCATCGTTGGAAGGTCCCAAAAGACCAAGTTTGACTAGGTTAAACCATGAGTTGACCATAGTTGACCAAGTTGAAATTTTGATAGTTTGATGTAAGATAATCAGTTCAGTTGAATTATGGATTTTTGTGATGATCGAAGGTCGAATATGCAAGTAGTTAATAATATAAACAATCTCAAATTTTGATATTGATCTCGAAAAAAGATTCTACTTGTTGTTTCTTTGGAGGAACCTTCGTGTAAGATTCAGCTCTTGTTAGACTTGAAGATGCGATTTGAAGAATCATTTAAGCATTGAAGTTCATTTAATCATTGTGAGATCATGCAAACATGCAAAATGCAAAGAGACATGCAAAATGAAATGCAACCTAAGAACTAGGACCTACTCACTGATCATGTGTCAATTTTTTATCATCATTGAACTTTTAGGTAATCAGATAAATCAATACAATGCCCAGTAGCTATGAAACCGTAGACCTATGAATATTGATTTGTATGTGCAAGAATCAATACAACACCCACTGGTCAACAACCATGGATATATGAATATTGATTTTATTTTTGAAATGTTGAATTAGATATAAGCACCAAGGCATAAACACCAGGATGACCTAAATATCATGTCCATTTTGATATAGCAATTTGTATAAGTATCAAAACATAAACGTCGTGATGACCGGAATACTCCTTGCATGACAAACACATCAAATAGCCAAGAGATTATTCTAAATCCAATGTGAATTACCCGTAGTGACCCTTTATCATTCACATCCTTAGGTAAGATTGCGTTTCACAGTAGGAGAAATAACTCACTCAAAAAGACAATAGTTAGATCAAACTTCTTTGAATTTTTTGAGTATCAATGGTCGAGGTACACATGGCCATCCAATTCAAGATAGAGGCTCTTACAGTCAGACACCATTTCAATCCAGAATTTCCAAAGTTGTTAGATTTTCACATACAAGAAGAAAACAAAGAAAATATTATGCCCCCAGTCATCACTCTCTAAATCCTATAAAGGACATCATCGAAGAGCTCGAAGGGACATGATATGCAAAAATCTCAATGTGAATCAGTAAGCATACAAGGAGATAAAAGCAGGAAAAGCACATATTTTTTTCAGTTTATTGTTTGATGTTTGATTGCATTGTTGTAGATGCAAAATCCTTTCTAGAGACAAGACTGACTCACTCACTCACATGAAGCTTCAAAGGACTCTGACTGGATATGATACGTCTAAGATACACTGGAGACCATAGGATATGACATTGATTGCCCCCAAGTTTGAACATTGATAAGATACAGACACTTGAGCAGATTTGTGGACAAATCGACTTATTGAAAACCGGAAATGCAAAAATAAACCGGGAGATATGTACAAACTAAAGCAAGACTGAAAGCTGGGAAAGACCAAGATTGCGCTGATAGATGGAGCATTTTGAAATAAGTGGCACCTGTTTGCCAAGTTTTCACCATGTTGGCAAAGATTCTATTTTTGCTACCAAGGTGCCTGTTTCCAAGTTTTCACCAAGGCACTTTTTCTCTTTTTTCATTTTTTTGTATTTTTCATTTTTTCAATTTTTTTTGTACTTTTGATATTTTTTTATTTTTTTGTGAATCATCAAGGTGCCTATTGCTAGGTTTTCACCAAGATGTTCATTTTTTCAGGACTTTTTTTTATTTTTAAAAAAATTTCAAGACATTTTACCATAGACTGAATGCCTTAGGTGTAGAATTTCTTCAGATGGAGAACATTGATTGGTTCTCAGAGCTGTTCTCCTTCAGTTGTTGAGAGTTGATAGGCACTAGAGCCAAAAGTAGCAGTGATGACAAAGGGACCCAGCCAGTTGGGTTTGAACTTTCCCTTGCATTCTCGATGGGATTGATAATTAGGATTTTCTCTCAAGACTAGATCGCCAACTTGAAATTCTCTATGTCTGACTTTCTTGTTGTAGCCTCTAGACATTCTCTTCTGATATACTCTAAGATGATCATACGTTGCTTGTCTACACTCATCTAGTAGTTCTAGTTCTTGCAACCTAGACACTATGTAGTCGTCATCAGTTACTAGACCATGCATTCTGATTCTTAGTGATGGAATTTCAACCTCAATAGGTAGTACTGCTTTAGACCCATAAACTAAAGAAAATGGAGTAGCCCCAGTAGGTGTTCTAATACTTGTTCTATAGGCCCATAGAGTTGGATTAATCATCAGATGCCAGTCTCTTCCAATTTTGTTTACTGTTATGTGCAAGATCTTTAATAGATTTTTGTTAGAAGCCTTTGCTTGTCCATTCCCTTGAGGATAGCAGATAGAAGACCAATGTTGTGTGATCTTGAATTTGGCACATAGATCATCTAGGTCTTTGTTCTTGAATTGTCAACCATTATCTGTGATTATGGAATGAGGTATCCCATATCTTCATATGATATAGTTCAATATGAACATAGATATTTGCTTTCTAGTTGCTTGTGTCAAAGGGACCGCCTCTACCCATTTTGTAAAATAATCTATGGATGTGATTATATAGGTATGTCCATTAGAAGAATGAGGATGAATCATCCTGATAAGATCAAATGCCCATTGATGGAAAGGCTATTGTGTTGTAAAGGGAATTAGATCCCTCCCTAGAGCATGAATTAGGTTGCCATGCACTTGACACTTTTGACAATTCTTAGCAAATTTAATAGCTTCTTTTTCCATTTCAAACTCCCAAGCAAGATCATATCATCCAGTCCCAATGTCTAGCAAGGTGGAGAACAAGAGGGATTGACAAGCTAGTGGAAGAGATCGAAGACAAGAGAATGAAGGAGAATGAAGGGGAGAAATCCTCAAGGGAAAACTCCTCAAGAATACCCAAGCTAGGGAAAATTGTCATGTAAAGTACATTTGGATAAACAATGAAAGGCCAGCATAGAATAAGTCACAAAAGTGTAATGCCAGAGTAGGAAAGGATGTAGTCCAAAGAATTAGACATGTCAAGAGGCTTCATAGCACCGTGTTTCACTCTTTCTTTATTTTTTTTATTAGATCAAGACCAAAGGGGAAAAGGATAGTGATAGGTGAAAATGAATGGAGGAAGATAAATATGAAGGCCAAATAGGAAGGAATGAAAGCAGGATCATCATAAGATAGCTCACAAGATAACCAAATGTTTGTGTATAGATCAACATTGTCAAGATCAAAGAGAGAAGATGGAATGGATGAAATATGTAGAAGAACTACGCATGATGCCTGATTGCCAAGTTTTCATCATGGTACTTATTTAAGGTGCCACAAGGGAGTGGTTTTCACCATAGGATGAATTTATTTCTCTTTACTTTTGCTACCAAGGTGTCTATTTCTAGGTTTTCACCATGGCACATTTTCATTTTTTTTGCTTTAAATTTTCTTTTTTTTTTGGAAGAAGACAAGCTTTTTAGATAGTGCTCCTTGAAAGGATAAACCATGATATGTCAAGGAATCAAAATGATATGCTCAAAGATGCTGATAGGGAAAGGGAGATGGAAGAGAAAAATGGAGGATAAAGTTTTATGTAAAGCGAGTGAGGTTGGAAGATAGGAGGAATAGGCAAGTGAGGAAAAATGATAGGAGGTAGAAGGATAATGCATGGAAGGATTGTGAAAGGGTAGATGGAAAGGAAGGAAAGCTCAACATCAACACATACCTTGAAGGGTGGTGAGAGAATGGAGGAATCATGAATGAAGGAATACATGAAGGAATATGGTGAATGGATAGCAAAGGTTGTGGTTCAGGTGCATGGAATCGAGGAATGCTTTTGGAATAAGATGAAGTGGAAGCCTTTGGAAGCTTGAATGTCAACTTAACTTTTTGCTCAACACCAGACTCTTTCAAGAGAGACTTTGGAATCCATATAGTCATAGGATTTTTATTTCCTTTTGATGATCTAGAAAGAATATCTTCAATGATGGATTTTGGAACCCATACTTGTCTTGTAGTTTTTTTCGTAGATATCTCTTTTGACTTTATGTTTTCATGTCGATTAAAAGAGACATGGTGATCTTCTTTTTTTGATGGATTCTTGTATTGCTTCTTTTTCTTGTATTGAACATTCAAGTTACTTCCAAAAGACTTGGGACTTGTGGAAGAAGAAGGAGGATATGACTGGTTTAGATGGGTTGGTGGATGAAAAGGATTCAAGGGTGTGAATCTATGTTGATCTTGAAGAAAGATAGGACATGGAGGGACGTAGGGACCCAAGATGGATGATGAATTAGGAGAGTTAGAAAGGAAAAGTAAAGGGACATAAGGATCCAAGATGGAAGGCAGACGTGAAGCCCTTAGTAGTGGTGGAGGAAGTCAAAGGATGGAAGTGGAAGACACAAAAGGATAATAAACAAGTTCATCAGCATCTATATGACAACCAAGGATATCAGCATCTTTAGAGTGAGCATTAGAATTTTTAATAGAATCAAGTACATCTTGAATATAAGCACCTTCTTTGATAGGATTGTTTAAAGCTTGCAAAGACTTAGGAAGAGTAGAAAGTGGAAATGAACATGGAGTGGTAGAATAAGAAGATGGAAGACTTTGATCTTGACAAGGATCTTTGGATAGCATAAGCGCATAATTTTTCTCTTGATTTTTAATAGGCTTAACATTGGAAGTAACAACACCATTTGTAACAACCTTAATGGAAGTATCATCTTTGGAAAGCACAAGTGTAGTAAGGTTATTTTGATTGTCAATAAGCTCAACAGTGTAAGTAGTAGCTTGATCTTGCTTAGGAGAAGACTTAAGACATGGTGGAATGCATGAAAAAGGGTGTGCAGGATCAAAAGAACCCTGAGGTGGATAAGAGACATCGTGAAAAGGAGTGGACAACATGGAGGTTTCTTGATCTTGATCTTTCTTTATGTTCTTTTCTTCATCATTTTTAGAGTCCTCTTGACATGGAGCCACTTCTAAGGACAAGGAAGCATGTTGGGATTGTATGGAAGACTGTTGTAGAGATGGTGAAGGACCAGCTGCGGTAGGAATTGTAGCATATGAAGGCTTAGGCTCTTTAGGTTTAGCATTATTGAAAGTATTTTCAGCCAAGTGAAGGTTAGCTTGAGTTTCTTCAAGGGGTAGCCCTTGAGGATAACTATAGGGAACCGCATGAAAAGTATCAGGGCTTGTGTCAGATGAAGGTTCTGTGAAAGATTTGAAAGACTCAGAAGCTTTAGGAAATGTACGGGTATTGGAGGAAGTAGGGGATGTAAGGGAACCATCACTAGACAAAGGTTCAACATTAACATGACCTTGCTTGAGAAGATAATCTTTATTTTTAGTAGGAGAGTCTTTAGGAGAAGGATTCTTATAATATTGATGCTTCAAGCTAGCACGATGCATTTTATAGTCCTCAGAAGTAGTAGATGGATCATAATCAAGGTATTATCTACAAAAGCTATCAAAATATCTTTCAAAATCAGAATCATATGGATCACCATCATGATCTATCTAATGTGATGGCCCATTTGTAGTAAGTAGGAACACACGACAAGGAGGACTTAGGAACAGAGGTGTCATAGGTATCATTACATTATCTATCATAATAGTCATCATAGTCTCCAAAGCTTGATGTGTCACTCTCTATGGAAGAGGTATCATAAGGGTTGTCACATTGCTCACATTTTTTCTGAGGGCATGGTGACATGTACAAGTCTTTATCAAATGGAAAAGAGCATAGAGTTTCCATGGAGAACTCTTTAGGTTCCTTTTCTTTCTCAAGTTTGTCAAGCTGGACTTGCATAGCTTGCAGCTACTTTATCATAGTAGTGATTAGAGCTTCTTCCTCTTGTGTACTAATTCTTTGAGACATGTGTACTAATTCTCAATGGCTACTGCTCTATTCCTGACACAGTGATTTGTTCAATAGATTCTAGAAATAGGCTGAAAAAGCTAAATATCTAGCAATTCTAACAATTTTTTGACAACTTTTCAAAAAAATTTCAAACGACACTCTACAGACTTGTACGATAGTGGGTAGGCTATGAAACAACAGTTGAAAATCTTGTACGACAGTGGGTATGCAATGAAATGATAGTTGAAAATCTCATACAATAGTTGCAAGATTTTGACTTTAAGAATTTGCTGGCATGGAAACTCGTACGACACTGGGTACTCAATCATACGATAGATGGATTGTAATGAAATGACACTTGATGGAAACTCGTATGACTTTCTGACCTCCTGAGATGACTTTTGACTCTAAAAAAGGATTTTACTTCAGATTTTTGGAAATTTTGAGTTTTCAGATTTGAATTGTTTCCAAATTTCAATGTCCAGATTTGAGGATTGTAACAGATTTGTTCATTTTCAGTAACTAGATAGATAAACAAGCATGCAAAATAGCAAGCAAGTGATTTCAAGCATGTCTGAAAACAATGAACAAGGGCAAAAGAAACCTTGCGCATGAACAATCAAGTGACTTATTCATTCTAATCCTCAGAAGCGCTAATTGTGTATGTTCCAAAAATGTTTTGCAATAATGCACATATACCCTATAAAATGAAAATTTGGCCTCGCTAGGGTTTTTAGTAATGGTCTGACTCTACAACTTTTATGATCCAAAGGGGTGAACTCTAATCCTGGTGCACCAGGGTTTTGACACAGTCCAAGAACTTAATCTTCAGGAGTTGCTAGGGAGATCTGACAACCCAACAATGAACCATACCCATGGAGATTTCTTCCACAAGGACATTTATATAGCGGTTGTCACTACCACGGTGAAAATGGCTATTACCGCTTGAGGTTCCATCAATGCAGTTTACCCTATGAAGGGATTGTCCACTATGGTTAACCCTCTCTAAAGGTGACTCATAGTATGATACCACAAGGGGACTTGGCTCCAGATCCAAGGTGTTGATGCCTCTTCACTTTTAACCCAAACAAAGCAAGAAGATTAATCCGACATGCTAAGACAAAGTTTGTCTCACCAAGGTCTATGATATCAACCCCACATGATCTATCAACCCCTTCGGAGAGAGAATATATCAATCAATAAGGGAAGATGCACTAACCAATTTTGATACACCAAAGCTCGTGATGTCTACTCCATGTGATCTATTAACCTCTCCTAGGAGAGAATTTATCGATCAATAAGAGAAGATGCACTAACCAAGTTGATTGTGAAACACACTAAGTATCCTCCCTACCTACAAGGATTCTATCATCAAGAAGGATTTTGCTGGGAATCCAATCTTTCAAGAATCATGAATAGTGTTCATAGGGCCTAATTACTATGTGAGCACAGATGTATGTTTCCAAAAGCAAATCTACCAAAAGTATCCAAAAAGTAGAAAGAGGAACACTTAACGCTTAAAGTGAATATGAGATGAGTCCACAAGGTGGAACACTTAACACCTCACACAAGCTGAAAATGAGTCCCCAACTTAGAAAACAAGTGAGTTCCTAAAAGCACAAATGGGTTGCCAAGTGGAACAATTAACACTTCTCTCCTATAGACCCCTCCCCTTTATGGTGTTGAGATTGCAACCACAAGGTGGAATGAGGGGCTGATAGATTAGTGAGTCCAATAATCCAAGATAGAAATCAAGATCAATCACAAGTATCTAAGACTACTTAATGAATCCTTAAGGGGTGACAACCTAGTATCAATTATGCAAGTGTGTAGAAATAGATCAAAGCATGAAAAGATGCACACAAGCCAGACACATAAGAGATTTGTTTTAAGCCCAAATTGAAATGTTATTAGATGAAGGAGAATACCTAGGATCCTCACAATGTGCTTAGTAGATTTTACCTGATTTTTAGTAGTTCTTGTTGAGCTTTTCCATGCAAGCAAGTGACGAACTCTCCAACAAGCAAACAAGCAAACAAGATATGCAAAATATATTCAGCTTATGAAAACCATAGGGTTAGCTCTAAAAATCAATTATTATTAGCAATAATAACCAAAAATTAACCCAAATGAAAACTCATATCATTCACTGAACCATGTAAAAAAAATAAGTGCATACCCATCACAAAACTTTTTTTTTTTTGCTACATTTGACCTAGTCAACAAGATCTAATTTTTTTGATATGATTTTGGTCACAAAAATAGAAATTCAGAACAAAGACCCCTACTAAAAAATAGAGATATTTTCAAAAATGTAAAATTTTTAGAAAAATCTCTTAATTTGTGCCCTAGAGACCCATTTTATCAAAATAGACCAGTTTTTGTAAATTGACTATTTGAGCTATTATATTGCATCCAAATTTAAAATACAAAGAATAGACCCCCTATATAATTTAAAGAGCTTTTCGAAAATATAAATTTTTTTGAAAATATGCTAATTTGCGTCAGATATTAATTTTTTTTGGAATTTCAAGAAAAAATTATTAAAAATTCAAAACATCTTAGAAAATTCTAATTTTTCTACTGTAGCTTTTTTGATATTTTTCCAATCTAAAAAAAAAATTCAGAGAAAAATTCCAAGCCGTTTGAGAGATAAAATTAAACCTTTGAAACTTTAGGGTTTTAGCTCCCCAAAAAAATCAAAACTAGCATGTAAAGGTGGGTTGCCCCACGGTGGGCACCAGAAATGTGTGTGTAAATTTTGTACCTGATCTATAGACACAACACTTTAGTAAAACACTAGAAGTTAGCTATAATCAAAATCGTGCAAAATTAAAATCTAATTTAACCAAGCGATTTACTGCCTTCTAGTAGGTGCGAGATTAATGTTCTCAGATTGTTATCGAGATCAATGACCTAGACGACACCTAAATGAAGGATTTGAATGCCAAACTGATATGAAATATGAATGCAATTAATCTATTTTTTTTATATTTTCTATGAAATGATATGAAAAATGATATGAAATCTATGATAATATGAAAATTGATATGCAATGCTAATCTAGAAATGATATGATATGAGAATGAAAATTCTAACAATAATATGAAAGCTATGAATTTGAAATTGATCTCACAAAGCTTCGAATCCTCAAATTTATCTTTCAAGCTCCAATTGTGCAAATTCTCCAAATCTGATATGCTATGATTCCTGTAGAGTAAGTTTGCAATTTTTGAGATATGAATTATGAAGAGCTGAGCCTTGGTTTTATAGAAATCCAAGGCTTTGGAGGTGCATGGAGAAAATCCATAAATCACTCAAATAAACTCAACTTGATTTTTGAGTTATTTTTAAATATCAGATAATTAAGTCACAAAAATCATGCAAAAGCAAAGTTTAACTCAAATTAGAAGTTTAGATCAAATTTAAAACTCAAAAAGATGTTGAGTTTCAAAAAGCTAACAACTTGCATTGATTTTCCAATTTGAGTTTAACGGGTCCTTGAATGTGAACATGAATAATTATGATTTAATAAATAAATAAAGTGATTTATTCTCAACTTAACTGATTTTTTAAATAAAATAATTAATTTATGGGTTAATTAACTATTTTATCAAACTTTTATTAAAAACTATATTATTAATAATGACAACTTGCTTTAATTAATTAAATAAGAATTTAATCAATTATTCATAGGATATTAGATTTATTGTCAAAATTAAATAATACAATTAATAATAGATAGAATTAAATTTAATTACATAATTAAGTGGCAAGATATTAAATCTAATTAATTAAATATGAAACTATTCAATTAATCAAACTTAGGATAAATGTGATTTATCATCAAATAATCATTAAATTAAAGATAATTAAGATAATTAGGAATATTGCTAGGAATATTCCCCGATGCAGAATTTAAGATAATCAATTAGCATTAGATGATGTTTAGATGTGCCTTAGGTTAGGACTTCAATGTTGATTTCGTTCGATTTGTAGATGTAGGAGGTTAATGAACTTATAGCCCATTTTTGGGGTATTACACAACCAAACAACTACATTTATACAAGAGGATACCAAACTAATTTGGCCTTCAGATCCATAATTAACAAAGGTAATGGTCAGATCTAGAACCACACACTTCCTAATGATGGATACAAACATTAAATCCATGATCAAATATAAATGCACAAGTCAGCCTCAACTAAAACTAAAACTAAACCCATCGGTGAGCAAGGATGACCGAGCAATAGACAAGCAATGCTAAGCACTAGAGACAACCGATTGCCCAAGAGATGACTGACCACACTCGGTAACCGAAGGAAACTGAAAAACTATCGACCAACCAGGTCAAAGAAGAAATGGAGCAACACAAACAAACTCCAAAATGTTTTTGGTGACATAGGATTGCCAAGGACCCAAGATGCTCCTGCATCAGAAACCTATGGTTATTTTGAAATGATTCTTCAAATTAATTGGTAGGTATGATCCAAGCTGCATCCAACTCAGACTATGAAATCAATGAACTATCTTCCATCGGTCTATCCTTCCACTTTACCAGATATTCCATATACTATTTTCCTCTTGTGCTCTTGCCAACTCTTTGATTAAGAATCTATTAAACTTCTTCATTCTGCTTCTTAGGATATTCTGTTGGTATTATCATTTCTTCATCAGGTTCATGATACTCATACAAATCATCAATATTGAAGATTGGTGTTATGTCCATGTCATCAGGTAACTCAATAAAATATACATTTCTACTGTCAAATTTCCTCGAAATCTTGCAAGGTGCAAACTTCTTCATCTTCAGCTTTCCATATGTTCCAATAGGAAATTGGCCTTTCTTCAAATGAACCAT
This sequence comes from Chamaecyparis obtusa, assembly GCA_027943335.1. NCBI lineage: Eukaryota > Viridiplantae > Streptophyta > Pinopsida > Cupressales > Cupressaceae > Chamaecyparis > Chamaecyparis obtusa. The sequence goes on along the minus strand of BSBK01006944.1, from coordinate 1,904,481 downwards.
CACTTTATCACCAACATCAAAAGTCTTATGTCTTCTTGATCTATCAGCTCTGTCTTTGTATTTATGATTACTATCTTCCAGCTTCATCTTCACATCTTCATGCAATGTCTTCATGTACTCAAAAAACTTTACTCCTTTAGCACTTCTCTTATGTTCATCATCAATGTCTCTTAAATTAGATATTCATCTCAGTTGTATGTCATTCACAATCTCAAATGGTGTTTTTCCAGTACTCCTATTCATTGAGTTATTGTATGAAAACTTTTCTTGTGCCAACACAGAATCCCAATTGCTTGGTGTGTCTCCAACTAAACATCTCAAAAAATTTCCCAAACTTCTATTTACAACTTCAATCTATCCATCGATTTGTAGGTGAAATGTAGAACTATATTTTAGCTCAGTGCCAAACTTCTTCCAAAGGGTCTTCCAAAAGTATCCAACAAATTTACTATCTCAGTAAGAGATAATACTTCTCGGTAATCCATGTAATCTGACAATTTCCTTAAACAAAAGATCTTCTATTTTTTTTTCATCTGATGTCTTTCTACAAGGTATAAAATGTGCCATCTTAGAAAATCTATGCACAACAACAAATATAGAATCATTACCTCTTACTATATTTGGTAAGCCAAGAACAAAGTCCATACTAATGTTAATCCAAGGTTTCTCAGGTACAGCAATCGATACATACAAACCAGTATTCTGACTTACTCCTTTTGCAACTTGACAAATTCCACAACTTTTCACAAATTTCTAAACATCTTTGTACAATTACGGCCAAAAGTACTTCTCCTTAAGCAAATTCCATGTTTTATCAATGCCAAAATGTCTAGCCAAACCACTACTATGTTTTTCTTTTATGAAATTAGTTCTCATTACTCCTCTCAGTATACACAACTAAATACCTTTGAGAAACATACCTTCCTAAATAAAATATTCATCCTTTAGTATCATGTTGACCTTGAATAGGTGCTCTGTACTTTCTCCATGGCTCAGAAAAATTAGGGTCATTTTCATACAAACGTTTCATCTCCTCAAAACCAAGAGCTACAATTTTCATCTCGGTCATCAAAGATCTTCTACTCAATGCATTAGCAACTTGGTTAGTGACTCCACTCTTATGCTTTATCACAAATGTATAACTCTGCAAATACTCAACCCACTTCATATGTCTCCGATTCAACTTATTCTGACTACCCAAGTATTGTAAAGCCTTATGATCTGTATACAACACAAATTCACTCCATATCAAATAATGTCTTCATTTCTTCAGCCCTTGAACAATAGCATAGAATTCTTGATCATACACAAAATATTTTCTTCTAGCATCATTTAAATTTTCACTAAAGAAAGCATCAGGTTTACCTTCTTGGCTCAACACAGCTCCAATTGGACTTCCACTTGCATCACATTCTATTTTAAATACTTTACTGAAATCAGGTAATGTCAAAATAGGTAATTCAACAAACTTCTTTTTCAGATTCTCAAAACTTTTATCAGCTCCATGTGTCCACTTGAATTCTCTTTTGTGTCAAACCATGAAATGATCTTACCTCACTAGCATTCACAGGTGTAGGACAATTTAGAATAGCTTCAATCTTTTCAGGATCTAGCTTCAAACCATCAACTGAGATCACAAATCCCAAATACACAATCTCCTCTTTCATGAATGAACACTTTTTCAGATTTATCAGCAACTTTTCTTCTTTCAATCTCTGCAAAACTTGTTTAACACGCAACAAATGTTCTTCTCTAGTCTTACTAAATATCAAAATGTCATTAAGATATACAATCAAAAATTTACCCAAGAATGTCTTCAGAACTTCATTCATTAGCCTCATAAAGGTACTTGGTGCATTAGTTAAACCAAAAGGCATAACCAACCACTCATACAAACCTTCTTTTGTCTTGATAGAAATCTTCCATTCATCACCTATACTTCACTGTTATGTTATTGATTTCTCTAGAATTAGTACACATTCTCAATTCTCCATTCTTCTTAGGTGCCAATTGATGCAATGGGAAAGGGTGATGGTTTGTAAATGCCCAAATAGGTTTAGAAACTGTAGCCTAATAACCAATCTCAATTGCTTCAAAGGTTCAAAACCCCACACAATACTCCTATAGGATGGACTTGGTTACAAAGTTAAAATTCAAAGGCTCTAAGTTCTCAAAAAAATACCATTTACCCAATTTGTATAAACTGAATAATTCTTTTACTAAGTCTGTCAAAGTCCAATCCCCTATTATTGATTATTCAGATCTGACTCCTTTGTTCAACACAGTTCCCTGTTCAATGCATCAGATGGATTAATTTCAAAAGAAAATCTCAATCGATGATTCCATGCTAAACATAACTGTTAGAACTTGATTCTTATACAAATCATTATTTAGCAACAATGACACTCCCGATTTTAGCTAAATAGCATATACTCAAGCTAGAATTGAAAAGAATCTTAAACTATTTTAAGAAATGCTCTGTCTCTACCATAGGACTGTTATGAAGTAAAAGTCTTTGTAATTACTTATCATTGATTCAATTACTATCCCTCCTTTTAAACTAATACCATATATTAACTGTTAAGATCGACACTTGACCACAACATGTAAATTTAGGAGCAAATAACTTTAGACTCATTTCCAAAAAATGTTATAATCTCTTTTCCAATTAAAAACTGATGCAAACATTCACCACATAATTAAAATTGAACACAATTCATCATCTTCCTTCAATATCAAATGCTGAGTGTTAGCCAAACAGTACAAAAGGAAACCCGAAATCTTGTATCCAAATTGATCTCAATTAGCTATTGAAACCCGATATCCACCAATAAACTTAGATTATTCAAAACAACAAATATTTAACCAAATTCAATAAATCTAGCAAGCTTTCTTCACACAAAATCATTATAAGAGTAATTACTCTATTCTATTACCATCAACAAATCTTAACTCACATAAGTCGACTTATCTCAAGTTTGCATATGCATTATCAGTATTCTATAATACATGTTAAGTGGTGTCAGTCCATGATAACCAGGCCTTTAGTATTCATGGACTAACACCATTATCTCCATGTCCCTGCAATGACAATAAAGGAAACAAAATAGCAACCAAATGTTTCAGAACAATCGCACAATGAAGATTTAGTGTGATATTAACACATCAAAATGAATCATAAACAATTATTGTATATCTTTTTAGTGCATGCAGATTTTAAAAATCAACAAATTGAAAATGGAAATCAATAAGCATCAAAAAACTTGTTTATTAATATTTATTCTTCTTTACACCCGATCTCCTCTCTCTGTCTTGAAACAGAGACACTTTTCATTTAAAACCAAAACCTCTAGAAAATAACTCCCCCAACTGACTGTCATCGATGTGAGGGTTGAAAACTAAAAACACATAACAAACTAAACTAGTCTTTAACCACTTTCAATGAGCAACCACTTTCATTGAGTTGAAGCTAGACACATAACAAATTAAAACTAACTGATTCCTTAGAAAGATGTAAATGATTTAATAGCCGACAGGCTATATTTGAATACCCAAAGTTTTTCAAAAGACAAAAACTCCCCAATTAACTTATTTTGACTCTTTAGACCCCTAAGACAAAAACTAGACATCAATACAATCTCAATCCCTTATAACAAGATTTTAGTCCTTTAAAGGACATTATATTTATTTGATTTTGATCAATTATCAATTCTTATAAACATGCCAAGTAGTTCCCTAATTTCCTCTAACTGGCTGTATAATCTGCATCTTTGACTTGGTTGTGAGGGGGGCTCCTGGACTATACTCCCTGCCATGAAAAGAACTCTTGCCCCAAGAGTTAGTGTGCCTGAAAATGACCTTCTGCTGTTCCAAACTTCTTGCACTCATAAACAAAGAATTAGAGAAAAACTTATGTGTAGGAGACTCTCCTACTTCAAGATAGGGCTGCTGGTACACTTTAGGCCGCTGAACTATAGTCAATATTCTCTGTCCAGTATCAAATGTTCCTTCATCGGCCTATCCCCTTAGAGGACACTTAAATATACCTATTAGGATATGGTTCAAATCCCAAATGTGCACCTTTCTAGTATGGTTCGGCACTGTCCTATTTAGTCCATGGATGGTTGCTAGTTTCTCATGCCAACCTATATCATCTGCAATGTTTCCTTACTTAGGAAGAGGGATATTATCACCAAAACACATTATGATCTTGTTCTTATCCCTACAAGGTAGCAGATTCAACTTAAATTTCTCTTTCCCTTTATGAACAAATATAAGTATTAGAGTAGCCATCATGAATTTTCCTCCTCATACATTGCCATGGTCTACCTAATATCATGTGCCCACAATTCATAGAAATTACATCACACCAAACTTGATCATGATATGGCCCAATTGAAAAATTGACAAGAGCTTTCTGACTAACCTTCACATTCAACTCTTGGTTTAACCAAGTGGCACTATAAGGATTAGGATGTTCTACCAATGCCAATCCCAACTTAGAAACCATATCAATTGAAACCAAATTACTATGTGCCCCCGAATCAATGATTAGAGTACATACCTTGCCTTGGACCAAACATCTTGATTTAAATATACCTTCTTGTGATAATGTTGGGAATGGTCCCCCTTTCCTCATGAGAAGAAATTCTCCTACAATAGGGTCTACTACTTTAGGTTCTTGAGTTTCCCCTTCTTCAATTAGATGTACCATCCTTTCCTTACCTTGATCATGATCTATCCATTTAGGACACCTAAAAGCTTGATGTCCAACTTCATTGCAATGGAAGCATCTACCTATGAAGATGCCACTTCCTCTTCCTCCTCCATTTCTTCCACCTCTTTGGGTGTGTCCTCCTCTTGCCTCAGAAGTAGTCCCTTTATCTTTTTCTTCCCAAACTTGATTTGACCTTCCTCCTCTTCCCCTCATTGAAGAACCTCCTTTATTGCTGCTATTTTGTCTCTCACTCTTCTCTTCAATTTCTCCTCTATTCGAAGAGCCATTTGGTAACATTCCTTCACACTTCTGGGGTTAGAAGCCACAAATTCATCTTGGATATTAAATCTTAAACCACCTATATATCTAGCAACCTTAACAACTTCATCTTCTTCCAATCTAGATCTTATACTTAGTTTATAAAATTCATCAGTATAAGCTTTAACATCTAAGTCTTTTTGTCTTAACCCTTGCATTTTCTTATGCATTTGTACATCAAAATCTTTTGGAAGAAAGTTACCTTTCATCTTTGCTATCATTCTATCCCAAGAGATAATCTTTTCCTTACCTCTTCTTCTTCTATTAGCCTCCTCATGATCCCACCATAGGAGTGCATGCCCTTTAAGTTTTGTTTTTGCCAATCTGACTCTTTGTTCATCCGGTACCTCTTCACTTTCAAAGTAGGCATCCATTGATGCTATCTAGTCCAAAAGCTCTTCTTCTTTCAGACTTCCATCATACATAGGGATATCTGCCCTCACCTTATGCTGCTCATTCTTCAAAGCCTTCAATATCCTGATTGTCCTTTTCTCTTCAGGATCTACTTGTTCCTCTGCTACTACTTCTTCTCCTTCCTTTTGGGTTTCTTCCTCTTCTTCACTATCAATAACTTCATCTAATGTCCTTCCTTGATTGGATTCCAGTGCTTCAAGCCTAGCCAAAAGTATATTATAAGATTCCTGCAACCTTGTGTTCTTCTCCTTCAACTCCTGGATCTCCTTGTCAGTACCTGCATTCCTTGGAGGCATTTTTACAACCAATTAGTCAAAATTCCTTTAATAAAGTGTTCCTCTATCCCTTTAAGGATCTACTAGTGTGCTTTGATACCACTTGATGCAATGGGAAAGGGTGATGGTTTGTAAATGCCCAAATAGGTTTAGAAACTGTAGCCTAATAACCAATCTCAAATGCTTCAAAGGTTCAAAACCCCACACAATACTCCTATAGGATGGACTTGGTTACAAAGTTAAAATTCAAAGGCTCTAAGTTCTTAGAAAAATACCATTTACCCAATTTGCATAAACTGAATAATTCTTTTACCAAGTCCGTCAAAGTGCAATCCCCTATTATTGATTGTTCAGATCTGACTCCTCTGTTCAACATGGTTCCCTATTCAATGAATCAGATGGATTAATTTCAAAAGAAAATCTCAATCGATGATTCCATGCTAAGCATAACCGTCAAAAATTGATTCTTATACAAATAATTATTTAGCAACAACGACACTCCCGGTTTCAGCTAAATAGCAAATACTCAAGCTGGAATTGAAAAGAATCTTAAACTGTTTTAAGAAATGCTCTGTCTCTGCCACAAGACTATTATGAAGTAAAATTCTTTGTAATTACTTATCACTAATTCAATTACTATCCCTCCTTTTAAACCAATACCATATATTAACTATTAAGATTGACACTTGACCACAACATGTAAATTTAGGAGCAAATAACTTTAGAATCATTTCCAAAAAATGTTATAATCTCTTTTCCAATAAAAAACTGATGCAAAGATTCACCACATAATTAAAATTGAACACAATTCATAATCTTCCTTCAATATCGAATGCTGAGTGTTAGCCAAATAGTACAAAAGGAAACCCAAAATCTTGTATCCAAATTGATCTCAATTAGCTATTGAAACCCAATATCCACCAATAAACTTAGATTATTCAAAATAGCAAATATTTAACCAAATTCAATAAATCTGGCAAGCTTTCTTCACACAAAATCATTATAAGAGTAATTACTCTATTCTATTACCATCAACAAATCTTAACTCACATAAGTTGACTTATCTCAAGTTTGCATATGCATTTTCAGTATTCTATAATACATGTTAAGGGGTGTCAGTCCATGATAACTAGGCCTTTAGTATTCATGGAGCAACACCATTATATCCATGTCCCTACTATGACAATAAAGGAAACAAAATAGCAAATGAATGTTTCAAAACAATCACACAATGAAGATTTAGTGTGATATTAACACATCAAAATGAATCATAAACAATGATTGTATAACTTTTCAGTGCATGCGGATTTTAAAAATCAACAAACTGAAAATGGAAATTGATAAGCATCAAAAAACTTGTTTATTAATATTGATTCTTCTTTACACCCGATCTCCTCTCTCTGTCTTGAAATAGAGACACTTTGCATTTAAACCAAAAACCTCTAGAAACTAACTCCCCCAACTGACCGTGATTGATGTGAGGGTTGAAAACTGAAAACACATAACAAACTAAACTAGTCTTCAACACTTTTGATGAGCAACCACTTTCATTGAGTTGAAGCTAGACACATAACAAATTAAAACTAACTGATTCCTTAGAAAGATGTAAATGATTTAATAGCCAACAGGCTATATTTGAATACCCAAAGTTTTTCGAAACACAAAAACTCCCCAATTAACTTATTTTGACTCTTTAGACCCCTAAGACAAAAACTAGACATCAATACAATCTCAATCCCTTATAACAAGATTTTAGTCCTTTAAAGGACATTATATTTATTTGATTTTGATCAATTATCAATTCTTATAAACGTGCCAAGTAGTTCCTTGATTTCCTCTAACTGGCTATATAATCTGCATCTTTGACTTGGTTGTGAGGGGGGCTCCTGCACCACCAATACAACAGGTACTGCACAAGGACTCAAACTTTCTCTGATTAAACCTTTCTCGAGTAACTCTTAAATTTGTCAGTTCAATTCTTGATTCTTGGTAGGTGTTACCCAATGAGGTGCCTTATTTGGTAAGCTAGCTCTAGGGATTAGATCCATACAATGATCAATGCTTCTTTTCTATGGAAAACCATCAAGCACATTATCAGAAATGATTTCACTATGCTCGGTGAGTAACTTATCAATCTCCTCAAGAACATTATCCTCTATTTTCTTACTTGGTTTTTTAGGAATCACGACAAAACATACATCCTTCCTTTTCAAAGAGTTAACACACTTTCTTCCTTCCATCAAGAAAACTTTCATAGATGTGAAAACATTACTAGCAGGTTCTTCCATCAATGGTAACAAGATTTGTTTCTTTCCATCAGCCACAATAGTATACTTATGCAATCTCCCATCATATATAGCATGTCTATCATATTGCCAAGGTATACCCAAAAAAATATGACAACAATCCATAGGCATGATATCACACAACACCTTATCATAGTATTTTCCAATCTTCAAATTCACATAACCTTGTTCACTTACTAGGAGTGTATGCTCATCTTTGATCCATGAAATCTAATAGGGTTTCAAATGTTCCAGCCTTTCCAATTGTAATCTTGTGACCATCTCTTCAGATGCCAGATTCTCCAACCTACCACTATCAATGATTACCTTCCAAACTTTATGAAAAACTCTACATCTAGTCTTGAACAAACTTTTCCTTACCGGATCTTCCTTTTTGCTTTCATTCCATAGTGCTCTCTTTACCATCAAGTTAGTTTCCCTCTCAGGTTCATTCAGTGGCTCTTCTTGCACCAAATCATTTCTACTCCTACTAGCCTTCTTACTTGCTTATGTACATTCAAATGATCTATGTCCTTCTTCTCCACAATTGTAGCAAGTTCCTCAGAAACTTCCTTTGCTATAACCACCTTGGTAGTTACTGCCTCTACCTTTGGATGAACTTTCACCTTTCCACTTTGTCTTTCATTTGTCTAGATTTGTCTTTCCAGGTTCAGATCTACCAGTTTCACCATTAGATCTACCCCTTCCTCTAGGAAATCTACCACCTCTTCCTCTCTATCTCTGCTCATGTCTTTTTTTCAGTTTCTCCTTGGCTTTCAAAGAAAATTGATAAGCCTCTTCAATGTTCTCCAACTTGACCATACTAATTTCCTCTTGGATGGAAACTCTCAAACCATTTAGATATCTACCAATTCTTTCCACATCATCTTCATCATGTCTAGATCTGATATCCAATTTATAGAATTCCTTAGTATACTCTTTTACCGAGCTATCTTTCAATTTTAGACTCTGCATTCGCCAAACTAGGTTAATCTAATAATCACAGGGTACTTGAACTTTCCTTTCAACTTATTTACCATCTTATTCCTTACCATGATTTTTTCTTTGCCCTTCCTTTCCTTGTCCAATTGTAGATGTTCCCACTATAAGGATGCATGGATTTTCAACTTACTTCTTGCAATCTTCACCTTCTTATCTTCAGGGATACTTTCATATTCAAAATACTTTTCCATTTTAGTGATCCAGTCCACCAATTCAATAGAATCTAGCTGTCCACCATATTTAGGAGGATTAAAATGTGGTGTAGACTTCAAATTTGTCAAAACTTTCAAAAATCTTTCTTCACCTTGATCCATAATAGGTGCAAGTTATGCATTCACCTATTCTTCTTCAACTTCATCACCACTAACATCTTCAAGATGTCTGCCTCTTCTTTGGGCTATTTCAACTACTTCAAGCCTAGCAGAAATCTACCTTATCATATATGCCAATCCTACATCTCACCTCCCACAAACCATCTTGACAACCCTCTACAATTGTAGGTCAGATCACAATTTTCTACCCCACAACACTCAACTAGGCTTCAAAAGGAACCTAAAAACCTAGATCCGTGGACCTAGATCAATATCTCACCTTTCTTTGATACCACCTGATGTAAGGTAGGGGTCAAGAGGGGCCAAGGATGGTGCACCCTAATGATCCAAGCCTTCTCAACACATGCGAAAGAAAACAAACACAAGAATGACAGAGAGAATGCCAAATCTTTCATATATTTTCATCAATTGAATCATACATGCGGGGCTATAACAACTTCCTAGTTACAGCCTGATATTACAATAAAATGAAGAAGTCCTCAAACATGTGAGGATCTAATTGAAATGTCTATCTTCTATCTCTATCCAAAAACTACCTCTCTAAACTACAACCAAACAACTACATTTATACAAGAGGATAGTGAACTAAGTCAGCCTTTAGATCCACAATTAATGGAAGTAATGGTTAGTTCTAGGACCACACTCTTCCCAATCATAGATACAAACATTAAATCTATGATCAAATATAAATGTACAAGTCAGCCTCAACTAAAACTAAAACTAAACCTGTCGGTGAGAAAGGATGACCGAGCAGCAGACAAGCAACGCCGAGTGCCAGAGACAACTGACCACCTAGGAGATGACTGACCACACTCAGTAACTGAAGGGAACCAAACAACTACCGACCAACCCGGTCAAAGAAGAAACTAAGCAACATAGAAAAACTCCAAAATGTTTTTGGTGACACAAGATTGCCAAGGACTTGAGATGCTCCTGCATCAATCCTGTGGACCTATAGATGGTACATTTATGGTCTCTAACTCTTTTGCAACCTTTGTGGGCACTTGTGTTGTGGGCACAGTAGGAGGGAACATGTTTCTGTTCATGAAAACCTTCTCAAATGATTTCTCTATTTCCTTAGCAACCAATTCATAGTTCTTGTCCATTATATGCAAAGTCCTTGACTTGGTTCTAAGATGTGGCTTCACCAGATCTAACAACAACTTTTTCTCCTCTAGAGAACATACTGGTGAGCTTTCATCAAGAGTATTTTCTCTAATCCTTTGATCCTCTTCAATGGCTTGTCTTTTTAGGAATTCCAAGATGTTCCACACTTTTTATGGAATCAGTCTTTAGTTCTAGGACTTTCCTCTTAAACTTTAATATGTGTTTGATAATCATTTCATGAATCTCTAAGTTTTCTATTTCATTGTATTTCTCATAGAATTTTTCTACCTGATCTAACCTACCTTCATCAAAAATCATTGTGCTTAACACTTTAAGGCTAGGTCTGATGCCTAACTTTGTGGGTGCTTGAGCATTCTTCATGTTTCTTGTTACTCGCGAGGATGGATAACTAGTGCTAATCTATTTCTTCCTCTTAGGCATTGCCTTATACTTAGGAGGAGTAGTAAGGTCAATATTTTCCTTAGGCGTAGGAGGGTTATCATCTGGTTTACCCTTTTGATCATCTAATTTCTCAATTTGCACCTTCTTCATGTTTGGATCATTAGACTCTATCTTTGCTGCACCTGCACTCTCTATTTCCAAAACAATCTTCTCTTGACTTGCTTTGTCTAGGTCTACTTGAGATACTCCATGAATTTTCAAAATCTCTAAAGTAAACATGGAAAATTTTCTTTTTTTTCCTGCATTGTTCAATACAACATCTAATTCTCTTATTTTCTCTTCATAAGTCCCCCATCTAGGTTCATTGAGGTTCTTAGGTGCTGACAACAGAACTTGAGCATAAACCTCTAGAATAGGCTCTTCAACTTCATATCCTAGTGGATGGATCCACTTTTTTCTTGGTTCCACTGCTTCCATGTAGGTTGTATCGGTTTCCACCATGAAACAAATTATGTCCTTGTATTTCTCAACAATACTTTCTAGAATCCTATATCTCATCTGCATCTTGGCCCTAAATGTCTTCAATTCCAGTGTCATGTAATCCTTTAGTGTACTCTTAGTAGATGCCATAAGAGATATCTATGGCATTGTGGGTAAACTTTTTTCAAAATACAAGTCTGAGACCTTTCCAACTATGTAGAAGTACATGTATATTTTTAAAGACCATAACCTAAATATCTTGGTCTTATCATGCTTGATGGCTCTTATGTTTTCTATTAGCTATGTGCACGAGATCTCACATAGATTAAACTCTCCATTATCTCTTACCAACCTTATTGTTGCTAGAATGGTGGCCGTTTACTCTGCTAGTGTGCTGGAACCTATATCCCAGTATCATGGACATTAATTTGATGTCTTTCTCCTCTATAGGCTCAATTGTCATTACGTGCCTATCACTTATTAATTTTCAAGCCTGTTCTACAAGTTTTCTGACATCCTTTCCCACTGGAAGAATGAAACCTATCCTTGAGAGTCCGGTCATCTCATGAATTAGATCTCCTATTATCCTAACCAGTACTTCACCTATCCAAAATAGGTCATCATGGATCCTGCTGAGTAGGATCTTGATCCATTTGAACTCGTAGAACTCATATGCCATAGCATATTCCACTATAGGATGATTTTCCAACTATGCATACTCATCCATGAAGGTTTTATCAGGTTTCATCATTGTTTCCATGTGCACCCTTATTCTATCTAAACCTACTGGTTCCTTCTTGCAATATATGTATGCCCTGATATCTTCCACATACATAACACCCATGGGAGTGCGGGAGAATGCACGTTCTAGGTTGTCTAGTGTGGATTTGAATGGATGCCTCTTAAACACATATCTCTTCTTCTCTGCCACATCAAATACAATGGGAGTAGCCATTACTTACTTGTATATCACTTTCCAAATGATCTCAAAGACTTTTGAATTGGCATGATAGATTACGGCTTCCACAACTGATCAAATGCACTGCTAATCACTGGTGAATCAATCTACAATCCTTCACAACCAAATCTTCTGTCTAATCACTCTGAATTTGAATGCAATGTGAGATCTGTAAGCTTATATGTACTTTAAAGTATAAATTATGTCATTAATGCTTGTCATGTAAACTAGACTTTCACTTGCAAATCTTCAACTTTCAATCTACTATCAATCAGGTGGTGCGCTCTGTTGGAAATATTCAGGAGTTAACAGAGTTACTGAGAGGGGAGGGGTGAATCAGTAACTCCAAATTTTCTTACAATTATAGATGTATTAACATATAATTCACTTTAACCTTTTGCATATAGAAAGCATGAAACTTAAAAGCATTCACAATAATGACACATAGATTTCGTTACCCAGAAACCTTCCAAAAAGAAAGTAAAATTGGGGTGGGGATGAAACCCATAAAGCTTTAGTACTGCAGAATAAAGTTGGCCGGTTAAGGCTTACAATTGATCACTTCTGATGATCTTCCCTGCTAGGAGCAATAAGGATTGCTAAATCCACCCTGTTAAAGGATTTACAAACATACAATGAAGTATGCACTCGGTAAAGAGATTTTACAAAAGACTGTTAAGTCTACCCGGTTAAAGGATTTTAGTACTGATTCACCTATTAGGATGAAATAGTAGATCTCTTGCTTTACAACTGGATTTTTGATTGAGATTCGCTGATGTACTGATCACCTTCTATGATGAATTTGTCTTTGTTGTTCCTTACACTGCTGAAGCCCTTTGTAATTCGCTTATCTCTGCCTTTCTTTCTTTTTCACATACATACTCATTACATACATCTTGACATTTTTACAACATTGTTTATATACAAGTCTAAACAATTAATTACAATTACAATTACAAAGTCGGCTTGACAAATAAACATAAGTGCTACTAAGTCGGCCCAAGTATGGTTACACGGTTCCTGCAAACTAACTCGGTGACTTTCTGATACTCAGTGTCCACTGCATTACTCGACATCATCATGCACTTGGTAGAAGTGAAGGCACAGTTCATACTAACCACTCGATAGGTTTTGAACTCGGTCAATACTGGTGACTTGGTAAACATAATGTTACTCGGTTTACACTGTCCTGCTCGGTTTGCACTATCTTGTTCGGTTTGCACTGTCCTGCTTGGTTTGCACTGTCTTGCTCAGTTTGCACTGTTCTGCTCGGTTTGCACTGTTCTACTCGGTTTGCACTATCTTACTCAGTTTGCACTGTTCTGCTCGGTTTGCACTGAGAATGCAGATAAGTATTGTCACTAGTGGCAATTCTACTTAATGCCAACAATCTCCCCTTTTGGCATTAGTGACAAAAACACTTATTGCCCAAAACTTATATACATGAATCATGCTTAGTTTTATTTTGATTTTTCAAAATTTGTCTTTGTTATAGTGCTTTATACATTATCTCCCCCTTTCAATGTGCTAACTTTTTCTCCTATACAAATCTTCTTCTATACATATATCTCGCTCTATACATATCTCCCCCTTTTTGACGATAATGCCAAAGGTGTATATATAAGTGATTTACAGAGAGAATCCAAAATTTGATATAAACATAGAATGTACCTTCATTATTAGTGCCAGGGTTCTGTCCCAATTTTCTTGCAGAATCTTGCATGTGTGGATTGCAATTTGGACTTCTGCAAAGAGTTCAATCATGTGATCTGCTATAGAGAACTGATTGTCATGAATCAATGTTTTGGAATGTTCAATGTGCTTGTACATTGTATTCATGATGGGAAGGATCATGTTCTGGATGTCTAGCAGTGTGGACCGGATCCTTGTGTCTTCTTTCAGTAGATCTGACTGCATATTTGATAGGTATGAGATTTTCATGTGATGAGAAGAGCTTGAACTTGGTTCAAGTTGTAGCTTCTGTATGCTAATCTTCATATCCTCATCAATTTTATTCATTTTATCCTTGACATCCTTTGTGAACTCGGCAATATTGCATAGTTTGGCCAAAAGAGAGGTAGCATTCGAATAGGTAGATTCAATGTTTGACAAAACTGAAGACAATTCTACTTGGTTAATAGCTATGTGCTGAGCAATGTGCTCAAGCACTTTATTGTTGAATCTCTTCTCGGCTCTTTCAACTAACTTTTCTATCCTAGATGAATCCTCATTGTATTTATTTACTGCTTCTGCTAATTGTAGCAAAACATGTTGGGAGGAGTCTACTTTAATACCTAATGCATCAGACAAAATGTCTTTAGCATCCTTAATGATTTGATATTCCTTGTCTCTCTCCTCTTTAAGCTTCTTTTGCTTTGCTTTCCTTTGGAGGATTTCACCTATATTTTGCATTTGGTCCGCTGATAGATTTGCAAAGTCTAATGTTGGAATTTCTATTTCCTCATCTAGGTCTATATCCTCTACTATATTCTTACCCAAAAATCTTATGCTCGGTTGAGCCTTAGGCTTATCTGTACTTAATGCCTTAGTAGTAGTGACAGTAGACATAGTAGGACTGGCTATAGAGACTGGTATACTGTCTACTGGAGAACTTAAAATATTTACACTTGTAGAATCAAAAACAGGAATACTTACTACTGGAAAACTTGATGAAGTGGGAGACTGCAACTCGGTAGAAGAAATGGTAGTTTCTTCTGTTGTTGCTATAGGTGATTGGACAAATGTTGAAGTTGTCACAACCATGCTTGAAGGTGTCTCCGGGCTAGATGTAGAAACTTTTACTGGAGAGGTAGGAAGTGATGTAATGACTTCTGCCACTATTCTCACAGTATCATCTACCTCAGTGGCTTCTTCTTGTTCATCACTGTCATCTTCAATGTCTTTTATTATGACTATTTCAATACTCAGTTGGTGAAGATGGTATCTATTTTTCCATGCGGCATTTGCAGCCTTCAAACAAGTATTGAACTTTAATGTCATCTTACTTTCATTTTACTTCAATGCCTTCTTTATTTCATCATTTTTCAAGCTCGGCATTAACTGTCTCAGGGTTTGATCAAATATGTCTTTTACAGTTTGCATGGCATTGCTCCATCTCATTTTTATTGGATCTAATAAGATTGCTGGAACCTGTGGGGCTATTTCATCAGGAGAGTATTTCCACTGTCCCATCTTTTCAATAACAACATCTTCTATTTCCTTCTGTTCTATTTCCGTTCTTGTTTCATATTTAAAAGATTTTATGTTACTTACTCTAGATCCTGATCCTTCTCTAAAAAGTTTGATCCTCTCTTGAAAGTTTAGAGGAGGCCTTTTGAATACTATATCTTTTTCTGCCTTGTCTGCCTTATCTCTTGCACTTCTCCTTGTAAATACAGTAGTGGGAGGCTTAGGTGCCTTAGTGATGAATACCTTTCCTTTCTTCTTTGCAGGTTCTGGTTCCTTTGTTTTCTCATCCTTTTCCTCTTCTTCTTCATCATTTTCTCCTTTGTCTTCGGTTAGCATTTACATTTTGGCTATCCTTTTCTTTCCTTTGTTTACCACCTGTGGAAGCTTTATGCTTAATTCAATTCTCACCTTAGCTTCATCATATGTTCCAAAATATGGAGCTTTGGGATTAACAGGCTGATTAAGAAGAGCTTCAATGATATTCTTGGTTTCATCAATATTTACCTCATAAGGAAGAGGTTTTACATATACAATCCTCGGTTTAGCTACTTGAATATATACATTGTCACAGTCCACCATGAAACAAATGTCATCCTTATAATCTTCCACCAACTTCTGTGGAATCCGGAATCTATCATTCATTTTCTCTTTGAAAGACTCAAAATAATTATCCATGACGCTTTCAAAATTTTCACCCATTTCTGAAATGTATTCATTTATCTCATAAAGGACTAGCACATCTTTTCTCCATACAACTTTTCCTTTGGAAGGGAAGAATTTCTGAACATAGAAGAATAAACAGACCAGTAGAGATCCAAACTTACATGGATTGTTTTTGGAAGTTTGAATGCTTTCCATGTTTTTGTTAAACTGTTTTAATAATAAATCTGCTAGGTCAAATGATAAGTTATTCTTGACCACTTTGTATGCTAGGTCAATGGCTTCACAGGAGACACTATTCTGTCAACTTGAACTATAAATCTTATGGGCAATTATGTGTGTACCAAACTTCAGTTCAGCATCAGTAATGCTGCTAACTTTCATGCCTCTACCATCCCACTTGGCTAGGGTTTTCTTCTCCAGTTTAGACCGACCTAGGGTTTTGGTAGTTTTTGCTTTGTTCAACATGGGAAGACCAGTGATTTGATGAATCATCTTCTTGGTGATCTCTATGGGTTGCTCAACCCAAATCTTGCCATCATGTACACGGTTGAGAATGTATCTAACCCATTTCTCCCGAAAGTTTCAAGGTAGATGTGAAATGTGAACTAATCCTTTATCTTCCAGATGTTTGTGCTCAGGTTTTAGAATACCATCCACACACAGTTCCTCACGTACAATATCTAGCTCTAGGTTTCCCATTTCTTGAATTGCACAGTTGAAATGATTGCAGATATCGTTAATAAGTAGTACCTTAGGAGGAATCTAAGATTGAGCTCCATTCGGATCTAGGGCTGCTGCAATTGCGGGCATGATCTTGAAATCTGGTGCTCTCCATTCCCCTTGGACTAACATTTCTGATCCTTTCTTCACTGAAGTGCTGGATGATGCCATGGTAGCTCACAGAAAATTCCTTTCGCAAAAGTATTTGAATCGCTGGGTTGCTCTTGAAATTTTCTGCTCTCAAAGTGCTAAAAGTTCACAGTGAAGAATGAGTTCGATTTCTTGCCTTTTGTTTACAACTCTGTCATTAATGCTCAGTACAAATTAGGGTATGAATTCCGACAGACTATCACCCACTAAGAATTAATTGCTCGGTAAAGACTTCACAACTCAGTGAACTCAAGAATTCATATTACTCCGACCTCGCTCGGTAAAGACTGGTACCGACCTTCCTATGATCTTATTGCATCTTGTATGCCGATTTAGACTTTTTTTTTTAATTCGGTTTTGGAACTGCTTGAGATTGGTCTATGAGAATGTAGTTCCAGTGCTTTCTTGGAAATTTAGTTTGAGTTGGTAAAGCCACCCATTCCATTACTTGGACTAGTTTTCTCGGTAGATTTAGGAATCCACTTTTGTCTCACCTGTTTCCTGACCTTAGTTGCTTCATTCTTCTTTTCATCTTCAACTTCACTAGCATTCATGAAATTTCTAGCCATGTGATCGAGTTTAGTGTATTTGAAGCATCTTACAGTAGTATCTCTTTTCCTTAGATGATGTTTTATGCAATTCATGCCAATGTGTCCATATTCTCCACAGTAATGACATCTACACCAGGTGTTGTAGTCCCATCCAAACATTGCTTTCATAATTTGTTCTGCTGGATTGAATGTTTTGGATCTGCACTCAGATGCCTTGTGACCTTGTTTGTTGCATTTGTGATAATTACCTCGGAATCTTGGTTTTTCCCTGCATTCATTTGCTTTGTGACCATGTTGATTGCAGTTGTAGCATTTTCCATTGAATTCTTCTTTTTCATTGCTCCAACATTTATTTGAAGTATGTCCTATTTTACCACAGTGATTACAGGTAAGTTTCTGATTTCTTTGAGTACCTTGCTTAGAAGATTCACCTTCTCCTTTGTATCCAAGTCCTACTTTTCCTTTCTGCCTATGAAGATTTCGCTCATACAGCTGATTTAAGTCTTCTTGGCTTTTTAGCATTCCTTCATTGATTTTTTTTTCAGCGTTTAGGTCATCCATCAATCTTAGATTGATTTTCTTTTCAGATCTTAGTTCTTCTCTAGTGCTTTCTATTTCTGATCTTAGATTCAGAATTTCCTCATTTGTATGAGAGATTTGATCAATTAGGTTTTCTAGCTGAAGGGTTTTATTTTGGACTTCAATGTTCCTTCCATCTAATTCATCTTTCAACTTGTTTCTTTGTTCTAAGATCTCACAAAATCTTGTTGAGTGTAGCTCTTGTTCTCTTTTTAATTTTCTCACTTCTTCCTGCAGAGACCCATTCTTTTCTAGGAGTTCTTTGATAGCATTGTTTTCTTCATCTGAGCTATTTGAGGGAAAAAGATCTTCAATCTTTTCTTCAATGTAATTCTGATCATTCATCTGATTTGCAAGTTCCTTCCTTCTTCTTAGAGATTGAGAAAGATGTTCTTTTTCTTCTTTAAGTTTAGCTATGGCCATTTCCAGATCTAGCTTTTCATTTTCAATCACCTTGTTCAGTTTGAATACCTCCATTGTCTTGGATCTTTGCTCAAGCTAGTTAAGCTTTATCTTGAGAACCAATGCTACTCTGATACCAATTGTTGGAAATATTCAGGAATTAACTGAGTTACTGAGAGGGGAGGGGTGAATCAGTAACTCCAAATTTTCTTACAATTACAGATGTATTAACATATAATTTACTTTAATCTTTTTCATATAGAAAGCATGAAACTTAAAAGCATTCACAATAATGACACATAGATTTGGTTACCCAGAAACCTTCCAAAAAGAAAGTAAAACTGGGGTGGGGATGAAACCCACAAAGCTTTAGTACTGCAGAATAAAGTTGGCCTGTTAAGGCTTACAATTGATCACTTCTGATGATCTACCCTACTAGGAGCAATAAGGATTGCTAAATCCACCCTGTTAAAGGATTTACAAACATACAATGAAGTATGCACTCGGTAAAGAGATTTTACAAAAGACTGTTAAATCTACCCGGTTAAAGGATTTTAGTACTGATTCACCTGTTAGGATGAAACAGTAGATCTCTTGCTTTGCAACTGGATTGCTGATTGAGATTCGCTGATGTACTGATCACCTTCTGTGATGAATTTGTCTTTGCTATTTCTTACACTGTTGAAGCCCTTTGTAATTCGCTTATCTCTGCCTTTCTTTCTTTTTCACATACATACTCATTACATACATCTTGACATTTTTACAACATTGTTTATATACAAGTCTAAATAATTAATTACAATTACAATTACAAAGTCGACTTGACAAATAAACATAAGTGCTACTAAGTCGGCCCAAGTATGGTTACACGGTTCCTACAAACTAACTCGGTGACTTTCTGATACTCGGCGTCCACTGCATTACTCGGCATCATCATGCACTCGGTAGAAGTGAAGGCATGGTTCATACTAACCACTCGGTAGGTTTTGAACTCGGTCAATACTGGTGACTCGGTAGATATAATGTTACTCGGTTTACACTGTCCTGCTCGGTTTGCACTATCTTGTTCGGTTTGCACTGTCCTGCTCAGGTTGCACTGTCTTGCTTGGTTTGCACTGTTCTGCTCAGTTTGCACTGTTCTGCTCAGTTTGCACTGTTCTGCTCAGTTTGCACTGTTCTGCTCGGTTTGCACTATCTTGCTCGGTTTGCACTATTCTACTCGGTTTGCACTGAGAATGCAGATAAGTGTTGTCAATAGTGGCAATTCTGCTTAATGCCAACATGCTCTTGCACATAGCCTCTAATAGTCTCCAAAAGGTTAAGTCCAAAGGCACATACTCAAAGAGTGATTATACTGGCTGTGCAGGGGTTTAGAGCTAAATTAGCTCCCCCTATGACCCTAAGGGCCATTCATCTAGATGTAGAGGGTGTGTCCACTATGGATGCATCTAATACATTCTCATCAACCTTATCCTTCTTTTCCTCTAACCAAATCAAGCTCGTATCTTCTGAAGCTTTCAAAAACTTGACTTCTCCTTCGGTATCCAGTATTGATTCTTCTAGATTTTTAGGGCTTTCCTAACTTTGCGTTCTTGATCTATAGAACTTTGAGATGTATCTAGCCTTGTTACATGAGTGACAAATAACTGGAGGCCTTATATTCCTTGACGCACTGAGAAGGGTTACCATTTTACACTGTCTAGCTGAGTGACCATTATAGTTACATATCTGACATGTAACATTTTGAGAACTTCTTAGATTTGGCTAATTCTAATTTCTTTGATTATGTTGAGTCTTGTTCTTCTAACTTGTCTTACAATTCATAGCTCTATGACTAAATTTATTGCATGAATAACAGTAACCATTGAAAGGTCTTACCTCTGTACAGTTCCTTTCTATATGTCCATGCTCGTTACATGCATAACAAGTTTGGCCTACTAGCTTGTGCTCATCCTTGGATCATTCAACATGATCTTTAGTCTGACTTCTACTCTCCTTAGCATATGTGGTGTCTTTTGGTGCTTTCATTCTTTCTCGCATGTTGTCAATTTGATTTTGTGCTTCATTGAATCCAATACTGCTAGTATCTCCTTTAAGCTTCCGAGCATACAATTGAGACTCAATTAGATCCTTGCTTGTGTGTAATTTATCAATGTGATTCTTAGCCTCTTTCAATTCAGATTCCAAGCTTTCTTTTTTGTTTCTTAGCTCCAAGATTTCCATGTTTTCTTGCCTCAATTCTTCATTCAATTGAAGGTTCTCTTTGATCTGTTCATCATAGACTTCTTGATTGTTAGTTAGCTTATCATCCAATTCATCAATCTGTTCTTTTAGGGATGAATTTTCTTCATTCAATTTCTTGATCATTATCCCTAAATCACTGGTAGAGCATTCTTTCAAATCCTTTCTTAGCCTTTTGATGACTACTTGAGCATCACTGAATTTTTCTTTTAGTTCTTCAATTTCTTTTTCAGATCTGTCCAGGTCTTCAAGAGAAGCTTCAAGATTTCTTTTCAGATGTTTCATTTCTTCTTTTTCCATGATCTCCTCAAGTGGTTAAACTTCTTTTCTAAGGACCAGAACTCTGATACCAATTGTTAGGAATGGGAAAACTGAGAGGGGGGTGAATCAGTGTTCACTGTATTAAATCTTTTTGTTTTTCTATTTAATCTTAACTTGAATGCTTAAGTACTGAAATGAACATTAACATAAACAAGATAGATGAACACAACACATAACACCAATATGGTTATGGGGAAACTCAAATAGGTAAAAACCCCAGTGGGAATTGACACCCACTGATATTATGTATTAGTGTTTTATGATCCTTGTTAGAAGATCCTTAACCTTGTTAGGAGTTGTCTTTACATTACATTTAGTATAGTGACCTGGTCAAGGGTCAGACCTTGTTAGGATTATTTTACAATAAACCTATTAGGGGTGTGGATACATTGTCCTAGAGCTCACTGCTCAAGTGGTGAAGGCTAAAACTTCTGATCAAAGGTACACACTATATCTGCTGGATGAATTGTCATTGTGACACATCTTGTTTGATCAGTCCCTTTGACGCGCTGATGCTTTGACCTCTTGCAAATCTCTAATACATCTTATCAACTCTTCACACACTTTTTCTCTTCTTCTCTCAACTCTATCACAACATACATCCCATATTACAATGGCGCATCTAATATTTATATGCACATACAAAAAAATTAATTAGGTCGGCCCTTTAACCGATTACATACAATGCTTCCAATTGAATTGGCTCAAGTGTGTTTACAAAAAAAAAAAATTATATGTCTACAACCGAATTAAAATAGGCACATAGCCCTTACATAACAATATTATAGTCACTAATCAATTTTCCAACAGTCGGTAGCTTGCTTTGTTCTTCTCTAGCATTCACTGTCTATGCAACTTGAATTCTCTGCATCTTCCTCATACTGAATCTTTTGATCATGCACTTTAGAATTAGCATGAATATTTTCTTACCAACTTAACTTCTAGGGTGCATACCATAATTATATCATATGCACATGCATTGATGCTCTGATCTTCAGGTACTTGGTACACTGTCCAATCTTCAACACTTAGCCAATTTCTGATCATCTTATCATGAGCGTTGAGTCCAAAACATAATATGACTTTGTTTCCATAATGGAAACACTATATTAAGTCATATACACCAGTATAGTCAAATTTCCAACAGACACTTCATTAGTGCGAAGAAGAACTAGAAAGTGGCCCCTTTCAGCACATTAATTTGTTTGTATTTCAGGAAAACTATGATAAACTAAGAGGATTAAAATTATTCCAAGATATAACAGAAGAAGACGTAGAGGATGTTTAACAAGATGTGTATGCCTCTTAGGATATAGATGACATAACTAAGAGGAGCTCACAAAAATTATTATTAAAACTTCTTGACAAAGGAGTTAAACTACCTCCTGGGTTTAACATTTCAACAATCTAGCTAGAAAATGCACTAGCAATGCATGACACAACTCAAAAAACTAAAATGCATGTTGTTCTCGAGTCCCCTCAAATGGTGTTGTCTATTGGGAAGTTGACTATACTATTGTATATTACTAAATATAGTGTTTTCATTATGGCAACAAAGTCATATAGTATTTTGGATTCAGCGCACATTATTAGAAGATCAGATTTTGGTTAAGTATAGAAGACTAGATAGTTAACAAAGCATCAGTAGATTAGAGCATCATCACACATGTGTATGACTAAGTTATGGTATGCACCCTTGAAGATAAGTTAGTAATTTTTTATTCATGCTTAGTCTAAGAGTTCATGATCAGATGTGCAAGTATGTGGAAGATAGAGATAGTTGAAGAGGTACAGCCAATGAATGCCAAAACATAATAGAGTATCCAGCCAACTATTGATAATTTGATTAGCGATTATAATATAGTTTTGTAAAGGCTATGCACCTATTGCAATTAATTTTTAGACATGTAATTATGTTTTTTTGTAAACATTCTTGAGCCAATTTACTTGGAAGCATTGTATGTAATCAGTTATAGGCCGACCTAGTTAATTTTTTTGATGAGCACATATAAATATGAGATGTGCCCTTTGTAATAAGCATGGAAGCTGATATATAGTAAAGATAAGAAGAGAAGAGGTATGTGAAGAGTAGTTAGAATGTATTAGAGCTTTGTAAGAGGTCAAATCATCAGTGCATCAAAGGAACTGATTAGACAAGTAGTGTCACAGTGCCAGTTCATGCAGCAGATATAGTGTGTATCTGAGATCAGAAGGTTGTAGCCTTCACCACATAAGCAGTGAGCTCTAGGATAGTGTGTTCCCACCCCTAACAGGTTATTGTAAAATATTCCTAATAGGGTTTGACCCTTGAAAAGGTCACTGTACTAAAAGCAATGTAAAGACAACTCCTAACAAGGTTGAAGATCTTCTAACAAGGATCAGAAGACACTAGTGCAGTTCTTAGTGGGTGTCAATTCCCACTAGGGTTTTTACCTATTTTTTTTTCCCTATAACCATATTGGTGTTATGATTTGTATTTATGCATCTTGTTTATGTTGATTTTCATTCTAGTACTTAAGCATTAAAGTTAAGTTTCAAGCGTAAAAGAAAAGATTAATTATAGTGAACACTGATTCAGCCCCACCCCCCCTCGCAGTGTTCCCATTCCTAACAATTGGTATCAGAGCTCTGGTCCTCAGAAAATAATTTTAACCACTTGAGGTGATCATGGATAAGGGAGAAATGAAACATCTAAAAAAGAATCTTGAAGCTTTTCTTGAAAAACTTGATAGATTTGAAAAAGAAATTGAAGAACTAAAAGAAAAAGTTAGTGATTCTCAAGAAGTCATCAAAAGACTAAGAAAAGATTTGAAAGATTGTTCAAACAGTGATTTGGGGAAGATGGTCAAAAAACTAAATGAAAATAAAAAATCTCTGAAAGATCAGATTGAAGAGTTGGATGAAAATATAACTAATAGTCAAGAAGTTTATGATGAACAGTTCAAGGAGAACCTTCAACTGAATGAAGAATTGAGGCAAGCAAACATGGAAATCTTGGAGTTAAGAAACAACAAAGAAAAGTTGGAATCTGAATTTAAAGAGGCAAAGAATCACATTGATAAATTACACACAAGCAAGGATCTGATTGAATCTTAGTTATATGCTCAGAAACTTAAAGGAGATACCAGCGACATTGGATTCAATGAAGCACAAAATCAAATTGACAACATGTGAGCAAGAATGAAAGCACTAGAAGACACCACAAATGCTAAGGAGATTGGAAGTCAGACTAAAAATAGTATTGAACCATCTAAGGATGAGTGCAAGTGAGTAGACCGAACTTGTTATGCATGTAACAAGCATGGACATATAAAAAGGAATTGTAAAGAGGTAACACATTTCAATGGTTACTGTTATTCATGCAATAAATTTGGTCATAGAGCTATGAATTGTAAAACAAGTCAGAAGAACAAGACTCAAAATAATTAGAGAAATCAGATTCAAATAAATATAAGAAGTTCTTAGAATATAACATGTTAGATATGTAATTATAATGGTCACTCAGCTAGACAACATAAAATGGTGACTCATATCAATGCACCGGGGAATTTAAGGCCTCTAGTTATTTTTCACTCATGTAACAAGGTTGGACACCTCTCAAAGTTTTTTAGATCAAGAATGAAAACTCAAGAAAGCCCTAAAAAGCTAGAAGAATCAATATTAGATACCGAAGGAGAAGTCAAGTTTGTAAAAGCTATAGAAGATGCGAGCTTGATTTATTCAGAGGAAAAGAAGGATAAGGTTGATGAGTATGTATTGGATGTATCCACAGTGGACACATCCTCTACATTTGGATGAATGACCATCAGGGTCATAGGGGGAGCTAATTTAGCTCTAGACTCCTACGCGGCTAGTATACTCACCCTCTAAGTATTCACCTTTGCATTTAACTTTTTTGAGACTAGAAGAAACTATGTGCAAGAGAGCACTACCTGATTAATTTTAGAATGAAAGTTGGAGATTTTTAGTGAAAGTCTGGTTTACGCGACAAGCATTAATGGTGGAATTTTTCACTTTAAAGTACTCAAAGACTTACAGATCACTCATTGCATTCAAGTTTGAGTGATTGGAGAGCACAAAAGCCCTAGCAGTTGATTGTGAAGGTTTGAAGCTTGATTCACCAGCAAATAAGTGTGTGATCTATTGCGGAAGCCCTAATCCATTGTGACAATTCAAAAGTTCTTGAAAATTGATTGTGAAGTGATATACAATTAATTTATGGCTACTCCTATTATGTTTGATGTTGCAGAGAAGAAGGGATAAATTTTCAAAAGGCACCCTTTCAAATCTACTTTGGATGACCTAGAAGGAGCATTCTCCCAAACACCTATGGGTGTTATGCATGTTGAAAACATTTGTGCATACATTTACTGTAAGAAGGAACTAGTAGGTCTTGATAGAATTAGACCGCACATTGAGACTATGATGAAACTAGATAAAACCTTCCTTGATGAGTTCACACAATTGGAAAACCATCCCATAGATTAATATTCTATGGCATATGAATTTTATGAATCAGAGTGGATCAAGATCCTATTAAGAAAAATTCATGACGACCTATTTTGGATAGGTGAAGTCCCAGTAAGAATCATAGGAGATCTCATTCATGAGATGATAGGTCTCTCTAAGAAAGGTGTCGTTCCTCCAGTAGGTAAAGATGTGAGAAAACTAGTAGAATAGGCATGTAATTCAATAAGTGATAAGCATGGAATGATAATTGAGCTTATAGAGGACAAAGACATCAAATTAATTTCTATGATACTAGGATATAGGTTTCAACACACCAGTAGGGTGAATAGTGTATCAGTGGCCACTATTCTTCCAGTAATAAGACTTGTGACAGAAAATGGTGAGTTCAATTTGTTTGAGATCTTGCACGCACAACTAATTGACAACATTAGAGCCATCAAACATGATAAGACCAAAATTTTTAGGTTTTGGTCTTTAATTATCTACATGTACTTCCATATAGTTGGAAAGGTCTTAGATTTATACTTAGACAAAATTATACCTATAATGCCTCAAATATCTCTTAAAGGATCTACTAAGAGCACATTGAAAGATTACATAATGCTAGAATTTAATACATTCAGGGCCAAAATGCATATGAGGTATAGGATACTAGAAAGTATTGTAGAGAAATACAAGGACAACACTTGCTTTATGGTAGAAATTGACACAACTTGCATGAAAGTAGTGGAGCCTAGAACAAAGTGGATTCATCCACTTGGATATGAGGTTGAGGAACCAATCCTAGAAGCATATGCACAAGTATTGCTATCAACACCTAAGGACCCTAATGAACCAAGATGGGGGACTTATGAAGAAAAGAAAAGAGAATTTGATGCAATTTTGAATAGCACAAAAACTAAGAGGAAAGTAGCTAAGGTAACTTCAGAGATACTTAGAATTCATGGAGTAACTCATGCAGACCTTGAAAAACCAAGACAAGAAAATATTTCTTTGGGAAATGAGAGCGCACCTTTAGTAGAAACAAAATTTGATGATCCTAAGTTAAAGAAGATCAAGGTTGAAAAGTTAGATGATCCAAAGGATAAACAAGGTAAAATATATGTTATCCCTCCTGCGCCCAAGAAAATAATTTATTTAACATCATGATGGGATAAGCTAGGATAGACAAGCTTGTTTATGCTCCTGATCCTCCACTAGGATCTCAGTGTCTCTCCACACCACTGTAGCTCTCTAGACTTCCTTATTCTTCTAAGGACTTCCCCTGACCTACCTAACCTTCCCACCAAGTTTCACACTCCCATTCTTACACCTTCTTGCTTTGCATTCACTCAACTAGCCTCTCACATAGGCTAAAAAGGGTCTTTTTGACTCCTAGCTTCTTACTATGTTTCAATAGAGGAAATCAAGACTTCATATGTCTTTTTAGGACCAATTGCACCTTCTCTAGGCATTCTTGAGGTTTTGGAAGCACCTAATCTAGGGGTTCCTTTGGAAAATAGGGCTACTAGACTAGCCCAATTAGCCCTCCACCCAGATTTGTAGGAGCTTTTGTGCAAAACCCTTAGGGATTCACCAACCCTAGTGTGAATAGAAATTTCTTAGAATGATCGCCTCTAAAGTATTTTTTGGGCCTCAGATACCCAAAAATCCGTACAACATACTTGGCCAAATGTGAGGGTTTCAAGGGTTTTGAGGTCTTTGCAAGCTACTGGTCTTCTTGAGAGCCTTCTGCATCTTATCAAACCTCCTTCTTCTATATTTAGGGCCTTCTCACATCCCTTAAGACTCCCTCAAAAGGGAAATCCTTGACTCCTTTCCAATCTTCTGTTATAGCTTCTCAAACGCTGCTTGAACCTAGCCGGGTATGGCTATACTCACCTAGGGCATCCTCAAACTATAGTTTGTTCTGATCTTCCAAGGCCCTGCATTCGAGTACAACACCATTAGGGTCTATACTTTGGGAATCCATAGTACCATGGCTTTTCCACTGTGGATACCAAAGATACAACCCTTTTACTCCATTGTCTCACAAACTAATAGTGGACTGTAAAACTGAGATAAAAACAAAACAAATAAACTATATACACCCAAAATGTAAATTAATTATAGAGGCGTGAATAATAAAAACCACACAAATGAAAAGAAAACACTAGATATCAACAATAGTTACTAAACACAAGGCTTCAATCCATCAAAACTCTATCAAATACTATTTTCAATATATATTCTTCTATGTGCCATACACCTGCTGTTCATACAAGCTTCCAACCTTAGTATTAGGGTTAAACAGACCTTATATAGTCTTTGTTTGAAATGTGTGCATAATTCTTAGATATTTTTTAGCCACTTAGTTTTCTTAATTCTTATAAAAAGGAAAAGTTGTCTAGCAACTTTCAAAGTTGTTAGCAACTTTGAAAGTTGTTAGCAACTTTGAAAGTTGTTAGCAACTTTTGGGCAACTTATTAGTTGCTTGAGTAACTCTTGCTTACTCAAAAAAGATCATTCTAAAAGCACACTTGTGATCATAATATCATCTAACAATAATCTAGGACCAATAATGACAAATTCAAACACTCCAAGTTGCATACATTCCTTGGAACAATGTACTTGCACAAACTAGGAAAACTAGAGACTTCTAGGACTTGAACATTGCCTAGACACACCAAAATGGAGTCAAACCACATTATGACTCTTATTGATACTTACATTTCATTTAGACACACCAAAATTAAAAGGTGAGGGCCCTCATAGAGGTGCTCCTACACCATACTCCCCCTCAGCACAAGCTAAGGTACTTTGGGATCTAGGAGTGCTAGATCAATCCCAAACTTCTTGAATTGTCCTTCTTCAACCCAAGTGGCTTCAGATTTGGGTTGGTCCTTGCATTAATTAGGTGTTCCATGTAGATGTGATGTCTAGTTTCCTTCTTTACTCTGGATTCAAGGATACTCTTTGCTTTAGCCGGTTCTTTCTTGGGCATGACATTTGGATCAATGTCTTGGAGTACCTTAGGTGTACCCGTTTCTTGTTGGTTAATATCACCTTTGAATTGACTTAGGTCTACAACATTGAACACTAGTGAGATGGCCAAATATGAAGGTAAACCCACCTTGTAAGCATTTTATACATACTTTTCTAACACCTTGCATGGACCTACTCTTCTCATTTATAGTTTAGTAGGCATACCTTTTTGCATTCTTTCCTTGTTAAGATGGACCATAACATAGTCCCTAATTTGAAATTGTACTTCCTTCCTCTTTTCATCCACTTTAGCTTTGATTCTTTGAGTAGACTCCATCATGGTTTTCTTCATTTGTTCTTGAACCTCTTTGATAGTTTGAGTGAAATCTTCAGCTTGTCCACTCTTCAACTCCATGGAACCTAAATCCCTCAACTCACACACTCCTCTAGGGTGTCTCCCATAAACAATCTCAAAAGGACTTCTTCCTATGGTCCTGTTCACACTATCATTATATGCATATTTAGGCTGAGATATAACAAGATCCCAGGTCTACCCATACTCCTTTGTCAAACACCTTAGCAAGTTGCCAAGCACCCTGTTGATGACCTCAGTTTGACCATCAGTTTGAGCATGGTATGTTGAACTGAAAGAGAGATTAGTTCCTAGCCTTTTCCATAAGGTTTTCCAAAAATGGCCCATGAACTTGCTATCCCTATCTAATACAATGCTCAAAGGAAGTCCATGAATCCTAACTATCTCTTTGAAGAAGATATGTGCTACATAACTTGCATCATGAGTTGTCTTGCAAGGAATAAAGTGGCTCATTTTAGTGAACCTGTCAACAACAACATAGATGCTATCCATACCTAATTTGGTTTTAGGGAGTCCAACCAAAAAGTCGATACTTACACACTCCCAAGGCCTATTTTGAATTGGTAGAGGTTGATAGAGTCCAGCATTGCTTGAACCTCCTTTAGCTCTTTGGCATACTCCACATTTCTCAACATACCTCTTGACATCCCTTGCTAGCTTAGGCCAAAAGTAGTATCTATGTACTAACTCCAAAGTCTTGTTTATGCCAAAATGACCACTTAGACTACCATTATGCTTCTCTTGGATCAGATTTTCCCTCATGGATCCTCTAGGTACACAAATTTGATTACCTTTAAACAATAGCCCATTTTGAAGGGTGTAATCTACAAACTCACCATGAAATTTGTTCTCAAACTCTACACACACCTTGTAGACTTGTGAGAAGTCTTCATCCTCCTCATATAAGTCTTTGAAACCTATTATTCCAATGCTTTGTAGCTGTACCTCTTGGATAGTCAATAAATTCCTACTCAAGGTGTCTGCTACCTTGTTGAGTTGCCCTTTCTTATGCTTGATTGTGAAGGTAAAGGACTAGAGATATTCCATCCACTTCAAGTGCCTGTTACTAAGCTTCTCCTAAGTGTTTGTGTAGCTTAAAGCCTGATTATTAGTAAAGACAAAAAATTCTTTTGGAAAAAGGTTTTGCCTCCACTTTTTGAGAGATTGTACTAATGCATACAACTCCAAGTCATAAGCTGAATACTTCTTCTTTGCCTCATTGATTTTCTCACTGAAGAATGCCATAGGCCTTCCTCCCTGACTCAATACACCCCCTACTACTATACCACTTGCATCACATTCAATGGTAAATAATTTATCAAAAGTAGGTAAGAGTGGGATAGGTTTAGTGGCTACCTCTTGCTTCAATGTTTGAAATTTTTTCTCAGCTGCATCAGTCCATTTGAACTTAGTTTTCAGCCCTCCTTTGATAGTGTCTAATACTGGTGCACAAATCCCATTGAATTCCCTGATGAACTTTCTATAAAATTGGGCTAAACCATGAAAAATTCTAACTTCTGTCCCTATTTTTGGGGTAGACCAATTCAAGATTGCATCCACCTTGCTTGGGTCCATTTTCAAAGTACCTTTGGACACCACAAAGCCCAAATATATCAGCTCTTGTTGCATAAACTCACACTTTTCTAGATTGATGGCTAATTGCTCTTCATGTAGCTTCTTCATTACCAACCTTAAGTGTTCCAGATGTTCTAATTTTGTCTTTCTATAGATGAGTATATCATCCAGATACACCACCACAAATCTACCTATGAAGTCCTTCAAGACCTCATTCATTAACCTCATGAAAGTGTTAGGGGCATTGGTAAGCCCAAATGGTATTACAAGCCATTCATAAAATCCATTGGTGGTTTTGAAAGTGGTCTTCCACTCATCACCCTCCTTAATTATAATTTGGTGATAACCACTCTTCAAATCCAACTTTGTAAAATACATAGCACCTCCTAAGCAATCCATCAAATCCTCTATTCTTGGAATGGGAAACCTATTCCAGATATTAATCTTATTGATAGCCCTTGAATCTATGCAAAGCCTCCATTTTCCACCTTTCTTGGATGCTAGGACTACTGGAACTGCACATGGACTTATAATCTTTTTAATCAGCCCTTGATCCAACAACTCTTGCACTTGCCTTGCTACTTCCTTGTTCTGATCCAGGCTTAGCTTGTGGGATGCTTTATTAGGTAGAGAAGCACCAGGAACAAAGTCAATTTGATGACTTATTTCTCTTCTTAGAGGTAAGGTGGCAGGGGTTCCATCACTCACAATGTCTCTGAATACTTCTAACATTTGCTGCACTTCCAATGGTAAATCTACCTTCACCTTCTTTTCTTTTTCTTTTGGTTTCACCATGATAGCACACCCTATGGTATCCTCAATCCTGTAGAGCATGTAAGAACTCTTTTCCATTGCTAAGAAAAACACTAGGTGTCTTGGAAACTCCTTCTTCATTCTCTACCAAGGACTAAATTTTAAAAGTCCTCCCATCCTTCTTGAAAGAAATGGAGTTATCTTCCCCATCATAAATCATCTTCCTATCAAATTGCTAGGGTCTTCCCAATAGAAGATGGCATGCATCCATGGGAAAGACATCACAAAGCACTCTATCTTTATAGCCTCCAATTGAAATCTCTACCCATGTTTTCTCATTAACTAGCACACTCTGTTCCTGGTTCAACCAAGTTACCTTGTAGGGGTTTGCATGTGGAATCTTTGTAAGCTTCAACTTCTTTGCTGCTTCCTCTGCTATAATGTTGTCAGTAGACCCTAAATCTACTATAACCTTGCATATTTTTCCTTGTATCTTGCACTTGACTCTAAAAAGAGTCCTTCTTTGCTTTGGTTCACCTTGATTAGGCTGCCTTATAAGTACCCTTCTGAACATTAGGTTCTCACCCATTTCTGATTCCAATTTTCTAACCTCATTAGTGTACGAGCTGCTATTGTCCTTTTGGGTATAGGCTACCCTCTTCTCATTCTATGAGGCTGATTGTTTCTCAAGACACCTATAGGCAGGGTTTCCAAGCTATCCACACTGATAGCACTTCATAGTGGAAAAGTAGGAGCTGCTCCTTCCTATTCCTCTTCCTCTGCTTCCTTGAGAACCTCTTCCTCTACCATAAGGTCCTCTTGTACTATTTTTTGACTTTGTTCCAAGAGTCTACTCTCACCTTGATTTCTTGATTCACCACCTCTACTAGAACCTCCTCTTTGACCCCCTCTAGAGTCTCTACCCCTTCCTCTATTCTTGGAATTAGGTTCTTTCTTTCTCCTCTATTTGTCTTCAAGCTTTTGTGCCATATGTTGACAACCAAGTAAGGTGGTAGGAGTGAATAAACTCATCTCTTCTGCTATGCTCCATTTCAAGCCACTAAGGTACCTTGCTACTTTAATGCTTTCATCTTCTTGGACTCTAGATCTCAAGGTCAATTTGTGGAACTCTTCAGTATAGGTAGCTACATCCATCTCCTTCTGTCTAAGTGTCAACCATTTCTTATGCTGATATATTTCATAATCAGATGGTAGGTATGCTTCCCTGACCTTGTTGACCATGGCTTTCCAATTAGAGATTGGATTCTTTCCCTCTTTCTCTCTTTCACCCTGCAAGTAGTTCCACCAGGTTAATGCTTGTCCTCTCAACATAGATTTGGCCACTTTGACCTTCTATGCCTCTGAGATCTCTTCACATTTGAAGTGATTCTCCATTCCTTCAATCCACTACATCACAAGCTCAGTATCCATCCTGCCAATCAGTAATGGGACACCTTCAAGTGCCTTGCCTGTGATAGCCTTTATAGCTTTGAGAAACTGCTCATCTTATGTTGGAGGATTAGGTGTGGGTACATCATCATCAAGAGTCTTCTCTTTCCCCTTAGCATCTTTATCCTCCATTTTCACATTCACCTTATTTGCTTTTTCTTGGACATCATCCAAGAGTTGTTCCATCTGATACAACCTTTCTTGCAGGAGTCTATTAGCTTCCTCCTAATCTTCTACTTTCTTGGAAAGCTCTGCACTGGTCACCATCTTCTATTTCTAAGATGATCCACTTGATTCTTCTAGTCATTGAAACATCCACCTTTCACTTCCCAAGCCTAAAGAGGCTCTGATACTAATCTGATGGGATAAGCTAGCATAGACAAGCTTGTCTATGCTCCTGATCCTCCACTAGGATCTCAATGTCTCTCCACACCACTGTAGGTCTCTAGGTTTCCTTATTCTTCTAAGGACTTCCCCTTACCTTCCTAAACTTCCCACCAAGTTTCAAACTCCCATTCTTACACCTTCTTGCTTTGCATTCACTCAACTAGCCTCTCACATAGGCTAAAAAGGGTCTTTTTGACTCCTAGCTTCTTATTGTGCTTCAACAAAGGAAATCAAGACTTCATATGTCTTTTCAAGACCAATTACACCTTCTCCATGCATTCTTGAGGTTTTGGAAGCACCCGATCTAGGGGTTCCTTGGGAAAATAGGGCTACTAGACTAGCCCAATTAGCCCTCCACCCAGATTTGTAGGAGCTTTTGTGCAAAACCCTTAGGGATTCACCAACCTTGGTGTGAATAAAAATTTCTTAGAATGATCCCCTCTAAATGATTTTTTTTTCCTTAGATAAAAAAAAAATCCCTACAATGTACTTGGCCAAATGTGAGGGTTTCAAGGGTTTTGAGGTCTTTGCAAGCTACTAGTCTTCTTCAGAGCCTTCTATACCTTATCAAACCTCCTTCTTCTGGTTTTAGGGCCTTCTCACATCCCTTAAGACTCCCTCAAAATGGAAATCCTTGAATCCTTTCCAATCTTTTGTTATAGCTTCTCAAACACTGCTTGAACCTAGCCGGGTATGGCTATACTCACCTAGGGCATCCTCAAACTATAGTTTTTTGTGCTCTTCCAGGGCCCTACATTTGAATACAACACCATTAGGGTTTTTACTTTGGTAATCCATAGTACCATGGGTTTTCTATAGTGGATACCAAAGATACAGCCCTTTTACTCCATTGTCTCACAAACTAATAGTGGACTATAAAACTGAGATAAAAAAAAAACAAATAAACTATATACACCCAAAATGTAAATTAATTATAGAGGCATGAATATGAACAACCAAAAAATTGAAAAGACAACACTAGATATCAACAATAGTTACTAAACACAAGGCTTCAAGCCATCAAAACTCTGTCAAATACTATTTTCAATATATATTCTTCTCTGTGTCGTACACCTGCTATTCATACAAACTTCCAACCTTGGTATTAGGGTTAAACGGACCTTATATAGTCTTTTTTTGAAATGTGTGCATTGATCTTATGGTTTTTTTAGCCACTTAGTTTTCTTAATTCTTATAAAAAGGAAAAGTTGTCTAGCAACTTTCAAAGTTGTTCGCAACTTTTGGGCAACTTATTAGTTGCTTGAGTAACTCTTGCTTACTCACAAAAGATCATTCTAAAAGTACACTTGTGCTCATAATATCATCTAACAATAATCTAGGACCAATAACGACAAATTCAAACACTCCAAGTTGCATACATTCCTTGGAACAATGTACTTGCACAAACTAGGAAAACTAGAGACTTCTAGGACTTGAACATTGCCTAGACACACCAAAATGGAGTCAAACCACATTATGGCTCTTATTGATACTTACATTTCATTTAGACACACCAAAATTAAAAGGTGAGGTCCCTCATAGAGGTTCTCCTGCACCACATCACCTCCTGAGTATAAGGCAATGGCCAAGAGGAAGAAGGAAACCAGCACTAGTCACCCATCCTCACAGGCAACAAGAAGTAGGAAGAATACTCAAGCACCTCCAGAGGTAGGCTTCAAATATAGTCTTAAAGTGTTGAGTACAAGAATTTTCAATTAAGGAATATTGGATCAGATAGGGAAGTTTTATGAGAAATACAATGAAATTGACAAATCAGAGATTCATGCCATGATCATAAAACATATGATCAAGTTCAAAAAGATAGTCTGGGAATTGAAAACAATCATTCCAGAAAATGTTTGGAACATCTTCGAATCCTTGAAGAAACAAGGTATTGAAGAAGATCTTAGGATAAGGGAAAAGATTCTAGATGAAAGTCTACTGGTGTGTTCCTTAGAAGAGAAAACACTATTGCTATATTTGGTAAAGCCACATCTAAGAACAAAGCTAAGAACACTACACATAATGGACAAGGACTTTGAGTTGAGAGTCAAAGAGACAAAGAAAGGTTTTGAGAAGGTTTTCTTAAATAGACACATGTATCCACCCACTACGCCCTCAAAAAAAGTTCCGTATAAGGAAGTCAAGGTGGAAGAGCCCACTAATGTACCAGTAACAGGCCCTCAGTACTCAACACATGCAGTTGTAAAACATACAAAGGTAGTAAAGTCCACTCCCATGACAAAGACACTAAAAGATAACACTATCATCATTGATAATGTAGAGATAGCCATGGCGGCCACAGATAGAGACTTGGATAAGTTTGAGGAAGCTTTTGTGAGCACACAAGAAGCTGAAATTCTATGTGGTGACAATTCACCTAAGCTACAAGAAGAAATAATGATAGAAGATCTCATAGGTAAAGAAGAAGAGCAAGAGGCAAAAAAAGAGGAAGAAACAGTAGAAGAGAAGAAAGGAGAAGAAGAGGTAAGAGGAATTAAACCAACAAATGAGCCATCTATTGAAATAACTATGAAGATAAAACAAGAAGTGATAGACATCACTCCTATCACACCCTCACCCTCAGCATTATTGTTGACAAGTTTGACACTAGTCACCTCAAACTTAGAGTCTTGGGGAGAAGAAGACCTGATCAAGATCAGTGTCTTAGCTATGGAAAAAGCAAAAGAGAAATAGGTAATGAGGAACCCCTTGTTTGTTGAATCAATCAACATTTTAAACAACCTACTACCTTTAGACAAGAAAGTGTCTAAGGTCCATTCAGTTGATGATGTCAGTACTATATTGACAGCCTTCAAAGAAATTTTTCTAACTTGGAAGAATCTACATCTCAAGTTGTAGAAGATAAATACATGAAGAAAAGATTCAGAGAATTAACTGGAAACTTTGCACTTGACCTAAGCTCACTAAAGATTGGTCAAGCATCTTTGAAGGAGTTTGTAGCAAAGGACAAGAAAATCATTGCTGATTGTATGAACCAGGATAAGCTGACTAGTGATCATTACAAGAAAATCCAAGAGGAAGAAAAAATGATAGAAAATGTAAGGAAATCAGTAGAAGACCCCTCCACTGATGTGAACATGTGCAACAATGTATACCAGGGGTAGCTAGATAAGATAGAAAAGGATGAAAAATGAGATGTCTAAGATAAGGGCAAGGTAGACACAGCTCAGAAATGCTCTTGCGCCCTCTCTAGATGTACTTAATCAAAACATCAAGGAGATCAATCCACCATGATGACATATGATCAAGGTCCTAGCACAAATTTGGAGAAGATGGAGAAGCTGACATATGCCTTATGTGCCCATCTCCAAATTGTCAATGCACTGATTGGATTTTGGAAACAAGAGATCTACAATTTGTAGATTGCATATCTGGATGTAATTTCCTGGTAAGTAATTATAGAGATACATTTTTTGAAGCACCTTTTCCATTAATGTCAAAGGGGGAGTATTGTGTATAGAATATGGAGTCCTATATGTAAAGAAGATGTATAGTACAAATTCTAAGGGAGATATAAGATAAAGTATGTTAAAAAAAATTTGTATAAGGGTACAGTCAGTAAATTTTCCATATTCCTTTGTTGTCATCAATGAAAAAGGGGGATATTTTTGGCAAGTTGAATATACTATTGTATATGACTAAACATAGTCTTTTCATTATGGCAACAAATTCATATAGTGTTTTGGAGTCAGCACACATTATCAGAAGATCAGATTTTGGTTTAGTATAGAAGACTGGATAGTTAACAAAGCATCAGTGCATGTGCGTATGACCAAGTTATGGTATGTGCCCTTGAAGATAAGATAGTAAGTGTGTATTTATTCTTATTCTAAGATTGCATGATCAGATGTGCAAGTGTGTGGAAGATACAGACAATTGAAGAGGTACAGCCAGTGAACGCCAAAATAGAAGAAAGTATGCAACCAACTATTGATAATTTGATTAGCGGTTATAATATAGTTTTGTAAAGGATATGCACCTATTGTAATTAAGTTGTAGACATGTAATTATGTTTGTTTGTAGACACTCTTGAGCCAATTTACTTGGAAGCGTTGTATGTAATCGGTTATAGGTTGAACTATTTAATTGTTTTGATGAGTGTATATAAATATGAGATGTGCCCTTTGTAATAAGCATGGAAGTTGATATATAGTGAAGATAAGAAGAGAAGAGGTATGAGAAGAGTAGTTATAATTTATTAGAGCTTTGCAAGAGGTCAAAGCATTAGCTCATCAAAGGAAATGATCAGACAAGAAGTGTCACAGTGCCAGTTCATCCAGCAAATATAGTGTGTATCTGAGATCAGAAGCTTGTAGCCTTCACCACTTAAGTAGTGAGCTCTAGGATAGTGTCTCCCCACCCCTAACAGGGTTATTGTAAAAGACTCCTAATAGGGTTTGACCCTTGACAAGGTCACTTTACTAAAAGCAATGTAAAGACAACTCCTAACATGGCTGAAGGTCTTCTAACAAGGATCACAAGACACTAGTGTAGTTCTTAGTGGGTGTCAATTCCCACCAGGGTTTTTACCTATTTGGGTTTCCCCATAACCATATTGGTCTTATGTGTTGTGTTTATGCATCTTGTTTATGTTGATGTTCATTTTAGTACTTAATCATTAAATTTAAGTTTAAAGAGTAAAAGAAAGGATTAATTATAGTGAACACTAATTCAGCCCCCCCCCCCCCCCCTCTCAGTGTTCCCATTCCTAACAGTTGTCATAGATGTGTAATACCCCTCTAACCCTAATATAAGTTTTTTGTTAGTCTCTTATCAATACTAATAATAAATCAACATAATCAAATCATCAAGTGAGATACAAGATTCATCCAAGGTAACCTTAATAGAAGAAAATATAAATAACCACTTATATATATCTATCAAGTACATATCATATAACATCCTAACTATGTTCATAAAGGTCTTGTAGGTACTCAATACATACATACAAAAATGATACCTTTAGATAGTATGTCTGATATTAGAATCATTGAGTACTAGCTTATGAAATTATTATAAACAACTATAGGAATAGATCAAACAGGTATCATGTACAACTTAAGCTGTAAGAAAACATCGAAGGATCTTAATTCTTTCAAAAACACAAAACTTATATTAGGGTTAGAGGGGTATTACAAGATGTCAACGCAAGTCTGATCCTCTTTGTCATGGGGACTAAATCAAGATCAAATGGTGTCAAAAGGGATACCTACTAGTAAAAAAATAGTTATTCAGAATTAAAGAAATAGCTAATATGGACTTATTTGTAGATCATGCACATGATAAGATGAGATCTCCCCATCAATTTTTTCCTCACTTTTTAAATCTATAATTTTAATTCTTTTAAAAACTAAAATTAAACCAAAAAGCTAATATAGAAACTAATAGTTCATCCATGTGCTTAAAGAAGGTAAAGTTAAATACATGAATGAATATTTTTTTAAAAAATTTCTTTACAATGTAAAAAGCTAGATTTATTTTTTAAAGAAGGCACTCAAATTGTTGCCCTTTAAGACTCAATATTTTTATACCAATCATATAATCAATATATAATTTTAACAATTTATTAACTTAAAAAAAGTGCATGTGAACTATAGAAAATATAATTTTTTTACACAATGAAAAATATATTTAAATTTAATTGATGAAGATTGGTCTGCAAAATTCACTTAATCACTACTTAAAACTAACAATCCATAAAATGATGCAATATTACTTTCTTAGCCTACAGACAAGTACTAATAAGACATATTATGTATAGTATCATATAACATTGACAATAGAGTCTTTTCATTTTAAAATAAAACTATAAATATAACTCATGACTATGAAGTCTGAAATTGATTCCAAACTTTCATGGAATCTAGAGTTGATCCCCACCTTATTCCAAATGGAACTTTTACCCAAAACATCCCTATACACATTTTTTGCACTAAATTAAACCCTTGTCCTAGAAAAAATCAAACCCAATCAATGGGTAATCCTAAACCATCTTAAACCCTCTTCCTATTTTTATTTCAAATATGAAACAAATTGAACCCTAATCTTAAACTAAATAGACCTTAACACATAACAAGATGTACTCCTAATATAAAACCAATGAAACTCTAATCCCAGTGCTTGACCAAATTATTTGAAAACCCTAAGATTACTTCAATATTAACTAAAAGAAACTGTAATCCTATTTGAACCTAAATGCTAACCATAAACTATATTTACCCATGCATCTAAATGGAACTCTAAACCTAACTAAATGCTAAACACAACCGTAAGGCCCTGTTTTTTTGTAGGAATTGGAGTGGAATTGGCGGCAGGACTTCCTGATTTTAAGCAAATCCGTTGTTTGGGAGAGTAAAATGAAATTCAAGGTTTAGGGTTCAAAATCTGGTTTTGGCCCTAAAATGGGTGGCACCATCTTCCCACCCAATAGGTGGAATTCAAAATCAAATCCAGGTTTTGAAAAATTGTGAACCCCATTTAATTGTTTTATCGGGTCTGTTTCTGCACTAAAGATTTGTCTGCTATTTTTAGTTCTGAAATGGTGTCGTGCCAAAAGGCTCATTTCTAAAGGGACAGTGAGAGTAATTTGGAACTTCAACCCATTTCATGTGGCTCTCATCAAAATCATACTTGGGCAGAATCTTGAATTTGGGGACTTTCTCCTTGTCGTAGATGACCGAGGAGCCGTTGGTAACCATCTCCTGGAACTTGAACATGACCTGCTAGTTCGTAACAACAATGAAGTTCTTAGTAATGGTGAAATCATGTATCATGGTTGGATCCTTCATAGAGATGTCCACATCGGGGCCCTTTGATCCGTCGGGGTGAAACATGAAGTACTTGAGATACAGCTTCTTTATTACATTATAACTCAGTACAAAGAGCTCCTTGGACTCCAAATCAATCTTCAGGTGTGCAATCATGGTGGGCTCCATCTACCCATCAAAATCAAAATGGCCCACAGTCTCCAAGTTGATAGGAAGCTCAACATCATAGCAGGGCAATCAACAATGGCAATTAGGGTATGCGATGCAATCACAACTGCAAGTAATTTGAGCTTTCTGCAGATCTTTTTCCAGTGAATTTGGAGGCATTTGAGCATGGATTTTTAGTATTCATGAATGGTTTTCTCCTTTCATGAACAATTGGAGCTCTTCCATGGAGAAATGCCACTGCTCATCTATGAAATCGCTTGTAGAAGGTGTGGAATCAAGAACGTTCTTGATGCACAGTTTTATTTTTTGGGGGCGGGGATGATAAGCCCATAAATGAGATTGTATTCTAAATTTTGGAACAGAGGTCTTCCAATTCTAATTTCAAAATTGGCAACCAAACATAGAAAATGGATTACCTCAGTCATCCTCCGCGTCAACCAAACGGTCCAAACTATCTTTCGAATACACAAAACTGGGATTTCAAAACCTTATTTTGAGATAATAAGGTTTTGAATCAAATTCCAATTCCTACAAACAAACAAGGCCTAAACCAAAATGAATCCAAATCCTATTCAAAACTATAAACCTTTTTTAATATTGAGCCAAACAAACTCAACCCTAACCCTATAACATTAAATTAAACCTTAAACTAAATTGAATAATAACCTTAATTGTAACCCTTACCAAAAATAAATCCTAAATACAATCAAATTCAAGCCTTACTTTAAATACAACTAAAAAACTACAAAAAAAAAAATTTCATAAAACATAAAACTTATATTTGTCAAATTAAAAAAATTTGTCTTATGTAAAATAAAATACATAATAAATTATAGAAAAATATCTTATAAAATTTAAGTAATAATATGACATTATATAATAAATGTTATAATTTTATTCTTATGACTTGCCCCTCCCAATGTTTATTATATATATAGGCTTTCTATATATATTATATAATACATATGTAGCTAGTTGATAGAAATTCTACCATATCATTAAACAAACATCGAATAGTTAGATGCTTTAATTCTTAATTATCCGAGATTATTTTCCAAAATTCATTTATCGGATCTTTACAACCTCCCATATCTAATGACCATTTCTATTTTTTTATTTCATAATAATTATGCCAATGATATTTTTGCACGAATAGATAAACATTTTTCATTTATTATTAAGATTAGGTGTGGACTTTTTGAATAGTAATATAGAAAATGTCCTTAATATTGATATAAATGTGACATTGACTCCAATATTAATATTGATGATATTACTGATAATGACTTAGTGTTAGTTCTACATAGTGATGAGACCTACTAAAAACAATGAGTAGTCTAGGTCTGAGCCTACCATGATTAAAAAAAAGAGATTTATTATTTATTTTATTTTATTCTATTAATGTTGTTGGTGGGTGAACCACACATTTGGACTAGAGATGAATAATCACCTCTAGGTTGGCTAAATCGTAAACTAAAATGTAAAATATATAAGGGAAGTTTGGAAAAGTTAAAAAAAAAAACAAATTAAGTGTCCTCCTTAGTAAAATATACATTTTAGTTTATGATTTAGACATTGCATGGGTTGCCCACATCTCCACCATGAAAATATCATGGTGGAAGTGATATGAAACCCCTTGCATGGTACCATTACAACATGTACTTAAGTCTCCTTCTAAACATCGCTACTATTCGACTGTACTTTTGGATAGACATTGATGATAGAAAGGTTTATATTAAAGGTATTTATTTATTTATAATTATCCATGAGTTTTAATTTATATTATCTATTGCAAGACACACTGAAAAGTACCATTATGCTACTACTAGAAAGGAGTTGTAGGGACAGTAAATAGCATTAGGGATAACGATTGAGGTGATGGAGTGTTTGTTAAGTATTTACTCTTTCGAAAGGGATGCCCTTTCCAATTGCCATCCCTAACTACCACTATCATTAATAGCCATTCATATCTTAGCTACAAGGGTATGCTATTTAATATTGGTATGTCTCCCCACTCTCAACTACCATTCTAAAAGCTATTCCCAATCTTTCCTTTTTTTATAATATTTTTTATTTGTGTAGCATTCACTCTCTGCACCCATTTTCATTTTCTTCTCTAGAGAACCTAATTTTACTTCTCCTTTGGTTTTAAATCTTATGAGGAATTGAAGTATGCAATATAGAGTTTAAAAGATTAGGCTGAATTTTACTTCATTTCTCATTTCTTGGTTCTTTACAAGAGATCTCTCCAAACAAAAGTGTAGGTTTGATTAGAATGTCCATAATGAGTTACAAATATTCTTTCAAATTCTATTTTCATGCACAATAAAGATGGAAAACTAAAATGCATTTTTGCACTTCTAATTTATTTATATTTTCTTTTTTTCCTTTATATTGGATATTAACAATATATGTAAATGAATGATTTTTATTAATGGAGGATTGAATAAGTAACTAATCTCTAAATCTTGATGCATTCTGCTAGGACAATTAATGTGATTGGAAAAGGCTATTAAAACAAAAACAACTTGTGTATATTTTTTTGGAAAAGATAAACCTGCCACCTAATATTATACCTGAGATTTTTAAATTTCTTTAGCTATTTATAAGCTGATTTACTTTCTCAGTCTTATACTTTCAATACAATTTTAACTGTTCTAAATATTCTATTAGATCCAAATTTAGTGTTATAAAAGAATTTATAAGACATTTTTTCACAATTCTTTCTACACTTCAAATATAT
The DNA here is from genome assembly GCA_027943335.1 of Chamaecyparis obtusa. NCBI lineage: Eukaryota > Viridiplantae > Streptophyta > Pinopsida > Cupressales > Cupressaceae > Chamaecyparis > Chamaecyparis obtusa. Next base: position 1,861,702 of record BSBK01006944.1, on the reverse strand, counting down.
ATATATATATATATATATATATATATATATATATATATATATATATATATATAATTTGTTTAAAATTTGTAAAATTTATTGAATAGATGTTTTTGATCAAGGAAAAAATAAGTTTTGAAGGGACCTAAAATCCTTTACAAATAAATTACATCAGATATTCAAAAAAGATCATTAGCTTGGAACAAACCCAAAAATAAAGGGCATACAAAAAGTACCCCCAACAAAAAGCTAGCAGAACACCAAACCTAAACACAAAACATAGAGCTAGGCAAAGGACTAGCCCAAATTTTTCAGTGTCTCCATAGCCTCCTCTTCAAGAAGGTTCACACTCTAAGCCACATTCTTTAGTTCCACAATATCCTAAGATAGGTTGGCATTCTTCTTCTTTGTACTAGCCCCAGTCCTCCTGCTTGGACCCACGATCTCCTCAGTACCAATTTTCTTCTCCTAGTCCAAATCCACAATGACCCTTTCCTAGTGAATGTTCTCTAGTCTAGCGATAAGAGCATTCATATATGCAGCCAAATATTTCACCATTTTGTAGCTTTGGTCCATAATATTTTTCAGGGTAGATTCACAATTATTGACCTTCTAATTCAACTCCTCAATTCTCTTTTCATAAAACTCTTTTGTCTTTCCAATGGCCTCAACATTCTTGGAGAGATAGTTAACTCTCATGTTCTTTTCATTCTCAGTCTAAAGAGTGCACATAGAGGTATCACTATAATTCCTCTTGGCACAATCAAAAGGGGTCACAATAGTAACATTTTGTACCTTAGCCAAATTTCCCTCTATTAGGAATACTCCCAAGAGATAACTGAGAGTGGGGGAGGGGGGAGGAGGGGGGGTGAATTAGTTATCTACAAGTTTCAATTCTTTATCCAATTAAGTATACTTAAACATAAAGCATAAACACAATGAAAAAACACTTGAACATGACACCAATATTTTGGTTATAGGGAAACCCAAATAGTTAAAAACCCCAGTGGGAATTGACACCCACAAATAATCTGCACTAGTTTATTATGATCCTTGCTAGAAGATCCTTAACCCTGTTAGGAGTTGCTTTACAATGTATTTAGTACAGTAAACTTGGTCAAGGGTCAAACCCTGTTAGGAGTCTTTTACAATTAACCCTGTTAGGGGTGAGGACACACTGTCTGAGAGCACACTGCTCAAATGGGTGAAGGCTACAACCTTCTGAATAACAGATACACACTATATCTAGATTTTGGTGAACTGCGCTTTGACCCGATATCTAGATCAGTTCTGATGTATATCATAAATACTTTACTTGGTCACATAGACCTTCTTCTGATGGCTCAACACTTCGCACACTCTGCTCTGCTCTTCACAATCAACTTTGAGCCACACCTTAGCAATCACAAATGACTACCTATAAATATCTTTCCTCTAAATGATATAATCTAGTTAGCCTATTAGAACCACCTTGAAATCATATTAGAGAAACCATAACATACTCCAATAATAATTCTATCAGCTCTACTAAGCACGCAACACAATCTAGGACCTGCCCAATGTTAATAAGTGTAGACGCATGCTACACACTGTCAACTCTACCAAAGTAACTAAAACTTTCTCCACAAGATAAATTACATCATGCACTCTTAACTAAACATTAATAACTCTTCTCCAAGCACTATTGCAAGGGTGCATACCAAAATGATAGGCACAACTCCATAACCAATATAATCTATGTCGGCTCTTCTGAACAAATATAGGAAACTGCTATTGTTGAATAGCGACTACCTAACTTCACTTCTAGTGATCAATAGACTCTATTTATATGAATGTAACATCACTAACATGTCTCCATCACATATCCCAATGCACAAGGCTCCACAATAACTATACGAACAATCATTCACCAAATATTGTCTATAACTCTGTCAAGAACACTACTGACACAAGTTGCTATATAACTATCTGTACTAATAGTTAACCTCTATGTCCATGATATCATGTTTATAACATGTCCATGTAACATATACTCAAAGCCTACTACATAAGTCTTCAATGTATGTTACTTACCATATGTTTTCATCAATGACAAACATATAGTCAACACTCGTTTGCTAGCAAATCTCCAACAATCTCCCCCTTTGGCATTGATGGCAACATATGGAATGAAAAACACCACCAACCCAAATGAACATTTCTTTTATAACATTATCTATTTCCTCTTCAAAACTCCCCCAAGGATTAATCCTCCATGTGCTGCAATATTCTTCAACATTCTCCATTTCCTCAACTGAACCGCTTCCATAACTGAATACTACTCCCCCTTAGTGTATTACTCCTTTATATTTTTCATGACTATATATTACTCCCCCTTTAACATCAATGGAAAAGGGAGCCAAACACTTTAAGCATTGGTACTACTCCTGAGGTAGAGTAGTCAACCAACCATCAGTCCTTGAGGATTGATTCTCTTTCTTCTTTCTTCTAGGCAAAATCAAGGAAGGAAATTACTCCCAAATTCTCCCTGAGATACTCAAAAGTATCCTTTGGCAAGGGCTTCATGAATATGTCTTCTAGTTGATCTTTAGTACTCACATAGTCCAACTTAACTTATTTTTCTACTACTTTCTCTCTTAGGAAGTGATACTTGATCTCTATGTGTTTTCTTTTTACGTGCATCACAAGGTTCTTTGACATATTGATAGTGCTAGTGTTATCACAATGTATAACAATAGGATAGTCAATCTAAATTCCAAAATCCTTTATCATTTTCTTGATCCAAACAATTGTAGAAAAAATCAGGGCTACTGCAACATACTCTGCTTCTACTATTGACTGAGAGATACAATTTTTCTTCTTGCTTATCCAAGTGACAAGTCTATCACCAAGAAACACTACTCCTCCTGATGTACTCTTTCTATCATCGACGCATCCTGCCCAATATGCATTAGTATATACATGAAGCTCAACATTTTCTAAATTGGGATACCATAAACCATAGTCTATAGTGCCTTGCAAGTATCTAAATATTCTTTTTACTACCATGACGTGACTTTGTTTAGGCTCTACTGCAAATCTTCCAACTATACCAACTGCATTGGAAATATCAGGTCTAGTTTGAGTAAGATAAATGAGTTTGCCAATCATAGACTTGTACAAGATTATATCAAGAGGGATGAATGTTATTTCTACTAAATGGTTCAAGAAAGATATCATGATTACTCACCTATGATTGAAGAAGAACCTAGACCTTCCACTAGTGAGATAGTTGTTAAAGAGATGTTTGGCAATATCAATGTATTAGTGAGAATTGCTTCATCCCTCTTGATGTAGCACTTGCTTCCAAATATTCTGAAGTATTTCACTATGGGAACATTACCAAACCATATCTCATAAGTTTTCTTGTGTGCATCAAGCCTTAATTGTATTCTATTGATTGTATAGACTACTGTATTGACCACATCTCTCTAATAGGTAAGTGCAACTTTTCCGTCAATCATGATGGTGCACGTTGTTTCAAGGATAATCTTGTTTCTTCTTTCTACAATCCTATTCTACTAAGGTTTTCTAGGTGCACTTAACTATCTCTTTATGCCATGTTCTTCATAGTACTCATAGAATCTGTCAGAGGTGAATTCTCCTTCTCTATCTGACCTTAGACATTTTATCTTAAGTCTAGATTCATTCTCAACCTTAGCTTTGAATATTTTGAACTTCTCAAATGCTTTTGACTTATCTTTCAAGAATGAAACCCGCATCATTCTAGAATAATCATCTACAAACAAAATGAAATACCTTTCACCATAGTATGATCTTGTTTGAGTTGGTCCACATAGGCCTATATGAATCAGATCTAGCTTGTTCTTTGTTGAATTATGCTTGCTCCTGAATGAATTCCTCACATGCTTTCCCATTACACATTCCCTACATGTAGTATCAACTAGCTTTGCTATGCTAGGTAGGTCTCTTATAGCCTTAACATTACTGATCTTTACTATGTTGTCAAAATTGATATGACATAATCTTTTGTGCCATAGCCAACTATCATCTACTTTAGCAATAGAATAACTTGCTTTTGGATTAAGCTAAAAAAAATTACCTTTAGTCTTTGATCCTGATGCAATTATTTTTCCTTCCTTGATGTTAATGATACACTTGTTTCCATTGAACTCCAATCTGTAGCCTTTGTCAAGCAACTGCCCAACACTTAGTAGGTTATGTTTCAAACCATCAACATAAAGAACATCATCATGTTGGAAATTTTGCTAATGTGGATGCATAGATGTTGTAATTATGGCAACATATGATCTCTACTGAGAGCGCAGAATCTGGAATGCAAGTATGGCAAGTTGAAGGAAGAAATTATCTAAGTATGGATATAGTGATCCTGACAAAGAACCCGATGAAGATTTAGTTGGCGACATCCACTGGAGAAATATTTTTATTTGTATAGTTAACTAAAGCTTCTATAGAGTATGAGGATACCCCATCTTAGTGTACATAAAGTTTGGAGTAGTACGGATGAAGTTATTCAAAGTTTACCGAAGATAGTTTTTGCAGACAGAACATTTTTGGAGACAGTATTAGCGAAAGAGTTAAGGGATTATTTTTGCTTGTCAAAATAATGACTTAACATTATTTAGGGATGACATCCTAGATGTTTACTCTTGGATAAAGATTTTGGAAGCTGACCATATAAAGTTATTAGCTCTAATAACTCATATATTAAGCATACTTGAAATGTAATGAAAAAGTGTGTGATGTGTGAAAAGAAAGAAAAGGATAACTTGCGATTGTTGTATATTGTGATAGCAGCAAAGGCTATTGATGTGAAGTTGTAAGCAGTACCATACTATAGTCAAAAACATTTTGTATTACCTATTTGGGTAGTGAGCTCAGCTGGTGATCAGGTTTTGTAATCTAACTCCTAATAGGGTTAAGGCTTCTAACAAGGCCTAAAGTCCTTTAACTAGGACATATCTACTATATATTGTAAATTGACTCTTAACAGGGTCCAATATCCCTAACATGATACTTTTGATTAGTGATCTTTATGGGAACCATCCCCACTAGGGTTTTCCCTTGGCTAGGGTTTCCTCGAGAACATATCATGTGTTATGAGTTCTTTCTATTTACTGCTATGTTTGTTAATTAGCTTGATAATCTTTGTATGCACTAAAGTAATCTGTTATATCCATAAGTGGAAAAAAGTAAAAGTTTGTGAAATACTAATTCACCCCCCCCCCTCTCAGTATTTCCTATTTCTAACAATTGGTATCAGAGCACAGTTACTCAGAGAAGGAACATTCAAGGAAAGCTTAGTAGCTTGAGTAAGATCTCTATGGATATGGATCAACTTCAGAAGAATCTTGAAGAAGCTCTTGAATAGATTGATATGCTTACTGATGAAAGAAACTCCTTAAGAAGAAAGTATGAAGATGCAAAGAATGCTATTGACAAATTAAAAGGTAAGATTGAAGATCTGAAATTTGAAAAGAAATTTGATATTCTTGTTAAAGATTGTGATGAATTAGAAAAAGAAAATGAGATCCTTAAGCATGAGCTGAAGATAGTAAATCTGAAGCTTAGTATGAAAGATGGAAATTTGAGATCTAATAATGAAAAATTGAAAATTGAGAATGAAGATCTGAGATCAAGACTTGAAAAGGAAACATCAGAATCTAAAAAAGTAAAAGTGCAGTATGTGGAACTTGAGAAGTATAATAAAATTGTGAAAGGTGAATTAACTCAATCTAAACAACAACTTGAAAGGCTATATTCAAATAGTTATAAGACTGAAAAACAAATTTCTTTTGAAGAACCATTCTTTGATAGGACTTGATTTGGATTTAGTATGTTTAGAACAAATCATGAAAGTAAGAAGCCAAATCTGAAGACATCTGAAAGTATGGAGGAAATGATGCTAGATGAGAACACATTGGAAGATCCACCTAAAGAAGAACTACCTAGAGAGAAAGAAGAATCAAAGCAAGAAGAATCAAAATAGAAGAATCATCTAAAGGTATGCAAAGAGAATTCAAAGTTAGATGTTTTTCTTGTAATACTATTGGGCACATGAAGAGAGATTGCACAGGTAAGAAATGTAAACCTCTTAATGGACATTGTTATAACTATCATAGTTTTGGACAATGAGCTAATGAATGTAGAAGACCTAAAGTAATTTTGAATAATTATGATAATAGAATGATTGGGAATACTAACAATGCAGATAAGAGATCTATTGAAGAAATGAATAAAAGAAAAGTGGTAGTATGTTTTAGATGCAACAAAGTAGGACATATTACTAGAAATTGTAGGTCATAGATTAACTAGCAATGATAGAGATTTGGAAATAATGGAATCATTTGTCAGATATGCAATAAGTTTGGACACTCAGCAAGAGTTTGCAGAATGAACAATGGAGGTTATCACCATAACCCTAACCCTAGGAACAATGCGAGAAGGAATGAAAATGCAAGAAACAAAGAGAAAGGTTGATGTAGCAATAAAGATGAAGTAAAATTTGATAAAGGCACAGATCAAGGAGGTATATTTAGCACTAAAAGTAGTCAAGAAGGTAATGTAACTAATGGTAAGGATGAATCTTTACCTGACACTTCTTTAAGTACTTAAATTATGTAAGTTTCTATAGTTTAGGACTTAGGATTAGTGTAGATTAGGAATTTGAATGAGTTAAGTTTTGCACAGTTAGATATAGGTTTTTTATGTTGTACTAATGCTATGGTTAAGTGTGCAAAAGAAAATATTGTGTTTTGCGAGGTCACAAAAAGTTTTATGGTTGCAGGTTTGCAGAATCATCTTTTTGAAGTTTTAGCGGCAAAATGAATGAATGTGATGTCAAATCGAGTTAATGTAAAGTTTTATAAGGTTGAAATCAAAGTTATCATGATTAAAAAGTGATTGAAAAGAGATTTGAAAGAAGAAAAAGCAAGTTGAGGATGATTTGAAGAAGTTTGGAAGCAGTTTGCAGCGACGATCATATCGAAACCCTAGATTTGCAAAGTTGAGGTACTTTTTGATCTTTAATCAGTTGATAAGGTGGATATTTCTATGGTTCATAATGTTAAGGATAAGAATAGACCTAAGATTAAGAAAGAACCAATAGAACTAGCTGAAATTGATGACAGACTAGCACTATCATCTATACCAGACAGAGTATTACACATTGAGAATGTTAAAGGATATTTAGGTTGCAAGTTTGAAACTTTGGGAAATGCAAATTTTAGTGATGATTATAGGAAATTGTATAATCAAGACATGTTTGTTAAACTAGCTTATGGGCACCTAGAGGACAATGAAATTATCAATTATTCCATGAAGTATGAATTTAATGATGAGGAATGTACCAAGATCATTTTGAGTAGAATCCACAATGGGAAATTCTAGATGGAGGATAGAGTTATTGATATAACTACTAAGCTAATTCATGATGTTACTAGATTATCAAAAGTTGGAGAGATTCCACTAAATGAAAAGAACATGAGAAAGATTGTTTTAGACAACACTGGATCTAGTTACAAGGGTAGAGGAATTGCGATAAGTAAGATTAAGCAAGATGATGTTAGGTACCTTTGCAAGATCCTAACAACTAAATTCTGTGGTAGTTCAACGGAAGATGACATGGCTACAGGAATGGTTCATGTAGCTTATCTTATGTGTATTGAGAAGAAACAAGTAGACCTATGTGAAATTTTGAGAATTTAGTTATTTGAGAACTTAGAAAAGATTAAGAAGGCTAAGTACACACAGTTTAGGTTTTCATCTCTGATAACCTATATGTTTTTCCATATTTTGTGAAGATTTCATTACACAGTTGACTAGAGTCACAATGTGAACACAATGGAAAGAATAAACTTAGTCTACATGAAGCACCTAATTCATAAAGTCAATGACAGTGTGAAGCTTGTATTGAAGACTTTTTAGAATACTGTTAAGAACAGATAAAGGATTCCTCAATCCTTAGTTGAAAAGCATAAAGATGACATTTGTTTTATGGTAGACACTACTTTCACCTACATTGAAGTAGTTGAGCCTAGAATGGAATTCATAGACCCTCTTGGCTATGAAATATCTAAAGCAAAAACACTAGGATATGTGAATAGACTGTTAAAGTGTGAGTTGGATGGTCGTGTAAATAGGTTTGGAACCTATGAAGAGAATTTCAACTCTACAATAAGTTTGAAAGAAAAGAAGCAATCTAGTAGGAGAGTTGAATCTACTATGAAGAAAATACTAAAAGAATCAGGTATGTCACATTATGAGTTTGACATAGCTAAGAAGACTGCAGAAGCCTTGAAGCAAAGTGAAAATCTTGTAATTCCACCTGTGGCATCTAGTACAGACCCTATTGATCCTATTGCAGTAAAGGTAAAAGTTGAAGTACCTAAAAAATATGAAGGAGAAAAATATTTTTCTCCTATTTCTAGCAAAAGAGTAAAAGTGAGTGCAACAGGACCCGACAAGAGACAGAAAGTGATTGTACCACCTGTACCTAGAAAAGTAGCAAAAATTAAAGATGATGATGAAATTTCAATCAAGAAGAAAACTTGGAAACCAAGAATTGAAAGAGTTAATGAAGATATATTGAAGCATGGAGACTTCACTAAGATAAATAAATTCTATGATCTATATGGATCATTTGATAGATTGAATTTTGAAAATGCAATGATTACACATATGATTTTGACAGATAAGAAACTTAGCACTATTCATGGTAAGATCCCAAAAGATTTGTATAATAGACTTGTGAATAGAAAACACAGAGCACAAGAAGAGGACATAAAGATGAGAGAACATGTAATCAAACAGTTCTGTGAAGTTGAGGATGAAGATCATTTGAAGAGATTCTTGAAGCCTCTTGGAACTTTATTAAGAACTAAGAGAAGAACAATTCTTATAATGGGAGGCAAAAAGGAGGAAGTATAGAAAGAGACTGAGCAAGTAGTAATGCAAGTTCTTGCAGACATAGTTGCAGGAAAGCATGTTGAATCAGATCCTCAGTAGAAGCAATCAGAGGAACCGCATGTAGTGGAAGTTGGTATTGAAGAAGTCCCATCTTCTTCACATATCAATATTGGCAAAGAATCAATGGACATTGAAGGAACTAAAGTGACACTAGAGTCAGATGATGCATTATTTCATTATCTAGGAAACATTGTTGACAATTTGGCTTTAGAAGAGCAAGAGAAGATTATAGAATCAGAAGGATACAGAGGTAGTGGAAGCACCACCTGTATCAAAATTAGTTCCAGCAAAGAAGATAGTTAAAGGTAAACAAATTTTGATAGAGGTCACTACCCCTAGTGCACCTAACAATAAGAAGAGACAAATTGGTTCAATTTTTGAAGACCTTGGAAAAGAGGTTGAAGATGATGATCAGCTTGAGTTCATCACATGTCTTAATAAAATTATTGGAAAGAATAAGAAGGTGAAGGACCTTGAAGGCAAAGTTAGAGTTTTGACAGAGAAACTTGAGAGTGTGATCAGAAATAAGGTATTTGAATCGGATCCACTTGAGAAAGCTAAAATGGTAATAAACTCTTTTGACTCTGAATTTTCTAACTTAAAGGATATTGCTAGAATAAAAGTTCAAGAAGCCTTTGAAGGAGAAATGCAACAAAATTTAAGTGTAAATATTCAAAATGATATTGGTAATTTGGATGTATGCATAAATAATTTGAGGAAACATTTTGAGACTGGAAAGAGTTTGTATATACAATGCACAAAATCAGAAATCCTAACAGCTGAAGAAGATAAGAAGATCAGAGAGAAGATAGATGGAATTACAGCTGAAACAAACACCTTGACAAGCCCAAATGTAAAGATAAGTTCTATGGAGAAGAACATAAGGAAGTTAAATGATGAAATCAGAATGTTAGCAGAGGAGAAGAACATAAAGATGATCAGGATTAACATCTTGACAGAGCATATCTCAATCAAGACCTCAATTGTTGAAGACCAAATTGAGCAGTGTCTTTCAGCAAAGACATCTTTTCAGAAGTTTAGCTTTAATTCCCTGCAAGCTTGTCAGATAGTCGCATATGGATTGAGTACTCTACTCAATGTTGTTGAATCCATCAGGAAGATATGGGAGAAATATTTTGAATCATGGAAGTTAGAGTTTGGCGACTGTGTTGCAAGCCTACCAGCTTTGCAATAGCTGATAACAAGGTATCAATTTTTTTATTGAAATTTTTGTACACCCTATCTTTGTCATTGTTGTCAAAGGGGGAGAGATAGTAGAAAATTGATAATATGTTAAGGAAGGATACTCATAGGGGGAGCTATTCTATGGATTACAATATTGTATATGTGTTGTATAACATTTGGCCACAATTTTGTGTAAATGCTTTGAAGCTTTGTTTGCACACTTAGCCAATTTTCTCATATGTTGCCACCAATGAAAAAGGGGGAGATTGTTGGAAATTTGGCTAATGTGGATGCATAGATGTTGTCATTATAGAAACATATGATCTCTACTAAGAGTGTAGAATCTGGAATGCAAGTATGGCAAGTTGAAGGAAGAAATTGTCTAAGTATGGATACAGTGATCCTGACAGAGCACCCAATGAAGAATTAGTTGGCGATGTCCACTAGAGAAATATTTTTGTTTGCACATTTAACTAAAGCTTCTACAGAGTATGAGGATACCCCATCTCAATGCACATAAAGTTTGGAGTAGTACAGATGAAGTTATTCAAAGTTTACCGAAGATAGTTTTTGCAGACAGAATAGTTTTGGAGATAGTATTAGCGAAAGAGTTAAGGGATTATTTTTTCTTGTCAAAATAATGACTTAACATTATGAAGGGACAACATCCTAGATCTTTACTCTTGGATAAATATTTTGGAAGTTGACCATATAAATTTATTAGCTCTAATAACTCATATATTAAGCATACTTGAAATGTAATGAAAAAGTGTGTGATGTGTGAAAATAAAGAAAAGGATAACTTGCGATAGTTGTATATTATGATAGTAGAAAAGGCTATTGATGAAAAGTTGTAAGTAGTACCATACTATAGTCAGAAACATTTTGTATTACCTGTTTGGGCAGTGAGCTCAACTGGTGATCAGGTTTTGTAATCTAACTCCTAACAGGGTTAAGGCTTCTAACAAGGCCTAAAGTCCTTTAACTAGGACAGATCTACTATATATTGTAAATTGACTCTTAACAGGGTCCAATATCCCTAACAAGATACTTTTGATTAGTGATCTTTGTGGGTACCATCCCCACTGGGGTTTTCCCTTGGCCAGGGTTTCCTCAAGAACATATCATGTGTTATGAGTTCTTTCTATTTACTGCTATGTTTTTTAATCAGCTTGATAATCTTTGTATGCACTAAAGTAATATGTTATATCCATAGTGGGCAAAAGTAAAAGTTTGTGAAATACTGATTCACCCCCCCCTCTCAGTATTTCCTATTTCTAACACATCACTATTGTCCTTTCCATCTAGGGTGATGGCTCCTCTACTAATGATAGGTTTAGGAGTGTTATCTACAAATCTAACCATGCCTCCTTTGTATCTGTTCAAATGAACAAATCTATCTCTATCACCTGTCATGTGATGTGAGCAACCACTATCAATGATCCAATCTATCCTAATGTCTTCTTGTGAAATCAATGCTAACTCTTGTGAATTATTTTTATCTTCAAGAGAAATGAATCCAATCTCCTCTTCTCCTGATTCTTCATCTGATACTCCTTCTCCAGCATAGTAGCATTCCTTTGCATACTTAGGCTTGTAGTTATTGTTAAACTTTTTAACTCTTCTAGGACACTTAGATGCAAACTAATCAATCTTATTACATGAAAAGTATTTGAATGGTAATTGACCTTCATATTTTCCTTTTCCTTTCTTTTCTCTTTTAGCAACCATAGCAATGAAATCATCTAGTGTTTTATCTTCATCATCATCATCAAAATTACAAGAGGTGTTTGCAGATTTCTTACCATGGACTGATGCTTTGAAGGCTATTTCACTTTTATGTTCTATCTTAAATCTTGAAATCTCAAAAGATGAAATTTTTCTGATCAAGGTCTCTCTTTTGAAATTTGATGTAAGCTACATGGTCTCATCAAGTATGTTGATCTTGTTTTCATACTCTGCTATGAGAGTGGTCATCAATTTATCTATAGTGTCTTCTTTCAAGATCTCTCCACCATTGTTCCTGATTCCTACAAATGCTTCATTAATCCTTTGATTGTAAGCTCTGATGTTCTCTTCAGGTAGCATCTCTAATTCATTGTATCTTTTCTTCCAATTTTTTATGCATACATCCTTTTCTTGTTTATCTCCTTCAAACATGTCTTCTAGGTGCTTCCATATCTTGTAGACTATGTCTATTTTCTTTATCTCTGAAAACTCACTATCTAATAGAGCACTGATAAGGGCTTGTTTTGCTATTACATTATGATGGAAAAAATCCTTATTCTTTCTTGTAGCATTATCCTTTGCAAGATTTTCTAGAGAGGTGATCTCAACTTCCTTGATAGCCAGTTCAAAAACTTCAAAAGCAATGCACTGCAAATGTGTCATCATCTTGTTCTTCCAATCAAGATAATTATCTCCATCAAACTTAGGACTATCTTTTCTAAAGAATGACATCTGATCAACCTCAAGCTATTAAAATTTCTCTCGAAGGCACTTGGCTCTGATACCAATTGTTAGGAATAGTCCCAAAAGATAACTGAGAGTGGGGGGGGGGTGAATCAGTTATCTACAAGTTTCAATTCTTTATCCAATTAAGTATAGTTAAACATAAAGCATAAACACAATGAAAGAAAACTTGAACACAACACCAATATTTTGGTTATGGGGAAACCCAAATAGTTAAAAACCCTGGTGGGAATTCACACCCACTAATAATCCGCACTAGTGTAATATGATCCTTGCTAGAAGATCCTTAACCATGTTAGGATTTTCTTTACAATGTATTTAGTAAAATAGACCTAGTCAAGGGTCAGACCCTGTTAGGATTCTTTTACAATTAACCCTATTAGGGGTGAGGACACATTGTCTGAGAGAACACTACTCAAATGGGTGAAGGCTACAACCTTTTGAATAACATGCACACACTATATCTGGATCTTGGTGAACTGTGCTTTGACCTACTATCTAGATTAGTTCCAATGTATATCATAAATACTTTACTTGGTCACATAGACCTTCCTCTGATGGATCAACACTTTGCACACTCTGGTCTACTCTTCACAATCAACTCTGAGCCACACCTTAGCAATCACAAATGAATGCCTATAAATATCTTTCCTCTGAATGATATAATCAATTTGGCTTGTTAGAACCAGCTTGAAATCATATTAGAGAAACCATAACATACTCCAATAATAATTTTGTCAGCTCTACTAAGCACACAACACAATCTGGGACTTGTCCAATGTTAATAAGTGTAGACACATGCTACACAATGTTGGCTCTACCAAAGTAACTGAAAATTTCTCCACAAGCTGAATTACATCATGCACTCTTAACCAAACATTAATAACTATTCTCCAAGCACTAATCCAAGGATGCATACCAAAATGATAGGCACAACTCCAAAACCAATATAATCTCTGTTGACTCTTCTCAACAAATGTAGGAAACTGATACTGCTGAATAGCAACTACATAACTTCACTTCTATTAATTATCAAACTCTACATCTATGAATGTAACATCACTAACATGTCTCCATCACATATCCCAATGCACAAGGCTCCACAATAACTTTATGGACAATCATTCACCGAACACTACTGACACAAGCTGCTATATAACTATTTGTACTAATAGTTAACCTCTGTGTCCATGATATCATGTTGATAACATGTCCATGCAACATATACTCAAATATTACTACATAAGTCTTCAACACATGCTACTTACCATATTTTTTCATCAATGATAAACATACAGTCATCACTGGCTTTTTGGCAAATCTCCAACACCCTCCTTAGACTGTGTTAGTGAACAAATTTTTCCCTCTTTTGAGACTTTGATTACTGATTGATTTCCAACCTAGTTAAGAGCCAAATCTATCACTATCAATTGAGTTAGTCACTCATGACTATTCTCTCTACATCAAAGGTGTAACTACCTTATGAAATGATTAATCTTTCAACTCCTTTATTTCAAAAGATTGATTTGCATGGGATAGTTTTAACTAGAAAGTACTAAGGAAAACATTATTCTGTTATATGCTTACAAAAGAATATTATACATTAATATAAATTCAAATTTCAATTACAAGCCAACTGACTTAAATATTGATTAAAAAACTATTTCTATGATCAACGACTAGTTTGAACATCATATTAAATTAATGTAAAAGTTTAATAGTACATACGTAGATCATGTAACATATAGCCCAATTCCAACTAAAATCAAACATGCATGCTTAATCTAACTAACTGATAAGAGAAATAACACAATACAATATAGACCAACTAATATTTTATTTAGATGCTATAAAGTCTCAACAATACTTGAAATTAAAGCAATACACTGAAAAACCAGAGCATTTCAAAGTATAGAGATGTCTTTAAATAACCAAAGAATCGATCCTCATAGAGTCAAGAAAAATAAAATATATAGCCATGCAGGGCCTATTCAGTTTTAAAACCAACTCCTACCGGAGTTAAATAAACTACCCCTTTAATATTAGTTCAACTTAAAAACACCTAAGTTATCTATTTAGATTAAACTATCTTAAGCATGATTCAATTCATTGAATGAATGGTGGAAACGGTTGTGTGTTTTGGAATCTTTCTAACTGGTTGCATTGCACTCCACTCTTGGAAAGATGCCACAAAATTTTTTAGGAGCTACTAGCTAGGTAAACTGATGACCTTGATCCTTTTTGTCTAGATGTATTTGTTCCTTCACACTTCCCTCATCTTCTTCTTATGCATCCTTAGGTGATCATTTCCCATAATTAGAAGAGAATCAATCTTGCTGATTCTAATGAAATCCTTGATCACAACATTCTTTACATCTCTCTGATCACTCATATTTTCTTCTAGGGAGACAATAATTTTTTCTTCTTTTCAAATGGAGCTTGATGCATTTTTTGTTATCTATAGGTCTATGGCCTTGAGATCATTATCCCTAATTTTGTGTATATACTTCAATTCTTTTATAATTTTGTGGATACCTCAATACCTTCTTCAAAGATTTGATTCCTCCAGCTTGCATTCACTTTCAATGAAAATAATGCATTTTCATTCATCCTCGACCCTAGATTTTTGGCCAAAAACCTATCCATACTATAATTTAGGATTTCATCCATTCTAGAAACTATACCTTCCCAACCCTTCTTTTTTATTTTATAGGCACCAATTTCAATTTCTAGTTCTTTGATAGTCTCATGCTTAGTTTGATAAGCTTTTCCTAAATTTGATAGATAATCAACACCCTCCTTGGTAACAACATCAATCCAGTCATTGAAATTCTTAGATACAAACCTATCCCTCTAGATTTGGTCTAAGAACTTATGATTCTTGGGGGATTTTATGCTAATGCTCAAGGTCATCTCATTCAATGACTGTGGAGTCAATTTCTAGATAGCTTTTATGTATTCTAACACTTTCAAAAGGGACTATGTTAGCTCTCTCTTATCCATAGCATCTTTCTAGATTTGGTGAGTGATTTTATTGCTACTTGAATGAAATAATTTCACATATGCAACTCTAATTGCATGTCCAAGATCAACCTTTTGAATTTTGAAATCATATAAAGTCAGCTCTTCATTATACTTACCCTTGGTAAGAGTGAAGATGTTGGCCATCTAGTGTCTTGTATCTTCATCAAGATCCAAAAGTGCTTCAACTTTTGGTTTCTTACTTTTGGGTATTTTTCCAAGTTATTTGCTGACCATGTCTTCGACTGGAGTAGATATTGTAGCTATACTTTATTTCTTGTTTACAAAAAATTCAAGCTAGTTGGGGGCCTTTACATTGCGCTTGGTTGGAGGGGTATGAAAATCCAAAGGATTACCTAATGCAAATGAATCTCTTACAACTATTTATATTTGTTTTTGTTTTTCCTCAACCTTTGGAACTTTCTCAGATGTATCCATTGTTGGCTTTGTTTCTTTCTCTTTTTCTTTCTCAAC
This sequence comes from Chamaecyparis obtusa, assembly GCA_027943335.1. Classification (NCBI taxonomy): domain Eukaryota; kingdom Viridiplantae; phylum Streptophyta; class Pinopsida; order Cupressales; family Cupressaceae; genus Chamaecyparis; species Chamaecyparis obtusa. The sequence goes on along the minus strand of BSBK01006944.1, from coordinate 1,845,583 downwards.
AGGCTCCAAATCTATCACAATGTAGGACTTTTTAGTGGGTTTGTTTTTCTTTCTACTTTTGGAATGGGTAACTCTCACATTTGGCTAGATAATAACTGAATTTTGTTCTTTAGGGAAAGCTTCTGCCTCTGGTTCTAGTTCACCTATAGGAGACAATGGTTCAATTTCATCAGTGAAAATGGGTAGAGACTAAGTTTCTAGGGCTATTGAAGCTCCTTCTTTAATTTTAGGTTCAACCTTGTCTACTTTCTCCTTCTTTTTATCAGTTAGCCACTGCTCTGTTCTTTTAATCACATCATGAGTCTTGGCCTTGACATCCTCTTACTCTCTTTTACTCCAATCAATTTTTGGGATAGGTACACACTCAACTAACTCAGTATATCTAGGATCTAGGACATCTTTATTTTCATCACTCTCAACCCCTTTAGTATAAATTGGTACTTTTAGGGTGATAATTTACCTTAGTGTGAATCTAGATGAAATTAGTTTTCTAAACTCAAACTCATTTGCATAGTCATCCCAATAATCTTCCAACTGTGGCTGATGAAGGAACATGACATCCACCTAGAAATGATGTGAAACAAAGTTTTTATCATCAAAATAGTTTATGGTTCTATAAGGCTTCAGATTCATTATTTTCAATTTAGTTTCTAAAGATGAAGTGTCATACATGAACTTGCAATGGTAATGGCCAAGTTCAATAGGGAACAAGCAACCAACTTTTCTTTTAAGTCTATACTTTCTTTCAAATTGCACCAATTGTCTACAAACCTCAACCAAAATGTACTTGTCCAAGCAATATCTAGCTAATTTAAAGGATTCTCCACTAAAAACTCCAATTCTCAAGTAAGTGAATGTCATAAATTTGATATACTTCAACTCCCATAAACCTTAATTAACTCCATGTTATCTTCAAGCATCTTATGGTTTTCTTTCCCTCTTAACTCAAAAAAAGGTTTGGCCAAAAACACCTCTTGAACTCTTCTGAAGTTCTCAAAATTCCTTTTCTTTTGCAATACAGGGTAATATTCAAATATTTTCATATCTTTTGTCCATGGCTCATGGGGTAAACCCTCCCAATCTCTGCAAGAATCCCAAATATAAAAAAGATATGGAGACATATAAAAGATAGTAGTTTCTACAAACTAAGACAATTCTTCATGAAGCATTTCAGCTATGACTTCGGCATAGTCAACATGCTTTTCATCATCAAGAATAGCTTGGATCAAACCATACATCGAATCCTCACCAACAATATCCAGTGAATTGCCTTTAACTCTATTCAATAAACTAGCCATATTTCCCACATCCTTGATCAAGTGGTCTTTCTTTAGCGGCCTAGAAAGATGTGAGCCTCCCTTCTTTGGCTTCTTCAACTAGTCACTGGATATTATGCTATTATAATCCTTCATATTCTAGTTAAACTCATCTTGATCTTTGATAATAGTTTAGTTCCCATAACTCTTGGAAGTAGGAATTCTTAAGGTGACTAAAACTACTTGCATGTTGATATATACCAATGCCTCACCAAAAGAGTTGTAGATGCATCTATCCATTTTATTGTACCTATTTCAACACTCCATAACTAACTCTAGGCAATGTGTAACTTCAAAGAATCCTAGGACTTTTAACAACCCACTTTCTACAATTTTGACTGCCATTGTTCCTACTTCTACTGCTCTAAACCTACTCAAAATCTCCTCTATACCCTCTCCTACTAAGGCCATGTCTCCCATGTCTAGAAGACAACTAGTTATGGGGGTAGGCTTATTCTCTCTAGAAATTTTTAACTTGGAGGAATACATGACTAGGAATAATGAAATTTCTAACAGAGCAGAGATAAGCAAAAATCCACTAAAAAGCTTAATTTCTATAAAAGGAAAACTTCAAATTAAGAAATATTCTAGAAGAGGCTTTCTTGAGACTCACCGTTTCTTGTGTACCCAGCTTCTGAAAGGAGCAATTTACTTCACATCCATTTAACTCTTGTTGCAAAAATCAAACACTTGCATATATAAAATGAAATAGAGGGGAAAGATTAATGCATGATTGCTTTGACTACTATACATCTATTTATGGTAACTTGGCTTGTAATTATAATGCCCACCACTTTTAATGCAAATAACACTTCACACATACCCCATTTATTACATGTCACTTTGATCAATCAAAATTTAATATTTATCTTCTAAATCATTTCCCATAAAGTAAGATAAACATTTGGCATGTGCCGATCAGATTTGTCATACCACATTCTCGAACCTTGAACTTTGAATCATGAAAACATGGAGTTCAAAGTTCAAAGTTCATAATGCTTAGAATTTGGGACTCACCAACACTACTAGGACCCACTATTGACTCAATGGATTGAAACCTTTTAACTTTGAATAAAAATTTCCAAGGTTCAAGTTCAAGGCTCAATAATTGCAAACTTGACAACGTGGGAAAGGCTAAGTGTGACTTGCGACAATATGAGGAGAACAAACAAAATTTAAACTTTGAACCAAAAATTTTGAGGTTCAAGGTTCAATCCGTGGGACACAAATTACACTGTGAAGATAATGACATTGACAAATTATGTTTGAGACTAAAAGGATCTGGAACTTTTGAACCAAAAATTGTGTGGTTCAAGTTCAAGGTTCAAAATTGGTAAGAGAACTTTTGTTAAATTTTTTATAGGCTCAAAATTTAAAGAGGATGACTGGGTACAAACACAAAGTCATGTTACATTTGAGGCTAACTTATCAACACAACTGAATTTAAGTATTTCTAACTAAAAATTAATTTTTTCCAAACATATGGTCTAGCTAGATTCATTAGATAAGTACTGACATATTTCCAATTGCAAATATCTATTAAATGCATGTTTTATACCAATTTGGGTGCAATTACAAAAGTAATATAATTATTTTATAAAAGTGATATTTCAATAACTCCTACTCTTTTAATGATATTTAAAAAATATATAAATATAGCCTTTTGTAGAGCTCAGAGTCAATATTATTGTCATATAACTTTTATAGTATTTTGATTAGATCTAATATATTATAATTTCAAAATATTGCAAGTAGATATTTTAACATTCGAGAAGATGCTTCTTCAAATAAAGAAAGAATAGTAAATCATATAAAAAAAAGTTAAAATTTATATTTAACACTAGAGGAGAGAGCCCTCTTTAAGAATATGTAATTTTTTTCTGAATGGTGTAGATTTGATAGAGGAAATTTGATGAGCGATGAAAATTGTCAATTTCAGATAAGTTCAACTTTGAGTAGTTCTATCAGAGAAAATATACATTTAAAACCAATCGTTCTTCTTTTCTGCACTAGCTATACATGTCATCTATAATATATTTTTAAATCAGGGGAAAAAAATATTCTTTTCATAAACTTGTTTGGCGGGAACTAGACCCCAGATTTTCAACATTTTTCATTAACTGAAAAATGGACTTCAAAAATTAAAAAAATGTGTCAATTCTTGTTCAATATTTTTTTTTAAATTGTAGGCATAAACTTTATCCAATTTTACACATTTCATCAATTTACATCATCTTCAAATTCTAAACACAAATGACACATTTATGTCGTTAAAGTTGAACATTTTGTGTATTATTGACCTTTTTCTTTATAAAAGTGTGACAAAGGTTTGTACTTTTACCTAACTTCAAATGCATACAACAAACTACATCTCTTCAAATTTTAATGATATGGCTTGATCCTCCAAGTGTAGGATTTTAATCTTGCGGAAATCACATCTTATCACTCTGAAGAAGTAAATAGAGATAGCTTTAGTTGTCTACAAAACTCCAAATACCTCCTCCATCTTTGACACAAAATATTGGGAACTTAACTCCATAGAGGCTGAGTGAGAAGTCTCCACATCATCTTGAGTGGGTAGGGACTACTTAGAGTTAGCAAGGGAGTCATGATTTGGGGAACTATCATAGTCAACAAGAACCAAGACTTTGTCTTTACCTTTCTCCAAACACTTGACCTCTCCCTAAGGAGGCAGAATCTTATCCTTAGTGGTAGTATAAGGGATGGTCTTAGACTTGGAAACATCTTTAGTAGATCCCTTGTACCCTTTCTCAACACCATGGGCTCCTTGCAAGGATAAATTTTGGGTTTTCTGGGTGGGGGGGAGGGGCATCATCCTCATCTTATTTAGTTTCCCTATCATCTTCATCTGAGATCTCAAGTTACCCTCTTCCTCCATAGAAATAGAGAGAAACCTAGAAGGGGTAGCAAAAACCCTATCCCCAAAATTCTCAAAGATGAACAAAATGAGCCCTTGGTTCAAGATAGGGTTCTCGCCAGGGTTATCCTTATAATCAATAAAACTAGCATTAAGAGAAGGTAATAGATAATCAAAAGAAAATGAGAATTTTGTGTTTGAAATGGTTTAACATTACTAGATAGCCATACACTCTAGTGAACCTCCCTTCTAGAGTAAAGTATTCCATGATGGGATTCAAAATATCACTCCATATCTCCTTAACTTTCTCACGCGAGAAGTAGGAATTATTTCCCTTCGCCAATTTATTCTTTTCCTTCTTAGCCTTAGGGAACTTCTTGGTGGCTTCCTCAGATAATTTCATGTCCTGATAAAAATTTGTTCCCTCCAATGATAGATTAGTAACTTCAACCACAAGGCATTTATCAATGACCATAAGCTTTCCAAAAAGGTTTAGCTTACCATTATCCTACTCCTGCACAAAAATTCAAACATGGTTCACAATTATATTGAAAATTATAGTGATTACAATCATAGACAACCCCACCTTAATTTGTATTTTATTGTTTTCTATGCAATTAATAAAAACCACAGCAAAAACCACAACTTAAGTTAATGAGGGATATGTGTACTAGAAATTATACTGCTATGTTTTGGCATCTTCACTAATCTCCACTCATGTGGAAAATTCATTGTGATGAAAATTCTTCTACTAAAATATTTTTGTTAGCGCCAATTTTCTACATCATTTTTTTGATCTCATCCTAGGACTCCCTCTTTTTCAACAATTGATGTTTGTGTTAAGTTAACCAAGGACATGATTGAGGGGTAGGGATTGAATACTTCTCATGGGAATTTTATTGGGCCTCAATAGTACCTATGTAAACTTTATCAATGAAGGCTAATGCATTATTAATCTCACATTGTGTGGGGTTAATATCTACTCTAGGGGAGCTAGGTTTAGAAGAGTTTGACTATCTAAAAATGAAACCACTTTTTTTATCATTGAATTATATTCTAACATCCTCTATAGGCTTAGGGATTCATACATCCACCTTATGATAGTTATATTGACCTTATTACCATCTATAAAAGAGACATGCTCCTCCTGTTCCAAATTATTTCCAGTCTAAATGTCCCCCTGATAAATTTTAGGTTTGATGAGATATGATGAATGGTTAGTTACCAGTTTAAGTGGTTTGATAGATTTTTTATTTAGTTCTAGATTAACTAACATTTTAACAATGGATACACTAAAAAAATTTACTAACCCTATAAATCCACCCAAAAGTTCTCCTATTTTCATTAAGATTGTACTATCTAACAATTCTATAGGAAGATGAGGAATACTAATGCACTTAGCTACTTTCATATCCAAAAATCATCAAGATTGAAATTAGGTATCCAATCAAAGAACTTTAAGGTATATCCATTAAATTAAGAATGATTACCAAATAATAAGTTTTTTCTTTCGATTAACATCCTTGCAATCAAAACATGAGAAATATTTAGGTAGGGTAGTTATACTTACCTAGCCAACATTAGTCTCCTCAAACCATTAAGAAATGCCTTCCAAATGAATCTCAAAACCACTCCATTTTTCAAATAGGCCATGGTTCTTACAGTAATCCCACATACCGTCCATTAATATATCTTTCATAGTCATAGTATTGAGATTATCCCCCTTCATTAAGGGTTTAAGATACCACATAATTGGTGAGTACAACATTGGTTATCTGTGCGGAATGAGCCTTTTGATATTTTTATTAGCTCGCCTCTAAGGATTTATAGATGTATTTTACTACTTATTCACATTTTATATATTATTGTGCCTTTGTGCAATATGTATACTCATCAAAGATTGGGAGACCTTAGCTGACAGGTTGCTGAGAGGAAACAGATGATAAAAAATTAAATCAATTAAAAACATATTTGATGATTCCAATTGGCACTTGAAGTTGATTCCAATTGTGAGTAATCCAAACATTCCTTTACAGTCACTTAACAAGGAATTTTTATGATTTTTTAGTCCCTGATTTGAAGCTTATTTTGATTGTAAGTAATCCAACTTGAAGCTGATTTGAAATTGATTCGAATTGTGAGTAATCAAAACATTCCTTTATAGTCACTTGACATGGAATTTATGACCACTGTCAAACTGTCCCAAAAATAATGAAATTTATAGTTTGGAAAATTTCTTTTGTTAAGTGTAGTTGTCTCTTACTTTGTATTCATTTTAAAGAACCATGATTGTTATCAAAAATTTAGTATTGCTTACTATATGGAGTTTTTTGATAATGACAAAAAAATGATGACTATTTAGGTATGTCCTCATAGCTAAACTTTAAAAGTATGACTTCTTCCAAATTTTGGAGTCTTCCATTGTTTATAGACCTTAAGGACCTTTTGAATGTTTTCTCAAGTGCATATAGGCATCCATGAAAGTACTTTGAGTCCCCTTGTGATCTATGTGGATGGTGAACAATTTTAATGAGCATGCAAAAGTTTGTAAGTCTGATCATTGACATTAAGTTCACAAACATGATGGGGTGTTGTTATAAAATAAAATTATAGTGGAGAAACTTACAAAACAAAACATTGTGCCTAGCATGTTGTGTGGATAGCTAATTAAGGGTCTGTTTGGTTCCTAGAATTATTGAATGCTAGAATTTTGTAATACTAGAATTTGTCAATTCAGGAAGTTTTAAATCCAGAAAATGGTTTTTGGAATATGGATGGAACCATTTGGTTCACCTAGAATATGAGTGAGGAGATGCATTTTTTTTGTTTGGCTCCATAAATATGGAATTGAAATACCACCTGAATTTGGTTCCATTAGCTTTGTATTCACAGGTCAATAATTTTTTTGGTTTAAAATAAAAAAATTGATATCTTTATTGTTCCTTATTTTCCATGAAGGCCATGATATTTCAGAGAGATTTAGAAATGCTCCAAGCAATTAAAGTTAAAAATTTATACATTTTTTTAGGAAGATAAAGATGTAGAAGAGATCACATGGAAAATTGTCAATTCTGTGAGTGATATCCAAGTAGTTAGCTTGAAATTTTACCAAGTAGTGATTGGATTTTATGTAGCAAAAGAACAAAAGAAAATGAAATGAAAAAAGTATAAATTAGACCAGTCTAAACAACAATGAACTTTAATGGAAAAAATACATATACTTCAGTAGCTAATAAAAAATAGAGTAACCCTTATAACAAGATTAAAGCTTTGGAATCAGATTTTTTCTTTTGAATCACATTATATATTTTAATGTTCTATTCTTTAAAAACTCCACACATTTTTATAAAGGATAATATTGAGCGCCAAAATTTTGATCCAATATTTAATTCCATCTATTCCCAAAATAAAAATATTGCAAATTCAAAGTGTTTTCCTTGCATCATATGAGAAGTCACACAGACTAATAAATGAAAATTGTTGTTAATAGATGGTTCCAATCTAATAAATGGTGTATGATAAATCCAATATTGTATTGAAGGATAAATTTTCAAGGTTGTCAAAGGTAAATTTAAAGCTTTTGAAGTCATAGGGATAGAAGAGCAGATCCCAAATAGAAAATGATAGATATTTCTTAGGATGAACCTCGCATTTATATCTCAAATGATATTTCCATTTGATGGTGATTTAGCGGGATTGGATGTCAAAATGCTATACTTTTTTCACCCTCTACAAGTAAAAGGATTATCACAAGCCATGTCAGGAGTAGGTAAGGTTTCAGAAAGATTATCACAAGCCATGTTAGGAGCAGGTAAGGTTTCAGAAAGATTATCACAAGCCATGGTGACAGTGGGCAGGTTTTGAAAAGGAAGGGCTTGTTCACCTAAAATTTAATTTGAATAGAAAGGAATGAGAAAAACATTGTGTTCTTGTGGATACATGTATTGTTGGAGCATGGCTGATTCTTCTTCACCTTCCAACTTGCAGAAAACTCTTAGACTTCAAAAAATTATAAAATGTTGTTTACAAAAATTCACATTTTAGTGGAATTGGAATTCATTTTTGAGGCAAGGAAGGAATGGAGGATCCAATGATGGATATCCAAACCTACACTACCAATTATAACAACAACAAGCATAGTAGAATTCAACAATATAATGCTTCAAAATAGAATTTCATTCAACATGCCCGTATGTAACACCTTCCAAGTTTCGGCCTTATACAATGAAAAAATAAAGTATCTCAACAATATCCTAGCTATTCCATCTCTAAAACACATCAGCAACTAATGGAAACACAAAAGGCATATCTAAACTTGAGCTCGCAAGCCTCCAAGCAATCTCCATGTCTCCAAGTATGCAAACCACTAGCTCTGTTGTTACAATATCAGATAAAACATTTGATTTTGAAGATCTCAAAGGATCCAATTATTATTCTTATCTCATGCTAATCCAAATATACCATCATATCTCTACTAAATATCTACCCAAGCTCTCAATATATAGCCAACTAAGCCACAAGTTGGCCAGTTAGGCATTTAATTACAATATAGGTCCAGTCTAGAAGAGTAAACCAAAAATGATGCAAGAATGATCAAAAATTAATTCTCCTTTACACTTAGGTCCATACATGACCCAATAACATGTCCCTAACTTTTCAAGGCCCCATCTCATTACATGGAACTGCGCAAGAAGAAACACTCCACGTTTCACGTGAAACTAGCTAAAAATAGGTCCCCAAGAAAAATGGTCATAACGTTTGACTCATAAAGAATTAGGGTTGTGGTCTTTGGAAAAGATATTATTTTAGGTCCTCTTAAAGGCCCTAAGAGAGAAAATTTTGATTCATTAATTATCAACAGTGTCATGTCGTGCAATCAGCACCAAAACTATAGGAAAATATGGCTCCGACAGCAAGTAAAACAACTCCAACTTTGAAAAGGTCCATCCAATCCTTATGAAACCATAGGAGAAGGTTAAAAAATAGGTCCTAAACATCATGTAAGATTCACACAACATGAAACCAATAAATGGAAAGATTATAATTCAAACAATAGGAAAATAGGAAATATTTTTGGTTGATGCAAGATTGCTCAAAGCCTAAGATGCACCTGCATCAAACACCCCAGGTAAATAAAAAAAAAGTTCTCATGAAATTTTGAAGGGAATAAAAATAGGTATTCGATATCTATTCTTAACCCATATCTCCTCTTGTCCTTCATTCCATGCTTTCTTTACTTTATCCACTGTTACACTCAATAAATCAGCTTGTCCTGCACTTTTCTCATCTTTCCTTTTTGCTACTGACTAAAATTTATTCTGACCATCTTTTCCACTTTTTATTACACTAGAACTTCAATGAATCACATCTTTTGCAGACTTATTAATCAGCTTAGCATCATCTTCAGTCTTCTCTATCACTAGTGCCATCATTTGCTGCACTATCTTTGTCAGAAAGTCCATCTGCCTCTTAATCCCTATAAACTCCTCAACTATGTCATTCTCTTTCAAACTCAGCTTCCTTTCATTCACAAGGATAGGTTCATCAAATCTTTTCTCTTGATGTTTATCATAAGGAAAACACCTGATAAATCCATATCCCTTAGCTCCAACTTCTTGTAAGCATAATAACTTATGCCTAGATCCACCATGAATTACAACATATGTATTGGCATGACCATCAAACATAACATGTCTATCAAATTTCCAAGGTCTCCCAAGCAATATATGACAAGCATCCATAGGCAATACATCACATAATATTTCATCATGATAAGATCCAATCTAAAAATTAACCAAGCACTGCTCTTCAATCCTAACCTTAGACACATCTTGTATCCAACTAATATGATAAGGATTAGGATGTTTCCTTCTTTCCAAATTCAATTTACTAACCATCTGTTCTAAAACAAAGTTTTTAGAACTACCACCATTAACTATAACATTACATACTTTATTCTTGCACTTACATCTGGTTCTGAACAAATTTCTTCTTTGTACTGGTTCCTAGACACATGAAGCCAACCTCCCAGTGAGAATAAATTCATATTGTTCTGCAACATTCTCAATGTTTTCTTTAGCAGTTAATGCAACTCTTTTCTTAGCACGTTGGCAACTTCTATGACCCTGTTCACCACATTGATAACAAGTACCATTGAAATCATTTTTCCATCTTCCTCTCTGTCCATTATTGTAGTTCTTAGTGGCTTGACCACTACTTGATCCTACATCAGTCTTCTTAAGATTATCTACCACATTACCTCCAACAACTACTTCATCAGTATTTCCACCTTTTTTCTTATTATTTTGTCTTCCTTCAAACCTCTTGTTCATCTTTTCCTCAATCTTCAATGCCATCTGATAAGAATCTCCTATAGTTTTCATCCGAATAGTAAGTAACAATTCTTGAATACTAGGTCTCAAGCCATAAACATACCTAGCAACCTTCTCTTTATCAGCTTCAGAATGACCAGTCCTAATCAAGATTCTATAAAACTCCTTAGTATACTCCTGTACTGATTTGTTGTTTTTCCTCAAGGCTTACATCTTCTCAAACATCTCTAACTCATAATCCACTGGAATTAATTTCTCCTTTAACCTTTAAACTATTCAATTCCATCTAGTGATCTTTTCTTTTCCTCTTCTACTTCTTTCCAATTGAACTTCTCTCCACCAAATATTTGCATGACCCTTCAGCTTAGTCTTTGCAAATCAAACTCTATCAAGATCTTCTGTATCTTCATACTCAAAGTAATCATCAATCTCATTAATCCAATCAATCAACTCTTATGGCCTAAGGCTTCCAGAAAATGTAGAAACTTCAATCTTAGGTCTTTTCCCAATTTTAGACATAGCTTTCAGGATTCTATTCTCCTCTTGATCTCTAGCTTCTTCTATAGCTTCTTCAAAGTGCTCTTCCTTAGATTCGTCATCACTATCTTCTTTTAGGGTAGTCTTCTTTCTCAATTCTTCTTGTAGGTCTTGCACTTGTTTCTACAAAGCCCTAAAATCATCAAGACTGAATTCTTTAGCATGTTCTCCCTTTGATATCTCATGAGCTCTTCCCGGAGGCATCTTCAATTCAAGGTCCTGGTGTAGACTACCTCAACCTTGGTGATCTGTAAACACACTCAAGATATTCAAGTTTTGATACCACTTGATGTAGGCTAGGGATGGAGGATCCAATTATGGATGTCCAAACCTACACTTCCAATTATAACAACAAAAAGCACAATGGAATTCAACAATATAATGCTTCAAAACAAAATTTCATTCAACATGCTTAGTTGTAATGCCTTCCAAGTTTTGGCCTTATAGAATGAAAATATAAAGTATCTCAACAATCTCCTAGCTATTCCATCTCTAAAACACATCATCAACTGATGGAAACACAAAAGGAAGATCTAAACTTGAGCTCGCAAGCCTCCAAGCAATCTCCTTGTCTCCAAGTATGCAAACCACTAGCTCTGTTGTTACAATATCAGATAAAACATCTATTCTTCAAGATCTCACAGGATCAAATTATGATTCTTATCTCATGCTACTCCCAATATACCATCATATCTCTGCTAAACATCTACCCAAGCTCTCAATATATAGCTAGCTAAGCCACAAGTCGGTCAGTTTGGCATTTAATTACAATATAGGTCCAGTTTGGAAGAGTAAACCAAAACTAATGCAAGAATGATAAAAAATTAATGTGCATTTACATTTAGGTCCACACATGACCCAATAACATGTCCCTAACTTTGTAAGGCCCCATCTCATCACACGGAACCGCACAAGAAGAAACACTCCACGTTTCACATGAAACTAGATGAAAATAGGTCCCCAAGAAAAATGGTCATAACTTTTGACTCATAATGAATTAGGACTTGGGGTATTGGAAAAAGATAGTATTTTAGGTACTCTTAAAGGCCCTAAGAGATAAAATTCTGATTCATTAAGGATCAAGGGCACTATGTCACGCAATCAGGACCAAAACTATAGGAAAATATGGCTCCGACGATAAGTAAAACAACTCCAACTTTGAAACGGTCCATCCAATCCTTATGTGACCATCGGAGAAGGTTCCAAAATAGGTCCTCAAGCATACTGTAAGCTTCACACAACATGAAACCAATAAATGCAAAGATTATAATTCAAACAACAGAAAATAGGAAATATTTTTGGTTGATGCAAGATTGCTCAAAGCCCGAGATGCTCCTGCATCAATTTTCCAACTTTAGGTATTTATATGGAAGATTAATATTCTAGTTTTGAAGTTAAATTTAAATTTTCAAATTCCAATTCTATTTTGTCTTTTAAAAAAAAACATCGAATATGCCAATTCTAGTATATGAAAATACCAATTGCATCCCAATTCCATCAAATTGAAATCAAATACAAATTTACATATATATATATATATATATATATATATATATATATATATATATGTATATATATATATATATATATATATGTATATATATATATATATATATATATATGTATATATATATATATATATATATATGTATATATATATATATATATATATGTATATATATATATATATATATATATATATATATATATGTATATATATGTATATATATATATATATATATATATATATATATATATATATATATATATATATATATATATATATATATATATATATATATATATATATATATTTACATATATATATATATATTTACATATATATATATATATTTACATATATATATATATATTTACATATATATATATATATTTACATATATATATATATATATATATATATATATATATATATATATATATATATATATATATATATATTAAAATTAAATTAAAAGTAAATAATAACTTAAATAATAATGAAAATGAATTGAAGTATGTACTTACCTGTACAACCATCAAATGAAATCTAGTGTTGTGAAGCATTTATCCCACAATTCTCAAGATCTTCAAAAAACCAATGCAAAACAATGAGCTACATGGCTCCTATCATGATCCTTATCATTGTTGATATAGAAATGAACCTCCTTGATGATAATGAATTCATTTGGATAACTATTTTATACCTTCAATTAAAATAAAATTGTTGTGTCTATAGATCACTTTCACAAATATTGTAACTTGATCAAAATGATAATATTGAGCTTGAAGCTCTGATTGAGGGAAAAATGTATAGTTCTCAGAGAAATCTACAATTGAAAGAATATAACTAGGTGGAAAACAATTTTGGAATAATGAAATTGTTTATATTTCCATTGTGCACCATGACAATGTTGGATATCTAGATAAATGATAGTATGGAATATGTTCATAAACTCAAGGTAGGGAAATTCACTCTCCTTCAAAGAAATTTTTTTGGATTCATCTCCTATCTTAGTTCGGTATGTCTCATATTCAAATCTCTTCCACAAAATTGGTGTTAAAAAATCATTATTCTCAATTTGTAATGGAAATATCTACAAATCTTTACAATCAATGCATGTAATTTTTATAGACTATACCATAAAACCATAGCCAAGACCTCTTTTGTTTCTCTGGGTAGGTGGAAATTTCTAGTATTCCTTTTTGTCTTTGTCCCAAGCCCGTGGTTTAATAATATCAAAATTATTGTAGCATGGTATACCCTACCCCATATTGATCCAAAGTTAACTATGCTAAAGGTGTCTCTTGTGGGTCTTGGTATAACTAGGTATTGATATCTCGTATCCTTTGACACAATGGTATTCATAGAAGGCATTGTCATTCCACCACTTAGGTTTTAACTCAATGTGTTTGAATTCTCTTATCTCATGTAAGACGATCATGTTTTTCTGGATTAATTTATTAATCATTGATTCAGTGGGTTACTCAAATGAACTGTATTAATGTTTTGGAAATGGTTGTCCCAACGAACGATGTGCATTGGGTTGGGGTTGATAAATATTAGCAGTTTGCACATTTTTATTCAAGATTTGATTCATTTCCAATGGAGTATGGATTATGTTAGCCCATTTTCCTATCATAGCAAAAAACCCTCAGAAAATGGTCTATACTTGCAAATTTTCATGGCTGTATCTATTTTTCCTCTCGCCTCTACATTATTTTCATGGTCTCTGCCTTAAACCCTAAGCAAAAATTCATAATCTAACCATTACAAAAGAAAAACCCTAACTTGCCTTGGCCCTGTTCTAATTTCACATTACCTTTTCCTGTCACTTAAAGTCCAAATAACCCATGTGCTAAATGTTATATCCCTTCGCATGTTGATCAGTTAGGTTTCATGCAGGGGTCCCCCTTTAGTATTTCTTAAGTTCCTAAGTCTCCTAGCATGAATTTTCCTATGTTTCAACCCTTTGAAAACTTGTGGTTGTCACATGTTCACAAGGAATCTTTTTCCCCTTTGTGAACATGTGACAAGCAGACATCTGTCATCAGCAGGGCCCGACAGCTTGCAGACTCTTTAAAATTTGTGGCTGTCATATGTTCGCAAGGAATCTTTCTTCCCCTTGCAAACATGTGAAAAGGTACCACCTATCCCGATGGACCTATCTTCAAGTTCTACGATGAGTTAAAGTACTGCAAGATCTAGTAGCTATCGTTATACCATTGAGGTAAAGTGCTCATTATTTAGCATGGTGGTGTAGTGACAACCATTCAATGCGATGGTAAATGATAGAATTGTGGGTCCTCTGGGTGATGAGGTGGTTTTCATAGTCAGCAGCTTCTGATTGGTCGATACGAGTTCTGATGTGGTGTGTGTCAAAGATCTGAAGAATGAAGGAAAAGTCAAAGGGGGCCCACTTGCTGAATTTTGTGACATGGTGGTCTCTCATTCATCAGGGCATCTACGTAGTAGGGTGGGGTTAGGCTACGGTGACATTGGCAAAGATTCTGGATCTACGATGGGTGCATGATCTCATGGAATCTTTTAAGCCCTTGAGAGTATGTGCCAACCGTCTGATCTTCCAAGCAGTGTATGTTTCTTAGCGGGTCCACTGCCACACTTGCACAAGTGGCATTGTTTAATTGGTCTGCATGACCGTGAGCTAGATATGCTATCAAGCGTGCCCAGTATCTCAGTCACAGATTCAAGATCGACGGTGGTCGTATAATCACATGGAATCTTTTGAGCCCATGCAATCATGTGACTATCGTCCAATCTCCCAAGTGTTTAGGTCAATAGTTGTGGGTCCAGTACCAAGTGTTGTGGAGATGGAGACTTTTCATTGGTCAGTAGGTTTGTGACATGGTAGGTGTCGATGGGGCCTGTGTCAGAGGTGACTGGGTAGTATTCAGTGAATGGGTGCTTGACAGGTGTACTAGGTGGGACCGTAACCTAAAGGAAAATGATGAGGTGAATATTGGCATTTTGTCACATGTTTGCATAGGCCATTTTCATGCTATGCAATCATGCAACTAACATTTTGTATTGAATCTAAGCGGCAGGGTGGGTCTGAGGTGCTACGCGACACTGAGGTGCTCATTTTTTATTGGCTATTGACTGATGACATGGAAAAGACTTTTTAAAGGTTTAGTTGACTATTGTATTGATTATTGCAAGCCACCTGATCTACCAGGAATATATTAGATCAACGGTCACATTTTAAATCTGAGCCAGTAACTATTTCTATTTAAATTCAAATCTTTCTGTAGGGTTCTTGTCGGGATTTGAAGTGGCGGTCGTATGGGACAAATGAGGTGGTTCAGAATTGATTTCTCTGGGGTAGTTGTAGTTAGAGAGTGTTGAGGGAGATTTGCATGGCCATCTTGATTAGATTTTCTTACCTGGGGTGCCATGCTTGGTGAATACAAAGGATAATTTTTTGATAGAAAGTGGCTAGGGTTTTGATTTTGTGAGAGATTTCCATGACTGGTACATGCATGTTTTTATGTAGGCTGACTCTAGCATTTAATTTTTGTTTCCTACAACAAGAATCATTTGAATTTATATCTATAATTAACCTTGAGTATGAAACCAATGCATTTATACATCAAATTTGATTTGATTTTCTAGGGTTTCAAGGTTCATCTTCATTCTTTATTTCTTGTTGTACTTGGTGGTTGTAGACCTAATTTTTCCCTAAATGATCTGTAGCTTGTTGCAATCCTTGTTCCTATAAAAGGATTTTCAAGATCATTTAGAAGGGTTCTAAAAAGTTTGGAAACATTCTAGTTTTCAGTCCCATGAAGGGTCCTTTTCCTATAAATACTTCCTTCTTCTCTGCATATAGGGTGTTCCCTCTTTCCTTTCTCGCTAAGAGAATATAAAGAAGTTGTAACAATTTTTCTTATGTATAAGATTTCAATACATTTGTACTGGTATCAGATTTGTCTCCATTTGAATCCTAAAATTGTTGATTATAGCATCAAGGATGTTTAATCTTTCTGCTTACATTTCCTAGGTGTCTGCAATAGAGTTGTCTTCACAAGGATAACTGAGTTCAAGGTTAGTTTTCAAATGTGTATGAGCTGGGATATCAAGGGTATTTCACGCTTGTCTTTTAGTGGATTTTGATTAATGTATTGCCTATTTATAGGTCTCTTCTAAGGGGAGATTTAATATCCTTTGAATAGGTGATAACACATTTGGGTACACAGGTGGATTGTTGAAGTATGACCTGATTAATGGTGTATGTTTGGTGTAAGGCATCAACATATTACAATGTATTGTTTTCTTGTTTCATATCTCTTTGTTGTAGTGATGTATTTGAGTTTGTTTCCCATTGGATAAGGCATTGGTCTATGAGAGACTTAGGGTATCTCAGGGGTCCTTTCAACCCAACATCAATCATTCAAATTAATACCTTTCCCTTTCATGTTGGTAGTAGTAGTAGTAGGAGGTCCCTTTTCTAGGTTTCAAACTCATTCTATGCAAATAGGGTTGTTGCATTAGAATTGGTTTCATTGGGGTATTGGATACCCATAAGGGTCTGAAAACTATTCCAAAATAATCTATATGCAAGCCTTTTACTTACCAAAAGGATGTCATGAGTGTGCAGATAAGGCAATACCTGCCTGAGTGATGTGGAGCTCAAAGAAGAAGGAGGATTCCTTTCAATCCTCATCAATTGGACTATTTTCTTGTCAAACTTGAGTCCCTGACCTGAGATTCAAGCCCATATATTTATTCAAGTTTGGTTTTGCAAGGAAAAGCTCCAACAGATTATCGAGGTAAGGTTTTACATAGGTGCCCCATTTAAAGATGCCTTCAGTTTGGTGTAGTTAATGGTTTCGATGTCAATGAAACCATCATTGGTGACATTATTATTTTTGTTCCACAACTTAGATTTATCATTAGAGTTTTTAGTGGTGATAGGATGATTAGGATCAGCGAGGACTCCTTTCTTTATCAGATTTTTGTCACATATGATGTCTCATTCAATCAATTATTTAAAATTGGGTGTAAGTTGAATCTCAATAGTATAGGCCATTTATGGGATGATATTGTCAACAAAAATGACTATGAGATCTTTTTCGGGAACATCATAGGATATCTTGTTGGAAATGATTCTCCATCTTTAAAAATTAGTGGAGGAGTCACCTTCCTTTTGTTAGGTATCATAGAGGTTCCTGATGTTGACCTTGTACTCAATGTTAATGTTAGAATAGTTAATCTTTCTTTGGTTGTACTTATTTATTTATTTGATGATAAACCAAGGTATCCTTCTCTTATTTGTTTAGGATATTCCTATAGAATCCCTACATGTATTTTGTCCTCTATTCCAAGTGGGAGGACATGTCATATTTTGTAATTCCTTTAATAAAAAAATTAGTTTATCCTCCTTAAGAGGATCTTGACATTTTCCACACATCTATTATGGATGATGGAGTTTATAGATTAGTGATTTACTTAGTAACTCCTCTCCTCATCTCTATAAAATAGATGCTCCCCTCTCTTATTTTCTCTTGAAGTTATTATAATGAGTCTCTCTCTCTCTCTCTCTCTCTCTCTAGACTATGGCCTCATTCATAATGTCACAAGAGGTTTTTCTTTTCTTTTCCCCTTTCAAAATCTTATGTCCCTATCTCATATTTTGGGTTCTTTCTCCTAGTTCATGTTTTTCTCATGGTAACATCTTCTTCTTTATCTATCTCTCTTGGATTACTTTCCTTTCGTTTCTCTTGTTATTTAATTTACATGGTATCAAAACTTAGGTTGCTAATCCTTGTTTGAGTGTAGTTTTGAAGGTTTTCATTCTTGGGAGAACATCTCATTGGAGACTTGTGTTTCAGAGAGAAGATTGAGCTTCATATACTAACTTTTGTGTTGCAGGGTTTATTATTTGTTTTATTATTTTCTCTAACCTTCTTTAGTCAGATTGCCCCTAGAGAGTAGTATTATATTTTTTTTTTGGTTTGGTTGGTTTATTGGCAAACCCATTTCAATCTACATTTAGGTTTATTAACCTTTTTCGAGTGACCACAAGGTTTAACTTTTTTATCTCACTTTTATTACAAGTTTTCTAACATTTTCAGTTTTATAATATTTATGTCTGCAGGTTTCCTTTTGTATCCTCTTAAAATGGAAGCAATTCCATGTTAAGATCATTTATCCCTTTGAGTAAGTGGTTTGGGGTCATTTTGGCTACCTTGAATTGATCTTTTCTTTGATCTAGCTTTCTCCCCACTTTCCACTTCTTTTCTGCTTCATTCTAGGTGAAATTAGGGTTAGGATCTTAAGGATTCAATTGAATTTCCCTCTTTCATAGCTCTAGTTCTAGGTAGGATTTAGAAATGGATCCTCCTATCCTTCATTATGATAATCATAGGATTTTATGTCTATCACTGACATTCTATCTTGTTCTGGCATCAGTTCTAGGTTTCTGGGCATCCTCGGGACCTCCTGACTTGATTCTAGGTCAACCTGGACTAGGGTTAGGGTCGAGTTAGAACTTGACTAGGTCAGGGTTGAGCTCAAACTTGACTAGGTTAGGGTTGACCTTGACCTTGACTAGGTCAATTCTAACCTTGACTTTGACCCCTTCTTTCAAAATTCCAATTTTTAGAATTTCTGGGCTTCGGGCTTTCGGGAGATTTATTTTCCCGCCTCTGGGTCGGCCATTTTGGGTTTCAGGATGGTAAATCCTTTAATTTCATTTAATCTAGGTATATTTTCTAAAGGTGAGGACCTAATTGGGATTTAATTCTCGAAGGTGGCCCATCTAGAGAAATGTGCCCTAGATCACTATAAAAGGAGGCCTTCCTCTCTCATTTTCACATCAAGTTTTCATATCTCATCTCAAGTTTTCATGTGCAAGCTCTCAAGCTCTCAATGTGATCAAGCAAGCATCCATTCAAGCATTCAATTCTTCTTCTCCATCCAAGTCCTCCATTGAAGATCAAGGATTCAAGCATTAAGGTCATTGAAGGGATTTGGTTCAAGCATTCAAGATTTATCATTCAAACCCTAGATCTAGCCATCATGATGGTGTGATCTTCCTTCAAGATCCTTTGTTCATCTTCAAAATCCATTTCATTCTTCTCTCAAGGTGGATTCCAAGAATACAACTATAGAGGTTTGATTTACATTTATTTTTGTGTTCAAGCTTACATATCAATATACTTGTTTACATTTCAAATACAATTGCATATCTATTGAATTGCATAGCTTCATTGTTAGATCCTTTTCTACTACTTTCTAGCATTCTCCATTTCAATTTCAATATTAAGGTTGATTCCAAACCAGGGTTTGACCAAGGCAAACCCCTCCAAACAAACAACAAAAATCCTCCTTTTCTTGTAGGTACAAGTGCGGAAATTCAGATCTAAGAGTGAATTTGGATACCCTTTTCGGTGAACTTTTAGGATCTGTAAACAGAATTCAAATTAGACTTCAAATAAAGAATGTGGTATTTGACCTTTTATGAGGGTCAAACTTGAGCTGAGCCATCTTGAGGAAAGATTTCTGAGTTTTCTTTGTCTCAGCATTTCCAGTCCAGGACAGGTTTTATATTTTCCCAACAGTGTACACAGACATCAGAATTCAACATTTTCTAGATCTATCCTAATTTGAGGTTAGTACTTGTATTTCAATTATTCTATATTCCAAATATAATATCCATCCACAAGGGAAATATTAGATTTACTTTCTCTGTTCCATATTCATCCACAAATTGATTTGATTGTGTATTAACCTCTAGGTTGATGAAATCGGATCTCTTCCTTGGGGAATTTGGGTTTCAAGAATAGATCTCATATTTCCCCCTCTACATTTGAATGGTGGTGAATCCATTTTACCATCTTACATTTTGGTGAGCCCGACCTGGCTCATCTAGAGGAATGTGCCCTAGATCACTATAAAAGGAGGCCTCAGCTCAGGTTTGACCCTCATAAATAAAAGGAGGCCTTCCTCTCTGAGTACCCTTTTCTCCAAAATAGCTTAGCTTGGGTTTGACCCTCATAAAAGGTCAAATACCACATTCTTTATTTGAAGTCTGATTCGAATTATGTTCACAGATCCTGGATGTTTGGCGAAAAGGGTACTTAGATCTATCCTCTGATCCTTAAAACAACAATTGTAGATATCTGAAAAGGGGAGTTTTGGGGTGGCTATATAGGGTTTTGCCTTAGTCAAACCCCTATTTTGGTGGTCTCCACCTCCACGAATAGCTGATTGAAATAGAATGTGTCTATGTATGTATTGAAAGTGTAATTACAAGATTTAACCCTCTAGAACAAAACCCTAGCATGAATATGTATGAAATAACAATGCATAGATTTGAGTGAGATAGAAAAGCATACCTAGCCCCCAAGGCTAAAGTACTTCTACCAAACTCACAATCCGTATTTGCTACTCCATGATTGAATCCTTGAATGCTTGAAAGTTGATAATGGTGGATCAAGGAAGAAAGGGTCTCTCTTACTCCAAATATGAATTCACAAAGATACTTGATGTCAACAATGGCTTGATCTTCTATGTCTTCCTCTTGCTAACTTGCACCTTCACTATTCCTCCCTTGTTTGAATTCTTGCTTGCACTTGAGAGCTTGCAATTGCTTGAGATGAGATGTGTAAATGAGAGAGGAAGGCCTCCTTTTATAGTGAACTAGGGCACACTCCTCTAGAGGGGCCACCTTGGAGAATTAGATCCCAATTAGGTCCTAACCTTTAGAAAATATATCTAGATTAAATGAAATTAAAGGATTTACCATCCCAAAACCCAAAATGGTGAACCTGAAGGCAGGAAAATAAATATCCTGAAAAATAGATGCCCAGAAATAAAGGATCTTGAGAATTTGGAGAATGGGGTCAAAGTTAAGGTTGGACCTGACCTAGTCAGGGACAACCTTGACCCTGACTAGGTCAGGTTCAAGCTCAACCCTATCAAACGATCTCAAAAACTATTGATTGTCACATTCCTAAACTAAAACTGCGAGATCTACAAAACCCAGAAATCTTTTTACAAGATGAGATCAGGTTGACCTTGACCCTCATAAAAAGTCAAGGATGACCTCAAGAAAATGAAGGTCGACTTTGACTTTGTTCATGGATCTCGAAAGTTTGGTGAAAAAGGTATCCAAATCTACTCTTAGATCTGAAGTTTCACACCTATACCTGCAAGAAAAAGAGGGTTTTTGGTTGTTTGTTTGGGGGCTTTGCCTCAGTCAAACCCCAATTTAGGAATTAACCTTGAAATTGAATTGAAATTGCTGGAATAAACAAAGTAAATAGAACAATTCACCTTTCTTGAGTTTAAACCCTTGTGGAGGATTCAAATCCTTGAATCCACAAGAATGGATGAATGTAGAATCAAATATAGGATGTCTCCAATCAATTGTCTTTAGATCTTCAACACCAATCTTGAATGGATCTTGAACTAGGAAGAGGCTTGAATGGAAATGGAGGAATCTTCAACAAGAGAGCTCTATAGAGCTTGAATCCTTCAATGGCTACTAATGGATCTCCTTGATGGATTGGATGTTTGAATGCTTGATCTTCTTTCTTGCTTGCACTTGAGAGCTTGAGAGATTGTTAAGAGAGTTTTTATGAAAGAACTTTGATGCATTTTAGGCATCATTACCTTACCTATCAAAGTAGGACTGATCATCCTGAATACTCCTATTCATGTTATGCCTGGACCTCTCAATTATAACCTTCTTTTGGGTAGACCTTGGTTGCATGAGATGCATGTTGTTCCTTCCACCCTTCACCATAAAGTCAAGTTTATACATAACAACTGGATGTATACGCTTCATGCGGATGATGCACCTAATCCTTGTCTTAATATTCAAAATCACACTACTCCTATTTGTAATAGTAATCCTCCTTCCTTTAATGCTCTTCTTGGCAATGATTGGGGAACCTTGGATTTTACTCCTACCTTTATTGGAGAGTATAAGATTAATGATCTTGATTTTATGAAGAAACATAGAGAGTTTGAACAGCGATTTTTTACATCTAAACCCCTTTGTAATAATTTTGTCACTGCTTCTACCCACAATGAACCTATCAAAACTACCAAGGATTATATTTTGACTGCTAAGGTTCCATTGACTCCTTCTGATACGGCTTCTCATTATGGTCTTGGTTATCATTTCCTAGTTAAACAAGGATTTAATGGTTAAGGATGTAGTAAGCATAAACATGGAATTCAAATGCCCTTACAAACTAGGGGCCATGACCATTCTTATGGACTGCTATTTAATCCTCAACAACAAATCAATGTTAACATCTCCAATAACACTTCAAAACATGATGAACCTATGAAGGAATTTGACCAAGAAGTTCTTTTGCCTAAAATCCTTCGTGCTAAGATGATTACTAGACCTAAACGCAAAAAGAAATGTAGTCCACACTTGAAGACTCTTCCTTTTTGTTTATATCATAGATTTCATGATCACTCTACTAATAAATGTCAAGCTTTACATTATAAGATTAGGAAGCTCATTGATAGTAATGTTATTTATATACCATGTGACAATGAGTTGTATTTCAATCCTATTTTCTCTAAATAACATCTATGTTCCTATTATAGAGCTCCACATTATCTAAACAATGTTAGCCTAATCCTTGGGGGCTTGTTATCTTGCATAGTGTTGTGAGTGATATAATAGGTCCCCTTCCATCTTTGTTCCTACACTTGGGGGGCAAGGATGTCATCTCCTTCTTTTTTGTCTTTCTGGGATTCATCTCTTTCCTTGGTTAAGTAGAATCTATCCATTATGTGATATCCAATCATACATGAACATTTTGGTTTGCATTGAGGATCTTTGTCCTTGATCACAACTGATTTCATTGTTTGACATTGGGTTTCCATGGTTGATATATATCTCACCTTGGAAATTGAACAATGTGCTATCCCTCACAAGGGTTACTTTTTCACTTCTTGCATGATATATCTTTGCATTCGTCCCTTCCATGGCCTCATAGGAGCTATGACCTTCTTTGCTTGGATTGGGTGTTGTTTATGGATATTGTCTTGATGCTGAAGAAGGATTTATCTTTGTTCTTTTCTTTCCTTAACATGTCAAAATAGTATGTTTTTGGCCATGTTAAGGAGGGGGGCATATATACAGCCTCCCTTTCTCTATATTATGTATTTTTGTTCTAACCTTTTATTTTGCAACATGCTAAATCTTGGAAGGTAACACACATAAGTTGCTAAATCTTGAAGGGACATGCATTTCCAATTTCAAATATGCTAAATCTTCCAAAGGTAATGCACATAAGTTGCTAAATCCTGAGGAGACACACATTTTTCCAATTTTCAATATGCTAAATCTTGGAAGGTAATACACATAAGTTGTTAAATCCTGAAAAGACATGCATCAATATGCTAAATCTTCCGAAGGTAAAGCACATAAGTTGCTAAATCCTGAGGAAACATGAATTTCATATTCCATGGCGATGCAAGAAGGTGGATCCATGGGTACTTTATAAAAGCCTTTAGAAGATGCACTACATACATGCACAAAGCCACTAGAAGGTGCACAACTTTATGAGGTGACTATCAAGTGTTTTCTTGGTGGGCCATCCTATCCTTTTGTGGTTCACAGTGAGATATACACATCTTACTAGGTGAGCAAACCACTCCTCTCTTCCCTTTTCTATCTTCTTCTAGTGATGTCTCTCTTAATGCAATATTTGAGTTGATGAAGAATTGAGTCTCTGGGGGCTTGAGAATTCCTTTGTCCCTTTGATTTTAGTAATATTATCTTTTTCTTTATGATCTCCTTTACCAAGAGTTTACATCGAGTCCATACTCTTGCTAAAGTGGGGGCTTAATGTATTGTCTTAAAATGGAAGCACTTCCATGGTAAGAGCATTTAGCCCTCCAAGAAAGTGGTTTGGGGTCATGTAAAATTCCTTGAATGGATATTCGACTTGGATTTGGCTTTTCCCCCTGTTCTACCTCATTTTGACCTCTTTCTAGCATTTTCCTAGCAATCTGGACTATGAATCTGAGGTTTTGGACCCTAAGGTCAAAGTCAACCTTGACCCTGACTAGGTCAGGGTCGACCTTGACCCTAAGGTCTGGGATCTTCAGGGTTAGCCTCCAGTTGTGGGATTTCATCAAAATCTTGCATTTTCCCTCTTTGGGGCCACTATTTCTCGGATTAATTGTCGAATTCTCAAATTAATATTTGAGGTGGACCTTTCTTGATATTTATATAGGATTCCTAAATAATTATTTGAGATTTCTTAATTTTTGTGCCTAATAATCAAATTAAATTTGGGGTTGGCCTTACGTCGAATTTTGTAACAAGGCTCTTAAATAATTATTTTATTTCTATATTAAAGGTGGTCCCCTCCTAGAGTTTTTTGTCAAGACTTTAATTTAATTTCCTCTCCATCTGCACCTCTCTAGAGTTTTGTGCCATGGGCCCTCAATTATTGTTTTATACGAGGCCCCTCTTGTGCCCTAGATCACTATAAAAGGGAGCCTTCCTCTCTCATTTTGTCCATCTCATCTCATAATCTCTCAAGCTCTCAAGTGCAAGCAAGAAAGAAGATCAAGCATTCAAGCATCCAATTCATCAAGGAGATCCATTAGTAGCCACTGAAGGATTCAAGCTCTATGGAGATCTCTTGTTGAAGACTCCTCCATTTCCATTCAAGCCTCTTCCTAGTTCAAGATCCATTTAAGATTGGTGTTGAAGATCTAAAGACAATTGATTGGAGACATCCTACATTTGATTCTACATTTATCCATTCTTGTGGGTTCAAGGATTTGAATCCTCCACAAGGGTTTCAACTCAAGCAAGGTGAATTGTTCCATTTACTTTTTTTATTCCAACAATTTGAATTCAATTTCAAGGTTAATTCCTAAATTGGGGTTTGACTGAGGCAAACCCCCCAAACAAACAACCAAAAACCCTCTTTTTCTTGCAGATACAGGTGCAGAACTTTAGATCTGAGAGTAGATTTGGATACCCTTTTCACCGAACTTTCGAGATCCATGAACAAAGTCAAAGTCATTCTTCATTTTCCTAAAGTCATCCTTGACCTTTTATGATGGTCAAGGTCGACCTGATCTCATCTTGGTAAAATATTTCTGGGTTTTGTAGATCTCATAGTTTCGATTCAGGAACATGTGAATCAATAGTTTTTGAGATTGTTTGATAGGGTTTTCAACCGATTCTTTTTCAAAGGTAAGTACCTTTATTTCTTAATTTCAATATTAGTCATCTATATTTACTTTATATATCAATACAATTTCATGTAAGTGTAAAATATTGGTTTTTGGGTCTCTGTTATGTGTAATCCATTGTTTTAGGACCCCATACACTATTTTATCCTTAACATTTTATGCCTCATTTTATGCTTTCATTTTAAGGTATCATCTTAAAATTGAAGCACCTCCATGTTAAGAGTGTTTAGCCCTCTCAGTAAGTGGTTTAGGGTCATGTCTAATGCCTTGAATGGATATTTGACTTGGATTTGGCTTTTCCCCCTGTTCTACCCCATTTTCCACTTCTTCCTAGCATTTTTCTAGCATTTTCCTAGCATTTTCCTAGCATTCTGGACCATGAACCTGAGGTTTTTGACCCTAAGGTCAAAATCAACCTTATGGGGTCAAGGTTGACCTCAACCCTAACCTAGTCAGGATCGACCTTGACCCTGACCTAGTTAAGTTCGAGCCTGACCCTGACCCTAAGTTCTGGGATCTTTGGTGCTAACTTGCAGTTTCAGGATTTCATCAAAATCTTGCATTTTCCTTTTTTAGGGCCACTATTTCTTGGTTTAAGTGTCAAATTCTCTAATTAATATTTGAGGTGGACCTTTCTCGATATTTGTATAGGATTCCTAATTTATTATTGGAGATTATCCTTTCTCAATTTTTGTGCCTAATACTCAAATTAACTTTGGGGTTGGCCTTACCTCAAATTTTGTAACAACGCTCTTAAATAATTATTTTATTTTATATGTTAAGGGTGGTCCCCTCCTAGAGTTTTGTGTCAAGACTTTAATTTAATTTCCTCTCCATGTGCACCTCTCTAGAGTTTTGTGCCATGGGCCCTTAATTATTATTTTCTATGAGGCCCCTCTTGTGCCCTAGATCACTATAAAAGGGAGCCTTCCTCTCTCATTTTCTCCATCTCATATCTCATCTCACAATCTCTCAATCTCTCAAGTGCAAGCAAGCAAGAAGATCAAGTATTCAAGCATCCAATTCATTAAGGAGATCCGTTAGTAGCCATTGAAGGATTCAATCTCTATGGAGCTCTCTTATTAAAGATTCCTCCATTTCCATTCAAGCCTCTTCCTAGTTCAGGATCCATTCAAGATTGGTGTTGAAGATCTAAAGACAATTGATTGGATACATCCTACATTTGATTCTACATTTATCCATTCTTTTGGATTCAAAGATTTGAATCCTCCACGAGGGTTTCAACTCAAGCAAGGTGAATTGTTCCGTTTACTTTGTTTATTCCAGCAATTTCAATTCAATTTCAAGGTTATTTCCTAAATTGGGGTTTTACTGAGGCAAACCCCCCCCACAAAAAAAAAACAAAAACCCTCTTTTTCTTGCAGGTATAGGTGTGGAACTTTAGATCTAAGAGTAGATTTGGATACCCTTTTCGCCGAACTTCCGAGATCCGTGAACAAAGTCAAAGTTGACCTTCATTTTCCTGAGGTCATCCTTGACCTTTTATGAGGGTCAAGGTCGACCTGATCTCATCTCAAAAAAAGATTACTGGGTTTTGTAGATGTCACAGTTTTGGTTCAAATGCATGAGAATAAGAAATTTTTGAGATCATTTGATAGGGTTTTCAGCTGATTCTTTTTCAGAGGTAAGTACTTTTATTTCTTAATTTCAATATTAGTTATCTACATTTACTTTCTATATCAATACAATTTCATGTAAGTGTAAAATATTGGCTTTGGGGTCTCTTTTATGTGCAAGCCATTGCCCTAGGACCCCATCCATATTTTATCTATTACATTTTGGTGAACCCGACATACTTACTCTCCTTTCTTTTGTCTATTTAGATGCCCTATTGTGTTAAATTTGTGGTTAATCTTTTCTTGCATTAAGATTAGGTTTATTTATGCCCTTATATTTCAAAAATCCAAAAAAAATTGTAAAATTTCTTCAAAAATACAAAAATATTTACATTTCTTTGAGGAATTAGATGCTCTATTGTGTTTGATTTCCTTTCAATGTTTAGAAATTTCATTTGAATAGATTTGGATATATCTAGATCTATTTTTTATCATGTTGCACAAGTTGTCTCAAATGTTTTCCAAAACCTTTGGGATTACACAACATCTTCCTCTTACCTTACCATTGCATGGCGTTACACCTAGCAAGACTTCATCTAGTGCATGTGATGTTGCTTTACCTTATAAGGATATATTAGAGAACAAAGATGACCTTAATCTACATCTCCATCATATTTCTCTTTATGGAGAGGAGTTGAAGATAGATGTTAATTCTTCTCCTAATAGATGTCCTTCTTCCCCCTCTAGGGATCAACTTTAGTGAATTATGGAGACCCTACAATGTGCTTTATTGGTAGGGATGATAATCCTCCTATTTGTGATGAACCCTTGGATAAAGACATTGATTTATCCCCTCCTCATGAAGAATATTTGATACAAGAGGGTGATTTATTAATGGATGACATATTCATACATGATGATAACTCTTTTTCTAAAACACACTCCCCTTATGCAGATATTTTAGCGAAAGAAGATGATATTATAGATGCTTTACCTCCATTTGAGATTCCTTCTAGTGATGGGGCATTAGTGGAGAATGATATGAATTCCCTTAATGCTCACCCTTTTAGTGATGATCCTATGGAGAATCAAGATCTTACCTCATCTCCTCCTAGGATGTCCTCTTTTCGCCCTTCTTGTGAATCTATTTGTAGTGTTGAGACAACTAAAATGGTTTATCCTAAACCCTTGTTAACTGTCAAAGGTTTTCCTCTCATTACTGTCAAAGGTAAACCTATGGAGTCTTTCAATGACCATGATTTGATAGCTCACACATATCATACAAGGAATAACCTTAAACCTAATCTTGTGGTTTCTACATCTTTTCCACCTTCTCAACCTGTTCTTCTTCCTCCACCCTGTCTTCCTAGCAAGGAGTATGATTTGATAACCCAATTACAAAATACTCCTACCAAGATTTCTTTATCAGAGCTTCTTCAAACTTCACCTACCTACTATGAAGCCTTGCAAAAAGCTCTAGCAACTCTTCCTACTCCACCTCCTAATCAAGAGAACATCAATAACTTCTTACAATGCATGCATGCTACCCCGGGTCCTCCTAACATTGTATTTACTCAAAAGGATTTACCTTCTAAAGAAGTTCAAAATCAATATGATGCTCTTATGGTTGTTGTTACTATCAATAAAAGTATCATTCGTAGGACCTTGATTGATAATGGATTTGGGCTTAATATTTGTAGCATGGACATGCTCAAAGTGATTAACGTCGATCTTAAAACTATTCAACCTGATAATGTTCCTATATGTGGCTTTGATAACATTTCTAAGAACACTTTAGGAATCATTACCTTACCTATCAAAGTAGGACCGGTCATCCTAAATACACCTATTCATGTTATGTCTAGACCTCTCAATTATAACCTTCTTTTGGGTAGACCTTGGTTGCATGAGATGCATGTCATTCCTTCCACCCTTCATTGTAAAGTCAAGTTTATACATAATAACAAGATGTATTCTCTTCATGCAGATGATGCACCTAATCCTTGTCTTAATATTCAAAACCACACTACTCATATTCCTAATACCAATCCTTCTTCCTCTAATGCTCTTCCTGGCGATGATTGGGGAACCTTGGATTTTACTCCTACCTTTATTGGAGAGTATAAGATTAATGATCTTGATTTTATGAAGAAACAAAGAGAGTTTGAACAACAAGTTTTTACATCTAAACCCCTTTGTAATATCTTTGTCGCTACTTCCACCCAAAATGAATCTATCAAACCTACTAATGAGGATATAGTGACTACTGAAGTTCCATTGTCTTCTTCTGATATGGCTTCTCATTATGGACCCGGTTATCACTTCCTAGTTAAACAAGGATTTAATGCTCAAGGATGTGGTAAGCATAAACAAGGAATTCAAATGCCCTTACACACTGGGGGGCATGAGCATTCTTATGGATTAGGATTTAATCCTTGACAACAAATCAATGTCAACATCTCGAATAACACTTCAAAACATGATGAAACTATGAAGGAATTTGACCAAGAAATTCTTTTGCCTAAACTACTTCATTCTAAGATGATTACTAGACCTAAACGCAAAAATAAACATAGTCCACATTTGAAGACTCTTCCTTTTTGTTTATATCATAGATTTCATGATCACTCTACTAATTAATGTCAAGCTTTACATTATAAGATTAGGCAGCTCATTGATAGTAAGGTTATTTATATATCATGTGACAATGAGTTGTATTTCAATCCTGTTTTCTCTAAATAACATTTATGTTCCTATTATGGAACTCCACATTATATAAACAATGTTAGCCTAATCCTTGGGGGCTCATTGTCTTGTATAGTGTTGCGAGTGATATAATAGGTCTCCTTCCATCCTTGTTCCTACACTTGGGGGGCAAGGATGTCATTTCCTTCTTTTCTATCTTTCTGGGATTCACCTCTTTCCTTGGTTAAGTAGTATCTATCTATTATGTGATATCCAACCATACATGAACATTTTGGTTTGCATTGAGGATCTTTGTCCTTGATCACAACTGATTTCATTGTTTTACATTGGGTTTCCATTGTTGATATATATCTCACCTTGGAAACTGAACAATGTGCTATCCCTAACAAGGGTTACTTTTTCATTTCTTGCATGATATCTCTTTGCATTTGTCCCTTCCATGGCCTCATAGGAGCTATGACCTTCTTGGCTTGGACTTGGTGTTGTCTAAGGATATTTTCTTGATGTTGAAGAGGGCTTTATCCTTCTTCTTTTCTTTCCTTAACATGTAAAAATAGTATGTTTTTTCCATATTAAGGAGGGGGGCATATATACGGCCTCCCTTGCTCTATATTATGTATTTTTGTTCTAACCTTTTGTTTTGCAGCATGCTAAATCTTAGAAGGTAATGCGCATAAGTTACTAAATCTTGAAGGACATGCATTTCCAATTTCAAATATGCTAAATCTCGGAAGGTAATGCACATAAGTTGCTAAATCCTGAGGAGACACACATTTTTCAAAATTTTCAGTATGCTAAATCTTGGATGGTAACACGCATAAGTTGCTAAATCTTGAAAAGACACACATCTATATGCTAAATTTTTTGAAGGTAATGCACATAATTTGCTAAATCCTAAGGAGACACACATTTCATATTCATGGTGATACAAGAAGGTGGATCCATGGGTACTTTATAAAAGCCATTAGAAGATGCACTACATACATGCACAAAGCCACCAAGAGGCGTAAAAATTTATGGGGTGACTATCAAGTGTTTTCTTGGTGGGCCATCCTATCCTTTTGTGGTTCATAGTGAGATATACACATCTTACTGGGTGAGCTAGCCACTCCTCTCTCTCCTTTTCTCTCTTTTCACCAGTGATGTCTCTCTTATTGCAATCTTGGAGTTGATGAAGACTCAAGTCTCTGGGGGCTTGAGGATTCCTTTGTCCCTTTGATTTCAATAAGATTATCTTTTTCTTTGTGCTCTCCTTTACCAAGAGTTTGCATCAAGTCCATATTCTTGCTAAAGTGGGGGCTTAATGTATCATCTTAAAATGGAAGCATTTATATGTTAAGAGCATTTAACCCTCCGAGTAAGTGGTTTGTAGTCATGTCGAACACCTTGAATGGATATTCAACTTGGATCTAGCTTTTCCCCCTATTCTACCCCATTTTCCACTTCTTCCTAGCATTCTAGACCATGAACCTGAGGTTTTTGACCCTAAGGTCAAAGTCGACCTCATGGGGTCAAGGTCGACCTCAACCCTCACCTAGTCAGGATCGACCTCAAACTTGACCTAGTTAGGTTTGAGCTCGACCTTGACCCTAAGGTCTGGGATCTTCAGTGTTAACTTCCGGTTTCAGGATTTTATCAAAATCTTGCATTTTCCCTCTTTAGGGCCACTATTTCTCAGATTAAGTGTCGAATTCTCAAATTAATATTTGAGGTGGACTTTTCTTGATATTTGTATAGGATTCCTAATTTATTATTGGAGATTAGCCTTTCTTGAGTTTTGTGCCTAATACTCAAATTAACTTTGGGGTTGGCCTTACCTCAAATTTTGTAACAAGGCTCTTAAATAATTATTTTATTTTCTATATTAAGGGTGGTCCCCTCCTAGAGTTTTTTGTCAAAATTTTAATTTAATTTCCTCTCCATGTGCACCTCTCTAGATTTTTGTGTCATGGCCCCTTAATTATTATTTTCTACGAGGCCCCTTTTGTGCCCTAGATCACTATAAAAGGGAGCCTTCCTCTCTCATTTTCTCCATCTCATATCTCATCTCACAATCTCTCAAGCTCTTAAGTGCAAGCATTCAAGTATCCAATTCATCAAGGAGATCCATTAGTAGCCATTGAAGGATTCAAGCTCTATGGAGCTCTCTTGTTGAAGATTCCTACATTTCCATTCAAGCCTCTTCGTAGTTCAAGATCCATTCAAGATTGGTGTTGAAGATCTAAAGACAATTGATTGGAGACATCCTACATTTGATTCTACATTTATCCATTCTTGTGGATTCAAGGATTTGAATCCTCCACAAGGGTTTCAACTCAAGCATGGTGAAATTTTCTTTTTACTTTGTTTATTCTAGCAATTTTAATTCAATTTCAAGGTTAATTCCTAAATTGGGGTTTGACTGAGGCAAACCCCCCAAACAAACAACCAAAAACCCTCTTTTTCTTGCAGGTACAAGTGTGAAACTTTGGATCTGAGAGTAGATTTGGATACCATTTTTGTCGAACTTTTGAGATCCATGAACAAAGTCAAAGTTGACCTTCATATTCCTAAGGTCATCCTTGACCTTTTATGAGGATCAAGGTTGACCTGATCTCATCTCGAAAAAAGATTTATGGGTTTTGTAGATCTCACAGTTTTGATTAAGATAGTCGAGAATCAGTAGTTTTTGAGATCATTTTATAGGGTTTTCAGCCAATTATTTTTCGGAGGTAAGTACCTTTATTTCTTAATTTCAATATTAGTCATCTACATTTACTTTCTATATCAATACGATTTCATGTAAGTGTAAAATATTGGCTTTGGGGTCTCTTTTATGTGCAAGCCATAAAATAGCTCTGAGTACCCTTTTCTCCAAAATCTCATGTGCAAGCTATCTCAAGGTTATCAAGCAAGCATCCATTGAAGCATTCAAGTCTTCTTCTCCATCCAAGTTCTCCATTTAAGATCAAGGATTCAAGCATTCAAGCCATTGAAGGGATTTGGTTCAAGCATTCAAGATTTATCATTCAAACTCTAGATCTAGCCATCATGGTGTGATCTTCCTTCAAGATCCTTTGTGCATCTTCAAGATCCATTTCATTCTTCCCTCAAGGTGGATTCCAAGCATATAATCATGGAGGTTTGATTCACATTTGTTGATGTTATGTTCAAGCTTTCATATCAACATACTTGATTACATTTTAAATACAATTGCATTGTCTATTGAATTGCATAGCTTCATTGTTAGATCTACTTCTACTACTTGCTAGCATTCTCCATTTCAATTTAAATATTAAGGTTGATTCCAAACTAGAGTTTGACCAATGCAAACCCCCCAAACAAACAACAAAAACCCTTTTTTTCTTGCAGGTGCAAGTGCAGAACTTCGGATCTAAGATCAGATTTGGATACCGTTTTCAGTGAACTTTCAAGATCTGTGAACAAATTCAAAGTCAAACTTCATTTTCTTGAGGTTGTCATTGAAATTTTATGTGGGTCAAGGTCAACCTGATCTCATCTCGAAAAAAGATTTTTGAGTTTTGTAGATCTCACAGTTTCGGTTCAAAATTGTGAGAATCAACAGTTTTTTAGATCATTTGATAGGGTTTTAAGCTGATTCTTTTTCGGAGGTAAGCACCTTTATTTCTTAATTTCAATATTAGTCATCTATATTTACTTTCTACATCAATACAATTCATATGTAAGTGTAAAATATTGGTTTTGGGGTCTCTTTTATGTGCAAACCATTGTTCTAGAACCCCATCCATATTTTATCTTATTCATTTTGGTGAACCCATTTACGAAAACTCTTTCTTTTATGGTGTTAGATTTAAATTTTGTATGCTTAGAAGATTATATTTCTTTCTTGCATTTATATATTTCAAAAATACAAAAAAATTGCAAAATTCCTTTAAAAATACAAGAACATTTACATTTTCATGCTTTTAGTATTCAACATGTATGATTCTTGTTTTGAGTACTTTGATGAGGCTTTTGTTGTTCAAGATGATAGATACCTTAATGAGGTACATGGAAGTGAAGATGAAAATTGTTTGAATGAGATCTCCATTGATCCTATTCCTATTTCACTCTTCTCCATAGCCTCTTCCATTGACCTTTACAAAGATAAGTTAGGGATTGTTGTTAATTCTTCTCCTAATCTGTGTCTTTTCTATGAGCTTAGTTTACAATACAATTTACCTTATTTCCCATTTAGGGATCAAGCTTTAATGACTTATGACACTCCTACAATGCACTTTATGGATAGGGATGATAATCCTGCTATTTGGGATGAACCTTTGAATTTGGATGTTGATTACTCCCTTCCTCATGAAACCATTATGGATAATCCTCCTATTTGGAATGAACCTTTGATTTACTCTCTTCCTCCTATTTGGGATGAACCTTTGGATTTGGATGTTGATTACTCTCTTCCTCATGAAGCCATTATGGATAATTCTACTTTTTGGGATGAACCCTTGGATAAATACATTGATTTATCCCCTCCTTGTGAAGGATTTTTGATACAAACGGATGACATATTCTCTAAAACATACTTCCCTTATGAGAAAGAAGATGACATTATAGATCCTTTACCTCCATTTGGGATTCCTTCTAGTGACAAGACATTAATGGAGAAAGATATAAATTCCCTTAATGCTCTTCCTCTTAGTGGTGATCTTATGGGAAATCATGATCCTACCTCACATCATTCTTATCACAACATTACTTATATCTATTCAAACCCTTTAACAACTATGGTTCCAAATGTTCCTTTGGTTGTGTCTTCCATTCATATCACTTCCTACACTTTTACTAGTGTTCCTAATCTTCCTAATGATAATCCTAATCTGATTCCTAATTCTCCATCTTTTATTCCTATTTTTTCCCACACTTATGTTGAGGTTCAAACTATGGTTCATGGTGTAGATATGCAAAGATTCTTCAAAGTACCTTCTCCATATTATCCAATCCATAAAGATAAAAGAAAAGAAACTTCTCCTTTGAAATTTATTCATAATTTTACTCCTCACTCTCTTTTCTCCTCTAGACTGGGGGGCAAGAGCTATATTTCTTCTTGTCTTTTAGAATCCATTATGTTCCTAATTTTAAGATGATTTATTTTTCTATTTTATTTTTTAATTTCTTTTAAAGAGTAGTATTACATATTATTTTAATTAAGTTAGATTTATTTTCATTTCATACTAATAAACTAGCAATCAATTTATTCAAACTATTGTTCTCTTCTTAACACTAAAAATATTATATGCTTATGTTATTATATTTATTACTTTAATTACAATATTAACAATGACTATGTTTATGTTATTATATTTCTTATTTTATTATAATATTAACGACAAGTACTAGCCACTACGTGGTACTTGTTAAATATTAAATTAAAAGGTCATAAGTCTTGTTAGTACTTTCCCATAGGCTAAGCAAGTACTATTGCAATGAGTTTTGGATTTCCTGGTTTAACTAGTGATTAAAACAATGTCTCTAGACCAATCAAATACTTACTAAATTTTTTATTGTATTATATATTTTTTATTTTGTATAGTATAAATGTTAAATTTTTAACTTGATATGCTAAATCATTTGAAGTGTTAGAATTCAATTATGTTTCTTTATTGTATGCAAAATTTGTGCATTAAAAAACATGAGTTATGGTGTTCGATAGGTCCCATATTTATTTTTATTATCATTTAAAACTATTTTGAATAGTTTCTTTACTTTTATTTTTAATAACCCTAAAAGTGGATATATTATATGTTAAATGCCCCATGAGACCCATAATAAAAATTTTATGTTAAAAATGAAATTATTATTAATAAATATTTATTTTAATATAAATTATTTTACATATTTTTTTATTATAGATTATAAAATTTTAAAAAATTATATTTTTTATTTTTACAATTATGACTATTGAAATTTTTTTTGAAAGAAATTATAATTTTTTATTAATTTAAAAATTGATGAACTACAACTGATTTAGAACTTGATTGAAGAATCTATGATTTAAGATCACCAAGCTGATTGATTAGATATGTAATATGATTGAATTAGTATTATGTTGTCATTGATGTCAACTAGTTTGACAGCACTTACCTTGTAAGTTACTATACCGAAACATTTGTAGAAAAGGAGTGAAAGAGATGAAGAACATAAATATCTACATGAGGAAGATGGATATGACAGATGAGGCTAAGGAATACATTGAGTAACTTGTTGATGAGTCTATGACCTTATGATATTGAATTGATTATGTTTCATTCATCTATGATGAGGTAAAGAGTTGAAAGATACAAAGCAGTGTTGCCGGTTGATGAAACATTTCAGTATACACCTACAGAGTGTAGGGTATACCGAGCATAGTACAAACCAAGCTTGTGTTCACCAACACATTTCTTTGTTAACTGAGAAGAATAGAGTGAACTAAATGATTAGTTTAGCTAATAAGATTGATGAGCTAGAAAGTGTATGATTTCGAGGTAACAGATAATGTTTGTTACAGAGATCGATGGCTAAAAAAATTTAGGAAAGATCTAAAGGATGAGAATCAAATGTGTTATTGACACAAGTGCCGAGGTATGTTTAAGAGGCAAAATCAATGAAGATGAGTAAGCAGCAAAATCTGATGGAGCAGAAGAAAATGGTTTACATGTCTATATAAGAGACTGAAGATTTCACAATGAGTGTGATGCTGGAAGAGAAGGATACTACAGAATCAGTGCATGAACAAGTTTTTCATGCATTCTGATCATAGTGGTTAAGGAGAACCCTACTGTAGAGCATTACCGAGCGACAAAGAGTGATTACCGATAGATAGTAAGTTGATATATTGTTGAATTAGAAATGTTACATTGATCATAAAGATTTGTATGAGCTAAACATTGATCTGTATATTTGCATTTGAAGTTGTATTAAGTCAGATCACCTACTGTTACATATTTAACCATTGTACAGAGTTAAATCTCTTAATCGAGTGGACTAAGAAAGTCTTATTATGTATCATTCATATAATGAACATTGTTATCCTATCAACCCCAAAGTGACTGTTGGTTGGACAATAATGGTTGGTCTTAAATCCTCTAACAAGGTCACACCTAATAGTGTGTTTGTAACCTTTAACAGGGTTGGATCTTCACCAACCTCACTTCAGAAGAGTGAATATTTTTTGGGTTGCCGGTCCCAGGTGGTTTTTCACTTCATAGGATTAACACATTAAATATCTTGTGTTATGTGTTGATTGTGATGTTTGTTTTGATGTCATATTTACATGTTGCATATTTGATTTGATCGATAACAACTATATGTTTTAGACTAATAATCAGTAAAAGAACATACATTAAAAGTATTTTAAGTTACCGAGCAATAGAAATTGAAGTATTTGTTTTTGGATTATACATTTTGTATTGACAAAGTGATTAACTGATTCACCCCACTCTCCGTTATTCTAACAATTGGTATCAGAGTGTTGGTTTCTTTGAATAGAGTTTTAAGGACTTCAGTAAAAAGATCTCAAAATGTATAAAAGGGAAGTGCCAAGACTGAACAAAGAGAACTTCACAGTATGGAAAAGCCGGATGAAGTTGCACATATCTGGAATTGGGAATAATGCACTAGAATTAATGGAGAATTGCTATATAGAACCAACACCAGGTCCCCTGACACTTGATCAACTAAAAGATAGGCATGAACACAATGTTACTATGATGGAAATTGTTGCTTCCTATACCAATGCTAATTTTGAAGATATCAAGAGTTACACTATTGCAAAAGCCATGTGGGATAAACTTTCTCAAGTTTACAGTGGAGATGTGAATGTCAAAAGAGCTAAAGCAAAAAGCTTTAAGGGGCATATTCGATGATATGAAGATGAAAGAAGGTGAGAATATTGTGCTATACACAAATAGACTAAAAGAAGTAGTACATGCTATTAGAGCATCTAATGGAGTCATTAGTGAAGAAATAGTTTTAAGCAAAGTACTTAGAACATTATTGTTGGTTTACGCAATCAAAATACTTGCTATTCATGAGACAAGGTCTGCATCTGGTAATGTACTTACACTTGACAATCTGATTGGTAAACTTAAAATGTTTGAGTCAAATAACTTTGATAACAGTGTTGTTCCATCTGTTGAGTCCACTTTCATGTCTTCTCTGAAGATTAGTAAGTCTAGTAGGAATAATAAAAATGGTGATAGTGACAATAATACCGATGATGAGCTTGATGAACTTGAAGCTCTTATGGCCACAAGATTACCCAAAGGTAAAGGAAGGTATAGAGGTAAGCTACATTTGGCATGCTTTAACTATAAATAGGTTGGCCACATCACTGCTAGATGTCCACATAAGAAAGATGACGATAGAACCAAAGACCAATCTGAAGGAAGGTATGGGAGAAGATTCAATAGAAGATACCAACACAATAGAGATAACTGAGATAGTAATGACAAAGGGAAAAAAGGTATGTTTCATAGCCCAAGATAATGAATCTGAATCTAATTCTAATGATGATGTAGAAGTTGTATTTGTTTCTATGAAAGATGACTCAAAGGAAGAAGAAGAAAAACATGAAGAAACAACACTGATCTCTAAAGTTAACAAAAATAATACATGGATCATAGATAGTGGCTGTACACATCACATGACTGGTGATGAGGAGAAATTTGATCTACTTGAAGATACAATGGAGGATCAGTTAAGATGGGAAATGACACACCCTGTATGGTAAGAGGTAAAGGATCCTTGATGATAAATGATATGATAAAATGTGATAATGCTTATTGGGTAGATGGACTAAACTATAACTTGTTAAGTGTGGCACAGCTCAATAATTCAAGTCACCAAGTTGCTTTTGAGAGCAAGAAAGTGAAAATATTTGATAATGGAGGAAGACTAGTTGGAACTGGAGCACAATCAAGAGGTAATCTATTTTATCTTGATACTGATGAGTCTTCTTTCTTGATGATGAAAAATGAAGATGCTTGGTTGTGGCATAAAAGGTTATGCCATGTGAATTTTGATAACACGATTAAGATCAGTAAAAGGAAAAGAGTTAGAGGTTTGTCTAACTTGTCAAAACCAGATCATGTTATGTGTCATGAATGTTAGAAGGGAAAGATGACTAAATCTATTTTCAAAAGTAAGGACTATTCAACAAAGAAGATACTTGAGTTGGTTCATACTAACCTATATAAGAGACTGAAGATTTCACAATGAGTGTGATGCCAGAAGAGAAGGAAACTGCAAACTCATCGCGTGAACAAGGTTTTCATGCATTTTGATCATACTGGTTAAGGAGAACCCTACTGCAGAGCATTACTAAGTGACATAGAGTGATTACCGAAGGATAGTAAGTTGATATATTGTTGAATCAGAAATATTACATTGATCAGAAAAATTTGTATGAGCTTAACATTGATCTATATATTTGCAATTGAAGTTTTATTAAGTCCAATCACCTACTATTACATATTTAACCATTGTACACAGTCAAATCTCTTAACTGAGTGGACTAAGAAAGTCTTATTATGTATCATTCATAGAATGAACATTGTTATCCTGTCAACCCCAGACTGACTATTGGTTGGACGATAATAGTTGGTCTTAAATCCTCTAACAAGGTCACACCTAACAGTGTGTTTGTAACCTTTAACAGGGTTGGGTCTTCACCGACCTCACTTCAGAAGAGTGAATATTTTTTGGGTTGCCCGTCCCAGGTGGTTTTTCCCTTAACAGGGTTTCCACATTAAATCTCTTGTGTTATGTGTTGATTGTGATGTTAGTTTTGATGTCATATTTACATGTTGCATATTTGATTTGACTGGTAAAAACTATATGTTTTAGACTGATAATCGATAAAAGCACAGACAATAAAAGTATTTTAAGTTACCAAGCAGTAGAAATTGAAGTATTTGTTTTTGGATTGTACATTTTGTATTGGGACAGTGATTAACTAATTCACCCCCCTCTCAGTTAGTCTAACAAAAAAGAACATAAAATAAAATTCCTTTAAGATATATTCAATTAATTTAAAGTATATAATAAAAATTTAATAACTAAATGACATTAGAATGTTAATGCTATTACAAATTATTTAATATACAATATTATACTTATTAATAATAATATTATATAAATATAACTATTATAAAATCTTAATATTGTACAGCATATATATTACATTATTAATTATTCAATATATAATACTGATAAGAAATTTGTGGGGCTTGTTCTTAAGGATCTTAGACTTAAGGTATTTCCCTAGCTTTTAAGTGGATTTTTCATGCCCTGGAAGGCCATGTGCCCTAGAAAATTCTGATAAGAAATAATATTGAGCGTGGAGTGCCCAAAGGTGCTAAATCCTGGAAGTATCTCCCCCCCAGTGACCTTATTATTGGTAATTTCCCTATCTTGCTCCAAGGCTCTTGTGTGTTTAAGACTATTTGGAAAGTGTGGGAATTTGTTAGGAAAAACTTGAAGAATACTAGTGCTTACAGTAGTGCAATTATTGCAAGTACTATTGCAATGAGTTTTGGATTTCCATTTGAAGTGTTAGACACAAAATTTGCAGAATTCAATTATGTTTCTTTATTGTATGCAAAATTTGTGCATTAAAAAATATGAGTTATGGTGTTCGGTCCCACATTATTATTTTTATTATCATTTAAAACTATTGGGAATAGTTTCTTTATTTTTATTTTTAATAACCCTAAAAGAGGATATATTATATTGTTAAATGCCCCACCAAACCCATAATAAAATTTTTTATGTTAAAAACAGAATTATTATTAATAAATATCTATTTTAATATAAATTATTTTACATATTTTTTATTATAGATTATAAAATTTTAAAAAAGTATATTTAATAATTATATTTTTAATTTTTACAATTATGACTATTGAAATAATTTTATTTTTTTAAATTATGATTTTTTATTAATTTAAAAATAACATAAAATAAAATTCCTTTAAGATTTAATTAATTTAAAGCATATAATATTTATTTTGAAACTATTTTTAAAGTAAGATTGCAACTATTAAATTGAAAACATAATAAGATTTTAATAACTAAATGACACTAGAATGTTAATTCTATTACAAATTATTTAATATACAATATTATACTTATTAATAATATTATTATATAAATAATATAGCTATTATAAAATCATATTGTACATCATATATATTACATTATTAATTATT
Organism: Chamaecyparis obtusa; assembly: GCA_027943335.1. Lineage (NCBI taxonomy): Eukaryota > Viridiplantae > Streptophyta > Pinopsida > Cupressales > Cupressaceae > Chamaecyparis > Chamaecyparis obtusa. Next base: position 1,804,323 of record BSBK01006944.1, on the reverse strand, counting down.
CAATATATAATACTGATAAGAAATTTGGGGGGCTTGGTCTTAAGGATCTTAGACTCCAAGGTATTTCCGTGGCTGCTAAGTGGATTTTTCGTGCCCTGGAAGGCCATCTTCCCTAGAAAATTTTGATAAGAAATAATATTGAGCATGGAGTACCCAAATGTGCTAAATCATGGAAGTATCTCCCCCTCAATGACCTTATTGTTGGTAATTTCCCTATCTTGGTACAAGGCTCTTGTGTGTTTAAGACTATTTGGAAAGTGTGGGATTTTGTTAGGAAACACTTGAAGAATAATAGTGCTTACAGTGGTGATTATATTCATGGTGAGTGCTCCTTATGGTAGAATCTCTCTCGTGCCTCCAAACCCCTTGCCCTTACCCAAGGGTACTCGACCAAATCTTGGTTGAATGCTGGCATCTCTTACCTCATTGATGTTATGAAACATGGTGTTCTGTTGAGTTGGGAGTCATTGAGAGACACTTTCAATCTATCTTAGACCAAAAGAAGGCCTATAATATGATTTCCCAAGCCTGCTGTGAGTACTCTCTTTCGAAGGATTGTAAGGTGGACTCGCATAGTTTTATGTCCTTTAATTGGGTGGATGGCACCATTCTGTATATAATTAAGGCTAAAAATATTTATAATGTCCTTTCTTACAATGCTTCCATTATTGATCATATTAATAATACTTGGTACTCTAATGGTGACATTTCTTTATGGTAGAAAAACTTCATGTGGTTTTGGAAAGGTTTAGTTGCTCCTAAAATTAAATGTTTCAAATGGTTGTTGTTGTTTGAAAAACTTCCTTTGAGGAAGGATTTTTCTTCTATAGATTATTGTAATCTTTGTAGGCTTCCTGATTCTTGCAGACACATCTTATTTGACTGTCATATTGCTAAAGAGATATGGTTAATGTTTGGTATTTCTATTCCTAACCACATCAATATTATGGAAATTATTACTGGTTATATTCAAGGGCTGAAGAAAGATGCTAATCTCTTTTGGTTTATTCTTTCCTCTAACATTCTTTAGTATATATGGAAGATTAGAAATGAAGATAGATTTCAAGGCATCTCCAGAGCTCCTATTGGGTCTTTTCATACACTTGCATATGCTAAAATTGCTACACAAGTTTCTATCACTATGACTATTAAGAGAAAAAAGCTCATCTAATTCTTGAAGGATGGACATGCAACTATGTTTATCTACGAGCTTAAGGACTGGTATGAATGGATGAAAAACTTGAACACTCTATCTTCTTTTGATGAAGCCCTTGCCAAGCTAACTCAGGAGATCGAAGATAATAGAGACCCTCCTCTAGATAAGTTTTCTATGCTTGCCCAGATTTAAGAAAAAAGAAACATCATTTGGATGGAAGGCCCCCTCTAGTGGACTGTTCGGGCTGATACTTATGATGACATCCTGCATTGAGTTTCTCTCTCTTTTATGTTCCTTTTTGTCTTCTATGTATGTTGTTGTATAGTTTATTGTTTTATCTACTACTCTGTGGTGATATTCTTGGTGGTTTTGGTTGAGGCTAGGCCTCTATAAAGTTTTTACTATGTTTTACTCTTTATATTTAATATAAAAAATATATATATAAATAAATTATTATTTTATTTTATTTTAAAATTTTCTTTTAAAGATAATATTATACTTATTAATAATATTATTATATAAATATAACTATTTTAAAATATTTATATTGTACATCATATATATATTACATTATTAATTATTCAATATATAAAAATAAATTATTATTTTATTTTATTTTAAAGATAAATTATAATTATAATTAATTACAAATTTAAAGGCAAGTACTCGCCACTACATGACACTTGTTAGATATTAAATTAAAATGTCATATATATAATTCAAAGTTATAGAAGAGTATATTATATTATATTATCATTTACTATATTATATGATATTATTTACAAATTTTATGATATAATATAATAGAATATTATATAAGATATTATAATATGCCCCATATTATAAATTTATTTTGTATTAAAGATAGAGGGATCAAAAATAAAGTTACAAAGTTACACAGAGTACAAAACAAAGGCCAAGGCTCGAGAACAAAGAGATAACCACCTAACAACTGTTAGACATCAAAAAAAGACTATTGATCTATGCAACGAGCCAGAAGGAAGTAGAGGGGAACAAATCTTAATGTAGAACATTTTCATAAGCTTCAACCCAGGATGTCCACCCAAGGGGACCTTCCATCCAAATGATATTTTTCTTCTCTTGAATTTTCTCAAGCATCGCAAGATTTCCAATAGAGGGTTCTCTATTATCTCTGAGCTCCTCTGCCAAGTGATTGAGATCCTCTTCAAAGTTAGCCAAATTGTTCATGTTTCTTCTCCATTCAGCTCCATCCTTCAGTTCATATACAAACATGGTAGTGTGACCATCTTTAAGAAACCGTAGGAATTTTTCACATTCAATCATCATGTTAATAGAGACTTGCATGGAGATTTTAAAATGGGTGAGTCTACGAAATGACTCAGTAAGAATTCTATCTAAGCATTCTAGTATCTATCTTCATTTTTTATTTTCCAAATGAACTAGAGAATATTAGAGGATAAAATAAACTAGAATAGGTAAGAATCCTTTTTTAATCCCTAAATATATCCTGTAATAATTTCCAAGGTGTTTATATGCTGCGAAAAAATAATGCGAAACATAAGCCAAATTTCTTTAGCAATGGAATAGTCAAATATAATATGCATGAAAGTATCAGGAAGTCTACAAACGTTACATAATTCAATATTAGCACCCTATTTCCTTAAAGGAAGCCTATCAAGAAACATAAGCCATTTAAAATATTTAACCTTGGGATCCACATGACGCTTCCAAAGTCTGTTAAAATGCTTATGCAATAATAGAGTATCCAACCTAGATTACCAAACATTATTGACATGTTTAATAATGGAATCATCATAGGCCTTGATCTTTCAGAGGACGGTTCCATCCTACCATTTGAATTCAAGAAATCTGTGAGAGTCAACATGGCACTTACCAGGGAGGGAGTGAAGGGAATTGGAAAACATATTATAGGTTTTGTTTTGAGACTAGGGGAGGTTGTACATGGATGTGAGGTCCTCCCAACTAGCAAGAGTGTCCTACATCAAGATATAAATAAATTGAGGGATGCCATTTTTATCCTAGTACTTAGCTGAGCATCCCTAAGTGAGGGCTAGCGGCTTGTTCAAATGGGTGAGATTCCACTAGATAGATTGTTCACCATGTATGAGCTCATTACTACATATGCTAGCGTTATTCAAATAGATCCTAACATATTCCCAAGCCTTCCATATAGTTTTAAAACACAAGAACCTTAAACAGAGATAGAGAAGTCACCAGTAATTAAGTGACTAAAAGGAAGATATTTCCAAGAATTAGAAACCCTAGGGACACCATGTTCATTATTGTTTCTAATTAAAAATTTCTAAGGTTCTTGTCCCTCTAGAGTATGGAAGATCCATTTGGCAGCAAGAGAAATTCCTTGGGTTTTGAGATCTTTAAGTCTAAGACCACAAAGTTTATTATCATTGTGGCACCAATTCCATTTAACAACATGCATTTCCCTATTACCTTTTCCATCAGACCAAAGGAAGTTCCTAATAGCCTTTTGGATCTCAAGGATTTGATAGTCATTAAACATCTAGGCCAAAGAGTAGTAAATACTGTAGGAGGAGAGAATCTTTTGATAGATTTTAACTCTACTAGCTAATGAAAGGAATCTATAATTCCATTTGTTCAAATTTTTATCTATTTTTTTCATCAACCAAAGCCAAAAATCTTTGAGATAGGGGTCAATAGAGAAGGGGATACCAAGGTAATGAACTAGCTTGTGAGGACCTCCACATTGATAGTCATACTTATTGAGCCAATCCAGAGGGTGTTCCTTCCATCCCAATAGGATGGATTTGTTTTGGGAGATACGAGCACTAGAAATATTACAAAATAATTGAATCTTTTTATCCAGGGCCTCAAAGTTTTGGTGAGTGAGTTCAAGAAAGAGGGTTGTATCATCAAAAAATTGGTTATTGATCAGGTCAGACCCATCAGGAAGATTAATCCCTTTAACACTAGGGGAGAGGGTATTGTCTCTAAGAATATAGGAGAGGGCGTCTAAGGCAATCACAAAGAGAGAAAGGGCTAAGCGATAGCCTTTTCTAATAGATCTCCCAAGGGGGAAGGGAGAAGATAGGAGGGATATTTTTAGTGGTGATTATTCACCAATTGGTGAATATGTCCCAATCGGCGTATAGAAATTGGAAAAAAAAATCTCGTATACTAGTTGACCGGTTCACCCAGATTTTATAAAAGACACATTTAGTGGTTGGATTGTTCGCCACTATTTTTACGTAATTTCACTATGGTGGTCAGGTTCTTCACCCATATTTCTATTGTATTTTACTCTTATTTTCCACTAATTAAATTGGGTGTATTTATTGAGGATCACCATTCACCAAAGGCCCATTGTCCCAAGTGAAATTTTTATTTGCATTAGGACCCAATTCGCCATGCATCATACATAATCGTGTCCCAAATTCCCACCCTATTCCCCTAGTAAATTATTTGAAATTATGTGAGGTTTTCCAAACATTAGTTTTTATCATAAGCAATTGTTGGCCCCTTCACCAAAATGGACGATGGAGATTATGAGGCAAAATATGATGGCTGATATGAAAATAGTTTACTTGTCTATTTAAGAGATATGAATTTCATTATTGAAACATGCCAGAGAGAAGGAGACTTCAAGAGATTTAGTAGTGTGAAAATTTAGTTGATTCTGAGCTCACAATTGTGATCAGTGGTGAACTGGAATGACTACAAGTCTGTAGTATCTTATTCAAGTAAATTTTTATTGCAGCCTTAATTTGTTGGAGATGTCATAGTCAAAGTTAAATAGGAAGAGGACTATTGAAGGTGGAGATGTCCAAGAGAGGCCAACAAAATGTAGAAATATATCTTCATACTTTGGCGGGGGTAGACGAAATAGTGTTGGTTAAAGTGAGGAAGGTACATCATCAGAGGAACCTGTACAATTTCAAGTTTCTCAACCTACAAAGGAGTCTAATCAACAAATTGGGGAGGCTAATAAATCTGGTGATGAAGTTGTGGAACCTGATATCTCTGATGAAGATGATCGTGAAGAATAATTTCAAGTAAATAACTAGTACCAGGATGAATCGATCGACTTCAGTGATGATGATGGTTCAATTAATAGTAACACTAAAGGGAGAGGAAAATCAAAAGAAAAAAATTATTAGGCAGAAAAGTATCCATTCATTGAACCTGTGGACAATCCAATTGTAGGTGAGCCACTAGTAGAATGCAGATGTATGATTTTTAGTTGGAAGTATAAAAAGGAAAAGCGGTTGCAGCTTAAACTAGACACCGTAGAGAAACATGTTGGTAAGGTTTACAAAACCTCAACTATAGATGGAAAGGAAATAAAAGTGGTAAGATATAAAAAAAAAGGAGCAATGTCAACATAAAAGGAATGTTGTGGAATATTATTTGTTTTAGAAATTTAAGACGAAGCCTGGTGAAGTTTAGGGTTCTATTAATGCTATTTTTACAAAAGCAAGTGAAGTAGAAAAATGAGGAAAAGATGTTCAATTAATTAATGTTTTCCATATTTTGAGCAGAGGGCATCCAATGAAAGACTATCCAAAAATGAGTGGTTTGTTACACTTTCTGAAAGTTCCTAACTATCTTGTCACTCATTGGTCAATAAATAGTGGATGGGAATTGGCAAGTTGTATTTCCCAGGTTGAAATAGAGGATGTACAAAGAAAAATAAAAGAGTCAACCTTTATTGCATTATCCTTAGATGAAGTTACGGCAATAGATAATACATCGTGGGTATGCATACATGTTTATACTGTACAAAATAATATCCGCCAACCACATCTACTAACTATTGCAAAATTGAGGGACAATGCGACATCAAAAACTTTATATCAATTAGTAAAGAGCCATTTAATTGAATATGGAGCTATGGATGAATGGAAAATAGTGAAAAAGTTGATCTGTGTTGGAGAGGATGGAGATTTAGTAATGCAAGGTCAAAGGAATGGTCTTTGCAGAAAGATGTAGGCTTCTTGTTCACCATATGTTGTTGGCATTCACTGTATGGCCCACGGGATGAATCTTACTTTTAGAGTTGTGAAGAAGTTTCCTTTAGTAAACAAGGTTGAAGATTTAGTAAGAGAGTTGTACTCATATTTTTGTCGAATTCCCAAACATTTTAGGCAATTTTGGCACTTTTCTAATGGAATTACCAATAGAAACAAGCTTCTTAAAGATGTTGATACTAGATGGATCTCTTTGGATGGACCAGTGCATCAAGTTTTTTTTGAATATCAATCTTTGATTGGACTGATGTACGAAAAATGGGACAATGTAGAAAATCAAAGATGTGGTGACCTGCTTCAAAGGTTAAGAAATATAGAGACACTTTTGACTTTAGCATCTCTTCTTCCCATGCTAGAAGAAATGACATTCATTATGAAAAAAGCCCAGCAAAGAGCCATGTATATTGCAGAATATGCTTACATGCGTAAAATATCATGCCAAGCCCTCGATAGTCTCTATTGAAATGACCTAAATTTATCTGATGAAAGATTTAATCTCTGGCGAAAACTAACAGATTTGGACAATCCTGATAATTATTTAAAGATCATTGAAAATGGGGATTCATGTGTTTGAGTAAGGGGATTTGAGATACCAATGTACTACAGTGCCCCAAAGAAGTGAGCTACAAGAGTTGCAAGGGAAGAGTTTACCAATATCGTCGAGTCTACAGAAATTAATGCAAGGGACATAGCCTTTAAATTTTCCTCTAAAATAAGATCATGATTCACATATGAACAACTTCTTGAGGCCATGGAAATTGTGCTTCCTCAATATTGGTCCTTAAACTCTAAGGAAGATTATCATAATAGGTTGTTGACTTTGGTTAAGGAATTTTGCAAATCTGTAGAATTCAATGGAGTGACTATCAATGGAATTTTAGATGAGGGTCTTCTTAGACAAGAATCGGGAACTTTTGCAAAGACTATGAAGCATCAATATCAATTAATTCATAAACCACATGAAGAGGGCTCGACAATAAGGCTTTGGATAGAGCTAAAATAGAGCACAATGTTGCGTGAAGAAATTTCAGAGTTCTTCAAGCTTCTAATCTATGTCAAACCATTATATTGGGTTTAGTAGAGGATGAGAGAGATTTCAGCGCTTTGGGCTTCCTAAAATCAAATCTAAGAAACAAACTAGACAAGAATTTGGAGACATGATTGAGGGTCTACACATCTAGGTATGATGTCAATACTTTTCCTTATAAAAAATAAATGGAAATTTGGAAGACAAGATGCAAAAGAAGAGGGTTGGGCAACACCATTAACCAATCTCTGACAACAACTCCGAGTGGGACAAGTACAGGTGGTGATGGGAGTCATAGAAGTGGAGGTTAGAGTGAAGAAGACACAAATGAAAATGAAGAGAATAATGAAGGAACTAGATTACCAGAATTGGATGATGATGACAACGTAGAGATGAATTGGAAAATTTAGGAAATTTCTATGAAATTAGCAGTAGCAATCAATAGGTATTTTTTGAACTTATTAACTACTATATCTTATCATTCAATGTTCATTTTAGAAAAGCAAGAATGTATTATGTTTCATCATTAAAATTTGAGAACAAAGAGTATTATTACTGTAGAGTGTAATTTGTATCATATCATCAATGATCATTCATATTTGAATTTGAAATTCCTGAATGAAATTTTGTATCCCAATAGCATATAACAGAGTAAATCAACTAAGAATAATTGAATAAAATAGAGTAACTCAACATACATTCAATTAGAAAACATGAAAATTAGATAGAGCACAATTTGTTTTGTATTCATTTGCAATATATTACAATTTATAGTAGTTCAAAATTCAGAGAAATCTTTGGAGGCTAGTCCAAACATCCTATGATGGCAGAATAATTTGGTTCATAGTATAGTCACACTCCTCTAACTTTGTTAGCAATTCATATTTGGAAGTGTGACTTGACAGCACTATTGCTTCTAAAACTCCATTCAAAGTTCTCACTGGTTTGATGAAATCCATGAATGTATCAGGAGATATGTCTATAGGAAGAAAGCGTAAATTAGTATTTATTTTGTCCTGCAACCTTATTTTGTAATTTTGTCTTCCAATGAAGTTATTTGCATCAAATCCCTTAGGCAAACCAAGACTTTCCATATTCTCTTTCCTTTGTTCCATCTTTGTGATCTTCTTCTTAGCTTTGTCATCCAATTCCTATGCTTCCCATAGCTTCTCACATTTTTGAATGATACTTGATACCTTAAATAAGGCATCAAGGTAGTTGCTAATTGCCTTGTTTGATAGATAACTATCACTCTTACTATAGAGTTGTTGCATAATATCTTTTTCTTTCTTTTCTTTCTTGACAACATCCATGTTCTGTTCAATGTTCTTATGGAGCTTCAAATAACATACTCTCATACTTTGAAGCATTTCAAACCACTCATACAAGCTATTAGACAACACCAATATTTGGCCCCAAATGTGTTCTTTTTCAATCTTCACTAAATTATTACTAGTATTTTTTAAAGTTTGAATTGTATTATTGGCCTTCTTTAGTTCTTCTGCCATTTTTTCACAATTATTTTTCTCTTCCACTACTTTGTGTTCCCAATGATTGGCTTTATCCACCTAAGAGTCCAATTGCTTTTGCAATTCCCAATTGGAGGCAACATTACTCTCCATGGTTTTAAATAACTTTTCTGTACTGACTCTTTCTTCCTCTAGTTTTTTACTAATTTCTGCCAATTTTCCCCTTAGTGCCTTCAACTCTGCCTACTCCTGTTCCTTCACTACTACGTCCACATGTTTCTGCTCTATATCTACTAATGTAGAGGTCAATTTTTTAATTTTTTTGTAATTATTTCAAACTGTTCTCTAAAGCTTTCCTCTTTGCTTTTTCATTGCCAATGTCTTCCTATAACTTTTCTATATTTTTCTCGAGCTTGCTTTTCTCTCTTTCCAGCTTTAGTAGTGCATTATAGACCACTTGGTTTGTAGACTTTGACACATTGATTTTTTCCACATTTTTAACTTTGGAAAAATCCATTTGGAGAGTGCTAACTTGAAATTCAGACGGATCTATCTGACTCTCTAGTGGGTTTCCATCTTTACTTGGTAGAATAACAACCATGAACTCCATCATGTCTCTTTTTGGGTCATATGTTGGTAAAACCCTATTGGATGCAGGTTGTTCCTCTATAGTTGCATTAAGGGCACCAGTCTACAATGTCTTCTTTATTTCCTTATTCTGGGTTCTTGTTTCTGCAAATTTATTATAGAAATCTTTGAAATGAAAATCTAGTGCTGCAGAAGGATTTGAATGTTTGAAAGGTGAACCAAAGGTAGAGCTTGCAATGCCTATTGATCTAACTAATGCTCTTTGAGTATTTAAACATCTAGAGGGTTTTTCTGAACATGAAACTGCAAACAATTCTTTAGGATCAAATTTCATTGTTGTCATTGTTCTAGAAGCGGAAAGATTTTGCTTCTTAACACTATCTTCTTCTATGGGATTCTGTGTAGATTCTAGTGGCCTCTTTAGAGAGGGAACTTGTTGTATAAGTTTCCCAGCCCCACTAGCACCAGTGCCACTATCAAACCCAGTAGCAGTACTAGTAGATTCAAACCCAAGACCTGCACCATGATCATAAGAAGTTTTTTCTATCTCAATTGTATTCTAGATGCCTTCTCCTATGGGACCCAAACCACCACCTTTATAACCCATTTTTTCCACAATGATTTCACCTTTTCTATATACTTTTTTCTAGTCCTCATTGGTCCCACTCTGACTCCCAGTCCCTAGAGTAAATGCGATTGGTGGATTATCATCCTTAGTGTCTGGATTATCATCCTCACTGTCATATGCCATGTTAGGATGCTCCAAATTCCACAATTTGCTAAACTCTATATCCTCATCTATTTCATCCAGATCTTCACTGGTCTTTGGTTCACCAAGATCCTTTCTCATACTCCAAAAATTATTCATTTTTGTTCTAGTCCATTTTATATCCTTACAAGCTTCCACTATTCTCTTTGGTATTTTTATGTTTGATGGATGAGTAGCTTTTTCATAGAAATTGTAGGACATCCTAGGTTGTACAATGCCCTGGTTTATTGTTGTCATAATTTATGATGACAACTATTGAACTGAAATTTTTTCCTCATGAGAAACTTTCTCCATCTCTTTTATAACGTCATCCTAGCTATCCTTGTTTTTCAACTTCTCTAGCAATGGTTTACTTTCATGTTGAAATAAGTTTGCAGAGTTCTTATTCACAAAAAGCATTGTTTGAATGACATTGAGTGGATCATACTTCCAGTACCACTCTAAATCAAATTGAAAAATCTGAATGCCTTTCTCTCAAATGTTAGCCCTCCAATTGAGAAAGGTAAGGAAGGGAATATGCTTTTCTTCAATTGGCCAGCGAAGAGTCTATTTGTGCTCTCTATTTGTACTACATATTCTACTGCAAACACCCTGTCTGTCACATGCATTGGAAGTTTGTGGGGTCGCAGTTTTGATCCGTAAAATCTTAGTACCAGTCAACCAATTGAATTGTGCTTCCAAGTTGGATGCAATCCCTACATGAAGCAGACAATCTAGGCATTAGAGTGCTTGTTAATTTTTTGTACAATGGTGCCAAAAAGAAGTCTACAAAATTATTGTAATTCCTTCTGTTATCATACATTCTTATTTGAGGTGTCTAGTTATATATTGGACTACCTATCCCCCTCTGAATTTCAAGCTTGTTGCCATTACTCATTAAGATTGCAGCATGCTTGGCTAGTAGAAGATAGCACAAGTAGGTTGTGAACCTAAATATCTTAGAATTGCCTCTTTTAATCAATGCTAATTGTTCTTGCATAGATTCAACCATGTGTCCAATAAAATTATATCTTATTGGTTCATTGACACAATGGATATCCCAAATGAATTGAAGAATGCTAGCACCCAATTCCCTATTGTTTTCCAGTCCCAGGAAAAATGCTAGTGAGGATATAGTATCCTGAACCCATGGCACAAAAATGTTAAAATCATAAGGAGGCTTATGGTTCTCACCCAATGAATCCTTTGCCTCTACAACTATTAGACCCTTTATAAATGAATCTTTTATGTTTGGAGGGACTACCTCATATTGCTTTGCTAGCAATCCCAGGTTAATATGGACATTATAGTTTTGTTGGTCAAACTCTAGGTCTAGAAAACTAAGAAATTCTTCCTGGGTTATTGATAAAATTTCTTCTTGATTTTTTTTTATTCACAATTGTTTTTCTTTCTTCATCATAATTTTCTACACAAATCAAGACAATTTCTGGGCAAGGGAAAACTTTGGGTAACATGTGACCTAAACCAACATCCCACAAAGCAACTTTATTGGCTTTTGCACCTATCGCTGGGTTAAATTTTATAAAATCACACCTCTTTGGCCTAGTTGCCTTACTGCACAATTTATATTTAATTGCTATATCTCTCCTTTCACCATCAATAATAGCATCATAAACATCATGATACTCATCAGTGAAACCAGGGATTTCTACTAGTTTTCTACAGTCTATTAAAGTTTTCCCATCTTCTTGCCTTGGGCTTGAGTTTTCACTTTCCCCATTGTTCTTTGGAAGAATGAAAAAACACAGATTCACAAATATTTACTAACAAAATCATAGAATTAACTAACTATTTAAGAAAATCCCAATTGTACATGCAAGAATTAAAATTTCAAAATCAAGTTAAACTAAATTTTTGACATTACAAAATCGGGACGCATCAGGCTAGATATCTTACCTGAAATTAAACTTTGAAATCTGGATAGATAGAAGTTAGAATGACTAAGGCTCTCACAAATTATAGTCTCAAAATCTTTGGCAATGGTTCAAAAGTTCTTTTTAGCTCTACTGCTACGAGTAATGTTAAAAACCTTTCTTTAAATGTAATGGTATATAATTATACTATAATGGAAATGTAATCTTTCTAAAACATACTACATGTCATGTAATATTTCTAAAACATACTACGTGTAACATAATCTTTCTAAAACATACCACATAATCTTTTCGATGAATTACACGTCAATGTGTCACATTTTCGGAGTGAGTTTTCAAAAAAGCTTTTTGAAACCCATAGTACTTCTGAAATACAACTTCAACCGTTAATCTCTCATAATCCAATGATTGTCATGATTTTAAAATATTAATAATTTAATACACACTCATGAATATTAATTATTAACTATATTCATTTAGAATAGCTTATCCATGAAATTTGAACCAGTCACCATTAAATGAAAAAGTTTGGAAACATTAAAATATTACATGAAACAAAAGTGCAACGCAAATTTTTTATATTATATAAGGCAAAATTTCATTACAATTCAAATATGCCCATAAACCATATCTATTAACGATTCTTATAATCAAAACAAAAAAATAAAAGCAGTAGCACTTCGAATTTCTTAAAATATTTTCATATTATATTTTTTAACATGCGTGATTACAATTTATATCATTGCAAAAACCTTGGTAAACTACTACCATTAGAGGGAGACATAGTAGAGGGACTAGAGAGTAGAGACTCTGTAGAATCACAAACTATCCAGCTAAGGCTCCCTTCCTTCTGTGTGGAAGTCTGAAGAGAGGATAATGTCAAGGAATTCTTCTAGCCACTGATAGTCCCCGGGTTCCTCCAGTAGGTGCCACTTCTGGAGGAAATCCCTCCCAATCTGTGCCCACTTCTGATGATGTGTGAGCTGCTCAGCATCAAGGTTCAGTAGAAATGGTTTCCTGGGAACATTTACTCCTGGTTGTAGAATCTTAGACAAATAATTTGCCAAGGAATTCCAAACCCAATTTCTAAAAATACAACATGCACATCATCGTCGAGGTACTTTGCTTTGAAAACTTTCCTCTGAAGCATGATAATATCCACCTTGCCCCCCCCCCCCCTCCCCCAAGTCCAACAAAGATGCCAAGAACCAAGATGAACTGGCAGTGTTCACTCTATACCTTTTTTCACTCTCCATAAATTCATGTCCGAGCACCCTCCTTATAGCCTCCTTGGTGAAGGCTCCCAACTCCGTAGCAACAGACACTAGGATTGGGTCTATGACCAAGCCCAAAAAGGCCTTCTGATCCTCCAAGGAAGTGCATCTCAAATTAATTGGAGTGTCCATTGAAAATCAAAGAGAACCTAGCACTCGCAGACTATTTTCACAAATATGCTTTCATAATCATAAATTAATGAGTGTAGATCGATCTATTTATAAGTCCTGATTGAAAAATCTAATTAATTTGTAAGATAAATGGTAATTGTCCAAAAATCTCCAAATCTTTCATATTTAATACAAAAGTGGGTGAAAATGGAAAAAACACTTATGATAAGACATTTTCTATCTTGGGAATAATGAAGGCTGAAAGGATCGCGCCATGCGGGTGGACATAACAATTCTTTATTATAAAAAAACTCAAAACCTGTGCCCACTCCGCAAAAACAATAAGAAAAGTATGTTAGCTACAAAATGGCGGTAGGAAATGAAGTTTTACAATTGATGTAAGATCATCAAATGGTCATAAAATAATGTCCTTAGATGAGATGACGTTTTCATTCAAGCCTTAACTTTAAGGCATTATTCTATCGAGGTAATGAATAGTTATATGATGTCACACATATCTTTTAGTGAAAATTGAAAGGTGACATCTAAGAAACCATTAATTCACATTACTTTAATTGATGTCATGACTCATCTACTCATCACCATTAATTAATAGTTCTATCTAATATTACCAAAGATTGCCAAAAGAATTCTACTTTTTTGGTGTCAGAAAATGAGGTCACAGATTCATAGTGTCACATGTCTGTTCAATTACAACATATCAATGGCCAAAGGTGAATTTCAGGCCTATTATTGGTCTTCATAATATTTACGAAAAATTATCAGTGGAATCATGACACATGGTATGATTGATCGTGGTCTTATTGGTATGATCAATCATACCACTTGTCATGATTCCACTGAGAGTTTTCTGTAAATATTATGAAGAGCAATAATAGGCCCAAAATTCACCTTTGGTCATTGATATGTTGTATATCCAACAGATGTGTGTCATGTGAGTCTATGGCATCAAAGTGATGGAAGTGGGACCTGATGCAACTTCAACATCAAATCATGACCATTGGATTAAGAGAGATGAACGGTGGAAGGTGCATTTTGAAGGGAATGTGGTGAGATAAATCCTTTACTGAAAACTCTCTCCAGAATCATCACACTTGTCATTCTTCAAATTTCCAATCATTCAATCACCATACCACCTATAAATTTTTTAAAACCATTCGCCATGAAAAATAAATTAATTCAAATATTTGGAAAATAGTTTCACTATATTTTTATAAAAATGGTATCCATTATTAAAATATTTGCCACCAAATATCCATATTTTGAAACATAATTCGCCATCAATATTAATAATTTTCCTATAAAAAAAATTATAGTCACCATTTTTTTATAAAATTGGTATACACTATTAAAAAATTTGCCACCAAATATCCATATTTTGACACATAATTCGCCATCACTATTAAAAATTTCCCCTCCAAAACATGTGATTTTCCATAATTTTATACTTTTTGGGAGGGGGGGTTCCTTAAAATTATACCTGGAAGACAGAGATCCATTGACATCCACTTGAGAAGAGGCATCCTTAAGGAGAACTTTAACCACGTTGCAAAATTCAATAGGGAAGCCAAATGCTTCCAACATCATAATAATGAAATCCCATTCTACTTTTTCATAAGATTTTTCAAAGTCAAGAAGAAACATGGCAATGTCTTGATTGGAGGTTTTAGCCCATTCCATAGCTTCCCAGCTAGTGATGAGGTTTTCAAGGATATATCTCCCTTCTATGAATCCAGTTTGAGTGGAGTAGATGAATTTGGGAAAACAAATTTCCAATCGGAGGGCCAAAAACTTACCAAGAATTTTATAGGACACATTAAGGAGAGTAATGGGTCTCCAATTTTTAATCAGGGTTTTATCGCCATCCTTGGGAATTAGCCTGATAATTCCATTATTTATGGAATTACCAAGGAAGCTAGAGGTAAGGGCCTTAGTGTAAATCTCTAACATGTCTTTACAGACCCAACTAAGGTTAGCTTTGTAGAATTCAACCGGTAGGCCATCAGGGCCCAGAGCCTTGTCATCTTTAAGGGATTTGATAGCCTTTTCAATTTCCTCTATGGATATGACTTTACTGAGGAGGGATGAGTCCTCCTCTGAGATCCTATAAGGAATAATATTTATACAATTGTTTCTCAGGGTCTTGGCCTCCTTAGAGTCTTCTGGAGAGAAGAGATTTTTATAAAAGAGGGAGAAAGCTTCTTTTATATTATCTATATCAATAACTTCTTTATTATCCACAATCACTCTATCAATGGTCTCATTAGTCTATTTTTCTTTAAGAAAGTTAATGAAGAATTTAGAACACCTATCACCATATTGAAGCCAATGGGCATACGATCTGATCATGGCCCCCCTAATTTTAACATGTTGGTATTTTCTAAGAGCGTCCCTAGCATGAGCCACTTGATCAGCAAGGTGGCAATTCAAGGGGTTAATTTGGATATTGGTTTCAACATATTGAAGTTTTTGAGAGAGATTTTTCCATGAACTTGTAGTCTTTTTCTCTCTTTTGACTAATGGTTTGTAAAAGATTCTGCCAGGATGACACATTATTATTCCATTTTTTGATGTGAGTAGATGGAATTTTATCTTTTTTGTTTAAAATTATTAATAAGATTAATAGCAGTCATGACATCATGGTCCTTCACGGGATTAATATTGAGAATGAATTTGTTGTTATTTTTGGTCTTGGCAGGGGTAATGGAATTTTTAATCCTTATCCAAGATGAAATAGAGTGGTGGTTCGATATGGTCATTGGGATAACAGTGACAACATTGCCTTAGGTGTTAGGAAGGAAGGAAAAACAACTTTTATTAGCATAGAAGCAGTCCAGTCTAGAGTATATCCCGTTGGAGCCTTGTTCATAGTTACACCGCATAAACCAAATTCCAAGGGTCATAGTTCTATTACCAGCAAGTGGATCAAAATTTTTTTTGTTATATTTCATTCTATGCCATTGTAATTTCTATGGCCCTATCCATTCGACAGAAAGGCCACCATATTTGTCTTCCTAATCCTCAGTAATATTAAAGTCTCATCCAAAGAACTAGGGAATGTCAGGAAGATTGGCAAGCTAGGTCCATACAGAAGTTCGTTCTTTATAATTATTAGGAGCATAAATAGAAAAAATACCAATGTGCATGCCACTGATGTTAATATTGACCCTAGAAGCCTATTGCAGGGGGATATGCCTTTATTAGTGATGAAGTTAATCCACTTGGGATTAACCAGCAAACCAACCCCACCATGGCCTCTAAGATGATTTGAAAAAATTTTAATAGCATCTTTCCATATGAAGTCAAGGTTCACCTCAAGGGTGAAGCTAGAGGCTTTAAGCTCTTGCATCATAAATAATTAAATATCCTTGTTAGAGTTAAAATAATCCTTAACAATATGCTTTTTGTCTAGGGATTCCAGACCTTTAATACTCCAGGAAATATAATTCACGGGGAAATAGAGGTAGGGGGATAGCACTCAACAGCCTTATTGCTGCAAGAGGAATCTATGGGTTCAAAGGGGGAACCAAATTTCTTTTTATTCATGGTTCCTTTATTCTTGGAGCCCAAAGGCCTTCCTCTTCTTTTTTGATTAGTCGATCCATCCTTGAAGATACCATCCTCTTCCTCTAAGTCATTCTCTTGTTGGGAACAAATAATTTATCAGAGTCTAGAGGGTGGCTAGAATTGTTGGGGGACCTATCTATGTCTGTCAATGGTTTGTGTAGAGAATAGGAGCACAATTTACTACTATTAGGGTCTACAGTAATGATCTCAATAACACAGTCCTCTTCGAGATCTTTAAAGATTTTATTCCCACTAGGAATATTGTCAGAAGAGGCATTTCCCGAGGTGGAAACAATTCAGGAGATGTTCAGGTTTAAACAAGGAGTGGATGATTCAAGATCACATTTTCCATTTTTGGGAGTAGTCATAGCATTTTCAACTATGGGGGCCAGAGGAATATTCATATCGAGGTCAGAGGAAACTGTGGTAATGGCATCAAGGGAAGGATGCGAGGAGGAGTCAGTCCTAATTTTTCCAAAGAAATTTATTGGGCATTTTATCTTCTTCATTTATTAGTCTTCCGGGAAACAATTGGGAAGCTATCCTAATGGTCCAAATCCATCTGGTTAGGACCAAAAACAATGTCATGGGTAGGAGGAGGGGGACGGGATTTCTCAATTATGGGTCTAGGGGTGGGGAGAGTAGGTTCCATGGGGAAATTCTTAGTAGTGTTTGAGGTATCAGTGGGGGGATATCATGGGTAGCAGGTTTACCGGTAGGGTTAGAGATTTTGATCAGTTAATAATAGGGAAATCCTTTTTTATATGTCCCTCCTTTTTATAGAGGAAGTAAGCATTAAGGCCCTCAAGTATCTCAACTTGACACCTAAGTAGGTTTCACCCAAAATATTAATATATAAAGAGCTTAGAATGTTGATACCAATTTTGATCAAAACAATAATTCTAGCATCCATACGAGGGACAAGATGAGTTGAATCATCCATTCTAATAACCTTGCCCATAGGTTCAATAATATGGAGGAGGAAATGACATAGGAATGATAGAACATTTTTTAATAGAATCCATCTAGGGGAGGAAAGGGCCAATATTTCTTCATGAATGGCTTCAGCCATCCATCCTAGGGTACAAAATGAGGTGTTTCCAACCATCTAGTACTCCCTCTTGAGCATCGCAGCCTAGGTTTCAAGATTGTTGAATAAAATAACAAAAAGCCCTTTTTTAATTTGTCTACAGAAAGAGATATGATATCCTAGCTTAAGATTCCAAAAATTATAGAACCAGTCATCCATAAATTTTCTAGCATGACACTTATCAACTTCTATAGCCACAAAGAAGATAGCAAAGTTCTTAAGCCTATTCTTTTCATTAGATATTTCATTAATAATAGCTTCATTTGGCAAAATGGAGATAGTTAGCGAAGCAGATCCAGAATTCATACCTGCATTGGCAGAGGTGTTTTCATTACCATAGATGAGGTTGAATTTGGTGTTTGTAGCCACTAAGGTAGTAGCATTTGAAACAACTTCAGCGAAGGATTTGATTGTTTGGGATGGAGGAATGGAGGTACTTTTAGCTTCTAGAGCTGGTGCACTAAATGTGCCACCTAATTCTGGCTCCATAGGAGCTGAGGTATGGTTGAGGTTGGTGGGGTGGGGTTTATAATTCAAGAGAAATGTAATAGATAACTAAGGGTTTAGAGAAATCAAACCAAACATGAGGAGGGACATCCTCCTCAATCGCCACCTCAGCATGTCAGTCAGGTTGACAATGCACTCACAGCTAAACGTGGGTCACTTCGTATTAAAATGCATTTTAAATCAAAAATTCTATTAATTCATATTATAAATTTATTGATTAAGTTAAGTATAATATAATATCAATATTATATTATATAATAAAAATATAATATAATATTTTTCATAATATATATTTCACAGTATAATATATATTTAACTTTATAATACCTACTTTATATTAATGATATATACTTAAATTATAATATATAATTAACTTTTTAACATATATTATCTACGTTGTCATGTGCTAAGCTTAGCCAAGCTTAAGAAACTGAAAGAAATATAATCCATTCATTCGTGAATTTTTTTGTTTCTACCCATGCGACCATCCTTCAAGAGGGATGTGATATTTGCATACAAAAACGGTTTCAATATTCGCAGGTAGCATTCAAAATTTATGCCTTCATAAGACATTTTCTTCATTTTTCCATTTTGATGTTCTTCAGTATTCTCAAGTTCCTTTTTGTTATTTCTACTCACGATGGCTTTCTTTATATTTAAACTCCTCATTTGTTTTTTTTCCCTCGTAGATTGATGTCTAAATTCTCCAACTTCTTGTCATCTTATTTCTTATAGTGCTGCTCTCCAAATCATTTTATTGTTATGTGCTCCCTTAATAGAAATTTTCAGATTTTAGCTTATGATTATGTGCTAACTAGCTAATATATACTCTATATATAATACGTCGAGATGTATCGAGGCATTAAATTTTTTCAACTTTAATTATCATTAAAGGTGAATGATGAAAAAATTAAACTCCTCAATACATCTCGACGTATTATATATAGAGTATATATTAGCTAGTAGCAGTCGCAACACACATAAAACATTGAATAAATTAATCTGATTAGGGTTATAATTAGGGTTCATATTGAAGGTTAATGTTCATATCACATTTATGGTTATCATTTTTATATTTGAACTTAATTGAACTTAATTACTAAATGTTAATTCGTACTCCTAACTATAATTGTAAATGCCAAGACCTAATGGTAGATACTAAATCTTAAATCATAAACTAAACTATAAACTCAATAGTAAACCCTAATCCTAAATGTTAAACCCTAATCCTAAATGTTAAACCCTAATCCTAAATGTTAAGAACTAATTACAAATTATAGACCCCTATCCTAATCCTAAATACTAAACCTTAATACAAACCATAACCCTAACCCTAACCGTAGCACCAATTATGATGCAAACATGTACCATTATCCTAATCATAAGTATAATGCTAAATACTAAATGCTAAACCCTAACCCTAATCATATAATCATAATACTAACAATACATAAATTGATACCGTAACTCTAATCTTAACCCCAATCATAAATGTTAAACCATAATCCTTATTGCTCAACTATAATCCTAAATGATGAACCCTAATTGTAACCTTAATCCTAAATGTTAAAGCCTCATCCTAACCCTAATTGCTAAACCCTAGATCCTAAATCCTAAATCCTAAATCCTTTGATAAATTATGATCTTAAATGATAACCCTAATATTATATGCTAAACCCTAATCGTAAATGCTACATCCTAAATTCTAAAACCTAATCTTAACCCTAATCCTAAATGCCAAACCCAAATCCTAATGTTAACTCGGTACTAACTATGATGCTAATCATAAACCTTAATCCATACCCTAATCAATAAATCATAATCCTATTCCTAAATGCTAAACAATAATCCTAGATGCTAAATTATAAATCCTAAATCCTAACCTAAAGCATTGTCCTAAATGGTGAGCCCAAATGGTAAAGGCTAAACTATAAAAATAAAAGCTAAACCCTAATAAGGTAAATGCTAATTCCTACTCCTAACTGTAATTGTAAATGCCAAGACCCAATGGTAGATACTAAATCTTAAAACATAAACTAAACTATAAACTCAATAGTAAACCCTAATCCTAAATGTTAAGCACTAATTACAAATTATAGACCTTTATCCTTATTGTTATAACAATAAAAGCTAATTCCTATTCCTTACAGAATATCGCTTTCAAATGTTAAGCACTAACTAGGATTACGATTTACATTAATTTCATAATTCACCTTTATGTAACCTTAATCCTAAATGATAAACCCAATTTATAACCTTAATCCTAAATGTTAAAGCCTCATCTTAACCCTATTTGGTAAACCCTATATCCTAAATCCTAAGATAAATACCCTAATCATAAATCCTACATCCTAAATTCTAAAACCTAATCTTAACCCTAATCCTAAATGCCAAACCCAAATCCTAATGTTAACTCATTACTAACTATGATGTTAACCATAAACCTTAATCCCTACCCTAATCAATAAATCATAATCCTATTCCTAAATGCTAAACAATAATCCTAGATGATAAACTATAAATCCTAAATCCTAACCTAAAGCATTACCCTAAATGGTGAACCCAAATTGTACAAGCTAAACCATAACCCTAACCCTAACTGTAGCACCAATTATGATGCAAACATGTACCATTATCCTAATCATAAGTATAATGCTAAATACTAAATGTTAAACCCTAACCCTAATCATATAATCATAATACTAACAATACATAAATTGATACCATAACTCTAATCTTAATTATAAATATTAAACTCTAATTAGGGTTAGGGTTTAGAGTAGGATTTAGATTAGGGTTAGCTTAGGATTAAGGTTAGGTTTAGGATTATGATTGTGGTTATAGTTAAGGTTTAGAGTAAAGATTATTGTTTGAATAATGGTTAGGGTAACCTGGATTAGGGTCTAGGGTTTGGATTAGAGTTTAGGGTTAAGGTTATGATTATGATTATGGTTAGGGTAAGGATTTACATTGTAGGTAGTATTATGGTTAGGTTGGGGTTTTTATTATGGTTAGGGTTAGTGTTAAGATTAGGGTTAGGTTTAGGATTATTATCAAAATTATGGTTAGTGTAAGGGTTTAATTCATGGTTAGGGTTGGGGTCTTGATTAGGGTTAGGATTAAGGCTTAGGGTTTAAGATTGTGATTAACATTATGGTTAGGTTAACATCATGTTTAATATTATGGTTTGAGATAGGATAAAGGATTAGGCTCATGCCATGATTATGGTCATGGTTTTATTTAGTGATTGAGTTAGGATTAGGGTTTAACAATCAAGATTAGTATTAGGGTTTAGCATTTAGAATGAGGGTTTCCCATTTAGGATTATGGTTTAGCATTTAGGATTAGCCTTAAGATTAGTATTTAGTAATCTATTTTAGGATAAGGGTTTAACATTTAGGATTTGGGATTATGGTTAGGATTAGAATTAGGTATAATTTTACATCATGATTAATATTATAGTTAGGGTTAGGATTTGTATGAGGATTAATATTTAGGGTTAGGGTTAGAATTATATTTTAGGGTTAGTTTTAGGATTTAGCTTTACAATTAGGGTTATAACTAAGGTTTAGAATTTAGGATTGTGGTTAGAGTGAGGGTTTAGATCATGATTGGTATTATATTTATGGTTTGGATTAGGACTTAGGATTATGATTATTGTTAGGGTTAAGGTATACATCATGGTTAGTATTACGGTTAGGGTTGGGGTTTTGATTAGGATTGAAATTAGGAATTAGGATTAGGATTATCATTAGGGTTTGGGTTTACATAATGGTTACTATTAGGGTCAGGGTTAGGATAAAGCTTTAAGTTCATGGTGTGGTTAGAGTTATGGTTGTATTTAGGGTTCATGTTAGGATTAGGATTTAGTATTTAGGTTTCATGTTATTTTTAGGGTTTAGGATTTAGGTGTTAGCATTCAGGTCTAGGGTTTAGCATTTAAGATGAAATTTTACCATTTAGGTTAATGGTTTAGCTTATATTTAGAATTTAGGGTTTAGCATTTAGAATTAGTGTTTAGGAATTATGTTTAGGATTAGGGTTTAGCATTTAGGATCCATAGTTATAGATAGGATTAGGGTTATGGTATGGGCTTAAATCATGGTTAGTACTATGGTTAGGGTTAGGGTTTATATTAGGGTTAGTATTAAGGATTAACATTTATATTTTGGGTTTAACATTTATGAATAAGGTTAGGATTAAGATTTTTCAATTAGGATGACACACACACACAGATATATATATATATATATATATATATATATATATATATATATATATATATATATATATATATATATATATATATATATATATATATATATATATATATATATATATATATATATATATATATATATATATATATATATATATATATATATATATATATATATATATATATATATATATATATTAATGAGATGATGAATGGTTACAATGGCAAATAATTTGGAGAGAGGCCAAAAATATTATTCAATATCTAAATATATTACTTTATTTTAGTAATTATATTAATCTATTACTTATATAATATTTAGAGGTATGTATGGCTTATTTTCTTTAATTTAATAATGTTACTATCATATAGAAATCAACTTAACAATAACAAATATATCTTGTATTTTAATATTTATTTATAAAAAAATCACTCAATATCATTTTAGTTGTGAAATTGAGAAAAGTAGCAATTAATCTAGATATATAAATAAGCAACATTTCTATTCAGGTTTACTTCTTTAAAAAAAATTCTTCAAATCAATTGATAATTCAAAATTAAAGTAATTTTCTATTTTTTAAAATTTTAATTTAATGGACAATTAATTTAGAATAAATCTAAAACTAAAATCTGAATAGATATAAAATCTTTCTAAATTTTTAAAGATAAAATCATTCTAAATTTTTTAAGATAAAATCATTCTAAATCTAGATATATAGAAAAACATTCTCAATAATAAATTTAAACTAAAATCTAAATAGAAATAGAACATTTCTATATTTTTCTAAATAGAAATAGAAAGACGGTGATTTTTCTTTTTATTTTAGGTGTAAAGAAAAAAGAAATATTACAATTTAAATATTATTTTGATGCACATTTTTATTTTGATGCATCACTATTAGTACATTGCTGTTGCTTGTACTTGCTCTACTTTTTTCAAATACTTCTATTTTATTTCATTTTATTTTATCAATATTTTGTGAGAGGCTTCTAAAAATTAATTATCAATATTTTCAGAGCCACAGAATAGTTGGCAAATGTATAATTGTTACCAACAATTGTTAAAAGATGAATGATGAAAAAATTAACTCGTTTGCCGTCTTTGGAAACCCTGGTCTTGACAAAACGAGAGCCCGTTCTATTCAGATCGCCGCTGCCTGCGCTCTTCTTTGAAAGGTTCTTTTGCACCTCTGAGAGCACGCACCGCATTGTCATAGGCAATGGCAGCGTCTTCTGCTGTATCAAACGTACCGAGCCAAACCGTCATTCTTTTCCACGGATCTCTTATTTCTGCGGCAAATCTTCTCCATGGCCGCTTCTTATATCTGATTTAGTTTTGCGTTTGAATTGGTAACGCTACTGCTTCCGTTTTTAATGAAAGAATCTCCGCTATTTTTGGTCTTCCACCTCCGCCAGTTTTTGTACGTGCTAGCCAAATTCTCTTTTAATTTAATTTAGACAGTGAAATGGTAGCGTCCGCTTTCCAACTGTCATGGGAATCTAAACCATTTCTTTTGGCAAAGGAATCTTAAAAGTTTTTTTTTTCTTACAACGTTATTTTGGATGATTTCTTATAGGGAGGGGTGTGATGCCATTGTAGAGTTACGCTTTTTGGCGTTATTACGCCTCTCGGCATAATTAATTTTAATTTTTTTTTAATCTTGGTTTTTTGTTAATAGATTTTAGGATTAGTTTTATAAGAAATTTATAGATAAAGCTAAAGCTTCATTTAGATTATTTTTATTTGATTAATTTTATTATCAATTTAAATTTGTTGACTTTGTTTGAAGGTTGTTTTAACAAGAATATTTCAATGATTTTGTGTTATTTGTTAGATTACCATTAAAGTAAGATGAAGTTTAAGCCTTAAGTTTAACAAGTTTTTTATTCAATATTTTTGTCTTTACAATTGGTGTGGTACACATATCAATTGTATCTATATTGTAACTTTTTAACAATTTGGTATGAACAAATGCTACAATGATTAGTACTATTCATTTAACTCTAAATATCAATCTAAAAGGTAACTTTCTAATTTACTAATTGCAATTATTAAATTCCAAAATATGAAAAGATAATTGTTTGTAACCAAAATAAAGCCATATTGCTAACCCTAATTCTTACCATACTCACAATCCATATCATCATTGTTAATCTAGCCTTTACCATAATGTATACCCTAATTATAAAATAATCATAATCCTAATTTAAGCTCTTTCCATACTAGCATACAAACCCTTGTTGTAATCATGAACCAACCCTTATCCTAACCATTCTAAAATATAATATATATTTAAATTTTTAAATATCTATATTTTCAAAATTAAATATACGTACAACTTTTTAACAATTTTGTTTGAACAAATGTAACAATAATTATTTGTATTCATTTAAAAAATGTATATCAAAATATTACTAATGTATTGATGTAATAGTGTGTAAGTAAATATTAGACTAAAAAAAGTATTTTACAAATATACTTGAAAATAATTTAATAAATTAGAATACACTTTAATATTATAATATTATAATAATTTTAATACTTGAAAATAGTTTAATCATACTCTAATACTATAATAATTTAATATAGTTCAATCTAATACTATAATAATTATTAGTCATATACATATGTTCATACTTTCAATTACATTAAAATTATAACATATATGTTAAAAGAGATAGTAAATCTTAGAAATATTAAGTAATATTAGTGACTAAACATAGATAATATTAGTGAATAAATTATTGAAATAATAATAAATCAATAACTAGTACATTAATATCAAAGATAAGAATGATTAGAAATGATAATATTTTAACATATAAATCACATAATATTAACAAATAAATTAATAGATTAATAGTAGATCAATAAATTACTACGCTAACAATAGAAATAAGAATCTTCAAAAATGTTACATATAATTTTAGTAAATAAATTATTTTAATAATATAATTTAGTAATATAATAAAATATTTAAATAATATATTATAATACTTTTTTATAGGTAATATACTATAATACTCTAATTTTATATTTAGATAATTTAATTTAATAACTGATACTTAAATATTAAAGTATTATAATGTATATTTTAATGGTATACTTAAATAGTTTCTATTTTAATAATATACTATAAAATTATAATACTATACATGTTAATACTTTTATAATATACTTAAGTACTATATACTAAACTTAACACTAATAAAACTAAACTCTAACCATAAACCTAATTGAAATACTTTAAAATTATATCATATATGTTTAAAAGAAATAGGAGACCTTAGAAATATTATATAAAATTAGTGAATAAATTGTTCATTAATAATAGATCAATTAGTAATATTAGATAAAATTAGTGAATAAATTATTATTGTTATAATAATATTTTAATAAATTAATACATTAATAATACAAATAGGAATACTTAGAAAAGATAATATTTTAACAAATAAACAAGTGCCACCTAGTGTCTTAATATTGTGATAGTAATAAAAAGAATAAAAACAATTGTTTGAATTAGTTGATTGTTATTTATATAATTTAGAAATAGAAATAGTAAACACGAGTCATAGCTATATGGTAAATTAAAATGAAAAGAAACAGTGAAGAAAAAATCCGGTCATAGCTATATGGTAAATTAAAATTATGTGTTTTAATTAATTTAAAATTTGAAAAATGAGGTTTTAATAGAAATTAGAATGTGGAAGAATTTTTTTTTATTACTTTATTAAAAAATATAATGATAAAAATTGTTTTATTATTACAAATATTTATTTCCTTTTTTATATTATATATAGATAGATCAAAAAAAGGTTACAACAGAGTCAACCGAGAGTATCAAAAAAAGAGGCCCAACCTCACCACAAACTTAGAGTATCAGGTGCATAATCATAAATACAGAGAAAGGAAGAGACTAGTGTAAAATATCATAATGGATATCAACCCAAGCAATCCAACCCAGAGGGCCTTCCATCCAGACGATGTTCTTTCATTCTTGGATTTGCGTAAGCATGAAGATCTCATCCTTCCTAGAGTTAAGGTTCTGTCTAATTTCTTGGTTCAGTCTTTTGCAGGTTTGTTTGAATATTTGGAGATCATCAAAATTCCTCCTCCACTCGTAGCCATGTTTCAACTTATAGAAAAAGAAGGTGGCATGACCGTCCCTCAAGAACCTCTTTAGCTTGTCTTTCTCCATCATCATAGTGGTGTGGACTTGAAGAATTTTTTTTTTAAAAGTGAGTTTTTGAAAAAACTCAGTAAGAACTCCAGGGTTGCTTTGATACCTTTCCTCATTCCTACTTTTCCAGATCTACCAAAGAATGTTAGAAGACAACATATTCCAAAAAATATTAGCATCCTTTTTAAGCCCATCAATATGACCAGTAACAATTTCCAGAATATTCACATTTAAAGGGTAAAAAATACCAAACATGTTCCAGATTTCTTTAACAAAGATGCAATCAAAGAGGGTATGTCTACCAGTTTCAAGAAGCTTGCAAAGGCTGCAAATATTAGTCATGTGACCATCTTTTCTAATAGGGAGTCTGTCAAGTAGAGTCAACCACTTAAAACATCTATTTTTAGGCTCAATAGGACCTTTCCAGAGAATATCAAAATACTTCTTCCAAGACATAGCAGCAAGAGAAGAATACCAAACAGTATTGATATGATTAATAATATTTTCATTCTGATCAATGATTTTATAGATATTCTTGGCTTTGAGATTAGCCATAATGACCCCATCCGGCCATTTGCATTTTAAGTATCTATGAGAGTCCACATGATAGTCAGTAGGTCGATCCTTAGTAGCCTTGACAATCATGTTATAAGTCTTCTTTTGAGAATTTGGAATATTAAATCTATTCTTAATCTCATCCCAATTGATGAGTTTATCATTTTCAAATAGATTAACAAGCTGGGAGATCCCTAGTTTAGACCACAACCTAGCAGAACATCCTTGGGAAAGGGCTAGGGGTTTACCAGCCAGGTGCAAGTTCCACCAAATGGATCTTTCACCATAAAGATGCTTAGCATCATGGAAGTCCTTGTTGGTGACAAAATTCCTGACATGGTCCCAGCCTCTCCAAATGGATCTAAAAACACCAGAGCCTTGGACAATGACCGGGAAGTTGCCAACAATTAAATCACAAAATGGGAGATTTTTCCAAGTTCTAGCTTTTTTTGGAAATCCTCTTTCAATATTATGCCTAACCAACACTTTCCATAGATCATTTCCATCCATAGAATGAAAGATCCATTTGGCAGATAAAGCAATACCTTGAGTTTTAAGGTCTTTAAGCCCCAGCCCCCCAAGGAGTTTGTCAATATGGCACTAGTCCCATTTGACCGCATGCATTTTTCTATTGCCTTTACCATCAGACCAGAGAAAGCTCCTAATGGCCTTTTGAATTTCCAAAATTTGGTAACTACTAAACATCCAAGAAGAGGAGTAATATATGCTATAAGAAGACAACATCTTTTGATAGACTTGGATTCTGCCAGCAAGAGATAAAGATCTATTATGCCACTTATTCAGCTTCTTGTTAATTTTTTCCTTAATCCAAGACCACATGTCTTTGAGGGAAGGCTCAACAGAGAAGGGGATACCTAAATACTTAACAATTTTTTGAGGTCTACCCCATTGGAATTTATACTGATTGATCCAAACAGGAGGTTTCTCTTCCCACCCTAGGAAAATGGATTTGGATTGGGAAATACGAGCACCAGAGATAGAACAAAACATATTAAGCTTGGTTTGCAAGGCTTCAAAGTTATTGCTATTAAGCTCAAAAAATAAGGTAGTATCATCAGCAAACTGACAGTTAATAAGCTCATCATTGTTAGGAAGATAAAGGCCTCTAAAAATAGGGGAAAGCATATTGTCCTCGAGGATATAGTAAAGGGCTTCTAAAGCTATGACAAACAAAGTAGGGGCTAAGGGACATCCTTGTCTGATAGACCAACCAAGAGGAAAGGGATTGGAGAGGGAACCATTGACCTCCACCTGGGTAGATGCATCATTAAGCAGGACCTTAACAGAGCTACAAAAGAAGGTCAGGAAACCAAAGGCTTCAAGCATCATGAGGATAAAATTCCACTCAACCCTATCATAGGATTTTTTGAAGTTTAGGAGCAACATCGCAAAGTTTTGGTGAGAGCACTTCGCCCAATCCATGGCTTCCCAGCTAGTAATTAAGTTTTCTAAAATATATCTACCTTTGATAAAACCAGTCTGGGTAGCACAAACAAACTTAGGAAGGATATGAACAAGTCTAAGGGCCAAGATCTTGGCCAAAATCTTATAGGAAACATTCAGGAGGGTGATGGGTCTCCAATTTTTTATAAGAGCTTTGTCCCCATCCTTGGGAAGAAGTTTAATGATGCCACTATTAATCTTGGGGCCAAGGGAACCTTTAGCCATAGCTTCCAAATAGATGTCTTGTAAATCCTTATAGATCTAACTAATGTTGGCCTTATAAAATTCAACAAGGAGCCCATCAGGGCCGAGGGCCTTATCATTATTGAGAGAATTGATATCTTTTTCAACCTCATCCAAGGATATATCCTTAGATAAGATAGTAATATCATCATTATCCAATTTATTGGGGATAAGAAGTTTACACTTATTCCTAAGATCAACAACCTCATTAGAGTCTTCAAAGGTGAAGAGACTCCTGTAGTAATCGACAAAGGCTTGGTTAATGATAACAAGATCTGAGATATCATGGTTGTCAATTAGGAGTCTGTCAATAGATTCCTTGGAATGCTTTTTCTTAAGAAGGTTAAAGAAGAACTTGGAACCACGATCCCCATTCTGGATCCAATGAGCATGAGATCTGATCTTAGCACCATAGATTCTAAATTTTTTATGTTTCCTTAGGGCATCCTTAGTAGATATCACTTGGGAGAGAAGATTAATGTTGGAGGAATCATTCTAAACATTTCTCTCAGCCTCTTGGAGATCAGAGGAAAGACATTTTTCAATGAACCTATAATCCTTAGCATTCTTTTGACCAATGGTCTTGAGGAGACATTGCCAAGCTAGGAGATTAACCTTCCATCTATCAATCATGGAGTAGCTAGGGAAATTAAATTTATTGATATTGCGAATAATTTGTAAGGTAGCAAGGATATCTACATCAAGAAGGAGACCGGTATTCAATATGAATTTGGGATTAGTCATTCTAGGGTGAATAGGGGTGAAATTGAGGCTAACATGGGTGGAAATGGGATGGTGATCAGAGAGGGTAGTGGCCGTAACAAGGACAATGCTATTCTGGTTGTTAGGGAGGAAGGAGAAGACATTCTTGTTACCATAAAAATGGTCAAGTCTGGAGTAGATCTGGGAGGGGCCCTACTGCAAGTTGCACCATGTGTGCCATATCCTGGGGTTAGAGGCCTTATTGCCAGCTAAAGGGTCAAATAGAGTCTTAGTATTAATTAACTTGTTCCAGTGACTCTTTTCATTATCTTTCCACATGAAAGGATTACCTACAGATTTGTCTTGCTGGGACTCAACCATATTAAAATCTCCTCCAATTAGCCAGGGGATATCAAGGAGGGTAGTCATCCATTTCCAAAGATTAGCCCTCTCCTTAGAGTCATTAGAGGCATAAACAGAGAAAATGCCAAAAATGTCATTATTGTGATTAATAGTAATCCAGACAGCTTTCTGGCAGGGCGAGGTGCCATTGGCAGTTATATAATTCCCCCATTTGGGGTTGATTAGAAGAGAAATTCCACCTCTACCTCCATTATGCTTAGTGCAAAATTTGATCGCATCATTCCAAATAAAATTAACGTTGGTTTCAAGCATGAAACCGATGGCTTTAACTTCTTGCAACATGAGAAAATCCATAAAGCTAAAAGAACTAAGAAAATGCTTAATAACAAATTTCCTATCCAGGGATTCAAGACCCCTCACATTCCATGATATACTATTCATGAGGAAACATTAGAGGGAGTAGGGCATGCAACACCAGTTTCATCAGCTGAGGGTGAAGACTTAATAAAATAATCCCTATTTTTCTTACCAGAGGCTTTATTCTTAGATCCTAGAGGCCTTCCCCTACGTTTTAAAGCAAGGGTATCAGTTTTGGGATCATCTTCATTTTTCAGATTGGGAATCCACTTCCATAGAGGGCATATCGGGGGGGTTGTTAATAGTAGGGATGATTTCTAAAGAACAATCATCACTTAGTTCCTTAAAGACTTTTTGCAGGAACTTCTGAGGTGCTCCTAAGGAGACATTCAAGCTAGAATTGTTAGAACACACAACAGGGGAGCAAGGAGGGTTATCACTGATAAGTTCAACCACAGGAGGGATAACAAGATGATTTTGGGAGGGGGATTTTTTGAGCAAGCAGGATTCAAATTTTTATGATGGTCAACGATATTACCCTTCCACTTTCTTTTCTTGTTGATAGACTGGAATCCATCATTCATGTTCGCTACATCAATAGCCATGTCTAAAAAAGGGACAGATATTTGAGCGGTAGGGGGAGCAGAAGAGGCTGAATCAAGAGTAGGAAGAGATTTGGAGGCAACTTCCTCTTGTGTGTTTTTGTTAATGGAAGGAGCCAGATTAGGGTTGGTCGAATTAGCGAGTTGAGGGTTTTTAATAGGATTTTGGTTCTTTTTAATAATGGGGCAATCCTTTCTAAGGTGGCCCTCCTTTTGACATAAGAAACAAGCATTTAGACCTCCCAAAATTTCAATAGGGCACACAAAAATTTCTTCTATGATGTTAACAGAGATATCAACAGGGATTTCCTTCCCTAGTTGTAGAGAGATTAGGACTCTGGCATCCATATGCGACACCAACCTAATAGTGTCATCCATTCGAATGGTTTTTCCCAACAGTTCAAGCAACTGAGGTAAGAATTTCCATAAAAAGGGGGGGACATTTTTAACCAATATCCATCTAGGGGTCGAAAGGGCAAGAACCTCTTTGTGCATAACCTTAGGAGACCAAGCCAATGCACGGAAAGAAGTGGATCCTACAGTCCAATACTACTTTTTAGGACTTCAACTTGAGATTCAAGATTAACAAAGAAAATCACAAATAATCCCTTTTGGATTTGTCGGCAAAAGGAAATGTGAAAGCCCATTTTGAGATTCCAAAAGTTATGAAACGAGTCATCCAGAAATTTTTGAGGAGGACAGTTATCAAGTTCAACAGCAGAAAAGAAAATTGCAGTGTTCTTTAACCTATTCTTCTCCTTAATAATCTCAGCAATCATTTCCGGATTAGGAGTGATGGAGAAAGGGGTCGAAGGAGCTGTAGAGCACTTACCGGGAACAGCGGCATCATGAGCACCTACAAGGTTAAACTTGGCTTTCGCATCCACAACACCAATAGTGTTAGCAACTGCTTCAGATAATATTTTAGGTTTACAGGTAGGGTTAGGGGTATTAACAAAGTCTCCATTAATGTCGGCATCCTTTGGCAAGGTGGGAGAGGTGTTACGATCTCTACCAAGCGGCAGAGAGAGGGAGAATGAGAGCCAAGCATATCTATCGCATTAAAACGGAGGTTAGAGAGGACTACACCTAGACCACCATTGTGATCGGGAACTTCCAATTGTCTCTCGCTGCTCCGTTCAATCCTGTCAGAAGTTAGCACCATAAAGCAGAGCCTTCGCATAAAATTTTGCAATATTTGCTAAATTAGTAGAGCGCCCAAAAAAATATTAAAAAAATCAAATTTAAAATCAATTTTTTCTTATTTCCTTTCTGAAAAATAATGAATCTTTTTGTTAAAAGATTAAATAATACCATCTTATTAAAAATAATTTAAAAATAAAATTACTACAATTAATAAACATATCTATCAATATATTTATAATAAAAAACATATCTCTCAACTAATTTTTTTAACAATTAAATGTATAATACATCAACTAAATAATTATTAAATACTTATTAATATTTTAACTACTTAAATTACATATTAAATAAATATATTGTGATAGTAATAAAAAGAATAAAAACAATTGTTTGAATTAGTTGACTATTATTTATATAATTTAGAAATAGAAATAGTAAACTCCAGTCATAGTTATATGGTAAATTAAAATGAAAAGAAATAGTGAAGAAAAAATCTGGGCATAGTTAGTTATATGGTAGATTAAAATTATGTGTGTTGTAATTAATTTAAAATTTGAAAATTGAGGTTGTATTAGAAATTAGAATGTGGAAGAATTTGTTTTCATTACTTTATTAAAAAATATAATGATAAAAATTATTTTATTATTACAAATATTTATTTCCTTTTTGAAAAATAATCAATCCTTTTAGGCTAAACAAGTACTATTGCATCATTTTATGAATTGTTTAGCTTAATGAGTGATTAAAACTAATTGCATGAACCAATAACAATTTAACATATATTATATTCTATTATAAATTTTATGTTTTTCATACTACAAATCAATATTTTTAACTTTATAAATTTTTAAAATTATTTCTTGAACATATGATTGGTCTTGAACATGGAGACTAATTAACGAATACTTAGGAGACATGGAATTTTTTTATTTCATATTTTTTATATATCAATAAATTTAAATTAAAAATTATATTTTATAAATTTATTAGTAGTTTATACTATTTATTTTTACAAAATATTATAATTTAAATAAAACTTATCATATTATAATATATATTAATTTTTATTTAAATTTAAAGTTAAAGCTAAAGACATTTATAAGGTTCTTAATGGTGACTCCTCGATCCTGGACCACCTCAATTCCATCTGATATGTTCATATTAACCCCCCTGATTGGTAGAAAACTTTAGAAAAATTCTGGAAGTCCCCAATCCCTCCTAAGATTAAATGCTTCAAATGGCAGCTCATGCTTGATAGACTGCCTATTAGAACTCAACTTGGTGGCTCTGATACTTGCCTTGTTTGTAAGATGCCCGAGACTTTGAGACACATCTTCTTTGACTGTTCCTCTGCCAGGGAAGTGTGGATGCTATTTGGAATCTCTATCATTGAACATGCTTGTACTTTTGATATTATTACTAGATTTATTCTTAGTCTTAAAAAAGATGCTAACCTATTCTGGCAAATCTTTTCTTCTTACATCCTTTGGTTTATATGGAAATTCAAAAATGAGGATAAATTTCAAGGTAATGGCAGAGTTCTTACTAGTTTTCTTAGAAAACTCATACGTTATAAAATTATTTCGTAGGTTTGTTGTGTGATGAGGCTTGAGAAGGAGAAGTTGTTGAGATTTCTCCAAGATGGTCATGCCACCATGTTTATCTACGAAATGAAAAATGGCTTTGAATGGGCCAGTATTGCAGACAATCAATTGGCCTTTGATGATGCTCTTAAAATGCTGATTAAGGAAATCAGGGATACCATAGGGCCCTATTTTGATAAACTTGAAATGTTCTCTCATATCTTGGAGAGGAAGAAAGTGGTTTGGATGGAGGGTGCTCAAGGGTGGACCTCCTGGGTTGAAGACTATAATGATATTCTGCTCTGAGTGTACCTGGTTCTTTTTTGGTGTTTTTACTCTTGAAAACTGTCAAGTACTTTGATGCTCTATACTACTTTGTAATGCTTTATCTTGCTATGAACTTGGTGGGTTGAGGCTCTACCTCCCCGCTCCTCATCTTGTAATTCTCCTTTCTTGATCAATCGATATATAATTCAAACAAAAATATATTAAATTAATATTTAATTTTATTATCATAGTTTCATTTCAAAAAATTGATTTAAAAATTTATCATAAAATTAATAGTACAAATTAAAATATTAATTTTTTAACTATGTGAAATATAATATTTATATCAAAATATTTTGAATATATGTGAAGTATCAATTTTTTATTAAAAATAATCATTGTAATATATTAATTTAATAGTTTTACATTTTTAATAATTTATTATAATTTCTTGATATTATGTTTAGTAGCTCAATTTCAAAATGAAATTTTTTTATTATTATGATTATTATACTAAATATAAAATGTAATTAATTTATTAAAATTCTAATTATATATTTTACATTATAATTACCCTTGATTACTTTTAATTAAAAGGCAAGTACTAGCCACTATGTGGCACTTGTTTTATGTAATTTCCTTTTGCAACATATCAATGTTCTCCTTCTCATATTGCATGTAGGTTCATCCATTCTTACAGCAAGGCCTTGCTATGTCTAATACCTATGCACATAAATTCTTCTACAGGAACTTTCATTTTTCATAGAATTGGGATATGTTGATTGCAAACCTCAAGGTCTACTCAAATTCTATCATCTACCTCCCTTACCATATTCTCTTTTTCAAATATATTTTTATACAACCTTACTACATTTATAATCATGTGAGCACCTAACTTTTCAAGGTCATTTTTCTATTTTGTAAATGCGCTGAGTATCCCATTGGCATCATTTTTGTCTACCTAGGGAAAAGATTATGTAGGTGGCTACGAGGAACACCGTACACATTCTTCAAAGTCAAATATGGAAGAACAGTGATACAAAACCAAAGGAGGTGAGATGTGTGTAGAATGAACAGTCGGTGATGCTTCATTACGCATGGTTTTCTAATGTTATCACATCAACACTTTCCACACCGATTCTTTTCCTTTTCACAAGATATGAGCCATCTTCTTCTTCCTTAATAATGATGTCAGTTCTAATATAATCATGTTCAATTGTAAATGGTTTGATTGAAGTCATATTATTTGTATATCTTATATCCTCTTTCACTTTATCCATGGGATTTGTGTCACATGTAACCTAAAATTTAAATGTGTGGAAGTAATGAATATAGTTTTTCTATCCATTCCATCAACATCAATATCAAATTCATTGTTATATTCTTGATTGATGCATCTTTAGAAACATGTCGGTTAACTATATCTAACAGCTAGTTCGACAAGTTTTGTTTTTGGTAAAATGGATACAATTGATTCACATATTCTTTCATGTCTTTTTTATTCTATCACAATCGCAAGCTCACATTATATCAATAGTTAATCTACAATATTCCCTCTTTCTAATATCTTTCTCATCTAGATAATTTTCCCAATGATTCTCAAAATTTGGTTTATGTTTGTAGTTTGTGTCTATAGTTGTAGCTATCTTTCCTACTAGATCAAATTTGTGCCTCGCATCGCCAAAAGATAGATATGTAGATGGGCCATATATATTTTTGTTGTTTCAACAACTTCCATATTTGCACAAGAGTATTCACTCACCACAATTGGAAACTTAAATAAATTCAAACATTTATGTCTGAAACTCTTACTTACTTCAGCAACCTTTCTACACAACTCAGGTTGTACTAATTTATCAGATGTGTACCATGGTAACTTTCAAGGACAACCATGAATTCCTACAACTCTAATGTAAGTGAATGTTCAAAATTGGATATACCAATTCCCATATTTTTGTATTTTATTACTCGCCCCATATGATATATTTTTTCTTGAATCACTACCAAGACATCTTACTATAGTGAAAAAAATGTATCATTTACTCTACAGTAGTTCCTCTTACTTTCAATCTTCCAACTCGAGATAAAAATTGTATACACTTGACCCAATGCCACCAAACATGTCAACTTTATTTAGTCTTGGATAATTATTTTGGGAAACCAATAAATATGCCAAATACGATGTCATAAAAAATTTCTTGCTTTGCAAAAGATTATTCATGATTTAGCCATTTCTGATAATTATCACCGAATCAAAATATTTTATGCTACTAATTTTTTTGATAAAATAAAGCATCCATGGCTCAAACTATTTCTCTTCAGTACATCCAAATACCCTACTCAAAAGTGTGATGTAATATCTACCCTCCTCGATAAAATCTATTTTGTGTTGGCCTCTTGCCAGTTTCTTAACATTTATATTTTCCTACAATAGCAATTTTGCATTCGTGAATCGCATAGAATTCTAATTTTTATGTGCATAGTAATCAGCAGCCATTTTTACCTTTCTTTGATCTTCATCATAGAAATGTGGACACCCTAATACCAATTTTTCTGACTGACATTAGAAATGTATCTCTACATCGACTAAACCAAAAAGAGACAATCTCTAAGAAAGAATGGAGGTACCCCACCCTTTTCATTCTATTAGAAAACTCCATTATATCAATGTAACCTAAGTTGGTGTCTCCTATTTCATTGTACAATGAAATGAAATTTGATTCTCAAATTCTCCTAGTAAATTTATACTTCATGGTGAATAAGATTTTGTTTTCTCTCATTTGAAGCACTAAGATAGACAAAATTATCACAATGTAACATCGTAGATGAGTGCATTATACACTATCTTACATCTATGCAATGACTCTTGTATATGAGGGATAAGTTTCAATTGAATGCATATAGTAACCTACAATTAGGTTTCAATTATATGAAGCATTAAATGTATAATATGTATTAATACCTTATATAACATATACGATACTATATATATTGTATATTGTATAATGCATATAATGTACTTTGTGTACAAAATAAATACACAATGTATATACTATATAATATATACAATGCATTAATACATTATATAGTATACAAGATTTTTATATACTATTATAAAATGTATACAATAGATTATTTTTTATGAGGGTTGGGTTTCAATTCACTATTAGTCTTAGGGTTTGGTTTTAATTTATTTTGGAATTTTGATTTAATTTGTTTAGTGTTAGAGGTAAGATTCAATTTTATTTCAAGTTAGAGTTATGATATTTGTAAGTTTTCAATTAGTTATGGTATTTTTTAGTTTTCAATTTAGTTTGCTAATATTATGTAACGCATATATTAAAATATTATCTTTTATAAGCATTCATATCTCTGTTATTAATGTACATTTTCAATTATTTATTATTATTGTAATAATTTATTCACTAATATTTTTAATTGATCTATTTTTAATGCATCAATTTAATCACTAATATTATCTAAAATTTCTAAGGTCTATCTCTTTTAACTTATATGTTAAAATCTCAAAGTAATTCAAGCTTAGGTTTAGTGTTACATTATATTTATAACCAATTTCCATTTTGGTTTAGTGTTAGAGGCAAGATTCAATTTGATTTCAAGTTGGAGTTAAGGTTTTTGTAAGTTTTTAGTTTAGTTGTATTGTTAAGGTTCAATTTGATTTGTCCACTCAAGTTGAAAGTTATTGTTCAATTTGATTTAAAAGTTGCAATGTATAGTACTTAAATATATTATAAAAATATTAATGTATAACACTAAAATCTTAGAATTTTATAGCATATTATTAAAATATGAAACTATTTAAATATATCATTATAATATATTATAATAATTTAATTTATTTTAATACTTTAATATTAAAATATTAAAGTATATTATTTAATATAAAATTAAATTATTAGAATATATTATTTAAGTATTCTATTATATTACTAAATTATATTATTAAAGTAATTTATTTACTAAAATATGTAACTTATATGTTAAAATATTATCTTTATGACAGAATTGAATGGAAATTTATTAATATGATGCTTGAGGCTTTTGGTTTCCCTTCTTTCTTTTGTGGTATAGTGAAAATGCTTCTCAAGGATGCTCATGCTCAAATTGATGTTAATGGATCCCTGTCTACCCCATTCCCTTTAGGAAGATCGATTAGACAAGGGTGTCCTCTTGCTCCTGCCCTTTTTGTTATTGCTTCTGAAGCTCTATTTTATATTCTTAGAGACAACACTTTATCCCTGGCTGTTAAAGGCATCATTCTTCCTAATAATAAAGAAATTATAAACTGTCAGTTTGCCGATGATACTTCTCTGGTTCATGAAGCCTCTAAAGACAATTTTGTTGCTATGATCAATAAACTTAATTTCTTCTATAAAATTTCTGGAGCTAGATTATATCATGCCAAATCTATTTGTCTTGGTTGGGATGATCAACCTCCTGATTAGTTTAGTAAATTTGACTTCCAATGGGGTGGCCCCTCTAAAGCTGTCAGATATTTGGGTATCCCCTTCTCTGTTGATCCCTCTTTGAAAAAGATGTGGGCTTGGGTTAAGGATAAGATCTATAATAAGCTGAACAAGTGGCACAATAGGTCTCTTTCTCTTGCTGGAAGGATCCAAGTTTGCCAAAAAATTATGTCTTCTTACAATATTTATTATGCCTCTGCTTGGATGTTTAATGACTATCAAGTTATGGAAATCCAGAAAGCTATTAGAAATTATCTCTGGTCTGATGGGAAGGGAAATAAAAAGTTGCATTCTATCAATTGGAAATGGTGTCATGTTGAAAAGCTCCTTGGAGGCCTGGGGTTGAAAGATCTAAGACTTAGTGGTCTTGCTTTGGCCTCCAAATGGATCTTTCATGCCTTAGAGGGAGATGATTCGTAATAATATTGAGAGGGGATATCCTAAAAATGCTAAATTTTGGAAAAATCTTCCTCTCACTGAACTCATTTGTGGTGAATTTTCTATTATTGTTCAAGGCTCGGCGGTCTTTAAATCCATCTGGAAAGCCTAGAACCATGTTAGGAAATTCATCACTAACAAAGATTTTTGTGATAATAAAACCCTCCACAGTGAAAGATCCATTTGGTGGAACCTTAAGCTTGGTAATAAACCCTTGGCTCTTACCCAAGGGTTGTCAGCTAAGTATTGGGCTAACCTTGGTATCAAGCAATTCATTGATATCTTTGAAATGGACAGACTTATCCTTCGGGATGAATTAAAGAATAAATTTAAGCTTCCTGATTCTCATAAAAAGACTATGATTGTTAAAACTAGTAAAGACATTCCTTCTCTATGTCATGTGGACTCTAATAGCTATTTCAAGATAAAATGGCCTGATGGTATCATCATCTCTAAGCTTAAGGCTAAGAATATTTATTCTATTTTAAATTATAATGTTGATATTATCAATCATATTAACAATATTTGGAATACTGATTTGGATATTTCTTCTTGGAAGAAGTTTTTTGATTATCTTTGGAAAATCTCCATTGATCCTAAAATTAAATGTTTTAAATGGTTACTTATTCTCAATAAACTACCTATTAGGAACTCTTTCTCTGATATTAACTATTGCAGCATTTGCAAAACCCCGGAAATGGGAAATCATATTTTATTTGAGTGTAGTTTTGCTAAAGAGGTTTGGTTAATGTTCGGTATTTCTATCCCTTCTAATTTTAATTTTTTTGAAGTTATTACTGGTTTTATCTCTAATGCTAAAAAAGATGTTAACATGTTTTGGGATATTACCTCATCGAGCATTTTATGGCAAATTTGGAAGTGCAGAAATGAAGAAAGGTTTCAAAATATCCCTAGATTGCTTACTGAGTCTTTTCAAAATCTCACATATTTTAAAAAAATTTTGCAGATTCAGATCACCATGAAAATCAACAAAGCTAAATTCAAAAGGCTGCTCAAGGATGGTCATGCTACTTTTTTTGTGAATGAGGTTAAAAATGGATATTTTTGGAGGCTGCACTTGGATAATATACATGCTTTCAATCAAACCTTCAGTAGAATTAGCAAGGAGATTAAAAGAAGACCACACAATGCTACTAGCGAGATGGTTTACATGCTAAAACAAATTCAAGATCAAAACAACATGGTGTGGATGGATGGTGCTATGGGCTGGCTGGCTTGGGTGGACACCTGGGATGATGTGCTTTACTAGTTGCCTTGATTTAAGTTTTTTTTTTCTGTTGATTCGTTGTATATACTTCATTTTTTATGGTGTGAGGCTTAGCCTCTGAGCTCTGATACTCTATGATCTATTGTATTTTTTATCTCCTTATCTCTAATATAAAAATATTATCTTTCCTAAACATTCCTATCTTTATTATTAATGTACTAATTCATTGATTTATTATTTTTATAGTAATTTATTCACTAATATTATTTAATATTTCTAAGATTTCCTATCTCTTTTAATATAGATGTGCACATTTTTTATTTCATGTATCAATATTGCAATTAGGAGATAGCTTTGTTTAACATTTTAAATTTCAATTGGAAAATAAAATAAATATGATATGAAATCACAACACAACATAAAATTAGGATTATGATTATGTGGAGGACTTAGAATTTCTCTTTATGACTATGGTTATAGTTAGGGTATGCATCATGGTGAGCATTACCATTTTGATTGGAGATACAATTAAAGGTAAGGGTTAGATGAAGAATAATGATTGGAATTGTGAGTATGGTAAGAATTAGGGTTAGCAATATGGTTTTATTTTGGTTATTTAAACTACAAATAATTATTCTTCCATATTTTAGAAGTTAATAATTGTAATTAGTAAATTGGAAAGTTACTTTTTAGATTGATATTTAGATATAATGAATCAAAAGAATCATTTTTGCATTTTTCATACCAAATTGTTAACAAGTTATATATATATATATATATATATATATATATATATATATATATATATATATATATATATATATATATATATATATATATATATATATATATATATATATATATATATATATATATATATATATATATATATATATATAGATATATATATATATATATATATATATATATCTATATATAGATATATATATATATATATCTATATATAGATATATATATAGATATATATATATATATATATATATATATATATATATATATATATATATATATATATATATATATATATAGATATATATATATATATATCTATATATATATATATATATAGATATATATATATATAGATATAGATATATATATATATATAGATATATATATATAGATATATATACTAACTAACTAGTTAAACTTATGAGGCTTAAACTTGATGTTACTTTAATGGTAATCTAGTAAATAACTTCAAATCTTAATTATCTAATTTGGTATTATTTTTTTCTTTTTAAATTATTAATTTGTGTTTATCTATCAACAATATAATTTTCAAATTACCCGTTAAAAATTAATTTTATTATGTGTGTGATGAAGTATGGAGTAATAAAACCTTTTGCTGCAACTCAACTAAACCATTAAATATAAAACCACCATAAAGAATTATAGAGAGAAAACTAAACCATCAATAAGAATTAGAAAAATCAAAAGTTCCAAAATAGCCTATAAACTAAATTACATATATTGACCATCTAACAAAATCATTGAAATTTTCTTGTTAAAACAACCTTAAAACAAAGTCAACAAATTTAAATTGATAATAAAATTAATCAAATAAAAATAATATAAATTAAGTTTTAGTTTTATCTTTAAATTTCTATTCAAACTTAAAATCTTTTTTTTTTTTTTTTTGATCGGTAAAAGGCCAAAGCTATAGAAATTTTATTATTATTAATATTCAAATTTAAAAGTTACATAAAAACCCCGCTCGATGCAGGCGCTGGTAGGAAAGAGCGGGCTCGAGAAAACCTCCAACCATGCCTGGGACTAGAAGTCCGGATTCTCATACAAAAAATAAAGTGGGCATACCCACTTCTCGATAAATCTCGAGATAAGTCATAATGTTATGAGGTATTTGAAATAAATACAATTACAATTATATAAATCAATCCAAGTGACTTGAAATATGGGGGTTGTGATTTGATATCCATGTCCATCTCGTAGAAGCGTCAAGTGGTACCTACCAAAGCTAGACGCTTACCGATCTTCTTATACCTAAAAAAACACAGTGTAATACTTCCTCCCTGCAAGGATATATGTTTAAAACAAATTCCTGATATAGCATAAGTGAAGGGCATATTAATAAATTCTAACCTTATACCTTATTACCTTTTCTGCCGTATTGCACTAATAGAGAAGATCAACAAATTAGTAACTGTCATCCTTAAGTACTGCAAGAGGCCTTAAAAGTTAAGGAACAAGCTCTTAGGTACACTCTATATTAGATTATAAAACCATGGTGTCTTGAAAAATTAATCAGTAGCCAAACTTAGAATGATTTTTAATAATACCTGAATCCAAACAAAATCCGATCCTCCTGGATCCACTGTAAATATATATTATACTATTGATTCAAGGAAAAAATTATTACCTTAATGCCTAGGGGCCAATACCCAAATGGGAGAGGTATGAGACTCCCTAATTTGGTTTGGACTTAATTCTTTGTTTCATACATTAGGCACAACCGTTCTACCAATATTAATAACAAGATAACATATCAAAACTTATTAATGCAAAATATTCAATTTAAAATCAATACTTATATGGTTACTTCCCCTTGTCATTTTGTAATCCTATCAAAATGAAAAGGGGAAGATAGCATATATAAATTTAGGTATAGTAAGAGGGAGTACTATATTTCCCTCTTTCCTATATCTAAAACCAAATAGATCTTAATTTCTTTAGTGTACCTTCATAATTTCATCAAAGTTTCAAAATTATACTCTGCTTTCAGAGGTAATGTATTTAGGTACATTCAACCTTGAGAAGGCCAAGAAAAACAACACAACATCCTCTGTATGTTTAACCATAACCAATATAATACATCAACTTAAAAGGTTCAACCAGAGAAACCAGTGCTGAGAAAAATTATTCTCTTCCTTCATTTAGCCATAAGTCAATTATGACATTTGAGTCCAAATCCATAAAGCCTTCAAGTGTTTTAGTCCCTACTCCATCCCTATTCCAATAGTCATAGAACCAGCATTCCTTTGTTGGTTTTTCTATTTGTAGGAAGTGGAGTAGGAAGGCTTTATTCCTAGTAACCTTTTTCTATAATTC
The DNA here is from genome assembly GCA_027943335.1 of Chamaecyparis obtusa. Taxonomy (NCBI): domain Eukaryota; kingdom Viridiplantae; phylum Streptophyta; class Pinopsida; order Cupressales; family Cupressaceae; genus Chamaecyparis; species Chamaecyparis obtusa. The sequence continues at coordinate 1,760,936 of BSBK01006944.1, read as the reverse complement.
AGATCTCTCACCATATCTGAGGGATGACTGAAGGATTGTGAATTGTCCTTGTAATTAATCGTGTCTTTAATAGGATTCTTCTCAATAAAACTTAGAATCTTTTCCAAATTAATTAAATAGCTAGGTTTGAAGATTTTGGTATAGAGGATCTTTATTTCATGAGGGTTGAAATCCCCTATAGAAACTGCAGTAATAAACCGAGATGGAATGCTAGTGATGGGTCTCTGTTTATCACTTGCATTGATAAATGTGGGTCCTATAATTCAAAGAATAGCTCATATAAATAGAGTTCATTTATCATTTAGCATTTTCTTTACATATTTAGGAAGCACTTGTCCATTAAAAACCAATTGAATCCTATTACAGGATAGTTTTAATACAGACTCCATCTTAACATAAATCATTTGAGTGAAGGAATATATACACCATATTTATGGCTGTTGCAATTTTGCTATTGCCTAGCTTCCCTCTCGATTCCAATTCCTCATTATACCACACCGGCAGTTTTCATTTTAGAGACCAAAATTATAGAGAAATATCATGTATATTATTACAATCTTAAAAACTTTACAGCTTTCTTTGAATATTAAAGTAAAAATACAAGTAGAGATTTTAATTGTAGAGGAAAAACATTTAATATCATATATACTGAAACTAATTCATATATATAGATGACCACATTAGCTATGCTTATATTTATCCACAAGATATTATACAATATATACAGATGTCTATTAGATGCTAATCTACATATACATATAATATTAAAATACAAGTCAGTATATACATAAGAAAACATAATCGATTGTATATACTAAGAATATTTACAGGGATATATGTTTCTCGATATATATGCTATTATAGCTTTTGTTAAAAGATTTTGTTCCTTTATTCCATAATCAATCAATTGAAATAGAAGAATGGAGAGAGAAGGGAACACACAACCACATTTTTATTCATTCATCGAAAGAGAATCATAATCTACATTGAAATGTCTTGTTGGAAATGGAATATCTATGTTGATATTGAGTTCTGAATCAGTTTCCCAAATTCCAACTTGATCTTCCAGAATGAAAGAATGTATCCAGTCTGCTCCTTCAGGGAGTTTAACATGAAAGAAATTGTATAGGAAGTTTAAGTTTCTTTTGATAGTAGGAGTCCAAGCTACGTAGAGTTCCAGGTCGTCAATTTGTAATACTGGAAATGCTGGTACAGGCCGGCCTCCTACCATTGAAATTTCATAAAAGCATGGTTTAGGTATAGTTAAATCCTCCTTGATGTTTGTGAAAACCTTATCTAAATCCCCTAAGTAGGAATTTTTGAACAATCTTCTACAAAGGATCCCTAGCGGGATTTTGTCAGTGCCAGCAAAGAGGGCCAAAGCTATGAAAAGAGTAGGGATGTTAGAATTAACCCGTTGCTTGTCCAGATTATTGATGCATTCTCTGCCTAAGATTCTCAGTATTGCCCTGGTAACTAGATTGTGAGAACATAGAGAAACATTTTTCACCCTAATTCCTAAAATTGGTGAGTCAAAGGCAATTTGTACCCTTGGTCCTTTGAGTTTAATGGGCATCGTCATTCTAGATTTAGGATTGATTAGCCCACTCACCTAGGTCTGATCCCTACAAGTCTTTATATAAGGTAAATTCAGGAGTTTGTTCATGTTATGCGGAGAGGAATCGATCCAAATTATTTATATTAGAAGTTAAAAGGAAAGGCCATGAGCTTTAATCTTTATATCTAATTTTAAAATTAGGTTGGGTGTAAATTAAAATTATACTGACATGTCAAGTTAATCCCAGCTATGTCTATATTGGTAAAGGCTGAGATTGTCTAAATATGTTTGATATACAAACTACCCAAGGATAAAAACTGTTTGCGTATGAATAACTAATCATATAGATAAAAACATTAAATTAACTGAGCTGATGTTAAGAACCAGGGTCTATAGAAACTTATGCCATATGAGACATAAAGACTGATAAATCATTGTACTCTTGTTAAGTACCAAGGAAATCTAATAATAAGGGGAGCCAAGGAGAAGTAAGCAACATGTAGCATGTCTCCTTGCTGGTTATCTACATTTTGTCTTCTGGGCCGATGGCTTTATAAATAGTAATAGTTATTATCCTGTATGCATTAACCATCCTGCACCTTCTCTAACTCAAGGCTCTATAAATCGAAGGAAATTTAGAGTTGAATACCATGAAAAGCTAATATCTTGCCTGTATAATACCACCATAGCTTATCTAATAGATTGTGACTGTTCTAAATAAAAGTAAAATATGAGCTTTGATTCAAATGTTATTTTAAGAAGGCTATATTAACAACTATCCACTGTTTGTCTATATTACTTTTAAGATGGTATACTTCATATCTACTTACATAAAGTGATGAGTCCTAAAAATTGCCATCTACTGTACATAAAATCTACATAATATTCATGAATTTTTTCCCACGCTACTATCTTTACATATTCTTACCCCCTTTTGCTTGTATTCTTGTCTACCTTATCTCAGATTGCATTACCCTTTAATAAAATATATAAAAGATTTTTACAAACTCATGTCTAAGAGAAAGAGCCTAGATGAGAAGGACCTATCATTAAGCCCTATACCTGCCGCTTGGAAAGGAAGTCCATCTTGAGCCATTTGTTAATATATACATCTATTCAAACATGCAAAGATCTATATAAGGAATATGCACATCTATTCATACATATAGAGGTTTACACATCTATTCAAACATGTAGAGATCTACATAAGATTGTACCAGTTTTACTATTAAACCATGAGATTCTTCTATAAGTTTGTAAACACAGTCGCTCTTAACTAATACATTGTCATAAGTTTGTATACATAGTTAGAGAAGGAACCAATACACATAAGCTATTTAGACATAAACTATACATACTACTGAGATTGAAGTTTTAGTGTAATTAGCTTATACTGTTCGAAAGAAAACACTAGTTGTTGTCACTTAGTTATCATCATCTTTTTGCACAATGCCATAGCTCCATGAATTTCCCTTTTTAACCATCAAGACAATGCTTTCCACCTCCTCTACACCCTTCTTAGATTTTTGGGTGCACCTTGTAACCTCTGGGGCTATGATATGTATGTTTTCTGGCTCTACTTGATCCATTTCTTCTGGTATTTTGAATCCCTCACTTCACCAAATGTTTAGGAGCCAATTCACGTCCATCTCCTCAGACAAGGCCTCATTGTAGATGAATTCTAGGTTTCTATGCATCTTCAGCCAATGGGTATCAAATCTAGTTTCATCTTTAAATGTGATCATGGGTATATGCTGAGACTGCGGAATTTGTTCTAACTTTGAAATCTCAGTAGTCATTGTTACCTCAAGATATGGTATTGTAAGCTCATTATCGACACACTTCATCATTTTTTCCAGCCCGCCAAGGTGTTCTTCATTGAAGAGTTCCCTTGCTACCTTGATTATGTCATTCTTGGTTTTTCCTGCAAAGATTGAAATTTCTATAAATTGTCTGATGATCTCCCCATTAGTTTGATAGGTAAATTCATTATCAAATAATGATCACCCATCACATTCTCAATTTCTCTTCTAGTCATGTTTGGCAGGGGTTTAAGGATCTAGTTCCACCTTTCAGGGAGGATATGTCCTCTAAAGGGCATAGCTCTATTCCCTTTAGTATAAAAGGTGATCAATCTGGACTCCATGGTTAAGACTTAACCGAGGTGAAGATGAGTCTCGAGCTTTTGAGAGGAGCAACAAGGGTGATGCCTGGGTCTGTCATGGATAACTTAAAATTCTAGGGAAGTTACTAGAAGTGTAATCATGTTTAGACTACCATCTCATTGTAACTCATCAAATCTTGGGGCTTAGCAAGTTCTGGTGATGATTGTTGTTATAATGCTTGTCTAAAGAGGCTACTCGATCATCCTCTTTGATCATTATTTTTGGAGGTTTAAAAGTCTTTCATTTATAGAAATGATAACATGATACTCTGTAGGATCTTTCGAGAGAAATCTTGAAGGTTGTTTCTATCTGATGTTATTAATTTAAAGAAACATTATACACAAAGGCTCATTTCATTTTAATAATTTCATGTTTCTCTATATTTCCAATTTAATCTATTATGACATAGTGAATTGAAATGCTATTTATCCTTAAAAAGGCTAGTGTTGGGTATTATGATCAACTATCCGGAAAAGAGGGCCTATTAAAATATGAAGGAGATCCAACTATGTTCTAGACCAATCTCCAAGGGACTGAGAGAATGAGGGGAAGTACTAAGGGAAGATAAGACATGCCTGGTTAGCCTAGGGAGTTTATTCGAAAGAGACATAACTTGCACCAGGGGATATTCCTATACTACTCTAATCTCCCTCTGTATGAGCTATGCCACTGGGGCTTAATACTTATGATAGATAATTATGTCAGTAACATCTTAATGCTTATAATATTAAATGCCAAAATAAAAGCGACTGAGTGAGGGATGATTATTTGTAGTGAGGATTGCAAAGTACATTATCTCATGCTTGAGACAAAGACCTAGGGATGTTTATATTGATAGTTTTTATTGAGATTCATAGATCTATTAGACTATCCATAATAGTTTCTAAAATTCCTTAAATCAACATCTGCATTAGTACACCCGACAATCATTAGTACATTGATTACCCTATTGATTATATGGTCCAAGACCTATAGGCTTAAGAGATCATAAGTAGTTCTATGCCCTTGAAACTTAACTGTGTCTAGCTGAAGGGAATCTATAAGAAATCTATCGGTTTTAGAAGGTTTACACATAAAGCTCATCCGCACCTTGATTAGCCAGCTTATCTACTTCTATATTCCCTTCCCTATAAATATGTTTTATTTCATATTGGGGAATGGTGTCAAGGATGTTTAACATTTCTTCTATTTTCAAATTAAGGATCTAGTTAGGAGTCTTTCTAGATCTAATAGCATTGATTATGATCTGAGAATCTCCTTCAATTTCCACCTTGGAAATACCTAGTTGTTGACATAATTTGAGACCTTCTAATACTGATTTGCACTCTATCATGTTATTAGTTGTAGGTCTAATAGGCCTAGCATATTTGGATATGATATCCCTGTTCCAATTATGTATAATTCCTCCTATACCTGCTATACTAGGGTTTCCTTGAGAAGCACCATCAAAATTTAGTTTATACCACCCTTCTTTGGGTTTTGACCATTTGCAGTTGCTTCTATCTATTTTTGATTTGTTACCCCATCTTCCATATAATGGTGAAATTTGTAGACGAGGCCATACTTTTCTGATCTTATTGTCCCATAATTTAAATGAGTTTTCCAGACTCATCTAATCTCTGAGTTTGTTATTAATTACTTCAATGATTGAAGTTTCAATTTTATTGATTATTGACGAGCTACTGAGCTTTTGATTAGTAAAGATTCTCCTATTTCATTCTTTCCAGATTTCCCAAACTAAAATGGATGGGGAGATGACCCAAATGTCCTTGTACAGACTATCCTTTTTTAAAGTGGGCCATGCTTTAAGACTGTCAACAAAATTGAAGGGCATGGTAGTACGCCAACCCAGACATTCACATAACCATTGCCAGCATTTCTTGGAAAAAGTGCAATTTAAAAGTAAGTGATTGACATCTTCTTCTTGGGATTCACATAAAGGGCATCTTGTGGGACCCTCATAACCTAATCTCCTGATTCTATCTGCAGTTAGGATTTTATTTTGAATAGTTGTCCATAGGAATATCCCTACTTTAGGAAGGCATGCTTGATTCCAGCATAAATTTAAAGGGATATCTAGGAAGTCCAAATTATGATTCTACACAATTGTTTTATAACCGTCCTTCACATTATATGATCCATTATTTGAGCATGCCCATATAAGATTATCCTCCCTATTTTTTATTGTTAAAGCTCTATCTTTTAAGGTCTCAATGAGTTTAAGTTTTTCCCCATTCTCTATTGGTATTTCATTAACTAATTTCCATACTTGGTCCTCTTTGTTAGAGATATAATCTTTTAGGAATGCACCTCTTGAATTTTTACAAAAGTCTATGAAGCCTTGAGAGAAACCTAATTTGGAGAGGGGAGTATTGCCTCCCCAAGAATCTTCCTAGAAGAGAGGCTTGTCCCCTTTTCCAATATCCCATGTAAGTAAATTATTAATAACTCCTCGAGACTCTTTAATGAAGTTCTAGATACGAGAGCCTTTTATATGATTTCAAGATCGGAAGATATTAATAGGTTCTGCATTTGGTATGTATTTGTGCAAAAGAATCGTGGCCCATTTACTACTAGATTCCTTATAAAGCCTCCATATGAGTTTGGTGCCTAGTGCTATGTTCTGCCATTGAAGGTTTTTAATACCTAATCCACCTAGGGAAGTTGGTTTACACAAATTATCCCATTTAATCAAGGCTAGCTTTTTATCCTCTGATGGACCTTGCCAGTAAAAATCTCTAAAAATCTTATCTAGACTATTTTTGATATTGATAGGAAGAGGTAGTATCGACATCTGATAGGTGGGGATGGCTATTAAAAATGACTTAATCATTGTGGCCCTTCCTTCCTACTTTGGTAAGCCACTTACCTTTCCAGGTCCCTTTTTTTTATTGGATTTTGGATATAACTTGTTCCCATAACTTGGTACTACGAATTCCCTTATCTAGGGGTATCCCTAGATACTTGCATGGGAATTTTCCCATTTTATATCCCAGGATGCTGCATATTTGTCGAGCTCTGACTGGAGGTGTGTTGATGAAAAAAACTTCAGATTTACTTGGGTTGACTAACTATCCTGATGCCTTCATATATATATTTAGAACTTCTCTAAAAGCTTTAGCTTCTATACAGCTGGATACTCCTAGAAGAATGGTGTCATTTGCAAACTATTGATGAGTAATACTAGGGAATTGTTCTATAACTTTGATACCTGTGATTTTTCCTTCTAAGTGAACCTTGGTAATATGTCTACCCAGAGCTTCAGCCATAATAACATAAAGGAAAGGGGATAAGGGATCACCTTTTCTAATACCCTGATAAATTTGGAAGAAACCTTCAGGGGAACCATTAATGAAGAGTGAGATTTTCGGTGTGGATATACAACTAAATATTAGATTAATCCATTGTTTTGAGAATCCAAATACTTCCAAGAATTTGCACAGAAATCTCCAATCTACTTTGTCATATGCTTTTTGTATGTCAATTTTAATTAGCATACATGCTTCTTTGTTATATTGTGTTGTATGAAACAGTTCTTGTGCTATATTAATTATGTCTCAGATGGAGTGATTAGGGACAAAGCCAGTTTGTTCTTCTGAGATAATTGATGGCAGTAAGGTTTTAAGTCTATTTGCTAAACATTTAGAGAGGATTTTATATATAGTATTATAGAGGGATATCGGTCGATATTCCCCTGGTTCATTGCAGTCATTCTTCTTAGGAATAAGCATTAGGAAGGTGTTATTAATTTATGTTAAGAGTGTTCTAGATTTTCTGGTGGCTTCCACTACTTGCCATAAATCTTCTCCCAAAAAGTGCCAACATTTTTGGAAGAAAGCTGCTTGAAATCCATCTGGACCTAGGGCTTTTTCGGGAGCTAGTTGGAAAACTACTTTTTTAACTTCTTCAATAGTTAATTTTCTATTCAAACTTTTATTATCTGAGTCAAAAATTAATTTAGGGATAGATGAGAGCATTTCTTTCTGCGCTCCTAGGTCTGAATGTTCATTATTGTTAAAAAAGATTTTTGTAGTAATTAATGAACTGTTCCGCTATAAGCTTGGGATCATCCACGAGAGCACCTAGATTGTCGTGGATTTTAGTTATTCTATTTATACTTCTTTTGTTGTTAGTGCTGTTGTGAAAAAATTGTGTTGCAGTCACCTTCTTTTAACTAGTTTTCTCTAGATTTTTGTTTCCAGTATATTTCTTCTTTTAGTAGGATATCTGCATGTTCCACCAAAAGTTCTTTTTCTCATAAGTAACTTGTTTCATTCATCCCTTTTTCAATAACTAGCTTATTTAGACAATCTATTTCATATTCAATTTTGTTTTTTTGTTTGAAAATATTATTAAACTTTTCCTTGTTCCAATCTAATATCTTGTGCTTAATGATTTTTAATTTCGCCACTAAACAGAACATTTTAGATCCTGTAATTTTTATCTGTTTCCACCATTGTTCTAAAAGTGGCATAAAATCCTTATCTTAAAACCACATAAATTCAAATTTGAATGGGCTTTTCAGAGGTTTAAAGCTTTCCACGATGGAGAGTCTTACTAGGAAGTGGTCCGAGCCTGCAAATGTTAGGATTTCTGCATTTGTACTATGATTAAAAAAACCCATGTCCCTACAAATCAAGAATCTATCAAGTCTTTCTCCTATATGACTGAAGCCTAATCTTCTATTATTCCATGTGAAGATACCATTATCTATTTTAATGTCTATTAAATTATTAGCTAGGACCCATTGACTGAAATCCTTCTATGATTGTGAGATATATTGTGACCCTCCAAATTTTTTGTTGCAATCTAAAATTGCATTAAAATCACCACCTAAAATGTGGGTATCATTGGGAGATAAAGAAAATTGATTCCGTATTTCCTGCCATACTTTCCTCTTGTCCAAACTTTGTGTGGGGCCATAGATATTAATGAGTTTGAATTTTAAGTTTGTCTTTAAACTTTTAACTGAAATTAATATCCAATTATTATTTTTCGCTACTACCTCAATCACTACTTTCCTAGGATCCCATATAGCCACCAGACCCCCAGATGCACCATCTGAATGAGCTATTTCAGCTTTCCATATGCCTAATTTGAGACTAAACTTCAAGCTTTCCTCCTTATTTAACTTAGTTTCTTGTAGTATTATTATTTCTGATTCAAACAGGTTTAGATATCTTTTTAATATCCTTTGCTTGTTAGGGGCATTCATGCCCCTAACATTCTAGGTTGTGATTTTCATTTCCCCTTGGGAAGGCTCTTCCCCTTCCCACATTCAATAAATCAAATAGTTTATGTTGATTCTCCGTGTTACCTGCAATATTTCTCAGTTCATTGATGGATTTGCTACCTCTCTTTTTCTTTGTCTTGATGATATTTGGGCATAAAAGACCTTCCCTATTTATGGCAATACCTAGCTACCTATCCTTGTTTGTTATCCCTTCTAGGCATCTGATAGAGTCTTGTTCCATTTCTTTTAGATCTTCGCTTGAGAGAAAATTCTCTGGGCTGGCCTTTTGTTCAAATTTACAATCAGTCACTCCTAACTCTGTAATCATGATAGAGTCTTCTTGATCTATAATGTCTTTGCCATAATCTTCTAGGATATTGTCCATATTGGTTTCCATTTTTTTATTAAGGGATTCGAGTTCTATGGGTAATGTTATAGAAGGAGTGAGGTTATTCTGAATATTGTTGCCCTGTCGAGTTATACCCTCATCCTTCTTACCATCCTCCTCAGTGATCATTTTAATCTCAGAAGGTGCTTTACTTTGTTCTCCGTGATCCTCTAGCATGTTTTCGGGATTATATCCCAATTCCTTAAAGATATTTTCTGAATCTATATGTGTATGATTTACGTGCACTATTCCATGTTGATGTTCACAAATATCATCTTAATCGACTAATCTAACTTCCCTCCCTTCTTGTATTTTTTTAATTAAAAGGTTCCTTTGTATGCTAAGTTCTTCTCTGTCGTAGATTTCATCAATAAGATTGTCCAATAATCTATCAGTAATATCTTCTCCTAAGTACTCCAGAATTTCATCGACCTCTCTCTCACATTTCTGTTCTAAATCCTCACCATCAGACATAGTCCCTTCCTCATAATTCCCTTCATTATCTAAGATATTGACTGTCTCATCATCCATTTCAGATTCATTGTTAGCGATTGTTAATTGTATGCTACTAGGGGGTAGTGCCTCCCAATTTTTAGGGATGGCATTAATGCTTATGAAATTTCTAGTTGATTTGGCTAAAGGGGTATGTTTAGGAGGTGGGCTTCCAATAAAGGGGGAAGAGTGTCTATCTGAAATCTTGTTCCCTACATTTGTAAGAATGAAACCCCCTTTGTTTTTATAGAAGTTTACCTCAACATCCATTCTGTTATGAATGTGATTTGAAGTGTCTTTAGAATTAATATTTACAGCTAGATTATGCTTTCTAACATCATTATAAACTTCTATGTAATCTTCCATGATAATGAGATTAATTATTACTAAATTAGAATTAAAGCATAAATGCAAAGGAGGGATATATTTCTGATGAATATTCATCTTAACAATAATGATTTTATCAATTTGATTGTATTTGGTTTCAACTGTTCTAATGAAGCTACCAATTTTATTACCTATTATACTGACAGTGTCTTGGTTAGATAATTCTAATGGTAAGTTTTTGAGAGTTATAGCTTTTTCTACCTTGAAATCTCCAAGATTAATTGGATTGAAGAGAGGAGTCCAATTAAACACAAAAAAAGATTCTTGCCTAAATTTAAGATAACCCTCTTCCATAATACTTTTTTTAAGATCAGGGCTTTTACAATCTATGAAAAGAAAATAATCCACAAGGATAGTAATACTTACCTCACTGGGAAGTAGTGCTGTCAAGCCATCTACAATATCAAGAATATTTGCTCCTGTTCCTTTCCACCGATAGATAACACTTGTAACTTCATAATGCTTCTGATTTTGTAATATACAATTATCATCTAGAATGATCGTGCTAGATTTCGGGCCAGAAATACCTTTTATTTTAGAGTGATCATAATTGTAATTGTTGTTACATCTGTGGGGAGGTGTATATACTAGATTGGAATGCCCAGTATGAGAAGCATTTACATCACAGATTGACTTACTAGAAATTGGGTGTGGCTTTTGTGCTTGATACTTACCATTCCATCTTCGATGGGGGGGGGGGAGTATAACTTAGATACCTTATGATCAAACTTGATATCCTATTTAGGGCCAACTTCCCTAATATTATGCATATAGATCTCAGGTAATGGTAAACCTACTTTTTCCAACTTTTTGGATTTCCCGGCTTGAAGATTTAGGGTTTTTCCATAGGAAGGGGGGAAACATTTCACATCTGGCTATGCTTGAACACCGTCCCGATGCGACTGATCCCTAGATGTGCCCTTCCCTTTCAAAACTTTATTGTGCTTATGCGGGGGTGAATAAAAACCCAATTTAAGAGAATTTTGCTCTTCATTTAATGTTTCAAAGGAGTTACTCGGAATAATTTCATTATTGCAGTGAACTGATGGGAATCTTACCTTCTTTTTCCTTTTGACCAAATGCCATTCCTTCTCATTTGCCTTCACATCTCCAGGAGACACCTAGGCCACATTAAGTCCACCTTCCCCCAATGCAGAATGAGGATCATAGGAGTTTTTAACTGGACTGGTCCTGGTCTTTAGAGCCCTAATGATCCTGGGATTGCATAATTGAGATGCTGCATATTTTGTTTTGGAGAAGAAATATATTTGGTGGTCCAGGGATTTAACGCTGAATATCTTTGGGACCGGAATACTGTTCCACTCCATCATTTTGTTACAAGCTAGAGCCATTGAACTGGGAAAAATTTCCTATGACAAAAAGCCCTTATTTCGGATGGTCATTACTTCATTGTTTTTCTTTTCCTTTGCTAAACTCTTCTTTTTTTGTTTCTTTATGAAAGTTTTAAGATGATCATAAGTGGGTCTGGCTGAGCGCATATCCAATTTTCTGCAATCGATAGCCTTATGGCCATACAAATAGCAGTTGAAACAATATCCTGAGAAGCCAGTTTGGCTAGTGTCCTAGATAGCATTTTTGCCGGCTGCCCTAACTCTAAAACCCCTATTTGCAATTTTCGCATATTTCACATATTTCACAAATTGCTGATATTAAATATAATTATAATTAATTTAATTATTAATAAGATTGTCCATTATTAATGCTTATTGTATTATTTTTATAAGATATTTGGTAAACTTATTTAGAGTTTAAAAATAATAATTATTCAAACTTAAAATCTAGTAACAAGAAACCAAAATTAAAAAAAATTAAAATTAATTAGCACACGATCATAAGGCAAAATCTGAAAATTTCTAATTAAATCTATTCGGTAATGCTGAAATCAATATAAAATTAAAAAAATGGAATCAAAGATGAGACTTTTCTGTAATAAAAGTGTAGTTAATCTCTCCCAAGAAATATGATCATAGCTGCAATAAGGGAGCATGTAACAATAAAATGGTTTGGAGAGCAGCAATGTAAGAAATAACATGACTATGTCCTTCGAGAAAAAAACAGGAAAAAAATTTGGAAAAAAAGCTGCAAGTTATAAGGATATGACAAGATTTGAACGGCAGGAAAATTTAGACATCAATCTAAGAGAAAAAAACAAATGACGAGCTTAAATATCAAGAAAACCATCGTGTGTAGAAATAACAAAAAGGAACTTGAGAATACTGAACAACATCAAAATGGAAAATTGAAGAAAATGTCTTATGATAGATATAATGATAGATTTTACGAAGACAAATTTTTAACTCAATGCCAAAAGATAAAGATCGTTTAGCAAAAGTAAATATTTGAGGGGAAACCGAAATCGAAGATGAATAAAATATTTCTAATAGCATTGGAATTCCAGAGTTTGTATGCGCATGGCAGATCACAATACAAACACTCTTGTTGAGACATGAGTTGTAAATTATCCACATTCCAACCTGTCAGAACGAATAACACTGTTAAATTTCATGACTGGTATTATATTTTCACGAACTTGGATAAACTTATATTTTTTTTACGAACGAATGGATTATATTTTTTTCATGAACTTGGCTAAGCTTATATTTTTTTCATGAACGAATGGATTATATTTTTTTCATATTCTTAAGTTTGGCTAAGCTTAGTATATGATAACATAGATAATATATGTTAAAAAGTTAATTATATATTACTAGTACTTGTATCTAGGAGAGGTGCAATGGTCACCCTTATAGTTAATATATAATGCGGCCTTCTTCTTCTTCTTTGTATCTTCTTCCTCCTCATCCCCCTCCTCCTTCTTCTCCTTCTTAATGTTTTTCTAGATGATGTTTTTCTTAGCATGTTGATGGAATGGTTTTTCCCTCTCAGTAGTAGTGGAAATGACGGTGGGCTAGGTCATCGGGCAAGTAGAATGGTTACGATTACCTACATTCTATCCCCATTATCCACATATCTTTGCCAGTAATTTTTGGGAAATTATTTCTGACAAGACATTTTTTCAATATCTGACAATTTACAGGCATCTCACAATTTTCTGTCTTTGTGGTTCCCATAATAAAAAGCTTATCAGCTTAATAGTTTAAGTATATATCATAGATATAAAGTACGTATTATAAAGTTAAATATATATTATACGGTCAAATATGTATGATATTAAATATTATATTATATTTATAATATGATATAAACTGTTTTGTTTTTTTGCAAAATTTTTTATTTATAATATGATATAAAATTATATTTATATTTATATAATATTAAATATGATATTATAATTTTTTAATATATTTTTAATATTATATTGATATTATATTTAATTTAATCAATAAATTTATAATATAAGATATATTATAAAATCTTATTATATATTATATAATATTCTATTATATTTATATCATTAAATTTATATATAATATAGTATATGACAATATAATATAATGTACTATTCTGTAACTTTGTATTATATCTATATAACATTTTAATTTAATATCTAATGAGACTTATGACCTTTTAATTTAAAACTATAAGCATAATGCACAGTCATGAAGAATGCAGGAAAGAGTTTTGTAGATTCTCAGAGAATCTAAAGTTGCACAGATTCGAGGAGGGCTCTACTATAAAACAGAAAGTTTATTTTTTATATTTCTTTTTATGTTTCCAAATAAACATGTGAAGATGTTATTCCACAAATCCTTAAAAAGAAAGCATCATAAACAATGCTTAGTAAAATGAGCAATATTAGGAATTCTATTCAATTTATTTAATATTAAAAAGTCAAACCATAAATTGTTCACTTTCACTTGAAGGTTTAAAATTATGTTAACCAGTGTATCTTTTCTAATGTTGGAAAAAATTAGGCTACATGGAAAATGAGATATTTGTTACACATAATTACATTATGAGTTGTCATTAGTGTCACACATATAGTCGGTAAAGGAAGAAAACATACTACTCAGTCAAAATACTAAGTATAGTAACCGAGCAAAACACAAGTTAACCAAGCATAGTCTTGACTGAGCACATACATCAAGCTAGATGATTACCAAGTATAGTTATAACCAAGCATTCATATTTACCAAGCAAAATTATTTTACTGAGTCAAGAATACAGTACTTACCAAGTGATACAAGATTAACGTAGAAGTTTGGTATGGCACTGAAAATAAGGCAAATAGTTTATACCAAGATAGAAAATGGTTTACATAAATTGAGGTAAAGACATATTGTAGATGTAACAATTAAATAGTGATGATCCCTATGAAATATTGATTTAGGCCATTCAAATGGATTGTAGATCTAATGTTTTGCTAGATGATTTTAAAACCCTAGTTAGGTCAAATCTTTAAGATATAAGAATTGTCAAGATGTCAGTTGCATAATGATACATGACAAGTAGCTGCTTACAGGAGACATCTAAAGATCCGACAAGGTTGTGAAGCTAAGCATTGCGCAAGTATTCAAAATTGAATCAGTATTAGACTAGAGGCTACCAAGCAGTATTAAAAGGACAAATCTATCACAGGAAGGTGAAATCAGTTAAGGGCTAAGCAGATTTGAAATTTAGCAAAGTAAGTTTCTACATCCAGATCAATTTACCGTTACTTTCTAACAACAATGGCAGACTAAATATCTTAATAGAGTAGACCTAATAGTCTTTTGTAAATCTCTTAACAGAGTGCACACTTAATAGTGATCCTTAAATCTTCTAACAAGGTAGATCTTAATAGGTCTTAAATATTACTTATAATAGGGTAAGATCATCAGAAGTGATCAAATTTGTAAGCCCTAACAAGAAACTTTATTATTGTAGTAGTGAATCTTTTTGGGTGTCATCCCTACCATAGTTTTTACCTTCTAATAAGGGTTTTTGTGATACCAAAATACATGCGTCAAGTGTATGAAGTTTCATGACTGTTTACTTATTATATTAGAAAGCATTTCTTATTTCAGTTATGTTATGAATAAATGTAAATGTTAATATGATAGTCAATTACTGAAAGATTATCTTAAGGATAAAGAACAAATAGTTTTTAGGGTTACTGATTCACCCCTCCCCTCTTAGTAACTCACCTTTCTATAATCCCAACAATTGGTATCAGATCTAGTTATTTTATTGAAAAATTTTAATCACTGATGAGGAAATATCCATAAAGATGGAAAGGTATAAGCTTGACAAGATGATTCAGAATTGGAACTACAGATTACCCTAGATCAGCTTAAGGACATCAAGTAAAAGCTAAGGGAGTCATTGAATTATAGGAAAGAATTAGCATTTCGGCTAAATGAGACTCAATATTAGGAAGAAGAGATGGAAGAACTATCTGAAGAATCCAAAAGTATATTTAATGCATCTAAAGGAACTATCTCAGATATGTCTGAAAAGAATCAACACCTCACCGAACAAGTGAAAGCACTAGACAAATTGGACAAGAAACTCAAATGGTAAGAATGATTAAAGTTATGAACAATACAAAACAAGATGAACAAGAAAGGAATATGGCTATTGAAGAAAGAAGACAAATGACTGGAAAATTAGAAGAGAAAGAATTTGAAATACTAAGGTTGACTGAGCATCACTTTGAAATTTCTAATCAGATGGTTGTCATGAGTCAAGAAGTCAATCAAGTGAACAATGAGCTTTCTAGAAAATTGGAAGATATTGGTTAATTAAGGGAAGAGAATGAAATACTGAAAAATGAAGTGAAGATGCAAAAACAACACTATGAAATGATAAATAAAACTAAGGAAAGTACCAAAAGGATGGATGAATTCTTGGTGAGTCAGAGAAGACTGAACAACACCACTGGATTAGGTTATACCAAGCAAGGAGAGTCATCAAATCAAGTAGAACAAAGGAATGTTTATGAAAATCCCATACCAAAGAAGCTCTCATGCTATCACTATGGAAAACCAGGTCACACAAAAAATGTCTTCAAAAGTAAAGCTAAAGACCTACTCCTAATACTATTCTTAAATTTGATTATTATTGCTATAATTGCAACAAGTATGGACATCAAGAATTTGAATGTAGATCAAAGATAAACAAGTCACCTAAGAGGCACTATATGGAAAATCACTATCACAATTGAAACAAGCATGGTTATACATCACAAGAATGCAGGGCACAGTTGAAACAAGTTTGGCAACCAAAGAGACAAAACAATACTTATCAACCGAGAAGACAAGGTAACTCTTACACTGACGATTACAACATTTGGGTTAATTGTATAGTATGTGGAAGGTATGATCATATTTCTGTAAATTGTATGAGATTAAACTAGAGAGGAAAATCTATGAATAGGAAAAATTCTAGAATGGCATGTATGCACTGTCACAAAGTCAATCACTTAAGTAAAGATTGCAGAGACTGAGCACCAGAACCAAATGTTGTTATGAATGAGAATACTATTGATGGAATCAAAAGGTAGATGAGTCAAATATGGAGAAGATCAACTGAAGACAATGCAAGAACAAGCACAACAATAGATTATGTGATTTCACCACTTCAACCTAAAGAAAATCAAGTAATTATATCTTAGAATAATTCCTTATATCTATTGCATGTATACCATATCTGCATGAATTAAGATGCACTAGGTTGTTATATGTTATGAACTTGAAATGAGCATAGTCAGTAAAACTTGACCGAGTAAGAAATTGTTAGTCGATGAAAATGGTAAGGTTAACAGAGTTGTGTAGTCAACCAAGCATTGATAGTGTTAACCAAGCTAATGTATCTAAAGGAGATAACTGTCTATATGATCATTAACTGATTTGTGGTTGGTGAAGTATTTAATGAAATACATTAATGTCAGGAAAGCATTTTGGGTATAAATACATGTTCCAACTCATTTTTCACATTGCATTCGAAGAGAAAAACTAGATTCCAAGCTATTTAAATTTATTTGTGCATTTCACCACTACAATATTTGGGGTCAAATTTCGATGCCAATTTGCGATGCCACTACAATTTGTGTTTATTTTTTGTGTTTTTTTTGCAAGTTCCCCCGACGGTGTTGTAATAGCGATGATGACATCATAATTGTGACACCCATTTGGTTATAAACAAAAAAAAAGAAAAAGAAAGTGTCATTTGTAATTTGTGAATTCGAAGAGCTGCCGCGAAGATGGCATTGCACTTTTGCGTAGCGCGAAGAGGGCATTCAAGTTTGGCGTACACGAAGAGGCCAACACCGTGTGGGAAGAGGGCACTAGTACTTGAAGTAGGCATTCGAGATTTATCTTCTCATTAACTCAATTTCAGTGGTATTGTTTACATATTAGCATTGTTAATAGTTGCATTATTTACATCTTAGCATTTGGAATGCTTGATGACCCATGAGCTTTGAGAGCTAGGGCATCGTTGCTATTAACTTCAAGGCATTGTGTGAAGTGTTTGATCTCTCTTTATCTATTTTATTTTTTATATTCACTATGTGGTACTCCTAGTTTATGATCATTTCATGAGGAAATGTCTTGATGGCTCACGGGTTGCAAGCTAGGGCATCATACATTGTTTATGAGCTCACTATTAAATATTGGTATTGTTTACATCTTTTCATTTGGAATGTTTGATGACCCATGAGGTTTGAGAGCTAGGGCATCGTTGCTATTACCTTCAAGGCATTGTGTGAAGTGTTTGATCTCTCTTTATTTGTTTTGTTATTGATATTCACTATGTGGTACTCTCCATTTATGATCATTTTATGAGGAAATATCTTGATGGCTTGCAGGCTGCAAGATAGGGCATCATACATTGTTCATGAGCTCACTGTTTAATACTGGCATTGTTTACATCTTTTCATTTGGAATGCTCGATGACCTACAAGCTTTGAGAGCTAGGGCATCATTTCTATTACCTTCAAGGCATTGTGTGAAGTGTTTGATCTCTCTTTATTTGTTTTCTTGTTGATATTCACTATGTGGTACTCCCCTTTTATGATCATTTCTTGAGGAAACGTCTTGACGGCTCACGGGCTACAAGCTAGGGCATCATACATTATTCATGAGCTCACTATTTAATATTTGGCCAGACCATGTAAATGGTACCAGGCCAAACCAATCAGCCCAACAAAATGTGTCATGTTTATCTTTGTCAAATACACTCATTCACCATTTTGTTCTTGTTCTTCACACAAATATTGCATCAAAAGTAATTGTAAATAATGATTCAAAGAAAAAAGAAACAACTACAATAGATCAGACCCCAAAAGAATAAAGCCAAGGAGAAATAGTGCCCTAATCAGAGACAAAATGAACTCTTAATGTAAGAAAGCATGGAACCAAAGAGGGGAAAGTAAAGCACCAACCAGACTCAAGAAAATATAGAATCTGAAATCATAGAGGATGCTGACAGAACAAGGAGGTTAGCCCACACAAATTTTGTACCTTGCCCACACAAGATCAACTGTAAAGATCTTAGCCTTCTTCTCCCCTAAATTCACAATAATAATAGTTAAAATTGAATGCTCTTAGTTTTTCTTCAAATCTATTTGAAACTCCTATGAATTCACTATGCATCAGGTATGACATATGAAGGAATGAATTTGAAATAAGAAAGAAAAATGTTTCTGTTTAAAAAATAGCATAATTAAGCCTCAAACAAAAAAAGTGCAGACTTATAAACTTACAAGCTATATACACCACCCTAATCTACTGAAAAGGTCTTAGCCTTCTTCTCCCCTAAAATCACAATAGGAATAAATAAAATTCAATACTCTTAGTTTTTATTCAAATCTATTCAAAACTCCTATCAGCTCATTGTCCAATAGTTAAACTAACCTATGACTTTGTTGGTTAACAGTTTTTCCTCCTTTAAGATTTATACCTTTCACTCTCTAAATACCCAATGTGTAGAGAACAAAAGGATGTCACCAATGATTGGGTCAGTGTAAGTCATCTATCACTACCCTCTGAATTGATAGGTATAACTCCCTAAATATGCAATGATATGCAATGAATGTATTTTTATCTATCATCAAATTATTTCTTATAGGATTTAACTAAATTGTTTGTAGGCACAAACAATTCAGGCAAGGAAAGAGTGGACAATCTATAATCCTAATGGAATGTTGATCACAGATTATCATGAAGTCTATTATCTAACTTAAACCTACCTCATCTAAGAATGCATATCTACTAATGAGAATAGAAGTAGAATCATATATAGACAGCAAATAGAATTTCTTATACTTCAACTACTAATCATGAAATGGAATTCAAGCAGGAATCACAACTCCATACATAATTGTACTTTCTATTCAGATGCATCTAAATAATAGGGTGAATAGGAGAAGAATCATACATGAAAGGTAAATGGAATTACTTTCACTATAATTACAAACATGAAATGGAATCCAGCAAGCAATTATAGCTTCATATATAACTGTCCTGTCTATTCACATGCAAATGAAAACTACTAGTTCAAAAAACATGAAAACCTAGCAAAGTAATGGAATCACTTATGCTACCCTTACAAGTTTTTTGACCCTCACACTGAGTTTCTTTACAGAATATATAGGTTTTACAATACATCAGGCTCATAGGAGCCAATGACCTTCCCTCTCCTTTGAATACAAAGAGACAAAGCATTAAGAAATAAACTCTTCCAATCTGAGAACTCGAAAGGTCACTATGGAATCTAAAACTCTTCATCTCCAACCGACATTTGTTGAGCTAAATCCATTGGGCTTCTGGAGTCAAATCATCTTCCAACAATAGTCAATTGGTTATACCACTGCATCCAACCTTTTTCAAACAGTTCAGAAATACTTAGCACGACCTTATCTAACATAAGGGCTTTATCATCACTACCACCTATGGCAACCCTTGGCACATCTACTGGGCCTCAAGCTATAGCATACAACATTTTTAGCATTGTATTCTTCCTTCTTTTCCTACCCATGACCTCAGTCGACATGTCGATAACACTGTGTCGATAATCCGTTGTTCTCACCTTCGATGTTCCATTGGATTATATTATCTTTATTCCCTTTAAGTCTCAGGTCCCACTTGACAAGTTTCTCATCAGACGGTGATTCTCGACCAATCAAAAGCCTCCAACTGTTCACCCCTATTAGTGGACTCATGTTGTCACATGATCGCATGGCAATATTTCAACTCTTGCGATCATGCGACTGCTCTATCCTTATTGCATCTGCCCTGTTAGCATATATAGGTTCTCTTTTTACCTTGTCACATGATCACATGAGGAAAGAATATTCCTCATGATCACGCACCAGCCATAGATCCCTTGCATCTAATAGAACTCAACACTAGCTAGGTCCATAGGACAGATGGCAGTAGGTCATAATCCTTTTGCACTTTATCATGTCCAAAAACTTAGAATATCGGCCCCACCTGATAGATTCTCATTGGACGGTGGGCGTATGATCTGATGGGCTCACAAGATTCTACAAGATCATACACCATCTATAGATTTGGAATCTTAGCCGATGTCATAAAAATCTGACCCCACCACCGCAAGCAACTTTCCTCGAACCCACAAGGACACGCGTATGCATCTCACAAATTTGCAAAGCATCTTCCTTCCCATAGCGACTAAGCGACTACCCTTGATTCGGCATCGCAAGCAAACCCTTTCCAGACCCACCAGGCTACGTGTCTTCATCCCACCAAGCATGATGACTTACGTTGTCGCATGATCGCATGGTATTATTTTAATTCATGCAATCATGCGACCGCCCTATGATTGGCTCACAGGGATCCATCATATTTTTTTATTTAACCTTTCCTATCTTTCCATTGACTTTCCTTATCTACACGGGCATCCATTGTCGCATGATCGCATGGTATTTTTTTACCTCATGCGATCATGCAACCGCTCTATCAACACTGTTCTTAGATCCCATTATATTTTTAGTACCCGATTCATTGCTATCTCTGATCAATATAAGTAATCTGGTACTTAGTTTGGTTTGACACATGTTCAAGAGCCAAAAATGTAATATATGTGATAGCTATTTGATGCACAATGTAGAACATAATACAATGATCGAGCTTCTTATTATTGCAAAGTCTTCAAATTCAGTAATGTACTAAAATCTTGATTTTCCTACCAACATTGCTTATGTGTAATGTACCGAACTATAACATTCCCCATATTCAAGATGCCACATCTTCATTTTGATCATAATGCAACCTGTGGATTAATGAGTCACAACATAAAGGCTGATAGGATTATGTGACTGAATCATTCACCATTTTATTTATTTCATCTTCAAAAGACACTAAATACAACCAGATCTTTGACTGTCCCAAATTCTGCTATTATCATCAAATCATACAATGCAATGCTATCACCTTCTTGATACTGGGATAAACAATATTTCCTTCTGAGGTGATTACCTTAATTATTTTGCATTAGGAGGCTTTCAAAAACTAAATCTAAGTTCATGTCTATCCAAACTTTACTTCTGAAAATTGAATCAACCTTCTTCTGATTCCTTGCAAGTGCCTGAAGATCATGACTTGGAATCATCATTTCTCCTAAGAAAAATTACCAATCAAATCATGTTATTCTTGCTAGGTAGGTATCTATCACTTACCCATGATGACAAGGTTTTCAAGGCAACCCACCCGGCTTGAAGCAAGAAGGAAAGTGATGCAGAGTGGTAGTGAAAGGTGATGGATTCCAACCAAATGCTTGTCTAACCCACAAGGTTCCTAATAGGCCTATAAGGCACACAAAGGCAAAATGTGGCTAAAACCTTAGATTATGACTCCAAACTTTTAGAGATGCTTTGAAATATGTAAACAAGGGTGATTCAAGTGGTTTCAAGGAGTTTCAACCTTCTAGGCACCCTAAAATGGACAATTTGTTCAAAATAGTCTATTAGGCCTAATAACCTTCAACTAGCCCTCCAGCAGCGTTTTTGTGGATTTTTCTCCAACTTGTTCCAAAGGACTTGCAAAATAATTTGGTGTTTCAGATACCCTTTTGGGTGAACTATAACATATCAAAAAACCAATATCAAGTGCTTCGGGAAATGTGTCCGAAAAAGTGACTATCTCTATTTTAGAGGGTCAAATCAAGAGGTTTAACAAAGCAACTTCACCAAAAACCTATCCAAAACTCACCAAAATTGTAGGATCACCTATTCTCATGTCCAATTAAACATTCCAACAACAAATTTCAGTTTATGGGCTCATTTGCATCAAAAGCCCCAAATCAAGCATGTTCAAACCCTTGTTCCTAGGGTATTAAGAGATCTCACACTTGCAAACGTTTCTTTGCTCAAATGAATCTGCAAAAACCTTTATAGTATCATAAAAACCAATAACCAAATCATAAATTCTGTCCTCCTTAAGATAAATCTCCTTCTACTATGACTGTCCCTGTTTTCCCTTCTTGGAACACTATGTTAGTGTATTGAAAAAATGCTTTGGTGGCCACCTTTATTACTGTCAGAAGATCATTTATGGATTAGAAGTACTTGTACATGTTATACAATAACCATTCCATGAAGAATCAGTGGTCATTTCATAGAATGGCCATGGAAATTAGAAGAAAACTTCAAAAC
Source organism: Chamaecyparis obtusa (assembly GCA_027943335.1). Taxonomy (NCBI): domain Eukaryota; kingdom Viridiplantae; phylum Streptophyta; class Pinopsida; order Cupressales; family Cupressaceae; genus Chamaecyparis; species Chamaecyparis obtusa. Next base: position 1,738,133 of record BSBK01006944.1, on the reverse strand, counting down.
TGTTAATAAAGTGTCTAAACCAGTCAGCAATTTATGAAAAATAAACAAATGCTCACAAATATGGATTCAAATCTGGGTCATAAGAATGAAAATGTGTATCTAAACATACTTCAATGCATACCAAAGAAGTTTTGATGCTGCAAACTCGAAACTCTCTGCAATTTGCAATTAAAACTAGGCACTTTTATTTAGGTTCCAGCAACAGTCCGTACTATGATGCCCTCCAGGCTGTACATTAGCATATTTATAAAATGGAAAGGTAGTTTGGATGGTTGATAACCAATTACCATCGGTTATATCTCCAAATGCTTAATAAAATTTAAACTATTCACTTTCCCTCCAAAAGACATTACAAGGCAAATTTAAATTATTTCAAGCAAATAACCTTACTAAATGGGACCTAATACATGTTTTGACTTATGAAATGTTTTAAGAACATTATTAAATCTTTCTATAACCTATCAAAGGACCCTTCTATCTAAAATAACCCTTAAATCCTATTCCATAACCATATTTCAATAATTTGAACATTGTACAAAACATGACATTATGCAACATTATGACTTCTTGTGTCTTTGAATGCCATGATCGGTTGCAAGATGGACCAATTGATATTATGAGATGCTCTATGATCTTGTTGATGACCTGGATCTCCATTGTGTTTATGAAGAGCATATGATGCCCCTGCATCAAATTCACCACCTTGAAAGTTGTTCTTGTCCCAAGAACATTGTTTTGTACTGACAACTTCCTTTTCTTCATGCCTCTGCACTTGAGGTTGGATAATGAAGTCCTCCAATGTGAAATGCCCTCTATTATTCCTAGTACCTGCATGCACAAACTTGAAACATGGATTAGAAATCATAATTTTTGCCTTAGAGGCAGTCACCCCTGTTGTTTCAGTCATATCCATGACTGTCTGAACAATCTCCTCTGCTGCCTGCACTTGATAGTGATGCAATTGTCCTTTCTCATGTGGTTTTTGTACTCCTTGACTACTCTTGTCATGTCCTCTGATAGGACAGTACCAATCACCTATCAAGATGCCTTCACCACCTTGGAATTCTGCCCCTAACTCTGTCACACAGTCCAGTAATTACTGTCCCTTGTCCTTTATGGTTTCTTGCTGTCTCAATTCTGTCTTATCCTCCTTCTGACCAGTATCAAGTCTTTTAGTACGTCCAATAAGAAGTGATTCATGTCCTCTACCAGGAAATGGTTTTAAATCTATTCTTTTTCCATGATTCCACAAGGTATAAACATTTGTATAACAGTCATGCATCAATCTCCTAGACACTTGCCAAGATCTGCCTAAGATTATATGAGCACAATTCATTTTGACAACATCACAAAGTATTTGATCAGTGTACTCACCAATTGAAAAGGTAACCAAGGTCTGATAATGCACAAGAAAATTTTGATTGTCCTCCACCCATGTAGCATAGTATGGCCTAGGATGGTGCTGAATAGGTAGTCTTAATGCATTAACAACATCCCATGAAATTAAATTGCTACAAGTACCTGAATCTATGACCAATTTATAAACTTCACCTTGTATCAAACAATTTGTCCTAAAAATACTTACTTGTGGTGTCCATTCCTTGCCTTTCCTAAACATTAAGAAGTCTCCTGTCTCAGGGCCTGCATTACCAATCTTCCTTACCTCCTCTTCTTCTTCATTTTCCCCCTGAATTAGTTGTACCCTCTTCTCTTTGTCAGGACATTTGTAGGATTGATGCCCCACCTTTCCACATGTGAAGCATGTGCCTGTAAACAAACCACTTCCTCTTCCTTGTCCACTCCTACCACCTCTCTGATTTTGTCCTCCTCTTGAATCAGAATTTGTACCTTTATCTTTATCTTTTTCTTCCCATACCTGGGTTGTTCTTCCTCTTCCTCTTATGGAAGATCCTCCCCTTGCATTATGTCTTTCACTTCTCCTTTTTAGTTTCTCCTCTATCCTTAAAGCAATTTGATAACACTCTTTCAAACTCTTGGGATTTGCAGTAGTAAACTCATCTTGAATGGAAAACTTCAAACCTCCTAAATACCTTGCAACCTTGACAACTTCTTCATCCAGACCTAATCTCATGCTTAGTTTGTAGAACTCATCCGTGTATACCTTTACATCCAAGTCTTTTTTTTTTAAGCCCTGCATCTTCTTATGCATTTGAACTTCAAAATCTTTAGGAAGGAAATTAATTTTCATTTTTGAAACCATTCTATCCCAAGAAGTGATTTTAGTCTTACCTCTTTTTCTTCTTTCAGCCTCCTCATGATCCCACCATAGGAGTGCATGTCCCTTCAATTTGGTCTTTGCCAACTTGACCCTTTGTCCCTCAGGTATATCATCACTTTCAAAATAAGCATCCATAGATGCAATCCAGTCCAATAGGTCCTCTTCTTTCAGACTTCCATCATACATTTGAATGTCTTTCCTTACCTTGTAGCTATCTCCTTTCATAGCTTTCAGGATCCTAAGTGTCCTTTGCTCTTCAGGATCAACCTGTTGTTCCTCTTCTTCATTATTCTCTTCTTCTTCTTCTTCAGTATCTTCATCATCATGTACTGCTCTTCTCTGATTGGATTCAATTGTCTCTAGCCTTGCTAATAATACATTGTATGAGTCTTGTAGCTTAGAATTCTTTTCCTCTAACTCTTGAACTTTTCTTGCCCAACCTGCATTCCTGGGAGCCATTATATCAAACAAATCAAATCAAATACAAGATATCTCTGCTATCCAATACTTTTTCCTCACCAAGAACTCCTCTGATACCTCAAGCACACCTTTCAACTTTGGAACACACGAGGAGGAATCAAACACTCCAAGGTTTCAACAATGGAACCGGTATACAAAAGACACCAAAAGACTTCAATGATGATGAAAACCAAACCTTCCAATACCCAAGGAGATCTTGCTGATGCTCTGATACCACTTGATGCAGAGTGGTAGTGAAAGGTGATGGATTCCAACCAAATGCTTGTCTAACCCACAAGGTTCCTAATAGGCCTATAAGGCACACAAAGGCAAAATCTGGCTAAAACCTCAGATTATGACTCCAAACTTTCAGAGATGCTTTGAAATATGTAAACAAGGGTGATTCAAGTGGTTTCAAGGAGTTTCAACCTTCTAGGCACCCTAAAATGGACAATTTGTTCAAAACAGTCTATTAGGCCTAATAACCTTCAACTAGCCCTCCAGCAGCGTTTTTGTGGATTTTTCTCCAACTTGTTCCAAAGGACTTGCAAAATAATTTGGTGTTTCAGATACCCTTTTGGGTGAACTATAACATATCAAAAAACCAATATCAAGTGCTCTGGGAAATGTGTCCGAAAAAGTGACTATCTCTATTTTAGAGGGTCAAATCAAGAGGTTTAACAAAGAAACTTCACCAAAAACCTGTCCAAAACTCACCAAAATTGTAGGATCACCTATTCTCATGTCCAATTAAACATTCCAACAACAAATTTCAGGTTATGGGCTCATTTGCATCAAAAGCCCCAAATCAAGCATGTTCAAACCCTTGTTCCTAGGGTATTAAGAGATCTCACACTTGCAAACATTTCTTTGCTCAAATGAATCTACAAACACCTTTATAGTATCATAAAAACCAATAACCAAATCATAAATTCTGTCCTCCTTAAGAGAAATCTCCTTCTACTATGACTGTCCCTGTTTTCCCTTCTTGGAACACTATGTTAGTGTATTGAAAAAATGCTTTGGTGGCCACCTTTATTACTGTCAGAAGATCATTTATGGATTAGAAGTACTTGTACATGTTAGACAATAACCATTCCATGAAGAATCAGTGGTCATTTCATAGAATGGCCATGGAAATTAGAAGAAAACTTCAAAACTGTTAATAAAGTGTCTAAACCAGTCAGCAATTTATGAAAAATAAACAAATGCTCACAAATATGGATTCAAATCTGGGTCATAAGAATGAAAATGTGTTTCTAAACATACTTCAATGCATACCAAAGAAGTTTTGATGCTGCAAACTCGAAACTCTCTGCAATTTGCAATTAAAACTAGGCACTTTTATTTAGTTTCCAGCAACAGTCCGTACTATGATGTCCTCTAGGCCGTACATTAGAATATTTATAAAATGGAAAGGTAGTTTGGATGGTTGATAACCAATTACCATCGGTTATATCTCCAAATGCTTAATAAAATTTAAACTATTCACTTTCCCTCCAAAAGTCATTACAAGGCAAATTTAAATTATTTCAAGCAAATAACCTTACTAAATGGGACCTAATACATGTTTTGACTTATGAAATGTTTTAAGAACATTATTAAATCTTTCTATAACCTATCAAAGGACCCTTCTATCTAAAATAACCCTTAAATCCTATTCCATAACCATATTTCAATAATTTGAACATTGGACAAAACATGACATTATGCAACATTATGACTTCTTGTGTCTTTGAATGCCATGATCGGTTGCAAGATGGACCAATTGATATTATGAGATGCTCTATGATCTTGTTGATGACCTGGATCTCCATTGTGTTTATGAAGAGCATATGATGCCCCTGCATCAGCAAGGAACCCTGGGAAGAATAGCCTATCTTAGAAAAGTTAGACCTAGACACCAGACTTGACAAGACCACATGACTCCAACATTGCCAAAAAATGGGTGATTGAAAGTCAGTCAATAGCTGGCTCTGACTGGGGGATCATATACTACAAGGTGTATGAAGAATTCAGCTTCTCTGGTGAGACAGGTGTCTTATCCATTGGGTTGCAGAGTCTAGACCAAAGAGTGACAATGGGCAACTGTAAATAGGGAGGGTGGAGGGGAGCAAGTCAAATTGAACACACCAAAATGGGAAAGAAGGAAAAGACTACACTACCAAGAACAGGGAAAACTAAAAACTAAACACACCAACATAAAGGCAAACCTAACCTATAGCATAGGTGAGGAAACCCTCACCCAAAAGGATAGAAAACAAAAAAATTTCATACATGGCCATTGACAGGAATTGAGAAATATGAACCCTTCTTGAACAAGGGAAAATTCTTCATCAGTTTGAAACAACATTGATAACCTTTAGCAATTTCTTCACTGCTGAAACTGAGTCCAAAAACCATTTGTAGAATAGTATCCCACAGGACCTTTCCAAACAGCCATGCCTCATCATAAATTTTTTATTCTTTTGTATTTTCCTGCACACTACCTTCTGCATCCATCTTCTGAGAGGAGAGAGGATATTCACTAGATTTTGAAAATACTGGAACATACTTGCATCCATTTGATTCATCAATATTATCTTTACCAGATATATCAGTATTCAAATCAAAACTAGGAAGATCAGAACATTCAAATGGAATGTCATCATACTGGTTGCAAGCACTATTATTATTAGTTTCAGATTCCAAACCAAGACTGAAACAAGATACATCTTCATTACACACAGGCTCTACTAGGATTGAAACATCTTCTTTATTTTTTGTAATTGTCAATTCTACAAGATGTTCATCTGAATTTAGAATTTCAATACCTGAATTGACTATAGAAGAGGACTCACATATGATTGGCATCATGACTTGATCAATTTTCATTTCAAGACTAGGAAGATCTTCATCTATTTCTCTGTCTTCTGTATGGCGCTGCAGTACTTCATTAACATGTTCAAAATCTGCTATTGCATTGATTCCTTCAACATTATTTTCAATAGGCTGACTATCTTTTTCATCCACACATATTTGATTAGCAACATCCAGCATTGTATCATCTTCAAAACAAAATGTTTCTGATATCTGATCTTTATTAGCTATAATGAATGAAGGATCAACCTTATTATGTTGTTCAATAACATCAGGAATTTCATCTTTTAATAGCCCATCAGCCTTAGGATGATCTTTAGAAGAAAAATAGTTTGAAACATTATCCTCATTCTTTTCACCCAATCTACAACTTTCATCAACACAAGAAAAAGGAAACATGGATACATCTTTTTTTTCAATTTTGTTTACCTTTTCTTCTTGATCTTCAAGAATCTCCCTATTCACCAAATTTTGTCTTGTAGAATTCTAGGGCTTTTCTTGCTCTTCTGAAACTAGGCAACTTGTAGATTCTTTACTTACCAGTTCTTCTTCAGGTATAGTCAAAAGAACAGATTTCTTCTTTCTCCTTTGGCCTTGGACCTCGAAATACTTCTGATGCACATGTTTTAACAATAGGGTAGACTGATGATCTTTAGAAACACTCAATCCTTTCTTCAAACCCTCATTCAAACTTAGTTTATATGCTTCCCAAAGGAATTGGAAGTTGGGATCATCTTTAGCATTTATCTCCTCAATTGTGGGTTTCCTTCTGATTTGTTTTCTTGGTTTAACCTCTTTTTCACTCAAGACTGAAAAATTTAATGAGATGTGATCTTGAGGGGCTTTTGACATTTCACCATCATCCATATTGAGCTCTTTCTTTAACTTCTACAACAACTTTGTTTTCTCTTCCACTTCTTTCAGCAAATGATATCTTGCACATATACTCATCCACAACAGAGCAGTTACATGATCCTCTTCAATACTCAGGTTCATCTTTCTTCCATGAGTAATGCCTTCTCTCCAAGCATCAAACATATCATGCAATACAAAATTAGTAGTGTGATGAAGTTCTATAAGAGAAGGATTTGACCTCCTTCCTTTCTCCATTTTAGAAGGCATGGTCCTTTTACAACAGAGTCTCCAATCTCCTGCAAATTTTGAGATAATACATTTTGAAAATATAAAACACTAGACTCTTCAACCAAAGTTATGAGGACCAGAGCGGAGTCACCAATCTCTGAGAAGTAGAGATAACTATAAAACTAAGGAAACTAATATCAGCATCAATCTTCTCTTCTTCCTCAGTTGGGTTCTTTCCAGTCTTCAACTTTAAGCTAGTTCTTCCTTTAGCATGTGGGACTAGAAACCTGATTCTTGTGGCAAGCACCTTTCTCCACAAGATCAGCTATAAAAAGGGGAAACCAAAAATATGTCTATTTACAAATTCTCCCCAACAGAGTCACCAAAAACTGTTGGTTAATAGTTTGTCCTCCTTTAAGATTTATACCTTTGACTCTCTAAATACCCAATGTGAAGAGAACAAAAGGATGTCACCAATGATTGGGTCAGTGTAAGTCATCTATCACTACCCTCTAAATTGATAGGTACAGCTCCCTGAATATGCAATGATATGCAATGAATGTGTTTTTATCTATCATCAGATTGTTTCTTATAGGATTTAACTAAATTGTTTGTAGGCACAAACAATTCAAGCAGGGAAAGAGTGGACAATCTATAATCCCAATGGAATGTTGATCACAGATTATCATGAAGTCTATTATCTAACTTAAACCTACCTCATCTAAGAATGCATATCTACTAATGAGAATAGAAGAAGAATCATATATAGATAACAAATAGAATTGCTTATACTGCAACTACTAATCATGAAATGGAATTCAAGCAGGAATCATAGCTCCATACATAATTGTACTTTCTATTCAGATACATCTAAATAATAGGGTGAATAGGAGAAGAATCATACATGAAAGGTAAATGGAATTACTTTCACTATAATTACAAACATGAAATGGAATCTAGCAAGCAATTACAGCTTCATATATAACTGTCCTATCTATTCACATGCAAATGAAAACTACTGGTTCCACAAACATGAAAACCCAACAAAGTAAATGGAATCACTTATGCTACCCTTACAAGTTTTCTGACCCTCACACTGAGTTTCTTTACAGAATATATAGGTTTTACAATACATCAGTCTCATAGGAGCCAATGACCTTCCCTCTCCTTTGAATACAAAGAGACAAAGCATTAAGAAATAAACTCTTCCAATCTGAGAACTCGAAAGGTCACTATGGAATTTGAAACTCTTCATCTCCAACTGGCATTTGTTGAGCTAAATCCATTGGGCTTCTGAAGTTGAATCATCTTCCAACAACAGTCAATCAGTTATACCACTACATCCAACCTTTTTCAAATAATTCAAAAATACTTAGCACAACCTTATCTGACATAAGGGCTTTATCATCACTACCACCTATGGCAACCCTTGGCACATCTACTAGGCCTTGAGCTATAGCATACAACATTTTTAGCATTGTATTCTTCCTTCTTTTCCTACCCATGACCTCAGTCAACATGTTGATAACACTATGTCAATAATCCCCTGTTCTCACCTTTGATGTTCCATTGGATTATATTATCTTTATTCCCTTTAAGTCTCAGGTCCCACTTGAAAGTTTCTCATCGGATGGTGATTCTCGACCAATCAAAAGCCTCCAACTATGCACCCCTATCAGTGGACTCATGTTGTCGCATGATCTCATGGCAATATTTCAACTCTTGTGATCATGCGACTGGTCTATCCTTATCGCATCTGCACTGTTAGCGTATATAGGTTCTCTTTTTTCCTTGTCACATGATCGCATGAGGAAAGAATATTCCTCATGATCATGTGCTAGCTATCGATCCCCTACTTCTGACAGAACTCAACACTAGCTAGGTCCACAGGATAGATGGCAGTCAATCATAATCCTTTTGCACTTTATCATGTCTGAAAACTTAGAATATCAACCCCACCTGACAAATTCTCATCGGACGGTGGGCGTATGATCTAATGGGCTCACAAGATTCTACAAGATCATACGCCATCTGTAGATTTGGAATCTTAGCTGATGTCATAAAAATTTGACCCCACCACCGCAAGTGACTTTCCTCGGACCCACAAGGACACGCGTATGCATCTCACAAATTCACAAAGCATCTTCCTTCCCATAGCGAATAAGCAACTACCCTTGATTCAGCATTGCAAGAAAACCCTTTCCGAACCCACCAGGCTACGTGTCTTCATCCCGCCAAGCATGATGACTTACGTTGTCGGATGATCGCATGGTATTATTTTAATTTATGCGATCATGTGACCACCCTATCATTGGCTCGTGGGGATCCATCATATTTTTTTATTTAACCTTTCCTATCTTTCTGTTGACTTTCCTTATCTTCATGGGCATCCATTGTTGCATGATCGCATGGTATTTTTTTACCTCATGTGATCATGAGACCGCTCTATCAACACTGTTCTTTGATCCCATTATATTTTTAGTACCTGATTCATTGCTATCTCTGATCAATATAAGTAATCTGGTACTTAGTTTGGTTTGACACATGTTCAAGAGCCAAAAATGTAATATATGTGATAGCTATTTGATGCACAATGTAGAACATAATACAATGATCAAGCTTCTTGTTATTGCAAAGTCTTCAAATTTAGTAATGTACTAAAATCTTGATTTTCCTACCAACATTGCTTATATGTAATGTACTGAACTATAACATTCCCCATATTCAAGATGCCACATCTTCATTTTGATCATAATACAATCTTTGGATTAATGAGTCACAACATAAAGGCTAATAGGATTATGTGACAGAATCATTCACCATTTTATTTATTTCATCTTCAAAAGACACTTAATACAACCAGATCTTTGACTGTCCCAAATTCTTCTATTATCATCAAATCATACAATGCAATGCTATCACCTTCTTGATACTGGGATAAACAGTATGTCCTTCCGAGGTGATTACCTTAATTATTTTGCATTAGGAGGCTTTTGAAAACTAAATCTAAGTTTATGTCTGTCCAAACTTTACTTCTAAAAATTGAATCAACCTTCTTCTGATTCCTTGCAAGTGCCTGAAGATCATGACTTGGAATCATCATTTCTCCTAAGAAAAATTACCAATCAAATCATGTTATTCTTGCCAGTTAGGTATCTATCACTTACCCATGATGACAAGGTTTTCAAGGCAACCCACCCGACTTGAAGCAAGAAGGCAAGGAACCCTGGTAAGAATAGCCTATCTTAGAAAAGTTAGACCTAGACACCAGACTTGACAAGACCACATGACTTCAACATTGCCAAAAAATGGGTGACTGAAAGTCAGACAATAGACTTCAAAGGAGAAATTATGAAATATAGTTGTAGGTAGTTATCTCTTCTATAATGATGGAGGAGTCAAAGGTAATGATCAATGAAGTTGCTTCTATTAGATCATACATTAATACACTTACTATTTTGAATTTGAGCTCAGGCATCATGCAATGTTATTGTTGTCATTGCATGCTTGCTACTGTTGTGCACCATATATTGTTTTATACACTATTTATTTCATTGAGACCGTGAGGTTGGCATTTGTAATGTATTTTCTATTATTGGATCAATGCTTCCATGTTGTTGATTCTATGTATGGCTTGACTATGCACATGCTAATTGTAGATAAGGATCAGTAATAGGGTGCTAGGCGTTGCTTAGATCCTTTCGATCTAACCCCATCTTTTCCTTCCTTGCAAGTTTTAGATCATACAAGAGCATACTAGATTGAACCCTAGGTCAACACTTCATTACTTCAGGAAATGTTTGGTACCTTCATTATTTATGTTCATCCACTTATGTATGTTTACATATTCATTCATATTCTTCTGAAAATTGGCTATTAGTGACCATATAGGACCATTCTTGATGAAATTTGACATGAAATTTTATAACATAGTTTCTTAGCACTTGATCTTTATATGACAACCATGACTTGAGGTAGGCATTTGAGCTTTGTCTTCTCATTAACTCAATTTCATTTAGATGGCATTTTTTGATGGTACTCCCTATTTATGATCATTTCATGAGGAAATGTCTTGATGACTCATAGGCTACAAGCTAGGGCATCATGCATTATTTATGAGCTCACTGTTTGAGCACCTCATGTCCCTATTTGATTGGCCAGTGCTCTATTTGTTATATTGATGCTATTAGATCAAATAGGAACATCAGTATTAAAATAATACACTTACTATTTTAAATTTGAGCTCTGGCACCATGCAATGTTATTGTTGTCAAAATAATAAGTGTATTAATGTATGATCTAATAGCAGCAACCACATTGATCATTACCTTTGACTCCTCCATCATTATAGAAGAGATAACTACCTACAACTATATTTCATAATTCCTCCTTTGAAGTCATAGGTTACTTTAAAATGGAGAGGGGTCTCAAAATATCATAAGTAAAAACATTACACAGTGGCATTTAGATTAAGTACAATATGAATTCACATGCCTTTAATTATGTTTCACTTTTGAAATTATCACTCATTGGTCATTTGACAATTCAAGATATAAGTATCAGAATATAAACTATTGTAAAAGGAAGAAACACATACGTATCATCATTTAATACAAAATATAAAAGTATCCCACAGACACAGTTACTATTATAACAACCATCCTCTAATCCCATGGTGTACTAGTCTCAAGGTAAGAACAATTTATTTAAGCCATAATATAAGTATCATCCTAAAGTTTAAATAGACATTGACTATGGATATACAACACTGAGCCATAATAAATTACAGAGTATCACTACAATTTCTATGTCCACTTACAATCATCCTACTAATTACACAGCAATTTCTATGTCCACTTCCATTAAAATATATCACTCCTTTTGTTATATAGGAATCCTTCTCATTAAGTGTTTCCATTAAAATATATCACTCCTGTTATATAATGTATATGCATACTTGTTTAAAATGTCATACTTGTTGCTCTTAAATATTATTACCATTGCACTCAAATTTACATGACATTGAAGCCAAGCCCAAAATGTATAAATATGTGTAAGTATAGGAGAAGCTGGATTCTGAAACTATTGAAAAAAAAAAAAACCTATACCAATAGCAGCTTATGAGAAACTATACTTGTGCTTACCACACCATACCTCAACATCATAATGCTTATCATTTTCAAGCTTGAGTGAGGTTTCATACCATGCACTATCCGCAGATTTGTACATAATGTTGATTTAGGCTAGAGGTAAACTACAAGTGTCATGTAAACAACACGGTTGAATGCAATCTCTTTTGTGCATTTTCAAGAGTTTTCCCACCAATACAAGTGTAAATAACACATTGAACGTAATCTAAGAACACTGGGTGGTATGAATTCTCGCTAAAGCTTGAAATATATCACTCCTCATGTTATTGTCAAAATTAAATTCAAATATTTCTCAAAACATTTATTCCTATAGAATTAAGATATCCTTATCTCATTAATAAAATAATCTGTCATAATAGCTTTTGAATCACATTAACACACACCCATGTTCTGTAGCATAGTTCATTTTAGAAGTGTACGTCTTGAATATGCACATGCATAATTGTAGATGAGGATCAATAATAGGGTGCCAGGCATTGCTTAGATCCTTTGGATCTAACCCCATCTTTTCCTTCCTTGCAGTTTTTGGATCATACAAGCACATACTAGATTGAACCTTGGGTCAACACTTCATTACCTCAGGCAATGTTTGGTACCTTCATTATTTATGTTCATCCACTTATGTATGTTTGCATATTCATTCATATTCTTTTGAAAGTTGGCTATTAGTGACCATATAGGACCATTCTATATGTTTTTGGGTCATTTGATGAAAAGATGTAAATAGGGATTGTAGACACCTAAAATTATACTTTCACACTAATATTAAATTTTGTTAATATTTTCCCTTAACATTATGGTTAATTTTAATAATTGACTATAATCGTTATATTCATCTATTTATTTTAATTAAATAAATTTATTTTCCCTTTGTATTTAAATTTTATTTAAATATTATAATATATTAAATTCAATTTAATATATTATCCCTCCATTTCCCTTTATAAAATAAATTTTATTTATTTTATTCCTCAACTAGCCTAAACTTCTTCTAAACCATGATTAAATTAAATTTATTTTATTTTAATTCATTTTCCCTTTTTCCTATGTTTACATTTTTCTAAATATTCCTCTAATCTTGATTAAAAGGTGGATTGCCTCTAAACATGCGCACAATCACCTTTTCCAAGGTGGCCACCTCTCCATCTTTTTTCTCCACCAATCATTTTTAAATTTCTCTTTCCCTCTAAAAGTGAAGTTTGACTTTTTCCACTTCACCTTTTGCCTCTTAATCCTATCCACTCATTCCTTTTGCCTCTTAATCCTATCCACTCATTTCTTTTTGCCTCTTCATCTTTTCCAAACCCTACCTAACCTTTAATCCTAGCCACTCATTCTTTTGCCTCTTAATCTCCACTGTCTAATTCTTTTCATTTTCTATAAAAGGTCTCACTCCTTATTTTAGGGCTAAGTTCTAATTCTTCTAAATTCTTTTTCTTCTCAATGCTTCTCAATTCTTATGCATCTTCTAGCTTTCTTAATCATTTTAGTTCTAGTTCTTTTCTTTGCATTCTAATCTTGTTTCAAATCTAGATCTTGTTGCATATTTAGCATAGCTTCTTAATCATATTTCATTCATCTTAGATCTTAATCTTGTTACATTATCATTATCATAGTCTTGCATCAATCTTAATCATTTATCATTTGTGAAGCTTGGGACAAGTTCCTCATACTTGCTCTCAACTCCTTCACCATCATCTAGCTTGCATCTCCTAGTTTTGCATTATTTTTGCATTTCATTTGTGTTGGGAGAGCATACCCACATAATCTCAAAGAGCAAATCAAACAAGGATTTAGGTGCCCTTGTTTTAGCTCATCAGAGGTTGTAGTGAAAGTTACCTATTTTGTTGCATTTGAGTTTACTAACATCTAATGTGTTTGGTTTGTGTTTTTGGTGTTTTCATTCCCAGCAAATAGGTCTATATTTTCATTTCATACATTTTGGCATGCCCAGTGGGACCCACTTCCCTATTGGATCTACACTTTTGCAGATTTTTCCATGCTAATGCTTGTGTAGGTTGAGTTGAAGACAAAACCTAGGGTTTTTTGAAAGATTTGATCATATATTTAAAATGGTTGGGAGTTTGGCTCTAAATTTGTTTTTTCAGGTGGAGGATCATCATATTATGTCTCAGTCCAAAGCACAGATTTTTCTGATCAATTTTTTGTGAGTAATAATTTTTTTATGATTTTCAATGAAAATTCATGTATGGTCATAAAAATCCATATTTTTTTGGAAATTTGTACATTTTTGGAAAGGTCTAAGAATTTTACATAGGGTACATTCTTTGTGTTTTTTATTTTTATGCACGAATAGGGCTCAAAAATTCAATCTTTGAAAACTGGTCTATTTTGATAAATCAGCTCCCTAGGGCACAAATTAAGGAATTTTTCCAAAACTTTTACATTTCTGAAAAGCTCTTTATTTTTTAGCAGGGGTCTCTATTTTGAATTTCTATTTTTGTGGCCGAAATCATAGAGAAAAAATTAGATCTTTTCGACTAGGTCAAATGCAAAAAATAAAATAAAAAAATGTGATGAGCTTGCACTTTACTTGCACATAATTCAATGCATGATAAAATCAGTCAATTGTGAGTTGTTCTTTCATGTGGAATCAACTAATTCAATTTATTTTCTTGGAATCATCATATTTCTTCATGATTTCACACACTTGATTGGAGTTTGTGAAGGCAACTTGGAGCTCATCAAAGTGGATCAAAGGAGCATAAAATAAAATAAAATTCAAAAGTGTAAAATCAAGGTGCACATATTCCAAACCTTCTTATTTACCTTGTAAAAAGTGCTACTTGTCCTCTTTTTCATCATAAAATCATTTATTTCTTTTGGTCAATTTGTTTGGTGTGTCTTCCTCACATTGAAAAAAAAATGGGTTTAAAATTACTCATTCACATTTGGATTTGGGCTTAAAATGAACCCCTTTGTCTTTTAATCCTCAAGATTTTCTTATTTATGTTTTCTTCTTGCATCCGTGTTAAGGAGTTTGAGGGGAACATAAATAAGGGATCTTGCTTTATTTTTATTTTTTGGGGGGCTTGCCTAGAGAAGTGATCACTCTAGTGGATGACCTCAACTCTCATGTTCCGGCAGAGTATAAATAGTGAGGCTTGAATCTAAAGACAAACCTCTTGAAAGTAGAATATTGTCAATCTTGGCTAAGCCCAAATAACTTTATACCTTTGGGAAGTGAAGGTGGAGATTGGGTTACCATTTCCTCCTAGTTTTTTGACAATATTCTCTCTCATCTATGAATTTGGGCCTCACGTACCTTGCGTATATTGAGGACACCCCTTAGTTGAGCTTGTACACCCTAGTTAAAACTTGAATAGGTTGTTGGTGTGTTTGATGTGTTTGAATATTTAAAACCTTCCCCACTTGAAACAAAAGGGGACACATCAACCAAATTGAACCTTAGGAATTTTATCTTTTGCAGGGTGTGTTTTGCATTTTTAAGCTCAAAAAAAAAAATCATAAAACTTCAAAAATCTAAAAAACTTCAAAAATTCAAAAATTCAAAAATTCAAAAAATAAAACAAAGCATTTCAAGTACAAAAAAAATATTTTTTTCAAATTTACCTCCAAGTCAAGCTTTCCACGTGATCATTACATCACCTCCTAATCATTCTTAATCACACTCCACATTCTTCTTACCCTAATCATTATTAATCTATCATTTAGGACCCTAAACCAAATCAATTTTCATAATCAAGTCAAGGTCATAATAATAATATTAATCATGTCATCTTCCTAATCATTCATCTATTCTTAATCCTAGTCTTATCCACACCATCTTCTAATCTTATACTTTTGGCTTAGGAGCACCATCATCATCTTTGGGCTTTAATCATCATCCAAATCAAATCCAACTTTGATTCCCTGCCCTCACAAGTCCAAAATCAAAACCGAATCAATTCAATCAAAATTCTTGAGGCCCTACCCTCTAAGTCAATCAAATCCATCATCCAATCATATGAAAACCCTTAAGGCCCCACCCTTTTAAATCAAAGTCCAAACTTTCTCCTAGTCTTAAGTTCATATTTTGTCCATCATCAAATATTTCACTCTTAATTCAAATATTCCTCTACATCATCTTCCTCTAATCCAATCCAAAATCTCTAATTCAACCATCATGAACATAGATTGGTTTCACAAAATGGTTGAGGACTTCAAAGTGCCAAACCCTAATCCTCAAACTATACCTCCAATCCAACCCACTTACCAAATCAATCCTCAATTCATATCCAATCCCAATCCATATCACATTCCTTATTCTTCCTCTACCTTTGAAAAGGGAAATCAACCTCATTATCCTTCATCCACACATAATTCCCTCCATCACCCCCATAATGCCTCTCACATGCTTAACCTTGCCCAAGAAATCAAAGATCTCAAAACCATTATCCTTAACTTACAAAATGGGGATAAAAGTAACAAGTTTATATTTGAAGACATATGTCATCCACCCTTTCTCCAAATCCATAATCCTCACCCACCCTCAAATCCCAATCCTCCACATAATCCTCAACCTCCACATAGTACTAATCCTCCAAAACCCACATCATTCCTATCTTCTAAAGCTTCACAATCACCCAAAGTTAGACAATACACTCCCCTTGTAGACCCTCTTGATTTTATATTCCACCTACTTGTTGACCAAAACATGATGGTTTTTCCAAACACTATTCCCTTTGATGAGAGTCAACCCAAACCCACTTGGTATAAGGAAAATGAATACTGTTATTATCATCGAATGAATGGTCATGATATCAAGAAGTGCTTAAAGTTTAAAAACTTTGTCCAATACCTCACTAACAAAGGAGAGATTGAAGTTGAAGATCCCAACCCCTCCATCACATCACCCTCACAAGTCCACACATGTCAAGACATTGTCCTAAATCATGCTAACAAACTTTCCTCTCATCCTCTAGATCCAAGAATTCCTCCACTCGTTGATCCACCTATGTTTCAAAATCCACCTATCCATGTTGATCCACATCATGATCCCATTCCTAATCAAGATCAAGGCATTCCCTCTACTCCATTCCATGATAGCCTTCCATCTCAAGATCCTACCATCCCTTCCACTCCACCACATAATCCTCCCCAAAGTCAAGATCAAAGTACCCCTTCATCTCCATGTCATGATTCAAATCCCTCTCAAGAACCCATTATTCCCCCTAATTCCTCTCATTATCCTAATCCTCCACAAGATCCCACTCTCCTTGATCCTCCATTGCAAGATCCTAATCCTTCACAAGATCCTATTCCTCCTCAAGCTCTTATTTTTCCTATTAAGGAGCCTCTCAGGGACAAAGGAAACCTTACACTTGATGGCCTTAGTGATATTTCTCACTCTAAAGATGCTTGTATCCCTCCTACACCTTATATACCTCCATTCAAGTGTAAAAATATTCTTTCATTATCTTCCAAATCCATCTTGGGACCCAATATCCCTAAAAGAAATCCTTCATCCCATTCATCCATTTTGGGCCCTTATACCCCAATGCTAAACCCTTCATCACTTCCATCCATTTTAGGTCCTTATATTCCTCCATCCACTATACCTCCAACTCCTAGATCATTATTTATTTCTTCCATCATACGTCAAGATCAACAAAGACATACATCCTTGAGTGATTTATATCCATCCATACATCAAAACCCATTATTTGAGCCTCATTCATCCATAATTCCCAAGTCTTTTGGAAGCAATTTGGATGCACAACATAAAAATAAAAAATACAAGAATCCACTTACATATGAAGATCACCATGTCCTATCTAATCGACATGTGACTACAAAGAAAAGGGAAATATTCAAGAGACCACAAGGGTCCTCCAAAGGAAAAAGAAAATCAAAGAAAATATGGGTTCCTAAATCCATCATGGAAGAATTGCGGTCAAAAGAACATAAACATAAAGAAAAATCAAAAGCTATGTGGATTCCCAAGTCTCTCTTCAAAGACTATAATATAAAAGAAAAATCAAAGTTGACATTCAAGCTTCCAAAGACTTCCACTTCATATTCTTCCAAATTCCTTCCATTATCTCCTCCATCTATTTTGGGTCCTTGTGTCCCAAAATCCACATCACTTCCTATATCAAAACCTCATGCTAGCCAATCCACTCTCCCTTCACCTATCCACTACCTTTCAAGGTGTGTGTTGATGTTGATCTTTCCACCATTTCCATCGACCCCTACACAAACCTTTCAATAGCCTATCCAATATCCAACTCCTATATCTACTCCATATCCTTGGATATCATATCCTCCCATTCCTCTTACCCCATCTTATGCATAAATCCTTAGCCATCATCTACCTTAACCTCTGTATCTTTACCCTACCATCACCATTATCAACATCTTTGAGCTAATTACCTTTTGGTGGCCTTGGCCAATAATAGCATATCTTTCTGAAGAAACATTATGGAAAGAGCATTAGGCTCAAATTCCTCTAAAAAAAATAAAAATAAAAAAAAGAAAGAAAATGAAAATGAAAAGAAAAAAATAAAAATCATCCAATGGTGAAAACTTGGTAATCAGACACCTTGGGTAAGTACCATGATGAAACCTGGCAAACATGCATCATGTGTAATCTCTCCCTTTGCACTCTATACTTGGGGGCAAGATTCATCCACACTATGCTACCATATATATCTTTCACATTCCCTATCCACCATCCATTTTCCTAAGTTCATTATCATTTCCTTTTCCATCTTTGATCTTGACTATCCTATGCATCCCCTCTATTCATATGTACCTTCCATAACCCTTACTCCTTACCCATCCATTTTCACATATTTGATCTCGGCATCCCTATCCTCCATCTCGTATTCCTCATCATATTCATTCCCTTAATCCATCATTTATAATACTCTTTGAGTCCATATGCCTTCCCATGTCCTTGATCTTGATTATCCTATATATTTCCTCCATCTATTATCTATTATCCAATTTCATCTATATCCTCCATCTCATTATCCCATGTCCTTTTCATACCATCCATATCATATCCCTTATCTATCCACCTTCCACTTTCATACCTTTTCCTTCATAAAAAATAAGAGGTCCTAAAATACAAAGAAAATATCCATGCATGCTTTGGACAACACAAGCCTTCACTTCCTCCATAAATATCCTTTATGCATTATCCATCCACTTCATACATCCTTTATCCACCATCTCTCCATCCTTCATACTCCACACCATATCATGTTCCTCTCCATCATCCAAATCTCCTATCACTATCCTTCCATCCTATACATTGTTCTCCTCCATTCATTCCATCTATCTCCTATCACCATCCTTCCATCCTATGCATTGTTATCCTCCATCTTTCAATCCTTCCATCTTCATCCTTCCATCCTCTACCATTCCTCGGTTATCCCTTGTCATTGGTCCCAATCTACTTATTCTTTTTCATATCTCATCCTATCCAATTCCTTAATCATCCTTTCATCTTATTCAAACCATCTTGTCTATCAAATATCTTTATCTTCTAATCCAATCCATTTATTCCCCTTCCATTCTTTTCAATCTTATCTTATCCAAACATCTTCTCTTCCAATCCCATTCTATCCAATCCTCTCATCCAAATAAATTTAAAAATTTTAAAAATAAAAAAATAATATAAAATGATCTTGAAAAAATTCAAAAAAAAAAAATAATATATGATCTTGTAAAAAAATTTAAAAAATTAAAAAATCCCTATAATCCAAAATATTCTGAATCAGTTCAATCAAGTGCACTCAATACTAATCCATGCAATCCAATCGTGCAATCTAGTACATTAATCTTTAATCAATCCATCATATTAAACCAAATCATTTGATAATCAATTGATCAATTTCAAATCCAATCATCATTATGGGATGTATCCTTCCCAATCCTTGAGGCCCTATCCTCCCAATCACTCAATCACACAATCAATTGGTTTTCATCTTGACTAGGGGAAATATATTGGTTTGTTTTTGGTTGGTGTGCATGCTTTCTTTTTGCTTGTATGTATTAATATTTTTTGCATCTATCATGGTCTTTGCATCCTATTGTCACAGGGGCATCATGGTCTTCCATATCATGGCATCATAAGGCATATGGTTGCATTTGACCCTTTTGATCATGTACTTGGCATATGGTCATCTTGGTTCCTCATCCTCTTCCCATTGTCACTTAGGCATGACTCTTGGGGCATCTTGTTTTCTTCTTCTTTGGCGTGATGCTAATTTCGACACCGCATCAAAGAGGGGCAAAATGTAGACACCTAAAATTGTCCTTTCACACTAATATTAATTTTTATTAATATTTTCCCTTAACATTATGGTTAATTTTAATAATTGACTATAATCATTATATTCATCTATTTATTTAATTAAATTTATTTTAATTAAATATATTCATTTTCCCTGTGTATTTAAATTTTATTTAAATATTATAATATATTAAATTCAATTTAATATATTATCCCTCCATTTCCCTTTATAAAATAAATTTTATTTATTTTATTTCTCCACTAGCCTAAAGTTCTTCTAAACCATGATTAAATTAAATTTATTTTAATTTAATTCCTTTTCCCTTTTTCCTATGCTTACCTTTTTCTAAATATTCCTCTAATCTTGATTAAAAGGTGGATTACCTCTAAACATGTGCACAATCACCTTTTCTAAGGTGGCCACCTCTCCATCTTTTTTCTCCACCAATCATTTTTAAATTTCTCTTTCCCTCTAAAAGTGAAGTTTGACTTTTTCCACTTCACCTTTTGCCTCTTAATCCTATCCACTCATTCCTTTTGCCTCTTAATCCTATCCACTCATTTCTTTTTGCCTCTTCATCTTTTCCAAACCCTACCTAATCTTTAATCCTAGCCACTCATTCTTTTGCCTCTTAATCTCCATCATCCAATTCTTTTCATTGTCTATAAAAGGAGGCCTCACTCCTCATTTTAGGGCTAAGTTCTAATTCATCTAAGTTCTTTTTCTTCTCAATGCTTCTCAATTCTTATGCATCTTATAGCTTTCTTAATCATTTTAGTTCTAGTTCTTTTCTTTGCATTCTAATCTTGTTTTTAATTAGATTTTGTTGCATCTTTAGCATAGCTTCTTAATCATATTTCATTCATCTTAGATCTTAATCTTGTTACATTATCATTATCATAGTCTTGCATCAATCTTAATCATTTATCATTTGTGAAGCTTGGGACAAGTTCCTCATACTTGCTCTCAACTCCTTCACCATCATCTAGCTTGCATCTCCTAGTTTTGCATTAGTTTTGAATTTCATTTGTGTTGGGAGAGCATACCCACATAATCTCAAAGAGAAAATCAAACAAGGCTTTGGGTGCCCTTGTTTTAGCTCATCGGAGGTTGTAGTGAAAGTTACCTATTTTGTTGCATTTGAGTTTACTAACATATAATGTGTTTGTTTGGTGTTTTTGTTGTTTTCATTTGTAGCAAATAGGTCTATATTTTCATTGCATATAAGGGTTTTCTTAGATTTACAAATGACTAATGATTATTAACTGACAGTTCTTGTTCCTTTATAGAAGATGCTGATGTAATTTGTGATCAGTAAGTTGTTTCCAATTTGATGCAATCATATTTTTGTTTTGAGAGGTTCTATATTAGTTTGCAAAGTGATGAGGTAGAAATGGTTTATTCTTTATTGTAAACTAATGATCAGTATGTTGATGTTTCCAGCCAAGAGGTTGAGTTGGAGTGTTTCATTTTTAGCATGATATTGATAATGAAGAGTGTGATCTTTTAATGTCACAAAGTGTTCAGTATTTATGGAAGCTTGATGGCCTAGTCTTGCTAGATGATGGTGAGTATAGTGATCATTTTTTCTATAATATGCTGAAAGTGGATCAAAATGTTTTTGATAGGCTAGATGGAAGATTTAATTTCAGTTTTCCTCCATTGTATGGAGATAAAAATCTTTTGTTTGATAGGGGTAAGGATTGATTAAAATTTTAGAGGCTTTAGGCTTTTTGTAAATAATGTAAATCTTGTATAGTTGCTTTCCTCTCAGAGGTGTGGTGTGTTTCTTTTCTATCTGGTTTTTCTTTTGTTTGTAGGGTTTTGTCCAAGTGCTCTTTGTAGTTGTCTTTTTGTCCAATGGGTGGTGTTCTTTTCCCATATATTCCAAATCCTTATCATTCCTGCAAGAGAGATACATCCCCAGATAGAGCCATTGTTAGGCCATTTTCCTGTCATAGCCAAAATTCAATGAAAAATGTATATTCCTTCTAAAACCCTGGAAAATTGTCATGTCCACCTACAAACTTGTTTTGATCTATGAAGAAGATGTGTGATGTTTCATGGCTTGCTCCCTTGGCCTTGGTTATTTTAGGGTGTCATCAAGCTCCAATCAAGATCGCATGTGCTCAAGTGTTCAAACCAATGAGAAATTGCAATTTTAAGGTTTGAGAAATAGGGTTTATCCATGTCCAGGGTTTCATGAAATCTATTTAAGTCCAAACCCTTGGCCAATTATATTTCTCCATTAGCCTTTTCATGGCCACTTAATTCCCCATTCTACACATGTTTTGTTTCCCATCCCAGGCAATTTATTCTATTTAGCGACTCCACGATTGAGGTGATCTCATCTTCTCCTCATTTTGGTGATTGGGCACTAAACATTCAGCAAACTAGAAAACATGATTATCTCTTGATCTCCAAATGAAATGGCTAAGTCATGAAGCATCTAGAGAATCAACAAGGACCATCGATGTTGATCTTGATCAATGGCTAGTGCATGTTCTCAAGATGGAATCAGAGTAAGTAAGGCATCTAGAAAATAGTGCATTCATGTGTTCTCTGAGTCTAACCTAGATTAAGGATTCTATTAAGCAACTTGGAGATTGCCTCAATCACTTAATCTCTAGATCCAGGTTGAGTTAAAGTTTGAAGGCTTAGAAATTAAATCTGGGTCATTGATAAGATTTGATTGATGACTGTCACTGCACCTTAGCCTAACTTCACTGATTATTTCCTTCTTGTGGGGTTGCGACTGAATGACACCTGTAAAGGAAGACCTAGTTTCTTAATGCTACATGGTCAATTAAAGTTTGATCAAGATAGACGAAGGTCATATTTCCACAAAGGAAAGATGGAAGATAGATAATGATCATGGCATTGTGACAACCATCTAATTTTCCAATAGATAAAGACTGAGGTCAAGGTGGGTCCATTGCCAGGTGTTGCTGATGTGTTTTTTTATTGGTCACGAGGTTTGGTGACTTGGAAATTGTCAATGGGGCTGATGGTTTCAACTTGTTAAAGGGACTCCAGATGTAAGTTAATATGACAGTTGTTGTGATGCTGTAAAGGAGACATGCCCACCTATTATTCTTTATGCTTATGTGATATGGTGATGTGTGTCCAAGATGGTGTCACACGACTATGGGGTCACAATTCATAAAGGAGTAAAGAACAGAATGATCAGATGGTGGTTGTGATGCCACTAGGGAAAAGTGAACAAAAGATAGTCATTGTGCTTTTGCGATGATCATCTGATGGAAAGACTGATAAAGTGATGGGTCCAGCTGCCAGGTCACACTAACATTCTTGTTTCTGATTGGTTGCCAATAATGATGATATGGCCAGGTAATTTTTAAAAGGCTCAGTTGACTGTTGTCAAGTTCTATTGACCATCCGATGCACTGGGAAAGCATAGAGATTGACAATCACATTCTAAACTTATTTGATTAACCATTGCCACTAGAAATTCAAAATATTTAAGGATTTTCTATGATTAAAGGACTGGTTATTTATTGTTTGGGTAGCCGATCTACCTGATTTAATCTTTTCTACTATCATAGTATGGTCTAGAAATGATGCTTGTCTGTGGAAGATGTCCATGCTATAAGAAATAGGTGAATCAGCCATGCCAATTATGATGTAGGTAAAGCAAAAAAGGGATAAAATGATGCAATTTCTAGTTTCTAGTGTACCATTCAGGATTTTGGCCATAAATGAAGATCAATTTGGACCTGATTGCTCTAGATTTCTTGGCATGTCTTTTTTGCAGTAAATTTCTTGATCATCTAGCTGGTATGGTTGTTGAAACCCTAATTCTATCCTAGCTATCTAAAGCTTTTTGCATCCTTTCTTGAGGATTCCAAGATAGCTAGTGACTATATATAGCAGTCTAGTTTTTTTTAAAGGGATGGTGAAATTGGTAACTAAATAGAGAGAGCTTGGATCTAGGGTTTGGTTCTAGCATTTTGTCATTTTTCAATGTATTGATATTGAAAATTTTAATGAGAATACACTTGAATTCCAATTTCATATTTGTGTATGTCTTCTTGTTTTTATCTTGAATTCTTATATGTTAATGTTATAAATTAAGTTAATGTATGGTTTACAAAGTAAATTGTGAAATTGTCTTTCAGTTCCTTCCAAAGTCGGGATTAAATCCTTAAAGATAGTTTCAGAGGATTCATGGTTGAATGAGAATTTGATGTCCAAGTGTGAGAGTGAGAGGAATAATAGACAAAGCACTTATTCTAGACGAGTGTGTTTGAATTAAGTTTTCTATTGAGGTATATTGTATTTGACTCTTTTCCCTAGGATAAGACACTGGTCTATTCTCAGGAAGCAGTTCTTCATCATCAATCAACTTATAAATGATAAAATATTTAAATTAGTGTATCAAGGATATTAATGCTTAATATTTTTTGATTCCTTCAAGTAGTGAATCAAAGGTATACCCGCCTGTGTATTAAAGCTCAAAATGTAGGAGAATCATTCTCTTGATCCTTGTTAATTGGCCCTTTTCCTTGTCAGATTTGGAGTGGTGATAGAGTCGGTGACATTTGTTTGTCAATCATATTGTAAATTTTCAAGTAGAAAGAAAAGGATCCATAGGTCTATTCATTTTCATATTCATACTGATGCCCTTGATTATGCCATAGGATAAGTTCTAGGTCAGAAAGCCAATATCCTTGAACATGCCATTTACTATATCAACAAGAGTTTACATAGACCGGAGCTCAATTACACAATCACTAAAAAATAATTATTGGTTGTTGTCTATGCTTTGAATAAGTTCCACCATTATGTTACAAGATACCCAATCTTTGTTCATACTGACCATGCAACCATAAAATATCTTGTGAACAAACCTTCCATCTTTGGGAGTTTAGCAAGATGGCTTTTGTTGCTACATCAATTTGATATAACTATCACTGATAAGCTAGGTAGAGCTAATGTTGTGGCTAATTATTTATCAAGGCTCCATAATGATAACACTAACACTTATGTGATTAATGATGCATTCCCTAATGAGAATTTGTTTCATATTGTTGTCAAAAGCCCATAGTATGCTGACATAGCTAACTATCTTGCAGCTGACAAGATGCCTACACATTTTTCTCCCAAGGAAAGAAAACTACTTTTTAAGAAAAATTTCCAATATTCCAGGATTGATAATATCTTATTTTATACAGGTCCAAACCAAGTCATGTGTTGATGCACGTACATGAAGATGAGACTTATGAAATCCTCCACGCTTTTCATGATGATACATGTGGCAAACACTTTGCAGCTAAAAGGACAGCTATAAAAATATTGACAACTAATTATTAGTGGCCCACACTTCATAAGTATGCAGCTAACTATACTAGGAAATGTGATAAATGTCAACGGATGGGTCGCCCTAAAAATTCAAATGAAATGCTTCTATTTTCACAAGTAATGGTCACCCCATTTGATAAATGGGGAATGGATTTTATTGGTCCTATTGACCCACCATCTAATGGAAAATCTTACATTCTAGTTTGCACTGACTATGTAACCAAATGGGTCAAAGTCAAAGCAAGAAGCATGCACACAATAGCAAAGTGGTTGAATTCCTATATGAAGAAATATTTACCCACTATGGTGTGCCTAGAGAGCTAGTTACATATCAAGGGGCACAATTCACAACAACCATTATCACAACACTTGTGAATGAGTACAATATCAAACATAGAAAGTCTTGTCCCCACCATCCTTAAGAAAATGGTCAAGAAGAAATTACAAAAAGAGAAATTGAAGCTATTCTTACCAAAATAGTTTAACTACATCATCGAGATTGGAGCAACCACCTTCTAGAAGCAATCCGGGCTTATTGAACAACATGGAAGACAACAAAAGGATTCACTCCTTTTGAAATTCTCTATGGAAAAACCACAATGTTTCCCATTTAATTTGAACATAAAACATTGAAAATTTCCTTGAAGATCAACATTGATCTTCCTACAGCATAGCAAGACCACCTTCTTCACCTCAACTCTTTGGATAAGATGAAAAAATCCTCTTTGGAGAGAACAAAGATAGTCCAAAAATAAAGAAATAAGTAGCATGATTCACACATATGAAATAAACACTTTTCAGTAGGTGATTGGGAATTGTTATTTGATTCATGTTTCCAAGAAATATCTACAAAGTTACAAACACGGTGACTAGGACCCTATGAAATTGATCATGTGTTTTATAATGGAGTGGTTTAACTATCCACCATTGATCTTGTTCATTTCAAGTTATTGGTAAATGGTCATATACTTTGTCTATACCATCAGCCACAGACAAAGATTGCTTCCTACAATAGAAGGTACCAACCTTCTTCCTATAGCCTCACCCTAAATTCTGTTGGGTATGATCATAATAAACACTACATTTTTTATGAAGTTTCTTTCTCCATTCATTTTCTACATTCTTCTTTCCATTTCTCTACCTTTCATCCACCCACTATCCACATCATAACATTTCTATTTTATTTTATTTTAATAATTGGTACGTCACTCGATGCGGTCATATTCAACACCAATTCTGTTGATGAATTTTTCAACTTTTTCATAATACTAGGTACAACAATTTGATCTCTTCCACTTTTAGTCCATACATTTCGACTATTATATTTAATACTGCATTTATTTATAATGTGGCATTATGCCAATTTTCTACCTAATGCCTAGTATGACAAGTGTGGACACTTTTCTTAATTATGTAGGGGGAAGGGAAGTTGATTCAAAGGGTTTTTTGGTTGAATGAGAAACATTCTTCAATGGCTCAAGATAGATTAGTTTAAGCCCATACCCCCAACACCATACAAGCCACAGGTGACTTGCAACTGATTACACACCTTCCTAGTAGAAAACATGATTATATTTGATGGATTTAAGATGGATTCAACTAGATTCAACTATTTTGTGTCCCCAAGAAACACCTAACACTCAAAAGTACAAAATCTCCAAATAGGCCTAATTGCCCTTAACTATGTCTCCAACACTATAGAATGTCATTTTACTCACACATTTCCCAAAGCAAAAAAAAAACTAAAATTAGTTTCAAACACCCTTTTCACTATTTAATAACATATATCAAATTCAATATGCAGTGTTTTGGACCAAATAACAGGTATGTTGACTGTGCCTCCAAGTCAAGCATAAATCTTGGTTAATTAACAAAGAAAGTCATAGTTTTATTAACTTACAATCTTCAAAACTTTCAAAAGTATCTATAAATGGTTTGTAAACAAGGAAAATGAACTTATTTTGACTCCACAACCAATGCAAACAAGAAATCCCAAATTTGCCTTCAAACTAGCCCTTAGACCAAGGGTTTCTCACATCTCTTGCATCCACTCACTTCCAGGATCAAAATAGAGTTGATTCACCTTTAGATCAACATTCTAAGGCTATTCAAACTCTTGAAAAACCCTATCCTTCAATTAGGTCTTTTGCTGCTACTCCCTAGCAAGCAATTTCATAACCCTTCAATGCACTTGTCGGTGATCACCTGGCTTTTCTTTTACTCATGTACATAGATAATGTTAGATTAATATAGTACATGTCACAATGAGATAATTTCATGAGAATCAAGACATATCATTCATGGAATGATCCATTTCATGGATTAAAACACAAATTGTCCCTTAGAAATTAGTAAACTTCAAGAAATCAGTCAGAATAAATGATATAAACTTGAATTCAAATATTTCCAAGGAATGAAACTTGTTTGGATGGTAACTTATAATTCCCTACTGCATTCCAAACTAAAACAATGAACAATAAATCAAAACTATCCCAAACAACTCATGAAAGATTACAAAAATATGAGTTTATTAGCAATTTGTTGGTTGTGTCGTACACCAGTAATTATACTTGATTTTCCTCCATTGTAAAAAGAACCATAACATGGTTTATAAACTTCATTTTATCTATCAAAACTAATTTGGATTGGTTTCATTTCTTAGTTAACCTTAAAACACATTAAAACTACTTTCCCTCCAAACTATTCCTAGTTGTTGGTATTCAAAATTTGAATTCTCCAACTTACTAATTATTCCTTAAAACAACAAACCAACTTATCAAACTTGACAAATAGATCCTTGTGACTCTATTAATCACTCCTATACTCTCCTAATTCTATCAAGGATCCATATTACATCATTTCAGCATTATGCCCTTTTAACATCATTGATGATCCTAAGGTCCTTAACAGGACCTTTAGGATTTATTACATTTTTATCATTTTTAACTCCTTGAAAGGAAATGAAAGGTTTTAATACACTCCAATTGATTTTTCTAGACACCTCCATGCCTTTTCCTTGTTCATTGATCTTCATCAACCTATTTCCATGCTTAGATGCTTCTACATCAGAAGTGTATTAATTTTCCAAGTCACTATTGTCATACTCATAATTCCTTAAGAGATTGCCATGTCTTTTAAAATATGTACTTATATTCTATTTATTTAAGTCATGTTTCACACAAGTATCATACTCTAATTATTATCTGATTTCTAATTTGATGTAACCCTAAAATGTCATAATCAAGTTGTGTGAAAATAATTGCATTCAAAACTATAATTCCCTTGCCTTAAGTGTCATTATTATCATTTTCAAAATGTAACATAAATTACAAGGGAGTTCATAGTTAAAAGTATAGTTGGGAGATTTACGAAGCTAAATTTTAGGGTATTACAAAGGTGATTAGAGGAATTTTGGAATTCCAAAAGGGATGGAGAAAATTATAATTGACAAATTGCAAAGTGAATTGAGGAAGAATTGGAACAATGAGTGGACAATTAATGTGCCATGAACCAGTGGTTCACACCATCTTGCTCACAAATGTAGAAGAATTCAAGAGATTTCATCCTTGTGGGTGGCTCAGATATTCTCTAAAATTCATTGAATTTGATGAGGTAGCTACCCAAATACCAAACCCAAATCCCTAGAGTTTCTAGAAATAAGAAAAAGAAGCCAGTTCCTGCAGCAACCATTCCTGCAGTAGAAAGACCAAAGAAAACTATTAGGAAGAAAATAGTAGAGGTTATGGAGACTCCATTTTCAAGGAGCTCCCGAATGAGAGGGAAAGTGCCAAATATTTGTCCAGATGGCCTATTTATCTCATCAAATCAACCTGCCCCTGAACCTCATATGGATCATATTTCTAATAATCCTCCAGTACA
This sequence comes from Chamaecyparis obtusa, assembly GCA_027943335.1. Taxonomy (NCBI): domain Eukaryota; kingdom Viridiplantae; phylum Streptophyta; class Pinopsida; order Cupressales; family Cupressaceae; genus Chamaecyparis; species Chamaecyparis obtusa. Next base: position 1,708,875 of record BSBK01006944.1, on the reverse strand, counting down.
AACAATTGTTCTAGATAATTTCCAAAATTTGAATGATTCCCTCAGTAATTAGCCTAAAAGTACTCATCAAAAGCCACTTCATCAATAGAATGACCCTAAGGAAATGCAGCAAAAAGTCCAAGAAAACATGCAAGAATAACCTCAAATGGCTCAAGCTTCAGCTCACTCTTTTCCAAGGAATGCTATTGTGCCCTTCAAAAGAACCTGGGTCACTGATTATTTAGAGCAAACCTATAGGGGGAAGATAAATCCTCAACTCATAAAATTTTTCCCACCTAATCTTCAGTCTATTCTTTTCAGTTTGTATAACTAGTTTGTGTTTAAAAGAACTCTTTGGAAAGAAGAAAGGAAGAAAATTCAGAAAGAAATTGATGAACAAAGGGAGGAAATAGAGAGTTTAAAAAATAAATTGTAAAGGAAAAAATAGAAAATGAACCATTCTTTAAAGTTGGCTTACCAAATTATTTCTTGTAGGCCTCCTCCCATGGTTTATGCTATATGTTTAAAAGATAAATTTATTATGTTTCAATTAATGATGACCATTAAGGATAAGGAGTCAAAATTTAAAATAGCTAAAGAATTCTATGGTCTATACCAATCCCTTCCTTCCTGGTAGAAAAATCTACTTTGTGAATTTTACCTCCACAATTTTATTATCCCTAATGAAACTGACTGGAATCCTCTAGTCTATATTGGAGATATACACCTAAGAGCTCAAATTTCATTGATGCATAATGAGACTAACTATGAAAGATAGTTATATGCCTACAGAGATTGGGAGAGGTCATAAAAATTACCCTTAAGGGCTGAAAGCAGTAAGCTTGATGTTTTATTAAGGGACTGGTTAAACCTTATTTATGAAAAAATAAAAGCAGAAACCAATGAGAAATTTTTTTGTGTTAGAGAAAAGGTTTACAAAGAATATCATGGATTTCCCTATTTCACTTTCCTGTGAGCTTTAGTAGGTTCTAGAAATAGGTGGAGTAGGCTACTAGAAGCCTTCAAGAAATTATAGCCCCACAACCCTCTTAACCTTGAAGAAGCCATAAGCAGGGCACCCAAGTATATGCAATTAGGGAGGTAGATTTGGCATGAAATCTGGTGTCCCCTAACATTTCATCCACCAATACTCATGTGGCCCATGTATGATGTCAATGCCATGAAGATAGATCAGCTTCAAGAGGATTACAGGGTGGATTACTAGGAGAAGACTAGGGGATTTTATTATACCTTCAAGAGAAATAGAAGAGGAAAGATTGAAGTAGGAGAATTTAGAGGAATAGCTAAGAAAATAAATGCTTGAGGACAAGCATTATGATCATAGGGGGAAAATGATGGGTCTATAATTTGTCCTTGTTTTATGATACTTTTATGCTCTATTTCAAACATTTCTAAGACACTTGTTATAAATTTTAGTATTTGAACTTATGAATATGCTATAAGTACATTCAAACCATCAAAACCCATGGGTAGATAATAGTTGATATACTCTAAATAATTTTTTTCCAAATATTATACATATATTGCAGTATTTCATATAGTCATTTGAATGTGTGTTCTAATATTTGGATTAGTTGAATGGTTAATTGCTTGAAGATATGTATATGCTACTAACTTGCCAAGGAAAGAGGAATGACTCAAGAATGGATTAGCGAGCATTAATGAAAATCAAGGAAGACTCAGTCACAATGATGGAAATCCATTATGGTGTCATGAGACGTGCTTGACAATTGGAAGGAAGAACCATTCCAAGAAATATAGGAACATTTTTATGCTATATCTTCTCTATGATGAATTTTTTGTTAAGCGTTATGCAACCTTTATGTTATTCTATCATGGATTGTTTTACTTTCCTTTCTTTTTGGTGTGAGTTAGTTAGAAGTTATCTTTTGTGTTCAAATAAGCATCGATCATATATATAAAGGGAGATGATGGTTAGATAGAAAGTTAGTTACATGGTTATATTATTGATATAAGCTGAAGAAAAAAAAATTTCTAGTTCTGTGTGTTGTCTCGTATAATGTAATCTATTTTATGAAAATATAATGAACAAGATATTTTGAGTTCAATTTGTGTTGGTAGCTAGCATAATTTGACCAAGGGGGACCACTTGGAAGGTGGATTAGAATAGAGTAGATTAAGTTGTATGAGCATTTACAATAATTCAAGTAGATTTCATTATTCTTTCCTATAGCACTATACATTGTGTATGTTCCTGCAGCACTTGCAAAGATTATCATTTTGGATGCTTTGAGTTGACAGAATAGGTTAAGATTGAGGTTATAATTGTCAGCATTATTTCCATTATTATATGTGTGTTTTTACTTTCCTACATTGTATAGTGTAAGTTTCTTTCATGTATTTTCCTTCCTGAAGCTTAAGAAAAATGACTCCATGAGAGACTTAGTGCACAAGCTGTGTTGTCCCATTTCAATTATACATCCCTAGGTTGACTGATGCAGGAGAATCTTGGGTTTTGAGCAATCTTGTATCACCAAAAATATTTCCTATTTTCATGTACCTGCCTATTGTTTGTTTTGTAGCCATTGTTGATGTTGGTTTCTAGCCTTGTGAAGTTAATGCGGTGTTGTGGACCTATTCTTGAGCATTATCCTAAGAGTGCACATCCTAATTGATTTGGATCTAGAAGTTATTACCATTTTCCTTGGGCATTGATTCTCTACCAGTTTCGCATGAAACGTGTGGTATTTCATCTTGCGCAGTTCCGTGTGAGGAAATTGGATCTTGCGAAGTTCAAGATATGTTCTTGGATCATGTGTGGACCTAAATCTGGCTTCATAGCATGTTTTGTTGTTTCTTTCTTTAGTTTTGGTTTCTCTTCCTAAGTGGACCTATAATGTAATTAAATGCCTGACTAGCCGACTTGTGGCTTTGCTGGCTATATATATTCGGAGCTTAGGTTGTTTAGTTAAGGATTCAGTTCTAGTTAGAAGAGATGGTAGTAGATGTAGAAGAGAACATAATATGTGAGCTAAGACTTTGAATTCATAATTCTCATTGTATAAGGTTGAAACCCAGAAGGCCTCATAGCCAGGCATGTTGAAGGATTTAATATAATATCACCAGTGTTGTTACCAATTGCTTGTCTCATATCCATTGTGTTTTCACTAATTTCATGTGGTTTTCATATTTCTTATGTGTGTAACTCTTTATAGGGCTTGTTAGTGGGTTTAAGCAGTCTCAATTAACTCTGATTCTGCCTTCACCTTCCTTGCCCTTGTGTCATTGACAATTTTAATGCACTTCATGATAGGGAAAATGATACTTAGTTCAAATATACTATTCCTAGGAGAACACATGGCATGATTATTATTACCTATTGTGGGGTTGTTCATTTACTATCTTTTTATCCTTATGAGTATGTTTGTGTAGTGACTCAATTTAGGCTATCAAAAATGTTTGCAACTCCATTAGTTCCATTCTAATTTTTTTTCCTCTTTTCTCAACTCATGTTGCACTCCCATTAGGTGCTTCAGCCTTTGATAGTAAACCTTGAATGTATCAGGCTCGTTTGTGACCTCAACTAGCTTCTCAGTCATCTCTTTCTCAACCATTTCATCTTTTTCCTTAATATCCTTTATAAAAATTGAAATCAAACAAATTTTGTGAAATAATGAAATAATGTCTTTCAATTCTTTTTCCAAATTGGTAACCAATTTAGAAATTGTTACCTTGTCTAGTGCCATTGATTGAAGTAATTCTTCAATTATCTTATCTTCCATTTTCTTCCTATGCACTTGCATCAAGTATGGTGTGGTCTTAGTACTATGTTGATTAATGTGACTTACTAGTTCACTCAGTTGGCTATATATATTTCCTTCTCATTTATATCATCCTTAGGTACAATCTCTTGTAGTATTTCCTTGACATTCTCAAGCACATTAGTTTTCTACTTCTTTTTTAATAACTCATCTTTTATTTCTTTCCTCTTGAGTAAATCTCCAAATTTAGATAACTCCTTGGGGCTTAGAGTGGTAATGTCAACCTTCAGTATTACAATAGGTTGGTTTAAGTCAACAATTTCCTTTTCATGCTTTCTCTTCTTTGCAATTTGTACACTCTCTCCAATAGATAACTTCCTATCAGAAGTTGTGGTAGTAGTTGTATCTTCACTTCTGTCATCTCTATCCTTTTTTTGTTTTCCTTCCTTCTTCTCCTCTTGTTTTTTTTCTTCTTGTCTTTCTTCTTTCTTCTCTTCTTCTTTCTCATTTTCCTTCTCCTTCTATGGTTATTTTTGTTGATGGGTACCTGTAGTCTCATTAGGGATGACTAACTCTATATTTTGATCTTTTTTTGTCTTGGTCTTTGTAGTGTCCTTTTGTTTAGTTTCCTTTTCTGGTTCAGTGGCGGCTTCCACATTAGTAAGATTTTCATTTGTTACCTCAAAGATAACCTAATTTACCTCAAGGAAATCAAGTACTTTCTCAATGACTGGATCTAAATCCATCAAATTTATCTTGGAAAAATCATTTGTATTCATTTGTTTAGTGTCCTTTACCTCAGTTGCCATCACATCTTCATCATTTCCTCTCTCATCTACTGGATCTTTATCATTTATATCTTCAATGATAACTTCATCTTTGTCTATTTTCAAATCAATAGGATTTGAATTACCTGATTACTCCTTTATCTCTATCGGTTGGGAAGGAAAGAAAATCTTTCTCCATAAGTCATTGATTTCCTTTTTTACTTCCTCTAGTTTACCGACCATTATCCTCAGTACCTATCTCTCAAGACTAAGAATCTTCTTGAATATTCCTACAGTGCTTCATCAATTCCTCTTGTTGATAGTTTAGTTATAGTGATGGCTAGGGATTTTTCCTTCATTTTTTTCTCAGATGCCATAGCATATTTCCATCTTGCATGAATCTTCTTTTATAACTCATCTAGTACTCCGTTGGCCACCTCAACCGAAGTAGTTCTAAACTTGTGTAGAGTAAATACAATAGCTTCTTCAATCTTGTATTTTTATTCTTTAGTTCTAGTCTCATATTTTTCATTTTTTAATCTAGTAAGACTTCCATACTTCTTAATATTTTCAAGAAAATCATCTAAGCTTCTCAAATTATAAGGTTTATTTTTTACAACTTTTTATTTTCTCAAATCCTCTTATTCAGTTTCACTGTCTTCTTGTAGATTGATCTTTCTCCTCGGTCTTCTAGAAGTATTATTTTCTCTCATATAATTTTTGGGCTTAGATTGTTCTATCTCTGGTTTCTTTTTCTCTCTCGGTGTAGAGGAAGACCTAGTCTATGGTCTTGTACCAATTGGGCTAGGGGTTTCCCTTTTCATTCTTATCTTCTTGCCCTTGACCTTAGAAGGACCAAATTCATCTTCTTCAACAATAACACCTATATTTTTTAGATAAACTACTTATCATTCTATTGGTTTTCCTTTGTGCCTTAGGTATCAATATATCTAGCTTGATTTTAACCTTTACTTCTTCAAAGGTGCCATACCGATTGGATCTCTTATCAGCTAGTTTCTCTAAAAAACCTTCAATCTATATTGATTCAACATCAATTTCCATTCCATAACCCATTGTTGGTAACCATATGGTCCTAGGCTCCATGGCCTTAACTATGCATGTGTTGGTATCAACTTCAAAATAGATAGTATCCTTGTATTTTTCCACTAGCTGGGGTGGAATTCTAAACTTTTTGTGCATTCTTGCTTGAAACTTTGAAAAATAGTGATTCATTCTCATGTCAAAGTTATTTCCTAAAATTTGAGTGTATTCATTTATTTGGTAGATAACCAGTTTTTCCACACTCCATTCTACATTACTGACTGATAGTAAAAATTTATGAAAGTAGAAAAATATACATACCAGTAGTGAACCGAACTTCAGAGTATTGGTCTTTTCTTTCTTGATGGTGTTCATGTTATCATCAAACTACTTCAATAAGATCTCACGTGGATCTACCTTTATATCTTTCTTAACAATCTTGTAGGCTATATTCTGTTGGAAACTATAGTTGAAACAATTTTTATATTGTCATTAATGTCAAACCTTAACTGATAAGATAGTTTCTATCTAGGAGAGTACCATATCTTTTGATTGATGAAGAGGATTTGAAAAGAAGAGATAACAAGAGAACCTAAGGAAAGGTTGAGTTATGTTATACTTCAATGGGTATGTGATTAGTTGGCATATTGACAAGGTGATGTTTTGTTTATCTCTAACACCAAGGGAAGAAGAAAGACTGGGAACATAGGCTTAACCAAAAAAAAGTGAAGAAATCTAGTTTAAGATGAGTGATGTTAGTGTCAACAGAACATCAATATATGCTGAGAAAATCTAGTATTGACTAAACATTAGTAATTATCAAGTGACAGATAATTACCAAGAAGAAAAAATTTAGCGATGACCAAGATACATAGTAATGACCAAGGTGATGAACACAGTATTGATCTAGTGTCAATAATTTATATTTTGAGAAAGAATTCATAATCCTAGCTAACATAGTTGAATTCTTGGGATATGTAAAATGTGTTGACATTATTAATGAATGGTATAAAACATTTAATGCATGGTAAATCATTTTCTTATGATTTCAAAGAGAAGTTTGGAGATGTCTCTAGAAGGAAAAGGAGAACATAGTGATGGAAGGATTTGATGAATCTATTAGAATAACTGAGAGGGGGGTGAATCATTTATCTAGTGTCCCAATACAAAATGTATAATTCAAAACAACTTCTCTAATTTCTACTTGTCGGTAAACACTAAATACTTTCACTGTCTAAACCTTTTACCGATTACCATTCTAATACTTATAACAGTTTACCGATCAAATCTAACTTGTAACATGTAAAGAATGATAACAAACAAATATCACAATCAACACATAACATAAGAGATTTAACATGGAAACCCTGTAAAGGGAAAAACCACCTGGGACTAGCAACCCAAAATTGTTCACACTTTTGAAGTGAGGTCGGTTAAGACCCAACCCTGTTAAAAGTTACAAACACATTGTTAGGTGTGACCTTGTTAGAGGATTTTAGACTAGAAGTTATCATCCAACCAGCATTCACTATGGGGTTGACAGGATAGCAATGTTCATTCTATGAATGATACATCATAAGACTTTCAGAGTCTACTCGGTTAAGAGATTTTAACTGTATATAATGGTTAAATATGTAATAGTAAATGACCTACCTTAATACAACTTCAATTGCAGATTACATATGATATTTAGTCCATACAAATCCTTCTGATCAATATTTCACTTCAGATTCAATACTATATCAACTTACTATCTATTGATAATTGCTCTTTGTAGCTCGGTAATTGTTCTATAGCTCAGTTCTTATTAACCAGTACGATTAGAATGCATGAAAACCTTGTTCACGTGATAATCCTACAATTTCTACTTCTTCCAGCATTCTACTAAAGAAATTATGTTCTCTTATATAGCTGAGTAAATCATTTTTTTCTCCACCATCAGATTTTGCCACTTAACCACATTCATAGATTTTATCGCTTCAAAATTTTTTGATACTTGTGTCAATAACACATTTCAATCTTCTTCGTTAGCTCTTCCCTAAATTTTGTCAGCCATCAATCTATGTAACAAACATTATCTGTTACCTCGATGTTATACTCTTGCCAGCTCATCAATCTTATCGGCTAAGCTAATCATTTAATTCATTCTATCCTGCTCGGTTAACAAAGAAATGCATCAGTGAACACTACTCAGTTAATACTGTGATTGGTATACACTACACTCCATCAGTGTCTACTGGAAATGCTTCATTTACCAACAACACTGCTTTGTGTCTTTCAGCTCTATACTTCATCATAAATGAATGAAACATAATAAAGTCAATATCATCAAGTCATAGAATCATCAACAAGTTACTTAGTGTGTTCTTTATCCTCATCTATCATGTACATCTTTCCTCATGTAGATTTCTTTGTTCTTCATCTTTTTCACCTTTCTTCAGATGTCTCGGTATAGTAACTTACAAGATAAGTGTTGTCAAACTAGTTGACATCAATGACAACATAATACTGATTTAATCATATTACATATCTAATCAGAAACTTCTCAGTGATCTCTAATCATAGATTCTTCAATCAGATTCCAAATCAGTTGTAGTCCAACAATCTCTCCCTTTGGCATTGATGGCAACTCAAGTAATATGAAATGTACCATACACATACCAAATATACATTCTACAACTTTGTGAATAAAATGTTGTAAGTCGAATAGACTTAATATGTTTAATCACTATGTTACTGAACTAGCATTTAAATAATATAGCTTTACCATTCTACAACTGTGATCGTTTCAATTCTCCTGTTCCTGCTTCTGTTCTCTATAACTGATCTTCCATACTTTGTCTCATTCAAATTGTCTCTCCCTTAGATAATTCTCATCGATGATTTTTCCTTTTCATATTTTGTTTATCTCTCCCCTTTTCATTTCATATTATTTATCTCTCCCTTTGACAGCAATGCCAAAGAAACAAATAAACAAACAAATTTTGTCTTCCTCTGTATCTCTAAATACCGATATCCCAATCGGTTCAAGTTCTCAAACTTAATCACAACCTTGAACATGATTTAAAGTGTGAGCTATGCTACATAAACATGAATGATCTTTTGATAAAAATAGGCTGATGCAACATTCAGATAACCTTAGTGACCGATAGAAAGGGGACAGACCCCAAGTCTAGTCCTCAAGTATTCAAATGTGTCCTTCGGTAGGGGCTTTGTAAAAATATCTGCAAGTTGTTCTTTAGATATGATAAATTCTAACTTTACTTGCTTCTCTTGCACTTGTTCTCTTAAGTAATGATACTTAATATATATATATATATATATATATATATATATATATATATATATATATATATATATATATATATATATATATATATATATATATATATATATATATATATATATATATATATATATATATATATATATATATGCTTTTTCTTAGAGTGCATCATAGGATTCTTTGAAATATTAATAGCACTAGTGTTGTCACAGTATATAATCACCAGATCAGTGATTACCTCATTCATTCCTTCCAACACTTGTTTGACATATGAAATGTTTGAACAATTAGTAGTAGCAGCAACATATTCTGCTTCAGTTGTAGACTAAGAAATACAAGCCTGCTTTTTACTTGTCCAGGTTACAAGTCTTTCACCAAAGAAAAATGCTCCTCTGGTGGTGCTTTTTCTATCATCCACATTTCTAGCCCAATCAGCATCGATGTAAACTTTCAGTTCAAACTTACCTTCTATAGGATACCATAATCCATAATTCTTTGTTTTCTTCAGGTATCTTAAGATCCTTTTTGTAGCTATCATGTGTGATTCTCTAGGATTGGCAAAAAATCTTGCAACAATTCCCACAGCATGTTCTATATCTGGTCTACTATGAATTATGTACATCAATTTACCAATCATGGATTGGTAAAGTGTCTGGTTTACCTCTATAGTTTCATCCTCCTTTGTCAATTTGCATCTAGTAGCCATTGATGTTCCCATAGGTTTAGCATCTTCCATGCCAAATGTTTTCAGTACTTCCTTTATGTATTTAGATTGTGTGATGAATATCCCATCACTCTGCTGAATCACTTGCAGTCCAAGAAAGAACTTAATCTCTCCGAACATAGACATTTCAAATTCCTTTTTCATTTCATTAGCAAATGCCTTGTAGACATGATCTGAGCCTCCAAAGATAATGTCATCAACAAATATTTTAGCAATGATAATAGTATCATCAGTATCACCTTTCACATACAAATTGCTATTTTCACTTGTTCTAACAAATCCAATACTTAACAAGTATGTAGTCTTTCATACCATGCTCTTAGTGCTTACTTCAAACCATATAAGGCTTTATGTAATCTACATACCATGTCTCTATTGTCGAGATCAAAAAATCCTTCAGTTTGTTCAATGTAGACCTCTTCTTCAAGTATACCATTCAAAAATGTTGACTTCACATCCATTTGATAGACTTTGAATTTCTTATGTGCAGCATATGCAAGTAGCATTCTAACTTCTTCTAATCTAGAAATAGGTGAAAATGTTTCACCATAGTCAATGCCTTCTTGTTCATATCCCTTACATACCAATCTAGCTTTATTTCTTGTGACTTCACCATTTTCATTTAATTTTTTTTTGTATATCCACTTAGTACCAATAACATTCTTATCTTTTGGTCGGGGTACTAAGGACTAGGTTTTGTTCTTCTCTATTTTCTCTATTTCCTCCTTCATTGCATTAACCCATTCTTCATTTTCTAATGCAACTTTCACAGTTTTAGGTTCAAATTCACAAATTAGACATGTATCTTGTCTTGTTTTGCTTCTAGTTTGCATTCCAGCATGTCTGTCTCCAATGATTTGTGTTTTAGGATGATGTCTTCTGACAAAACTAGCCAAAACTTGATTTCTCCTTTCTTGTTCATCCTGCTCAGGGTTATTTCCTTGCTTGGCAGCTCCATCTTGTTCCTCAGTTTGTGTTTCTTGTTGTCCTGCATTGTTTCCCTGTTGACCAGTTGTTACAGCTTGCAGTGTTGGTAGATACTCTAGATATTCAATATAAGTGAATCTATCATACTCTTCCAGTTCCTTTGTACTTTCTTCTATGTACTTATTATCAAACTCATCAACGCGAACATTAGTACTTTCAATTATCTTATTTGTAGCATTATTCAAACATTTATATGCTTTACTTGTAGTGGAATATCCCAGAAATATTCCTTCATCTCCTTTAGAATCAAATTTCCCATTTCTCTCATCTTTCAAAATAAAGCATTTACTTCCAAAAATTATGAAATAACTTATAGTAGGTTTGTGTCCAAACCACAATTCATAAGGTGTTTGGTTGGAGTCCTTCTTCAGTTGTACTCGGTTAAGAACATACATAGCTGTGCAGATAGCTTCCCTCCAATATGTCTGAGAAACATTCTTTTGTAACATCAATGTTCTAGCATAGTCAATTATAGATCTATTCCTCCTTTCAGCAATGCCATTTTGTTGAGGTGTCCTCGGTGCAGATACCTACCTTTTTATCCCATGCTCATTACAAAAATTAGTAAATTCATCAAAGATAAATTCACCTCCTCTACCAGATCTTAAGCATTTTATTTCCTTTCCAGTTTCTTTCTCTACCTTAGCTTTATACCACTTAAACATTTTGAAAGCTTCAGATTTCTCTTTCAGGAACATAACAGTCATTAGTCTAGTATAATCATCAACAAAAAGAATAAAATATCTATCACCAGAACAGCTCTGAGTTCTCATAGGACCACATAGATCGGTATGAACCAACTCAAGTATCCTTTTTGTTGAGTAGTCTTTGCTTTTAAAACTAGACTTAGTCATCTTCCCTTTCTGACATTCATGGCACATGGCATGATCAGGTTTTGTCAAGTTAGGCAATCCTCTAACTCTTTTCTTTCTACTAATCTTGATCATGTTGTCAAAATTCACATGGCATAACCTTTTGTGCCACAACCAAACATCTTCATCCTTTATTAATAAACAAGAAGACTGATCCATATCAAGATATAATAGATTACCTCTGGATTGTGTACCAATTCTGACAAGTCTTCCTCCATCATCATAAATCTTCACCTTTTTACTCTCAAAAGCTAGTCGGTGGCTTGAGTTGTTCAACTGAGCCACATTTAACAAGTTATAGTTCAATCCATCTACCCAATATGCATTGTCACATTGTAGTCTGTCATTAATCATCAGTGAGCCTTTACCTCTTACCATACAATGTGCATCATTTCCCATTCTCACAAATCCTCCATTATATTCAAGAAGATGATCAAACTTATCTACATCACCGGTCATATGATGTGTACAGCCACTGTCTATGATCCATGTATCATTTCTTCTTACTTTAGAGATCAATGTTGTGTCTTCATGTTTCTCTTCTTCTTCTAAGTCATCTTTCATAGAAAAAAATACAACTTCTATGTCATCATCAAAATCAAATTCAGTTTCAATATCTTTGGCTATGTAACATGCCTTTTGCCTTTTTCATCTCCATTGTCTTTGTTGTTGTGTTGGTAACCTCTGCTAACTCTTCTCCCATAGCTTCCTTCAGATCGGTCTTTGGATCTATCATCATCTTTCTTCTAAGGACATCTGACAGTGATGTGACCAACTTCTTTACAATTAAAGCATGCTAAAGGTAGCTTGCCTCTATACCTTCCTTTTCCTTTGGGAAATCTTTTGGCCATAAGTGCTTCAAGCTCATCAAGTTGATCATCAGTGTTGTCATCACTTCATAATTCTTACCATTCCTACTAGACTTTCCAATCTTCAAAGAGGACATGAAAGAAGATTCAATAGAAGGAACAACACTGTTATCAAAGTTGTTTAATTCAAAGGTTGTAAGTTTACCAATCAGAGTGTCAAGAGTAAGGTTGGATGTAGCTCTTGTTTCATGAATTGCAAAAATTTTGATTGCATAAAAAGGTAGAAAAGTTCTGAGAATCTTTCTTATCACTGTTTCATCATCAATTACTCCATCAGATGCTCTAATAGCAAGTACCACCTCTTTAAGTCTATTTGAATATCGGATGATGTTCTCACCTTCTTTCATTCTCATATCATCAAATCTACCTCTCAGACTTTTAGCTTGGGCTATTTTGACATTCAGATCTCCACTATATATTTGTGTTAACTTATCCCACATTCCTTTTGCAGTTGTGCATGTCTTGATATCTTCAAATTCAATGTTGGTATAGGCAGTAACAAGTTCCATCATAGTAACATTGTGTTCATGTTTTTCCTTCAGTTGATTAAGAGTTAAGGGACCAGTGGGCAGTAGTATGTAGCCATTCTCCATCAGATCTAGTGTGGAGTTCCCAATTCCAGATATGTGTAGCTTCATTCTACTTTTCCATATTGTGAAGTTCTCTTTATTAAGTTTTGGTACTTCCCTCTTATACATCTTGAGACCTTTATGCTTGAGTCCTTAAAACTTTGTTTCAAGCAACCAAAGCTTTGATACCAGTTGTTAGAATAACTGAGAGGGGGGTGAATTAGTTATCCACTATCCCAATACAAAATGTATAATTCAAAACAACTTCTCTAATTTCTATTCATCGGTAAACACAAAATACTTTCACTATCTAAACCTTTTACTGATTACTAGTCTAATACTTATAATAGTTTACCAATCAAATCTAACATGTAACATGTAAAGAATGATAACAAACAAATATCATAATCAATACATAACACAAGAGATTTAACATGGAAACCCTATAAAGGGAAAACCACTTGGGACCAACAACCCAAAATTGTTCACTCTTCTAAAGTGAGGTCGGTTAAGACCCAACCCTCTTAAAGGTTACAAACACACTGTCAGGTGTGACCTTGTGAGAGGATTTTAGACTAGAAGTTATCATCCAACTAGCATTCACTATGGGGTTGACAAGATAACAATGTTCATTCTATGAATGATACATCTTAAGACTTTTAGAGTCCACTCAGTTAAGAGATTTAGATTGTATACAATGGTTAAATATGTAACAGTAAATGACCTGCCTTAATACAACTTCAATTGCAGATTACATATCAATATTTAGTCCATACAAATCCTTCTGATCAATATTTCACTTTAGATTCAATACTATATCAACTTACTGTCCATTGGTAATTTCTCTTTGTAGCTCAATAATTGTTTTGCAGCTCAATTCTTACTAACCAGTATGATCAGAATGCATGAAAACCTTGTTCACGTGATAATCCTGTAGTTTCTACTTCTTCTGACATTCGACTAAAGAAATTATGTTCTCTTATATAGTCAGGTAAATCATTTTCTTCTCCACCATTAGATTTTTCTGCTTAACCACATTCATAGATTTTTCCACTTCAAAATTTCTTGATACTTGTGTCAATAACACATTTCAATCTTCTTTGTTAGATCTTCCCTGAATTTTGTCAATCATCGATCTGTGTAACAAATATTATTTATTACCTTGATGTTATACTCTTTCCATCTCATCAATCTTATCAGCTAAGCTAATCATTTAATTCATTCTTTCCTACTTGGTTAACAAAGAAATCCATCGGTGAACATTGCTTGGTTAATACTATGATCGGTATACACTACACTCCATCGATGTATACTAGAAATGCTTCATTTACCGACAACACTGCTTTGTGTCTTTCAGCTCTATACTTCATAATAGATGAATGCAACATAATAAAGTCAATATCATCAAGTCATAGACTCATCAACAAGTTACTCAATGTGTTCTTTATCCTCATTTGTCACGTACATCTTTCCTCATGTAGATTTCTCTATTCTTCATCTTTTTCACCTTTCTTCAGATGTCTCGATATAGTAACTTACAAGATAAGTGTTGTCAAACTAGTTGACATCAATGAAAACATAATACTAATTTAATCATATTACATATCTAATCAGAAAATTCTTAGTGATCTCTAATCACAGATTCTTCAATCAGATTCCAAATCAGTTGTAGTCCAATAGAATCTAACCTAAACCTAAGATCTATAGAAGAGATTAAGCAGAAAAAGATTAATCTAGCTGATCAAGGAGGTATAAGATTAACCTAATTGTGAGGTTACAAACAAGAGAGAAGAGGTTGATGTGATTGACTAATAAGTCTAAGTAGAAGGCTCAAGGTGAAGCTGTGAAGGAGCTAAACAGAGTTGTGATTTCTTGAAGAGAATTATGAGCAGATTAGAGATGGAGATGAAAATAAAGGTCATTCAGTAAATCAGAATATGTGTGAAGTGGATCTGTATTTGCAAAGTGAGTTGTATATTTTCATATCAGAACCTACTATTACTTTCTAACCATTTTATCAGTCTAAATCCTTTAATCAAGGTTGACCTAACAGTAATTTTGTATAAATCCTTTAATCAAGGTGACATTCTAATGGAATGTTCTTAAGCCCTCTAACAAGGCCACTCTTAACATGGTGATAAAATCCTTTAACCAGGTCACACCTAACAGTGTGTATTGTAAACCTTTAACCGAGTTGGCTTCTCACAAAGCTCACTTCAAAAGAGTGAAAATCAATAGAATGTTGCAAGTGGTTTTTCCCAAATTGGGTTTCCATTATAAATACTAATGTTATACTTATGTGAATGTTATTTTGATGTGGATGATGTTGAAATTTTTATATTTTGCAAGTTATTTACTTTGGGAAAGTGGACTGCAAGTTTTATGTTATTGGTATATGCTATAGAGACCAAGTTGAAAGATGATTAGATCTGAGATTGTTGAAGAGCTAGAAAGTTGAATTGGTACATCTAGACCCAAGAATACCTGATTCACACCCCCCTCTCAATTTTTCTAAAATCATTCTAACAATTGGTATTAGAGCTGTTGGTACTTGTAGAGAAAAATTTTAAAGGTACTTGAAGCTAATGATCAAGATGTACAAAAAGGAGGTACCAAAGTTGAACAAGGAGAACTTCTCTGCATGGTAGAATTTGATGAAATTTCATCTAGCTAGTATTGGTGATTTAGAAAAATACTATGTGGAAAATGAGTATGTAATACCTTTTTCACCTTTGAATTCTAAGGAGATGAAGGCAAAACAAGAACACAATCAGTAAATGTTGGAGATTGCATCTTCCCTAAGCTATCCTAAATTTGAAAACATCAAGGACTATACTAATGTAAAGAAAATGTGGGACACTCTAGAAAATATCTATGGTGGGGACACAAATGTACTAAGAGCCAAATATGAAAGCCTGAGAGATAAGTTTGATGAAATGAAAATGCAAGATGGTGAAAATATTGCTTGGTATTGTGGTAGAATTAAGGAAATAGTGAATGCTATTAGAGGATCTAATGGAAACATTGATGATGAGATTGTTATCAATCAATTATTAAGAACCTTTCTCCCTATCTATGCTATCATAATTTCTGCAATACAAGAATCAAGATGTAACCCTCGTAATGTCCTAACTCTAGAAAGTCTTGTTGGAAAGCTTACTACTTTTGAGTTGTCTAATTATGATAACTTCACCGTTCATAATGTTGAATCTACATTCAAGTCTCAAATGGTTCTTCATAAGCCTAAGAAGGGAAAATAAAGATGTGAGAGTAGTGAAAGCAACAACAATAGTGATAGTGACACTTCTAATGATGATCTAGATGATCTTGAGGAACTTATGGATACAAGGCTAAAGAGAGGAAAAAGTAAATATAAAGGTAAACTTCCTATTATCTATTTTGCATGTAACAAAGTTAGCCATATTGTAGCAAGATGCCCTGACAAGACTGACAAAGATGAGAAAATGGAAAACAAGTACAAAGACAAGAGAAATGAAAGAGATCTCTAAAGGTACAAAGAATACAAAAACAAAGGTAAGAAATCTTGCTATATTGCTAAAGAGGAACCTGACAATGAAACTGGTGAATTTGATGAATGTGATATAGAAGTTGTTTATGTTGCTATGAAAGATGATTCTGATGAAGATGAGAAAACTGCACTTATCATATGGTAGTAAAGGTGATAAATGGATTATTGATAGTGGTTGTTCACATCACATCACTGGTGATAAAAGTAAGTTTGAAATCCTTAATCATTAAAAAGGTAGAAGTGTTAAGTTTGGTAATGGTGCACCATGTCCTATGAAAGGAAAAGGATCAATAAGATTGACTAATAAGATCATATGTGATAATGCTTATTGGGTTGAAGGTCTTAACTATAATTTTTTGAGTGTGGAACAATTGAATAGTGGTTACCGAGCTGAATTTCAGCATAGAAAGGCTAAAATATTTGATGCCACTTGTCAACTAATTGGAAGTGGAGAACAGACAAGAGGTAACTTGTTCTATCTAGACCTATCTGAACAAACATGTTTTTTTGCACAATATGATGATGTATGGTTATGGCATCAGAGGTTGTGTCATGTAAACTTTGACAATTTGGTAAATATCAGTAAGTTAAAGAAAGTTAGAGGTTTAACAAGATTGAAGAAACCTCATAATGTGATGTGTAAACAGTGTCAATTGGGAAAAATGACAAAGTCTAGTTTTAAGAGCAAGACATATACTTTTGAAAATATTTTGGAATTGGTTCATACTGACCTTTGTAGACCTATGGGTGTACAAAATTATTGTGGTAATAATTATTTCATTCTACTTGTTGATGACTATAATGTTTTTGAAAGAGAAGTCTAATGCATTTCAGTTGTTTAAGTGGTATTTGGAAAAAGATGAAAAAGAAACTAGTAAAAGCTTGAAATGTTTGAGATCTAATAAAGGAGGAGAGTTTATATCAAATGAGTTCAATCTATTCTGCAATGATAGAGGAATAAAGAGACAGATGTCTGCACCTAGGACATCACCATAGAATGGTATAGCATAAAGGATAAATAGATAAAGTATGGATTGTGCCAGAACACTGATGATTGAGAAGAATGTTGCACAAAAATTATGGAGAGAAGCTATAAGTATAGTTGTTTATAACTTAAACCAAGTACAAATTAAGAAAGGTACAAATGCTACACCTTTTGAGTTATGGAATGGTTATGCACCTAATGTGAAATATTTTAGAGTCTTTGGGAGTAAATGCTATATACTGAAAGATAATAGAAATGGAAAATTTAATGCTAAAAGTGATGAAGGCATACTCTTAGGATATTCCACTATTAAGAGAAAAGCTTATGAGTGTTTGAATTCTAACACTAACAAAATTGTGGAAAGTGAAAATGTTAGAGTTGATGAATATGAAGAAAATAATGAATTTGAATGCAAGAAAGAGCCTAAAGATTAAAAATATTTGTTATACATGGAAGAAGAAGAGGTTAGTACTGCACCTAAATCAGATGTTGAGGAACTGCATGAGTCTTCCGAGCTACAACAAGATGTTGTTGAGCATAAGTAGGATGCTGCCAAGCATCAAGAGGATGTTTTCAAGTAATCATAAGTATAGGCAAAGAATTTACAAGATGAACTTGAAGATCAAGACCAAGGAGAAAGGAAATATGAACCTACTTTGGCACAGTATGTGAGAAGACATCATAAGCCTGAATAAATCATTGGAGATAGATAATTTGGAGTCATGAAAAGAAGTAAGTTGAAAGATCATGCATGCTTACTATGTGATTTTGAGCCTAAAATAGTGAAAGATTCTTTAGAGAATGAGGACTGGATACAAGCCATGAATGAAGAAATAGAGCAAATAGAAAAGAACAAAACCTGGACTCTAGTGCTGAGACCAGAAGACAAGAATATTATTGGAACAAAATGGGTATTCAGAAATAAGCTCAATGAACATGGAAAAGTTACTAGAAAAAAAGCCAAATTGGTATATAAGGGGTATGCACAAGAAGAAGGAATTGACTATGGGGACACATTTTCCCCTATTGCAAGATTGGAAGGAGTGAGGACTCTACTTGCTTATGTAGCTTATAAAGGATTCAAAGTATATCAAATGGATGTCAAGTCTAAATTTTTGAAAGGGATATTAGAAGAAGTATACATTGATCAGCCAAAAGGATTTTTTGACCCAAGCAAGAAGAATATGGTTTGCAAGCTACACAAGGCGATGTATGGATTGAAACAAGCCCCCAGAGCATAGTATGAAAGACTGCACAATTACTGATAAAGATTGGATTTGTAAGGACAAATGACAATAGAAATCTATATATGAAGACTGAAAAAGGTAAATAGATTTTGTTAGCTGAAATATTTTTTGATGATATCATATTTGGAGGACAAGATTCCCTATGTCAAAAAAATTTAAATAAGATGCAAACTAAATTTGAAATTTCTATGTTTGGTGAGATCAAATTATTTTTTATTTTGCAAGTCTATCAAAAGAAGAAAGGTATCTATATTACTCAATCTAAATATGTCAAGGAGATACTAAAAAATTTTGGTATGGAAGATTCCAGACTAGTAAGTACACCTATGGCTACTGGACAAAAGTTATCTAAAATTGATGATACAACTGAAGTGAATTAAACCTTGTATAGATCCATGATTGGAAAGCTGCAATATGTTGTCCATAGTAGACCAGATATTGCCCTAAAAGTTGGGATTGTTGCAAGATTTTCTACAAATCCTAAAGAGATTCACATGATGGAAGTGAAAACAATATTGAGATATCTTAAAGGAACAAAGGACTATGGATTGTATTACACAAAGAATGACAAGTTTTAACTAAAAGTTTACACTGATGCAGATTAGGCTAGAAATGTTGATGATAGAAGGAGTACAAGTGGTGGCACATTCTTTCTAGGAAAGATATTAGTCTCTTGGACAAGTAAGAAATAGAATCAAATTTTGCAATCTATAGCAAAAACTTAGTATGTAGCAGCAGTAGTGAATTGTTCAAATTTAGTGTTAGTGTTAATATGATTTAGAACAACAAAGAGGGAGGGTGAATCAGTTGTTGTCAGGTCCAAATATATCAATTAAAATTTTAAACACTTCAACCTCTCAAATCTAATAATCAACACTACTTGGTCATTACAAAATGTATATCAGAAATGTATAATAGTGCAATCCATTATCTAACAGTATTTAACTTGCAAAACATAGAAATGTTCAAACCAAAACATTCACACAAGTATTGACACCAAGATTTATAGTGGAAACTCAATTTGGTAAAAACCACTTTGTAACATGTTACTCATATGTTCACTCTTTTGAAGTGAGCTTTGTGAAAAGCCAATCTTGTCAAAGGTTTACAAACACACTGCTAGGTGTGACCCTGTTAAAGGATTTCAACCACCCTGTTAGGAGTGCACCTTGGTAGAGGACTTAAGTACATTCCATTAGAATGCAACCTTGATTAAAGGATTTATACAATGAATGTTAGGTAAACCTTGATTAAAGGATTTTAACTGATACAATGATTAGAAAGTAACAGTAATATTTGATCTGAAAACATACAACTCACTTTGCAAATGAAAGATCCAATTCTTACATATATGTTGGCTTATTGACTGAGTTTCATTTCCATCTCCATCACTAATTTTCTCAGGATTCCCTTCAAGCAATCACAACTCTGATCAACTCCTTCACCTTCATCCTTTCTCCTTTTTCAGTCAATAACATCAACAACTCTAGCATCTCTCTCAACCTCACACTTAGGTTTCCTTAATACCTCTTTGATAGGTAGATCCATCTTTTGTTGCTTAATCTCCTCCATAGATCTTAGGGTTAGGTCAGATTCATCAAATCCTTCCAACATTATGTTCTTTGTCCATCCTTCTAGAGACATCTTTAATCTCTTTATTGAAATCACAATAAAATGGTTTACCATTCATTAAATTCTCCATAAAGTCAATTAATAAAGTCAACATGATTTACATAAACCAAGAATTCAACTATGTCGGCTAGGAATCTAAATTCTTCCTCAAATATAAATTATTGATTCTCAGTCAATATTGTGTTCAACTCCTCACTTAGCATTGCATAGCTTGGTCACCACTTCAAAATATTTCTCTTGGCTAATGTTGTCTCCCTCAAAAATACACTGGTGTTCAGTCAACACTAAATTTACTCAGCATATACTAGCTCGGTCGACACTAACATCACTTGGCTTAAACTAGATTTCTTCACTTTTTCTTGGTTAAGCCTACTTGTTCATTCTTCCTTCTTACTTAAATAAACAATACATTATCTTATCATTGTCCCACATAATGAAGTACTTATTGAAGTATTAAATAAGTCAACCTTTCTCTAGGTTCTATTGTTATCACCCATACCCTAATTCTTCTCATCACTCAAAAGATATAGTACTTCCTTAGATAGTAACAGTCTTACCAGTTAAGGTTTGACATCATTGACAATACAACATTTTCTTCAATTATTGTTTCCAACAATCTCCATCTTTGGAATTGATGGCAACACCATATGAATAACACATGATTCACTAACCAATCCAAAATGTGTCTTTGCATCAGAAACATTTGTAATATCCTTATCTTCATTCGTATTCTGAATCTCTCCCTCTTTGACAATAATTCCAAAGCAGCATCTAGAACTTGCATCTTTTAGATTTAGATGTCATCTTGTCCATTCTGTAATAATATTTCTCCCTCTGTCATCTTTCTTATGACTGATTATAGCTTTGTTTTACTTTTCACAACTTTAGGTTGCTCCTAAAGTATGACCTTTCCTGCATCAATTTGTCAGATACTCTTTACAGCACATTTGATGTAGTGCTCCTAGCTTGACTAGGCAGCCTCAGTTAGGGGAAGAACCCCTAATTTACCTCTCAGATATTCATAAGCCTTCTTAGGTAAGGCTTTTGTGAATATGTCTGCTAGTTGTTCCTTTGTATTTACATATTTCATTCTCACCTCTTTATATTGTACCAATTCCCTCAAGTAATGATACTTAATGGCAATATGTTTGGTCTTTGTGTGCATCACTGGATTATTTGATATGTTGATAGCACTTGTGTTGTCATAGTATATGACAACTAGTACAGTGATCTCCTCTTTCATGCCTTTCAACAATTGCTTAATCCATACTATATTTGAACAGTTCACTGTAGCTGCTACATACTCAGCTTTAGCTGTCGATTGGGAAATGCAATTTTGTTTCTTGCTTGTCAAAGAAACTAATCTCTATCCAAGAAAGAAAGCTCCACCACTAGTACTTTTTCTGTCATCCACATTTCCTACCCAATTTGCATCAGTATAGACTCTAAGTTCAAATCTCTCATGCTTTTTGTAGTATAGTCCATAGTCTTTTGTCCCTTTCAAATATCTCATTATTATTTTCACATCTATCATATGAATTTCCTTAGGATTGGTAGAGAATCTTTCCATGATGCCAACTGCTAGAGAAATATCTAGTTTATTGTGAACAACATATTTCAGCTTTCCAATCATCGATCTATATAGATTTTGGTTTACTTTAGTTTTATCATCATTTTTAGACAGTTTCTATCCAGTAGCCATGGGAGTACTTACTGGCCTTGAGTCCTCCATACCAAAGGTTTTCAATATCTCTTTGACATAAATAGACCGTGTGATAAAAATACCTTTCTCCATCTAATATATGTGAAAACCAACAAAGAATTTTATCTCACCAAACATAGACATTTCAAACTTAGTTTGCATCTCATTTGAAAATTTCTTACACAGGGCATCTTGTCCTCTGAATATCATATCATCTAAAAAAATATTAGCTAACAAGATCCCTTTACCTTCTTCATCTTTCATGTATAAAATTTTGTTGTCATTTGTCCTTGAGAATCCAATTTGTATCAAGTAATTGTACAACCTCTCATACCATGCTCTAGGGGCTTGCTTCAATCCATACATCACCTTATTCAGCTTGCAAACCATGTGTCTCTTGTTTGGATCAACAAATGCTTTAGGTTGCTCAATGTAAACTTCTTCTTCTAATATACCATTTAAAAATTCAGACTTGACATCCATTTGGTATACCTTGAAATCTTTGTAAGAAGCATATGCAAGTAGATTTCTCACAAATTCTAATCTTGCTACATGGGAAAATGTCTCCCCATAGTCTATTCCTTCTTCTTGTGCATAACCCTTGCATACTAGCCTTGCTTTGTTCCTTGTGATTTGTCCATGTTCATTAAGCTTATTTCTGAATACCCATTGTGTTCCAATGACATTTTTGTTTTCTGGTCTAGCCACTAGAGTCTAGGTATCATTCTTTTTTATTTGGTCTATCTCCTCATTCATAGCTTGAATCTAGTATTCATTTTCTAATGCCTCCCTTGTTGTCTTAGGCTCAAATTCACACATAAACATGTAGGATATCTTAACTTGCTTCTGGTTAGAACTCCAATTTCTTTATCTCCAATGATTTCCTCAAGCTTGTGATGTCTCCTTACATATTGTGCCAAAATAGGTTCAGCTTTATTTTCTCCTTGCTCTTCAGTTTCATCAATAAGATTATCATATTCAACCTCTAATTGCTTGGAAACCTCTTCCTGATGCTCGGTAGCATCCTCCTATTTCTCGGTAGCATCCTTCTGGTGCTCAAAAATATCTTCATGATGCTCGACATTGCTTACCTAAGACTCTACATCAGGTGAAAGTATGTTACTTGCCTCTCCTTATTCTATATAGATAAAATATCTATAATCTTTAGGTTCTCTTTTTCTTTCCTGTTCATTTTTCTCTACATATTCATCAACCTTCACATTTACACTTTCCACAATTTTGTTAGTGTTAGAGTTCAAACACTTGTAAGCTTTACTCTTTGTGGAATAGCCTAGGAATATGCCCTCATCACTTTTAGCATCAAACTTTCCATTCCTATTATCTTTTAGCATATAGCATTTTCTCGCAAAAATTCTAAAGTATTTTACATTAGGTACATAATCATGCCATAGTTCATAAGGTGTAACATTTGTACCTTTTTTTATTTGTACTCAGTTTAAGGTATAGACAGTTGTACTTATAGCTTCTTTCTAGTAGTTTTGTGCAACATTATTCTCAATCATTAGTGTCCTTACATAATCCAATGTAGATATGTTCCTTCTCTCTACTATACCATTCTATGGAGGTGTTCTAGGTGCAGACATTTGTCTCTTGATTCCTCTTTCATTGTAGGACATATTTAACTCATTTGATATAAACTGTCCAACTTGGTCAGATCTTAGACATTTCAGGTTCCTACCTGTCTCCTTTTCAACCTTAGCCAAATACCACTTAAACAACTAAAATGCATCAGAATTTTGTTTTAAAAACATTATAGTCATCATCCTAGTGTAATCATCAACAAATAGAATAAAGTATTTAGCACCACAATAGCTTTGTACACCCATAGGTCCACAAAGGTCAGTATGAACTAGATCTAAAACTTTTTTAGAAGTAAAATTCTTGCTCTTGAAATTGGAATTTTTCATTTTACCCAACTAACATTGTTTACACATCACATTATCAGGTTTCTTCAATCTAGGAAAACTTCTAACTTTCTTATTTTTACTAATATTTACTAGATTGTCAAAGTTAACATGACATAGCCTCTTATGCCATAGCCATATATCATCAAGTTGTGCAACCAAGCATGTCCCTTCAGATAGGTCTAGATAGAAAAAATTACCTCTTGTCTATTCTCCACTCCCAATCAGTTCACTAGTGGCATCAAATATTTTAGCCTTCCTATGATGAAATTCCACTTGGTAACTAGTTCTATTAAATTGTGCAACACTTATCAAATTATAGTTAAGACCTTCAACCCAATAAGAATTTTCACAAGTGATCTTATCAGTTAGCTTAATTTATCCTTTACCCTTTACATGACATGGTGCATCATTACCAAACTTAACACTTCTACCTTTGAAATGATCTAGGGTATCAAATTTACTTTTGTCACCAGTCATGTGGTGTGAGAAACCACTATCAATAATCCATTTATCACCTTTTCTCACATAAGAAACAAGTGCAGTTTTCTCATCTTCATTAGACTCGTCTTTCATAGCAACATAGACTACTTCAATTTCAAAATCATCATTATAAGTGTCAGTTTTTTCTTCACCAATGTAACAGGATTTCTTACCTCTATCCTTGTAGTCCTTGTATCTTCGACAATCTCTATTTTCTCTCTTATCCTTGTACTTTATTTCTCTTTCTTCATCCTTGTCATCCATGTTAGGACATCTTGCATCTATATGACCAACTTTGTTACATGAGAAACATATGATAGGAAGTTTACCTCTATAATTTTATTTTCCTCTTTTCAATCTTCTGGCCATAAGAGCTTCAAGATCCTCTAGTTCATCAGAAGTGTCACTACCACTTTCACTCTCACTTATACATCTTTCTTTTTCCCTTTTAGACTTATGAAAAACCATTTGACTTAAATACAGATTCAACATTAACAAAAGTGAAGTTATCATAATTAGAAAGCTCAAAAGCAGTAAGCTTACCAACAAGACTTTCTAGTGTTAGAGCATTACAAGGGTTACATCTAGATTCTTGAATTGATGACATTTTGATGGCATAGATAGGACACAAAGTTCTCAATACTTTTCCAATAATATTCTCATAATCAATAGTTCCATTAGCTCCTCTAATAGCATTTACAACCTCTTTTATCCTACCACAATATTGAGCAATATTCTCACCTTCTTGAATTTTCATTTCCTAAAAATTACCTCTGAGGCTTTCAACTTTTTCCCTTAGCACATTTATGTCACCACCATAGATGTTTGAAAGAGTGTCCCACATTTTCTTTGCATTTGTGCAATCTTTAATTTCTTAAAATTTAGGATAGCTTAAGGCAGATGCAATCTCCAACATTTCTTGATTGTGTTCTTGTTTAGCTCTCATCTCCTTGGTAGTCAAATGTGCAGCAGGTGTAACATAGTCATGTTCAACATAATATTTCACTGAGTCACCAATACCAACTAGATATAGTTTCATCAGACTCTTCCATGTAGGGAAGTTATCCTTATTCAACTTTGGTACCTCCTTTTTATACATCTTGATCATTTACTTCAAGTACCTTTAAACTTGTTCTCTGTAAGCACCAATAGCTCTGATGCCAATTATTAATATGATTTAGAACAACAAAGGGGGGGTGAATCAATTGTTCTTAGGTCCATATGTATCAATTAAACTTTTAAACACTTCAACCACTCAGATCTAATAATCAACACTACTCGGTCATTACAGAATGTATATCACAAACATATAACAGTGCAATCCATTGTCCAACAGTATTTAACTTGCAAAACATAGAAATGTTCAAACTAAAACATTCACACAAGTATTGACACCAAGATTTATAGTAGAAATCCAATTTTGGAAAAACCACTTTGTAACATGTTATTGATATGTTCACTCTTTTGAAGTGAACTCTATGAAAAGCCAACCCTGTCAAAGGCTTACAAACACACTGCTAGGTTTGACCCTGCTAAAGGATTTCAACCACCCTATTAGGAGTGTGCCTTGTTAGAGGACTTAAGTACATTCCATTAGAATGAAAATTTGATTAAAGGATTTATACAATGACTATTAGGTCAACCTTGATTAAAGGATTTTGACTAATACAATGATTAGAAATTAACAATAATATTTTATCTAAAAACATACAACTCACTTTGCAAATGACAGATCCAATTCTTACATATATGTTGGCTTACTGACTGAGTTCCATTTCCATTTCCATCTCCATCACTGATCTACTTGGAAATCTATTCAAGCAATCACAACTCTGATCAACTCCTTTACCTTCATCCTTTCTACTTTTTCAGTCAATAACATCAACAACTACAACATCTCTCTCAACCTCACACTTATGTTTCCTTAATACATCTTTGATAGGTAGATCCATCTTTTGTTGCTTAATCTCCTCTATAGATCTTAGGGTTAGGTCAAATTCACAAATCCTTCCAACATTATTTTCTTCATCCATCCTTCTAGAAACATCTTTAATCTCTTTATTGGAATCACAATAAAATGGTTTACTATGCATTAAATGCTCCATACAGTCAATTAATAAAGTTAACATGATTTACATAAACCAAGAATTCAACTATGTCGGCTAGGAATCTAAATTCTTCCTCAAATGTAAATTACTAATGCTCAGTCAATACTGTGTTCAACTCCTCGGTCATCATTGTGTAGCTTAGTCACCACTTCAAACTATTTCTCTTAGCTAATGTTGTCTCCCTTGGCAATACACTGATGTTCGGTCAACACTGAATTTACTCGGCATATACTAGCTCAGTCAACACTAACATCATTTGGCTTAAACTAGATTTCTTCACCTTTTCTCGGTTAAGCCTACTTGTTCAGTCTTGCTTCTTACTTAAATAAACAATCAATTATCTTATCATTGTCCCACATAACCAAGTACTCATTGAAGTATTAAATAAATCAACCTTTTTCTAGGTTCTATTTTTATAACCCTTAACCTAATCCTTCTCATCACTCAATAGATATAGTACTTCGTTAGATAGAAATAGTCTTACCAATTAAGGTTTGACATCAATGACAATACAACAATTGCTTCAATTGTAGTTTCCAACAGTTAGTGTTGACCGAGCACCAATATATGCCAAGAAAATCTAGTGTTGACCAAACATCAGTAATTGTCAAGTGACGGATAATTTCTGAGAAGAAAAATGTTAGCGATGACCGAGATACATAGTAATGACTAAGCAGATGAACACAGTATTGACCAAGTGTCAATAATTTGCATTTTGAGAAAGAATTGAGAATCTTAGCCAACATAGTTGAATTCTTGGGATATGTAAAACATGTTGACATTATTAATGAATGGTATAAAATATTTAATGCATGGTAAATCATTTTCTTATGATTTTAAAGATAAGTTTGGAGATGTGTCTAGAAGGAAAAGAAGGAGAACATAATGATGGAAGGATTCAATGAATATGGCCTAAATGTAAGGTCTACGGAAGAGATTAAGTGGAAAAAGATTAATCTACCTAATCAAGGAGGTATAAGATTAACCTGATTGTGAGGTTACAGACAAGAAATAAGAGGTTTATGTTATTGACTAATAAGTCTAAGCAGAAGGCTAAAGGTGAAGTTGTGAAGGAGCTGAATAGAGTTGTGATTTCTTGAAGAGAATTTCAAGAAAATTAGAGATAGAGATTAAAATGAAGGTTAGTCAGTAAATCAGCATATGTTGTTATAATAACTAAGAGGGGGGGTGAATCAGTTATCCATAGTCCCAAATCAAAATGTATAATCGAAAACAATTTACTTAAACTTTTGCAACTCGGTAACATAAAATACTATAATGTATGTGCTTTTACCAATTACTAGTCAATAACAAATAATGATTACCAATCAAATCCAAAATGTAATATGCAAAGTATGATAACAAACAATCACCACAATGAACACATAACACAAAAGATCTTACGCGGAAACCCTATGAAGGGAAAAAGAACCTAGGATTGGCAACCCAAAAATGTTCTCTCTTCTGAAGTGAGGTCGGTGAAGACCCAACCCTATTAAAGGTTACAAACACACTGTGAGGTGTGACCTTGTTAAAGGATTTTAGACCAACCATTATTGTCCAACCAGAATTCACTATGGGGTTAATAGGATAACAATGTTCATTCTATGAATGATACATATAAGACTTTCAAGTCCACTCTGTTAAGAGATTTCTCTATTTACAATGGTTAAAATGTAATAGCAGTTGATCTGATTACAATACAACTTCAATTGTAGATGTTCAGATCTATATTATGCTCATTCAAATCCTCTAATCAATATATCAATTCAATATCAACAATAATCAATGACTTACTATCACTCGGTAATATCTTTTTGACACTCAATAAAATTTTTAGTTTGGTTCTCCTTAACTAGTTTGATCAAGCATACATGAAACTTGTTCATGCGATAATTCTATAGTCTCCTTCTTCTGGCATGAGTTTCATAATGAAACCCTAGTCTCTTAAATAGACAAGTAAACTATTTTCTTCTCCTCCATAAAATTTTTCCACTTATTCTCCTTCATCCATTTTGCTGCTTAAACCTTCCTCATTTGATGTGTCTATAATACATTTTAATTCCATCCTTTAGATCTTCCTTGAATTATGCTAGCCGTTGATCTTCATAACAAACATTATCTCCATCTCTAATTTTGATGTACTTTCCATCTCATCAATCCTTATTAGCTAAACTAATCATTTAGTTCCTTTTCTCCTACTTGGTTAACAAAGAAATGTGTCAGTGATTACAAGCTTGGTTTATACTATGCTCGGTCTACTCTACACTTCTCGGTGTATAATGTGATGCTTCATCAACCGACCACATTGCCTTGTGCCTTTCAGTTCTTTTTCTCATCATAGATGAATGAAACATAATCAAGTCAATAACATAGGGTCATAAACTCATCATAAAGTTACCCAATGTATTCCTTATCCTCATCTCTCATATACATCTTCCTCATGTAGATATTCCTTTTCTTCATCTCTTTTACTCCTTTTCTACAAATGTTTAGGTATTGTAACTTACAAGATAAGTGTTGTCAAACTAGTTGACATCAATGACAATATATTCTTGATTTAATCATTTTGGAAATTTGGCTGAGTTGGTTACATAGATGTTTTCATTATCGAAACATATGATCTACATGAAGATTGCACAAGCCAGAGAGGTAGTATGTCAGAGCTCAATGCAATATTTTCTAAGTATGAGACAATGTGCTTTTGTCAATGAACCTGAAGATAGATTTTATTGGTGATGTTGATTGGAGTAAGTTCAATGCTTGTGCACTTGAACATAGACACTATGGTGACTATTGAAGACTCACCTCAGAGTGCAAGTTAGTACGGCATGTACAGAAGAAGTTATGACAGTTTTACTAAAGATAGTGTTAAGCCCACAGGATAGAATATGAAGATAGAATTGATAAAGAGTTAAGGGATTATTTTGTTTATCAAAATAATGACTTAACAATATAAAGGGATGACATCCTAGATGTTAACCCTTCGATAAAGATATTTTGTAATATGATAGCCAACTAGAAAAGTTATTAATCTTAATAACTTGTATAAAGATATGTAAAGATGTAATTGTAAAGAGAAGTAATGAATATGTGTATGTAATAGTGATAGTGAAAGAGTAGCGAAGAGATATTGATGCAAGTAGTATAAGGTTATGTACCTTGACCTATTTTTGTAATCAGTGAATATTGTATATTACTTGTTTGGGTAGTGGGCTCATCTGGTAATCACATTTTGTACTACCAACTCCTAACAGGGTTGAGACTTCTAACAAGGCCTATAATCCCTTAATCAGGACTGAGACACTATATGCATGTAATAGACTCCTAATAGGGTCAACATCCTTAACAAGATACTTTTAATTAGTGGATGTTTGTGGGTACCATCCCCACTGGGGTTTTCCCTTGGCCAGGGTTTCCTCAAGAACAAAAAATGTGTTATGAGTTCTTTTGTTTTATTGCTATGCATGTTGTTTAGCTTTCTATGTTATGCATGCATTAAGATAATCTATTATATCTATAATTGGGAAAAAGTAAAAGTTTGTAGAATACTGATTCACCCCCCCCCCCCTCTCAGTATTCCCTATTTCTAACAATTGGTATCAAAGCATAGTTACTTGGAAAATAATCATTCAAGAAAAACCTAACAGCTTGAGTAAGGTCTCTATGGATATGGATCAGCTACAGAAGAATCTTGAAGAAGCTCTTGAACAAATTAATATGTTTATTGAAGAAAGAGATACTCTAAAAGGAAAATATGATGATGTAAAGAACCTCATTTAGAAACTAAAAAATAAGTTGGAAGATCTGAAATATGAAAAGGAATCTAAAATTCACATTGAAGATAGTAATGACAACTTAGAAAAAGAAAATGAGATCCTTAAACATGAACTGAAGATAGAAAATCTGAAGCTAAGTCTAAAAGATGGAAATGGGAAGAACGAAGAAAATTTGAAATCTGAGAATGAAAATCTTAAGCTTGAAAATGAAGGGCTAAACTCTAAACTTGGTAAAGTAACATCTGAACTTGAGAAAGTCAATTTGTAGTATGCTGAACTTGAGAAATAAAATACAATTGTGAAAGGAGAACTGACTCAATCTAAGCAGCAACTTGAAAGACTATATTCAACTATTGAGAAGATTAATGAAAAAATATCTT
This sequence comes from Chamaecyparis obtusa, assembly GCA_027943335.1. Taxonomy (NCBI): domain Eukaryota; kingdom Viridiplantae; phylum Streptophyta; class Pinopsida; order Cupressales; family Cupressaceae; genus Chamaecyparis; species Chamaecyparis obtusa. The sequence goes on along the minus strand of BSBK01006944.1, from coordinate 1,678,268 downwards.
ATCAAAAACCATTCTATGATAAAACTGGTCTTGGATTCAACACTTTTAAAGAAAATGAAGAAAGCAAGGAACTAGATTTGAAAATATCTAAAAGCATAGATGAGAAGAAGTCTGATGAGATTAACAAATCTGAAGATACACCTAAGGAAGAAGAACCACCTAAGCAAGAGGAATCACCTAAAGGTATGCAAAGAGAATTCAAAGGTAGATTTTTTTCTTGTAATATTGTTGGTCATATGAAGAGAGATTGCATAGGTAAGAAATTTAAACATCTTAATGGTTATTGTTATAATTTTCATGGTGTTGGACATAGAGCTATTGAATGAAAAAAACCTAAATTTGTTGAGAATAAAAATAGTAGTAGAATGTTTAGAAATACTAACCATGCAGATAAGAAGCCTATTCAAGATATGAATAGAAGAAATGGAGTAGTATGTTATAGATGCAACAAGGTTGGACACATTGCTAGAAATTGTAGATCATAGATCAATCAACCTAGACCAAGATATGGAAACAATGGAATAGTTTTTTAGATATGTAACAAGATTGGACACACAACAAGGTTTTGTAGAATGAACAATAGAGTTTTTCATACCAATCCTAACCCTAGAAGTCATGCAAGAAGAAATGAAGATGCAACAACAGTCAGAAAGGATGTTGTAGTAATTCAGATGAAGTGAAGTTTGTTAAAAGCATAGATGGAGGAGACATTGAGCACTGAAGGTCATCAGAAAGGTGAAGTATTAAATGGTAAGAATGAATCTTTACCTGACCCATCTCAAAGTACTTAATTCATAAAAATTATAGTAAAATAGGAACTTAGATTAGTGTAGAAATTGATATATGATGAATTGAGTCTTGTGTAGTTAATGCAAGGTATTATATGATGTTCTAATGCCATGGTTAAGAGCACAAAGAAAAATATTTTATTTTGCAAGATCGCAAGAAGTTTTAAGTTTTGCAAGTTAACAGAATCAACTTTTTGGATAGAAGTGGCAAAAGAATTGAATGTGATGTCATATCTAAGTGAGATTGAAATGATAAAAGGTCATGAATGGTATTATTTGATCATCAAAGCAAATACAAGTGTTAAGGAGATTGAAGAGTAGTGATTGGAAGTATTTTGCAAGGATTTGGTGAAGAATTTTTGTGTTGAATCTACGCAAGCCCTAAATTGTGGAATCGAGGTATTTTACTTGGTAGATATTTAAATCAGTTAAGGAATTAGAGGAAATCATGGATATTTCTTTGATTCACAATATCGGAGATAAGAATAGACCTAAGGTGAAAAGGGAACCAATAGAAACCCTGGAAGATAATCCTAGGTTAGCTTTATCATCTATACTAGATGGAGTTTTACATCTAGAGAATGTTAGAAGTTATTTGGGATGTAAACTAGAGACTATCAATGACAGTGATTTCATAATGGAATATCAAAAGATCTATAATCAGGACATGTCATTGAAAGTAGGGTTTGAGCATTTGAAAGATAATGAGATCATTAAGTATGCTTTACAATATTAATTTGACAATGAAGAATGTACCAAGATAATCCTAAGCAGAATTCACAATGGAAAGTTTTGGTTAGATAACAGAGTGATAGAAATCATAGCTGACTTAATTCATGAGGTAACTGGACTATCTAAAACTAGAGCCATTCCTTTGAATGAGAAAAACATGAGGAAAATAGTCATAGACAGCACAAATTCATCCTACAATGGTAGAGGAATAGTAATTAGCAAGATACAGCAAGATGATGTCAGCTACTTGTGTAAGATCCTAACAACTAAGTTTTTTGCTAACTCGAGAGAGGATGACATGGCATCTGGAATGATACATGTAGCTTATTTGATGTGTGTTGATAAAGTACAAGTTGACATGTGTGAGATTTTGAGAATTTAGTTGTTTGAGAATTTGGAAAAGGTAAAGAAGACTAAGCATTCATAGTTTAGATTCTCATCTTTAATCACTTATATGTTTTCATTTATTGAGAAGATTTCCTTACACCATTGGAAATGACTGGAATGATGGCCAAACTACAATGGAAAGGATTAACCAAGTGTATAGGAGGCATGTTATTGATAAAGTAAATGAAAGTGCAGTGTTGGTAATTACAACATTTTAGAATTTGATGTCAAGTAGATCAAGGATCCCACAATCTCTTGTGGAGAAGTATAAAAATGAGATATGTTTCATGGTTGATACTGACTTTACTTACATTGAAGTAGTAGAACCTAGAATAGAGTTCATAGACCCTCTTGGATATGAAATATCTGAGATTGAGATAGAAGAATATGTTAGTAGACTACGTAAGTGCAAGATGGATATTCACAGTAATAGGTTTGGAACCTTTGAGGAGAACTTCAACTCTGCAAAGACCATCCTTAAAGAGAAATAATCAAAGAAAAGAGTTGAGAGTACAATCAAGAAAATTCTAAAAGATATAGGGATGACTGAACATGAGTTCTTGGTAGCCAAGCAAATAGTAGTAGCAGTTAGAGAAATTGGACAAAAAGAAGTTTTGTTTGTGCCACCTTAAACATCAATTGTAGTATAGCAAGGAGAAACACAAGTTAAGGTGAAAGTGGAAGAAATAGAGAAGGATCAAGAAATAAGAAAATCCACTAGATCAACCTCCTCCACACCTAGCTAAAGAATAAAAGAGATTTCTACTGGACTAGGTAAGGGGCAGAAGACATTGGTGCCACCAGTTCAAAGGGAAATTATAGAAAACAAAGATGATGAAAACACTCTTGTTAAGAAGAAAACTTGGAAACCTAGAATTGAAAAGGTTAATGAATAGATTATTCAAGATGGAGACTTTACAAAGATGAACAAATATTATGATCTCTATGATTATGAAGAAAGATTGAATCTAGAAAATGCAATGGTGAAGTATATTATTTTATTTGATAAGAAATTTGATACAATTTAGGGTAAGATACCTGATGACTTGTACAAGAAACTTGTAAATAGAAAGAAGAGAGCATCAGAGGAAGATATAACTATTAGAGAAAATATTGTAAGAAAACTTTATGTTGTGAGAGATGAAGAACACTTCAAATAGATCATGAAGGATCTAAACACCCATCTGAGAACCAAGAAGAGAACTATTCAGATTATGGGAGGTAGATATGAAGAAATTAACATAGAAACAAAGCAAGCAATCACTAAGGTTATGACAAAGAATGTTGGAGAACCATCAGTTGTAGCAGAATCTAAAGGTCAAGTAGAAGAAGTAGAACAAGAGGACATTCCTTCTCCTCCAGCCATAAATATTGAGGATGAAGCCATGCATGTTGAAGGAACAAAGATCACCTTGGATAGTGATGATAACTTATTCAAGAATCTTGAAAACATTGTTGATAATTCAGCTTTTGAAGAGCAGGATAGTACCAAAGGAGAAGAGAAGAAAAAAACCAAAATTGTAGAACCTAAAGTGACAGAGAAACAAGCACCTATTCCCACTCAAGAAGAAATCAGTCTTACTCCTGAGACTAGCAAGAAAATTCAGATTGGTTCTATGATTGAGAATTTGGGAAAGGAAGTAGATGATGATGATCAGATGGAATTGATCACATCTTTGAAAAATATCATTGGAAAGAACAAGAACTTAAAGAGTCTTGAAGGATTCCTGAAGGAGCTTACTGAGAAGTTACAAGGAATTATAACTACACAAATTGCACAAGATGAGCCTTTGGAAAGAGAAAAGAAAGTGATGATTACTTTTGATGATGAGTTTACAAATTTATCTGATACAACAAAGATGAAATCTCAAGCAGCTTATGAGGCCAAAACACTTTTGGACATTAGTCAGAATATTAGGAATGATATCAATAACCTCGATATCTACATAAAGGACTTGAGAAAGAATTTAGAAAGAGGAAAATCTTTGTACATTCAGTGTACAAAATTAGAGAACTTGGTTGTAGAGGAAGTTTAGAAGATGAAGATGAAGGAAGTAGAAATTCAGAATGAGACAAACCTTCTTTCAAGCCCCAATGTGAAGGTATTTGATATTGAGAAGAAAATCTACAAGATTTATGATGAAATAAGATTTTTGCAAGATGACAAGGACAGGAAGCTGAAGAGATTCACTTTTTTAAGAGGCACATTTCTATAAACTTGAGCATTATTGAAGGGAAACTGGAAGAATGTCTTTCAGCCAAGACATCTTTTCAAAAGTTTAGTTATGAGAATCTCCAAGCATGTGAGATTGCATCTTATGGATTTTGCACACTACTTAGTGTGGTAGATTCAATTAAGAAATCATGGGAGAAAGAGTTAGAGGCCATGAAAATTAACTTTGTAGATTGCGTTGCAAGCCTACCGGCTTTGTAATATTGAATCAAGGTATAACTTTTTGTGAACGCAGTTTTGTAACCCTCCTTACCTTTTTTTGTCATTGTTGTCAAAGGGGGAGATATATAGTAGAAAATTGATAAGGATACATACTCTTAGGGGGAGTACAGTATATAGAGAGGATTCATGAAATCATAAGGATAGTATATACACATTTTGTATTATGACCACAATTTTGAAATTTTGGAGTCTAAGACTTAGCCAATTGTCTCATATGTTGCCACCAATGACAAAGGGGGAGATTGTTCACAATTTGGCTAAGTTGGTTACATAGATGTTGTCATTATGGAAACATATGATCTACATGAAGATTGGATAAGTCAAAGAGATAGTATGTCAAAGCCCAATGCAAAATTGTCTAAGTATGAGGTAGTGTGTTTTTGCCAGTGAACCCGAAGATAGTTTTGATTGGAGATGTTGATTGGAGTAATTTCAATGCTTGCACACTTGAACATAGATACTATGGTGACTATTGAAGACTCACCTTAGAGAACAAGTTAGTATGGCATGTACGAAAGAAGTTATGATAGTTTTACTAAAGACAATGTTAAGTCGACGGGATAGAATATGAAGACAGAATTGATAAAGAGTTAAGGGATTATTTTGTTTATCAAAATAATGACTTAAAAATATAAAGGGATGACATCCTAGATGTTAACCCTTGGATAAAGATATTTTTTAATATGACAGCTGATTGGAAAAGTTATTAATCTTAATAACTTGTATAAATATATGTAAAGATGTAATTTTAAAGAGAAGTAATGAATATGTGTATGTAGTAGCGATAGTGAAAGAGAAGCAAAGAGATATTGATGAAAGAAGTATAAGGTTATGTACCTTGACCTATTTTTGTAATCAATGAATATTGTATATTACTTGTTAGGGCAGTGGGCTCATCTAGTAATCACATTTTGTACTACCAACTCCTAACAGGGTTGAGGCTTCTAACAAAGCCTATAGTCCCTTAATCAGGACTGAGACACTATATGCATGTAATAGACTCCTAACATGGTCAAAACCCTTAACAAGATAATTTTGATTAGTGGATCTCTATGGGTACCATCCCCACCAGGGTTTTCCTTTGGCCAGGGTTTCCTTGAGAACAAATAATGTGTTATGAGTTCTTTTGCTTTATTGCTATGCATGTTTTTTAGCTTTCTATGTTATGCATGTGTTAAGATAATCTGTTATATCCATAATTAGGAAAAATTAAAAGTTTGTAGAATATTGATTCACCCCCCCTCTCAGTATTCCCTATTTGTAACAAATCATATGTCCTATCTAATAAACAACTTGGTGATCTCTAATCACATATCTTCAATTAGGTTCTAAATCAGTTATAGTTCATCAATCTCTCCCTTTGGCATTGATGGCAACTCAAGTAATATGAAATATACCAAACATGTATTCTACAACTTTGTGAACAAATATTGTAAAAGCTCTCCCTAGCTTAATATGTTTAATCACTACATTACTCAATAGCATTACCAATGCAGCTTTGACATTCTGCAGATATGATCTTTTCAGCTCTCCCTTTCTTTCAGTTTGTCTCTCCCTTAGATAGATGTTTTAGTGTTCTCATCGGTGCTTATTCTTTCATATTGTTTATCTCTTCCATTGAAAACAATGCCAAAGAAACACATAAACATACAGCTCTGTAGTAGCCATGTAACTCTCTATTGTTTGGTGCATTCTTTGTATCTTTGTATACTAATATGCCAATATGTTCGAGTTCTCCAAACTTTTCACAACTTTAGACATGATCCAAAGTGTGAGCTATGCTGCAAAAACATGAATGATCTTCTGATAAGATTCAGTTGATGCAACATCCAGATCACATTAGTGACCGGTAGATAAGGGATGGACCCCAAGTCTAGTCCTCAATTATTCAAATGTATCCTTCGGTAGAGGCTTTGTAAATATGTCTACAAGTTGTTATTTTGATGTAACAAACTCTAGCTTAACTTGCTTCTCCTATACTTGTTCTCTTAAGTAGTGATACTTAATAGATATATGCTTTGTTTAAGAGTGCATCAGTGGATTCTTTGAAATATTTATTGCACTTTTGTTATCATAATATATAATCACCGACTCAGTGATTATCTCATTCATACCTTCCAATACTTAATATATGCAATATTTGAATAGTTTGTAGTAGTAGCAACATACTCTACTTCAGTTGTAGACTGAGAAATTCAAGCCTACTTCTTACTTGTCCATGTAACAAGTCTTTCACCAAATAAAAATGCTCCTCCTGTGGTACTTTTTCTGTCATCCACATTTCCAGCCCAATCAACATCAGTATAGACTCTAAGTTTAAATTTGTCTTCCTTAGGATACCATAATCCATAATCTTCTATTTTATTTAGGTGTCTTAAGATTCTCTTTGTAGCAACCATGTGTGACTCTCTAGGGTTTGCAAAAAATCTTGCAACAATTCCCACAGCATGTGCTATGTCTAGTCTACTTTGTACTACATACATTAATTTACCAATCATTGATTGGTACAGTGTCTGGTTCACCTCTATAATTTCATCTTCCTTAGTCAATTTACATCTAGTAGCCATCAATGTTCCCAAAGGTTTAGCATCTTCCATGCCAAATTGTCATGCCCAAAAATAAACAACCAAAAATGTAAAAAAATAAAAATTGAAGGGTGAAATGTAATAACATATGTCATTGTCACGTACTTCGATCTACTTAGCCAAAGATCAACATGGATACGCCTATGCTGAAAGCGGTTAGGAATATGCTTGCAATCACAGTAACAAAAAGTGGATCTATCAAGGGGGATCTATCTCAACTAAGCCCTCATCAAGAAAATGTTGAAGGTCCTATTATCAGAATGAACTTTAATTGAATTGACTATTATCTTGTTAAGAAGTTCCATTGCTAGATGTGTATGAACATAAACCCGACAAAACTACTAGATTAATCATTTAATTCATTCTTAGTTAGGTTGGAACATAATACTGCTAACTAAAAGTCTAATTCATTAATTACCAAAATTAGAATTTAATGGCTAAAGGATTATAATTGGCATCTAAATGACTAATGTCCTGCTCCAATAAACCCTAATCTAATGATTCACCATACCTATCACTTCCTAACCAATTGGTTAATTGACGGTCTAACAAACTAATATTATGTTCTCTCCTCTCAAAGAATCTAACATATTAACGAGTAATCATTCCCTTACTAACTAATTGATTAAATAATTGAATATATGCTCTCCTAAAACAATTAATAATTAAAGAGGCAATCGTCCTAAATATCAATTTCATCAATTAAATAAGTCTCAATGTTTATTATTATTGGTCTTGTTTAAAGAGATTACCAAATAAATAAAAGTAAAGCTTTAACTTGGCAAGCTATACATCAAAACTAAATCTAATTACACTAATAATAAGTAGTACTTAGCAAATGATTCCTTTAACTAGTTACTTTATCAAAACAAAGTATAATTAAAATAACAAACAATTTAAGCCCTTATTCTACTCTATACCCATTCAACTCCTTACATAAATCATCTAAACCTATAACTTAATTACTTAATTACCAAATAATTACAAAAGGGAATAAATCATATCAACCTTAAGTTCATTACATATAAATGATTGATTAATCTATTTTCTAATGTGTTGTCCCAACCAATTTATAAAAAGGATAATAACATAATTATAAATATCCTATCCTATAAACCTACACACCCACTACCCTAACATAAGCTCCTTGCTTAGAGAAAAACAATGGTTTAGCAAGTAATTATGTTACCTAAATAGTATGTAATTAACAAATAATTAAAAATTAGCAAGGGGAATTTCAAATTCTAAAAAGGCTAGTCTATCCTCTAGGCTAACCTACAACACCCACTAACCAATGATAAATTCCAAAGGGGAGCGCACTTCAAGAGGACAAAGGGGAGACAAGATTGAGGGCCCCACCAATCACATGGATGGGATTTTCATAGTTTACAAGGGAGCCAAAAAGAAAAGGGTAATATTATAAGTCAAAGTAAATCAGCAAGAAGTACCTTGCTCTTCCCAAGGTGAAATTTAAGTGAAGGTACGCATGGAAAGGAAGGAGACCACTATAATGGAAGAAGTGAATATGGTAAATGCTAATGTCAGATGCAAGTACACATGGGAAGAGGATAGCTTGCTATTTGAGTGGAAAATTAATGCCAAGTCAGCTCATGTGCATGGCATAAGTATGAGAAGGGAAAATAATTAAAAACTTAGGTGGAGTGTCAAGTCACAATACCCAAGTACTCACGCAAGGAATGGTGAGCTTGACCAAAACAAATAATAAAACTTTATTTCCATGTCAGTAACCTGCACATGGAAAGAAGAAGGACTATGTGGGGGCCACCAAATCAAGTGGGAACAAGTCATAGAAAGAGTCCTTTACAAGTCAAGGTTTACTTGATTAATCATCAACGTGGTATAGACATTAGCATGGGATTAAGTGGTAGTTTAGGCTACTAAATTTCATTAGATGCTTATGTTAAGAGGGGAAGGAGAATATTCTCTATGGTAAGAGAATATTTTCCTTCTCCATACAAAATCCAGAGAACTAATTGCTCTAAATAAACTAGGAGATGTTATTTTTGGAGAACATGGTTTTCTTCATCCTTTCTTATTTTGCTTACATTTGAGTTATTGGGTGCATCAATTTATTGATTATTATACTATGGAGGTTGATGGATAGGGTATTATTGAAGAGATTTCAATTATCATCAATTATGTTATTGATCCTCATTTCATACTACATTTTTTTTTGAGATGAGCATAGAATTTTGTTCATTTGAATTTGATTATATAACTATGACAATTTTCCAAACTATAATAGAGAGCTTGCTAAATTCATGTATAAGCTAACTTTTAGATGACATTGAAGCTATCACATTTCATTTCTATCAACTTGAATATCATTTCATGAAAATAACTCCACTATCTTAAGAAGTAAAATTTAATAGGCATGAAAGAAATGAATTACATTTTTATTTTAGTCATCTCATCAACTTCAATATATATCTCTATGATGAAGAAGCATTCACATTACAATTATATAATACAATTTGATGAAGATGCTCAATTAGATATCAACATATAAGTAGCAACTTCACTTCATCACAATGCATTTACCACTTCACATTCATTTACCACTTCACAATGGACCCAAGAATGGAAACCACTTTACAATTTACAACAAGAGGAGGATCTTCTCCAAGATCAACAATACAACAACACATGAGAGTTTAATACAAGCACATCAAAGAAGGGATTTCTTCAAGCTTTTTCCACATGGGTCTTTAACTTCAATACCTGCAATAAAAGGGAGAGAACCATGGGTGCTCACCACCCAACCTAGGTCTCTTATGAGACCACCCCTGAGCTTGGAGAACCAAGGCTAAATGGGTATGCAACAAGATCAACAAGATGCTCACAAAAAAAGTCACACAAACATATATACAACAAGTTACTCCCTCCCAAGGCTACACAAATGAGTCTTACAAGCTCATTGAGAGGGTGGAGGTGGGCTTTTCCAAGGGGAGAATGCCATTACATACAAATTTCTCACCATGAGTATTCAAATGCCTCTTCAAGGCTACATATCCAAGAACTTCATACACATACTTTTCTTAACATCCTCTTCAAAATACAAGAATACAATGGCTTCCATGGTGCCCATACACCATGGACTTATCCCTCTTCTCCAAGAGAAGAGACTCTCACCTCATGGAGAGCCCAACTAACCCCTCCACCCATAGGCCACTTCTTCCCTTCCCAAAGGGTGAGTAATGCCTTACACCCATAAACAAGAACTCCCTCAATCAAGCAAAAAGAACAAGATCAAACCATGAAATCAAACCCAAAATCCCTCCCTTACAACACATTATCACAACAAGAACCAAGATTCATATGCATGAGAGAGAAAAATACAAGCTAATCTAATGAACAAGTAGAAAGGAATCCATGAGAAGAGTAACCAACCTCCACAAGTGTGATGGAAATGGAAATTTGAGAAGAGCTATCCACTTATCCTTCCTCAATCCAAACCCTAATGTCTCCAAATGTAGAGAGTGGGTGAACACCCACTAAATCTCCTAAGGGCCTCTAAAAAGGCCTCAAATTTCTACCCACCCACCATCCATAAATGCAGACTTGACTCTATGACCTTGTTGTCTTCCCTTGTCCCCCCATGATAAATGCATGATTGAAAGAAAGGGTGGAGTTGGGTAAAGATTATGACTTATAAAATTTCGAATTCAAGGGTAAATGGGTCATAAAATAGGTTACCAAGGTCACTAGGGAATTATAGACATGCTCAAAACCTTCCTAACCCATAACCCTATCCATTAGGTACTTAAATTATGCTAAAAATGACCCCTAGAACCTCTTATTGGCCTTTAGAAGTGACTGGAATAAAATGAATTTAAAAGAGCACACAAGTGTCAAATGACACTAACGATTGCACATTACATACAAATGCTATGAATGACAACACGAAGTTAACTACTAACGCACATGAAAATTGACATTTACATCAAGTTCACATTACAACAAGGCTTTGTAATCCCATATTGGATTAAGCCTTGGCTTACTCAGTTCACATGTGTTTAACCTTGGTTCTCCGATAAATTCCATGGTTCTCTTACCTGCACACTTCACATCGAGCATCAGTAGTTCAAGATGATAACATTACATGAAATATACATATTCAATTTCCTATTTAGTATCGTAACTCAATATGTGTAATTCAATTCAAATTACAATTTTCCATTCAATAATATTCGAACATCATAAGTACATAATCATCATGTGCAGTAATCAAATCTAAACATGAATAATTCACTTTACCAACCATGTATAATCAAAATCATGACGTACTCTAGATTCACATCCACACATACATAATATAATAATCACCATCAAAATATTGTATCTCGAGTCTCTATCAAAATAGATCAATAAGTGTATCGATGTATCAAAATGCAGAAAAGAAAAGATGCTATGATAGGTCGGGGTGAGGCCTCACACAAATGTCTTCAATATTTCCTTGATATAATTAGATTATGTGATGAATATACCATCATTTTGCTGAATCACTTGTAGTCCTAGAAAGAACTTAATCTCTCCAAACATAGACATTTCAAATTCACTTCTCATTTCATTAGCAAATGACTTACAGATTTGATCTTGTCCTCCAAATATTATGTCACCCACAAATATTTCAGTAATAAGAATAATATCATCAATATCTCCTTTCATATACAAATTATTGTTCTCACTTGTTCTAACAAATCCAATACTTAAAAAATAAGTATGCAACCTCTCATACTAGGCTCTTGGTGCTTGCTTCAAACCATATAAATATTTATGTAATCTACATACCATATCTTTCTTGTCTAGATCAATGAACCCTTCAGGTTTTTCTATGTAGACTTCTTTTTCAAGTATCCCATTCAAAAATGCTGACTTGACATCCATTTGGTAAACTTTGAACTTTTTGTGTGCAGCATATGCAAGTAACATTTTGAATCCTTCTAATCTAGCAACTAGTGAAAATGTCTCACCATAATCTATTCATTCCTCTTGTGCATATCCCTTGCATACTAATCTAGCTTTATTTCTTGTTACCTCTCCATTCTCATTTTGCTTGTTTGTGAATATCCACTTAGTACCAATAACATTCTTTTCTTTAGGTCTGGGTACTAAAGACTAGGTTTTGTTCTTCTCTATTTGTTCTATTTCCTCTTTCATTGCATTAACCCATTCATCATTTTCCAATGCAACTTTTACATTCTTTGGTTCATAATCACAAACTAGACATGTACCTTGTCTTGCTTTACTCCTTGTTTGTATGCCAACTTGTCTGTCTCTAATTATTTGTGTCTTAGGATGATGTCTTCTGATAAAGCTCGCCAATATCTGATTTCTTCTTTCTTGTTCATCCTGTGCAGGTTTATTTTCTTGCTCAGTAGGTCCTTCCTGCTCGTCAGTTTCTCTTTCATGTTCCTCGGTATTATTTTCCTGCAGACCAGTTTTCATAGTCTACAGCTTCGGTAGATACTCAAGTTGTTCAATGTAAGTGAATCTACCATAGTCTTTCAGTTCCTTTCTACTTTCCTTTGTATTCTTATCATCAAACTCATTTTAATCATTTTATTAGTTACTCTGTTTAGACACTTGTATGCTTTACTTTTACTGGAATATCCTAGAAATATCCCTTCATCACCTTTTGAGTCAAACTTTCCATTTCTTTCATCTTTCAGAATAAAACATTTGCTTCCAAAAATTTTGAAATAACTTACAGTGGGTTTGTGTCCAAACCATAACTCATAAGGTGTCTTGTTAGTGTCCTTCATTTGTACTTAGTTTAGCACATAAAATGCAATGCTAATAGCTTCCCTCTAGTATGTCTCAGCAACATTCTTTTCTATCATTAATGTCCTTGCATAGTCAACAATTGACCTATTCCTCCTTTCAACAATGCCATTCTGTTGTGGTGTCCTCGGTGCAGAGACTTGTCTTTTAATACCATGCTCATTACCAAAATTAGTAAATTCATCAGAGATAAATTCACCTCCTCTATCAGATCTTAAGCATTTCAATTCTTTACCAATCTCTTTTTCTACTTTTTCTTTATACCACTTGAACATCTTGAATGCCTCATATTTTTCTTTTAAGAACATGACAATCATCAACCTAGTATAATCATCAACAAAAAGAATAAAATATCTATCTCCATAGTAACTTTGAGTTCTCATAGGACCACGTAGGTCGGTATGCACTAACCCAAGTATTTTCTTTGTTCAATAATATTTGCTTTTGAAATTAGATTTAGTCATTTTACTTTTCTGACATTCATGACACATAACATGATCAGGCTTAGATAAGTTGGGTAGATCTCTAACTCTTTTCTTTTTACTGATCTTAATCATGTTATCAAAATTCACATGACATAACCTTTTATGCCACAACCATGCATCTTCATCTTTCATCATTAAATAAGAAGACTAATCATTATCAAGATAAAATAGATTACCTCTGGATTGTGTACCAATTCCAACAAGTCTTCCTCCATCATCAAATATTTTCACCTTTTTTCTCTCAAAAGCAACTCAGTGGCCTAAATTGTTTAGTTATGCCACACTTAGCAAATTATAGTTCAATCATTTTACCCAATAATCATTTTCACATTTTAATACATCATTTATCATCAAGGATCCTTTACCTCTTACCATACAGGGTGCATCATTACCCATTCTTACAAATCCTCCATTGTATTCATCAAGATAATCAAATTTTTATTCATCACCTTTCATGTGATGTGTAAAACCACTATTTATAATCCATGTATCATTCTTATTAATCTTAGAGATAAGTATTGTCTCTACATACCTCCCATCTTCTTCAGAATCATCCTTCATTGCCACAAATACTACCTCCACATCATCATCAGTGTCGGTATCGGTGATATCTTCTTCCTCAGCAATGTAGCATACCTTCTTGCCTTTATCATTATTGTCTCAGTTGTCTCTATTGTTGTGTCGATAGCCTCTATTGTTTCTTCTCCCATAGCTTCCTTTAGATCGGTCTTTGGTTCTTTCATCATCTTTCTTGTGTGGATATCTACTAAAAATGTGGCCAACTTCTTTATAGTTAAAGGATGCTAAAGATAATTTTCCTCTATACCTTTACCTTTAGGTAACCTTCTAGTCATAAGAGCTTCAAGTTCATCAAGCTCATCATCAGTATCGCTATCACTATCATCATTATTATTTCTAAACTTACTAATGCTCAAAAAAGTCATAAATGTGGATTCAACATTCGATACAACACTATTATCATAATTATTTACTTCAAATGTTGTAAGCTTTCCAATCAAATTATCAAGAGTGTGTTGTTAGGTGATGGCCTATTTTCATGAATTGTAGATATTTTGATGGCATAGATAGGCAATCCTTAGAAGTTTTCTTACCATAGTATCTTCATCAATAACTCCATCTAATGCTCTAATAGCATGAACTACCTCCTTCATTCTATTTGTGTACTGCACAATGTTTTCACCTTCTTTCATCTTCATGTCATCAAATCTTCCTCTTAAGATTTCAGCTCTTGCTCTCTTGACATTCACATCACCACTATAAACTTGAGAAAGTTTATCCCACATTTTCTTAGCAGTAGTACAATCCTTGATGTCTTCAAATTTGGCATCTGAATAGACAATAGCAATCTCCATCATAGTAACATTATGTTCATGCCTATCTCTTAGTTGATCAAGGGTCAAGGGACCAGTGGGTGGTGCAAGGTATCCATTCTCCATCAGATCTAGGGCAAAATTCCCAATTCCAGATATATGCAGCTTCATTCGACTTTTCCATATTGTGAAGTTATCTTTGTTTAGCTTTGGCACTTCCCTCTTAAATATTTTGAGACCTTTGTGCTGAAGTCCTTAAAACTCTATTCCAAGCAACCAATGCTTTGATACCAATTGTTAGAATAACTGAGAGGGGGGGTGAATTAGTTATCCACAGTCCCAAATCAAAATGTATAATCCAAAATAATTTACTTAAACTTCTATAGCTCGGTAACATAAAATACTATACTATCTATGCTTTTACCAATTACTAGTCAATAACAAATAATGATTACCGATCAAATCCAACATGTAATATGCAAAGTATGATAACAAAAAATCACCATAATGAACACATAACACAAAAGATTTAACATGGAAACCTTGTGAAGGGAAAAACCACTTGAGACTAGCAACCCAAAAATATTCACTCTTCTAAAGTGAGGTCGGTGAAGACCCAACCCTATTAAAGGTTACAAACACACTGTGAGGTGTGACCTTGTTAGAGGATTTTAGACCAACCATTATCATCCAACCAGCATTCACTATGGAGTTGACAGGATAACAATGTTCATTCTATGAATGATACATATAAGACTTTCAAGTCCACTCTATTAAGAGATTTCTCTATTTACAATGGTTAAAATGTAACTGCAATTGATCTGATTACAATACAACTTCAATTATAGATGTTCAAATCTATATTATGCTCATTCAAATCCTCTAATCAATATATCAATTCTGTATCAACAATAATTGATGACTTAATATCACTCGGTAATAGCTTTCTGACGCTCGGTAAACTTTGTAGTTTGGTTCTCCTTAACTAGTTTGATCAGGCATACATGAAACTTGTTCATGCATAATTTTGTAGTCTCCTTCTTTTGGCATGAGTTTCATAACAAAACCCTAGTCTCTTAAATAGACAAGTAAACTATTTTCTTCTCCTCCATAAGATTTTTCCACTTATTCTCCTTTGTCCATTTTGCCGCTTAAACCTTCCTTGACTGATGTGTCTATAATATGTTTTAATTTCATCCTTTAGATCTTCCTTGAATTATGCTAGTTGTTGATCTTCATAACAAACATTATCTCTGTCTCTGATTTCAATGTACTTTCTAGCTCATCAATCCTTATCGGCTAAACTAATCATTTAGTTCATTTTCTCCTTCTCGGTTAACAAAGAAATGTGTTGATGATCACAAGCTCAATTTATACTATGCTCAGTATACACTACACTACTCGGTGTATACTGTGATGCTTCATCAACTAACCATATTACCTTGTGGCTTTCAGTTCTTTTCCTCATCATAGATGAATGAAACATAATCAAGTCAATAACATAGGGTCATAGACTCATCAGCAAGTTACCCAATGTATTCCTTATCCTCATCTATCATATACATCTTCCTCATGTAGATATTTATGTTCTTCATCTCTTTTACTCCTTTTCTACAAATGTTTAGGTATTGTAACATACAAGATAAGTGTTGTCAAACTAGTTGACATCAATGACAACATATTACTGATTTAATCATATGTCATATCTAATCAACAACTCGGTGATCTCTAATCACAAATCTTCAATTAGGTTCCAAATTAGTTGTAGTTCATCATATGTGTGAAGTGATTTGTAGTTGCAAAGTGAGTTGTATATTTTCATATCAGAACCTATTGTTACTTTCTAACCATTATATCAGTCTCATCTTTTAATCAAGGTTGACTTAACAGTCATTTTGTATAAATCCTTTAATCAAGGTGACATTCTGATGGAATGTTCTTAATCCCTCTAACAAGGAACCTCTTAATAGGTTTATTAAATCCTTTAACTAGGTCACACCTAACAATGGGTATTGTAAACCTTTAACCAGGTTGGCTTCTCATAGAGCTCACTTCAGAAGAGTGAAAATCAGTAGCATGTTACAAGTGATTTTTCCTACATTGGGTTTCCACTATAAATCCTAGTGTTATACTTATGTGAATGTTATTTTGATGTGTATGATGTTGAAATTTTTATAGTCTGCAAGTTTTTTACTTTAGGACGGTGGTGTCATGCCCATAAAATTTTACTCTAAAATCACACCAACTTTTTTTTTTAAGGGTAAATTAAGTCCAAGTTTATGTTGTAGATTAATAGGTGTCTCTGACAATAGTTCGAAAAGACTCTGAAGAATAAGTCCTCTACCAACATTGGTTTCCAAAAGGTTACTAGTTGATAAATATTCAATTAACGTGGTGAAGTTGCAACCGAGTTTCGAAGGGGTTAGGATAAACAAAACTTGATTAGCATTTGATGATGTCTACGAGGGTACCTAAAATTCTCTAATAGGTTAACAAATCACTAACTTGTTTTATTAGAAAGATCTTTTACTAAAAGAATCATTTAATATTAAACTAAACAAAATTAGGTCACCCTACTAGTTAAATCTAGAATACAATCTAGAAAAGTTGAATTATCATAATTTATTTGAATAACGATACTAAGAGGAATTCATTAAAGGAGGTTTCATTGATTAAATTAATGAACAATTCGTGAAGCAAAAATTTAATATTCATATGGATTATATAGGGTAAAAGAATATTACCCAAGGTGTTTATTAAATCATACTCTTACATATTAATGATTAATAAAATTTTTGATATATATAAATTAATATCAAATTGATTTATTATAATTGAAATGATAATATATATTGAATAAAAAAAAAATGTTAAGTTATAATAAATCTAAATCAACTAATCAATCTAATAAATGATTATAATTAAATAAGACATATATTAATTATTTATTTATTATAATATATTAATTAATTAATATAATAATTAAATAATTAAATAATTATAAAATATTAATTAATAATATATGTAATTAATAATTGAATTTAAATAATATATATATTATTAACAAATAATAATAAACAATACTAAATGAATAAATAAATAAATAAAAAGATAAACAAAATAATAAAAAGTAACTACCTAAACTAACACCCTAGCTCCCTACCCAAAACACCTACTAACCTTCCCTAACTAAACACTCCATTCCCCCCCTTGGTCCACGTGCTAAGAGAGAGGGAACCACTAAACACAAGTCCCACAAACAAAGGATTAAGTCAGCCCAAGGAGCCTGCATGAGATGTCTTGGGGAGGGGAGCTTTCATGAAGAAGGTAAAGTTAGGAGGGCCCACCAAAGTCTTCTAAATCATAGCCTATGCAAACAATTTAAAACAATCCCCAAACCTTGCGCAAGTTTCCAAGGGGGTATGAAAAGATGGGGACATGGGGGTTTGGGTCCCAACCCAAAGCAATACACTAAGCCTAAAGAGTACTCATGCAGGGCTAGGAAGGAGTTTTGCCAAAGGAAAGCAACATTGGAATAAGTATTAAATGCAGCCAAGGACACTTGATGGAAAGTGCAATGGCCAATGGAACAAAAGCATATTAAATGCTATGTCAGGTCATGCATTCTCTATGCCACCTTTTGGGGATGCAATAAAAAAGGTGAGGAGATATAAACATTATTATTTTATTGGTTTTTGACTATGAGTTGGCAAGTTTATAATTTTATAAGGACTATGGCAAGGAAAATGTATGGGAATTAGTTCCCATACATTTTTCAGAGACCTGTAGGTCTCCATTGCCAATTTTTTTGTTTTTCTTATAACTTGTTTGTGTTTGCAATATAGTTATAGAGAAATTTTTACAGAGAAAGTTGATTTCTTTCCTAACATTATTGTTTCCAATAGAATGCTTTAAGGCTATACATTTTAATCACATTTGCAACTAAAACTATTGGTTTCACATCCAATTTAACATGACATGAATACAATTTATTTGCAAAGGTGAAAATTAGAGATTGATTATTTACTTGAAATCAAATACATTTACATACACTAGTTCTAAAACAACATTGATATCATTTAGATAATTCTTCTTCCTTATCTAAGTTCTCACTTTCCTATTGCAAATATAATTATTGTTTTAACAAGAGGGAAACTAATTCTACATATTCATCATAATTTATCAATTCCAATATCATGCAATGAAATAGACTCTTTTTCCACAATAACAAAGTATTCATTAACAAGATTTTGAGAGTTCAACATATCTATGTTCATTTCACCTTATTTAAAAGAAAACATAGAACTATATTTTTTTTAAATAACCATTTCATCTACTCACTAACTATTTCAAGATGAGAAAACTCAAGGAAGCAATAATTGATAACACTATTCCATGCTTGAGAAACTTTCAATATACATATTGAAATCAACTTTATGCATTCACCATTGTAACCATAAAAACATGATTCTACAATATCATAAATGAAACTATCACAAGATTTACAAAAAATACTCACAACCTTTCACAACAATCCTTGAAACAATACATGACTTGGAGAGTGATACTCCATTACAAATTACAAAGATCTCATGGATATCACAAGATATCCCTACAAGATTTTATACACAATACAAAAGATACTTCAACACTAAGAAGATTTCTTCACATTTCCACAAGAGCAATGTTCAAACAATAAGTCTTCAAGGCTTCCAATTCTTGCAATAAATCAAATGCATAGGCCAAGGAGTGCTCACCTCCCTACCTAGGCTTCTAAGAAGCCACCCCCAAGCTTGGGGAAACATCACAAGAACAAGGGAAACACTCATGCAAACCACAACACTACATCAAAATACAACAAACACAAGAAATTTCCATCTGAAGGTTTTACAAAGAGTCACAACATGACTCAAGTAGGGTGAAGGTCAAACCAAGACAAGAGGAGAAGCACATCTCTTGATGAGAACTAAGCCATCACTTGGCTTTCTCATCAAATATCTCTCTCCACAAAACACATTCTTCTCAAACTCCTTATGACCCCCCCAATTTACAAAACAAAACTAGAGATGGCTACATGGAACCCATACATCTATGTTGCATCCCTCTCCTATCCAAAGAGAGACTCTACACTCAAGATTGTCCCAACAATTTCCCTTCACCCTCAAGGCTACTCTTCCCTCCCAAGGGTGAGTTTGGCTTTGAGAACTCCCTCAACAATCTCAACAACACATAAAAGAAAACAAATCTACAAGAACAACAATGTAACTTCACATTTACAAAAAAACAAGAATCATGCTCACAACAAGCTCATCATTCTCTTAACATCTACAAAAGAACAAAATTTACACAAGACAATATCATAATACTACAAAAACTAAAAAGCACATATCCTCCATTAACACTACTATACTAAGCTCACACATACAATGCAAAAGAATAGCAAGGTTTTTGCATACAAGAAAGTAGCACAAGAGAGATCTTTCTCTCAACATGAAAACAAAAATAAAAGAAGTAAGCATGAAATTTCACCAACCTAGAGTTCAGTGCTTAATGGAAGATAGTTGTAGTAGAGCTATCCACTTTCCAAGGCCTTCTCCAAATTAGCAATTCTCTAAATCTAGAGAGTGGGTGTCAACCTTTTCCAAAGGAAGAGGGCCCCTTTAAAAAGGCCTCCACACAATCTTCTAGGGATGGGATTTCCTTCCAATTGGATGACCTTCCCAATTTCTTACAAATTTTCTAAAAATAGGTTCCCAAAAAGGTAGTCCAAAAAGTTGATTCAAAGACTTTCAATTTAATTGGTTGAAAACTCTACCCATGCACATGTTTCAAAAGTTGATTTTCATCCATTTTGAAAATCTAACTTTTGGAGGGTCCTATGGTCAACATGGGGTTGTCCTATGGTTAAAAATTCCCCTTACCCATAGGTATATCAAGTGGGCTCACTAAGATAGGCTCAAACTCTTCCCTAGACACTTCTAAGTCTCATAAAAACCCATGTGAAGCTCAAATCCATGATATGACAAAACCTCTAGCTCCCTTACCAAGTGATTTTTATGGGGATCCTAAAGGGTACCTTCCTAGGTTGGTGTTTAACCAATCCCCAAGTGGACATGTCATGGCCATATGTACACACACATGTGTCAAGTGACACAACCAAAAAGACACATCACAAGCCATATGACATGTACACTTGGGCATTCTCACAAAAAAAAACATTTACAATAACACATAAAAATCAAATACATTCATGCATCACACTTTTACAAATTAAACACAATTACAATGAGGTTTTTTGGCTTCTCATTAGAAACAACCTTGGCTTAACCGAATTTACACAAATTCCATGTGATGTTTCTCCGAATTTACCTTGGCCTACTCCCCTGCACACTCAAATCCAATATCAGTAGTCCAAGGAGATAAAAATAATCATGTAAATGCATAGCATTAATAATTAAGTTAATTCATCTGACAATTCATAAATTACATGACATAATTGATTATCCACAACCTACATTCAACTCATCATAAAATAATTAATTCCATTAAAACATAAACATTGCATACATTCATAATTTAATTTACAATTAACTTCATCATCATAATCATTCATAAATTAGAATTAGGACACACATATAAGTCACAAACCAATGTCTCAGTAATCATCATATAATCATAATATAATGTCCATCAAACTACTAAAGTGATAAAACCACAACATAAAGTATCAGTAAAGTCCATAAGGCATCCAAATAAAATCATAAAATATGTCTATGTCAAATGCAGGACTAAATGGCTATGATAGGCTAGGGGTGAGGCCTCACAGGTGGACTGCAAGTTTTATGTTATTGGTATATGCTATAGAGACCGAGTTGAAAGCTGACTAGATCTGAGATTGTTGAAGATCTAGAAAGCTTAATTGGTACATCTAGACCTAAGAATAACTAATTCACCCCCCCCCACCCCCTCTCTTATTTGTTCCAAAATCATTCTAACATATCCATAGCTCCACAAGGTACACTATCTACCAGAGTTTTCTAGAAGATTCAATAGGATACTACATTGCATGCAAATCTCAACTTGAGATCATCAATAGTAGACAATTTGAGACCTCTTCCATCCCATTTTTCTTTAGTAAGCTCACAGAGTTTTTTCTTGTCTATTTTCTTATGTGCTTTCAATCTATCACTGATTGGATAACCTGTTACAATATCTAGTAGACCCTTTGTGAGTTTTACAGGTGCATCGAGCCACATGAAGTTATCATGTACTTGGCTCAATATAATTCTCATCCATTCTGACTTGAACATAGTTGGTACATGCATGCCATGAACCAAACCCTTGGTTTCTTGATGTATATGTTCATCTTTCAGCTTCCCATTTGCACACAAATTCTGATAGGATTTATCAATTTCTTCTTGGAAAATCTCCTCTATCTTGCAATGGATGAAGGCACAAATTTATTCAATCATAATCTCTCTTAGAGGGATCAAAGATAGGGATCCCATTTTATCAGTTATTGTTGCAACACATGGTGGTAACTATTGTAATACCCCAAAAATGGGCTATAATTTCATTAATCTCCTACATCTTCAATTCGAATGAAATTGACATCAAAGTCCTAACCTAAGGCACATCTAAACATCATCGAATCCTAATTGATTATCTTAAATTTTGCATCGGGGAATATTCCTAGCAATATTCCTAATTATCTTAATTATCTTTAATTTAATGATTATTTGGCAATAAATCACATTTATCCTAAGTTTGATTAATTGAATATTTTCATATTTAATTAATTAGATTTGATATCTTGCCACTTAATTGTTTAATTAAATTTAATTCTATCTATTATTAATTGTATTATTTAATTTTGACAATAAATCAAAATTCCTATGAATAATTGATTAAATTCTTATTTAATTAATTAAAGCATGTTGTCATTATTTAATAATATAATTTTTAATAAAAGTTTGATAAAATAGTTAATTAACCCATAAATTAATTATTTTATTTCAAAAAGTAGTTAAGTTGAGAATAAATCACTTTATTTATTTATTAAATCATAATTATCCATGTGCACATTCAAGGACCAATTAAACTCAAAATTGGAAAATCAATGCAAGTTGTTAGCTTTTTGAAACTCAACATCTTTTTGAGTTTTAAAGTGGATCTAAACTTCTAATTCAAGTTGAACTGTGCTTTTGCATGATTTTTGTGACTTAATTATCTGTTATTTAAAAATAACTCAAAAATCAACCTGAGTTATTTGAGTGATTTATGGCTTTTTCCATGCAACCTCCAAAGCCTTGGATTTCTATAAAATCAAGGCTCAGCTCTTCATAATTCATCCACAAATTTGCACAATCACGCTGGAGAATTGGAATTGGAAAAATCAAAGCTCTTGTGAATCAACATTGTTGTGAGATCACTTTTGTTTTCATATTATTGTTAGATCAATTCATAGCATATCAGTTTTTACATATCATAGATTTCATATCATTTTTCATATCATTGCATAGAAAATGCCAAAAATATAGATTAATTGCATTCAATTCATATCTAGATCAATTGCATTCAAATGCTTCGTTTAGGTGTCGTCTAGGTCACTGATCTCGATAACAATCTAAGAACATTAATCTCGCACCTACTAGAAGGTAGTAAATTGCTTGGTTAGATAGCTTTCAATTTTGCATGATTTGATTATAACTAACCTCTAATGTTTTACTGAGTGTTGTGTTTACAGATCAGGTACAATTTTCACACACACATTTCTAGCGCCCACCGTGGGGCCTTGAGCCTCATTCTCTTCATTTTTATCAATTTTTATATATTTTCGGCATCACTTTTTTGTCATTTTTGCGCAAACAAGAAAAACACAGCTTACGAGTAATCTGATGCTGCTTACGAGAAATTTGTTCATGCCTACAAGCATTCTGCTCATGCCTTGAAGCATTTTGCTTATGCCTACAAGCATTCTACTCATGCCTACAAGCATTCTACTCATGCCTACAAGCATTCTGCTCACACATGTGACAGTTTTGAGTCACGCATATGCCAGTTTCAGTCACGCATCTGCCAATTTCAGTCATGCCTATGCCAGTTTCAGTCATGCCTATTAGTATTTAAATCATGCCTATGAGTATTTAAATCATGCCTAGGCACATTTCAGTCATGCCTATGCTCATTTCAATCACGCCTATGCCTATTTTGATCACGCCGGCTTTCTATTTTCTGATTTGTTTTTTTTTTTAAATTTTGGCATTTTTAGAATCCATGCCAGTCCCTTGAATGGGAGGCATCAAGATAGGAGGATTTGATAGATACTTCTTGATATGGTTAAAGTTGTTCTCACATTCTTCATTCCACGCAAATGTCACACCTTTATGTAATGTTTTTGTAAAAGGCTACGATATGTCTGTTGGAAATTTGTCTGAGTTGATTACATAGATGTTGTCATTATGGAAACTGGCACCCATTTTTTTGTGAAATTTTCACATATGGTATTGAAAGTTTAAGTGTGATATATCATTGGAAAGCTCTTTCCAAGCCAAATCCAAGCATGTTGGTTTCATTTTCAAATTTTTCCATTTGATCACAGAATTTGCATATTTGTACTTTTAGATTATTGATTTCTAAGGCTTACAGTTTGCTGTTGATTTGTCTTGGTTTTGTACTTTCAGATGTGTGCTAAATTCTGGATTGCGGAGCGTTGGATCTAAGGTATTCTTCTCAAGCTAATAATATTTCAATTTGGATCCTAAAACAAATCTCTTATGTGTCTGGCTTGTGTGCATCTTTTCATGCTTTGATCTATTTCTACACACTTGCATAATTGATACTAGGTTGTGACCCCTTAAGGATTCATTAAGTAGTCTTAGAATACTTGTGATTGATCTTGATTGCTATCTTGGGTTATTGGAATCGCTAATCTGTCGGCCCCTCATTTCCACCCCGTGGTTGCAATCTCAGCACCATAAAGGGGAGGGGTCAACAGGATAAAAGCGTTAAGTGTTCCACTTGGAAACCCTTTTGTGCTTTTAGGAACTCACTTGTTTTCTAAGTTGGGGACTCATTTTCAGCTTGTGTGAGGTGTTAAGTGTTCCACCTTGTGGACTCATCTCATATTCACTTTAAGCGTTAAGTGTTCCTCTTTCTACTTTTTGGGTACTTTTGGTAGATTTTCTTTCGGGAATATATATGTGCTCACATAGTAATTAAGCCCTATGAACACTATTCGTGATTCTTGAGAGATTGAATTCCTAGTGAAATCTTTCTTGACAATAGAATCCTTGTAGGTAGGGAGGATACTTAGCATGTTTCACATTCAACTTGGTTAGTGCATCTTCTCTTATTGATCGACACATTCTCTCTCCGGAGAGGTTGATAGATCACGTGGGGTTGATATCATGAGCTTTGGTGAATCAAAATTGGTCAGTGTTTCTTCTCTTATTGATTGATACATTCTCTCCCTGGAGAGGTTGATAGATCACGTGGAGTTGATATCACAGACCTTGGTGGAACAAAACTTTGTCTTAGCGTGTCAGATTAATCTACTTGCTTTGTTTGGGTTAAAAGTGAAAAGGTGTCAAAAACCTTGGATCTGGAGCCAAGTCCCCTTGTGGTATAAATCTATGAGTTGCCTTTAGAGAGGGTTAACCGTAGCGAACAATCCCTTCACAGGGCAAACTACGTTGATGAAACCTCAAGCGGTCATAGCCATTTCAGACGTGGTAGTGACAGCCACTATATAAATGTCCTTGTAGAAGAAATCTCCATGGGTATGGTTCATTATTGGGTTGTCAGATCTCCCTAGTAGCTCTTGAAGATTAAGTTCTCAGACTATGTCAAAACCCTGGTGCATTGGGATTGGAGTTCACCCCTTTGGATCATAAAAGTTGCAGAGTCAAACCATTACTAAAAACCCTAGCGAGGCCAAATTTTTCACTTTCAGGTATATGTGTGTTATTGAAAAACTTTTTAGAACATACACAATTCATACTCTCAGGGATTAGCACAATTTGGTCATTTGATTGTTCATGTGCAAGGTTGCCTTTGCCCTTGTTCATTATTTTTAGATGTGCTTGAAATCACTTGCTTGCTGTTCTATGTGCTTTTTTATCTACTTGGCTATTAAAAATGATCAAATCTATTATAATCTTCAAATCTGAACAGTACAATTTGCAAACAATCCAAAATTGAAAACCTTAAATTTTGTAAAAATTGACGTAAAATTCTTTCTGGAGTCAAAATTCATTTCAGGAGGTCAAAAGTCATCAGTTTTGTCAAGTGTCATTTCAATATTGCCCATCTATCGTATGATTGACAACTCGGTGTCATATGAGTTTTCATGCCAGCAAATCCAAGGAAGTCAAAATCTTGTTAGAAACTATCATATGATATTTACAACTATCATTTCATTGCTACCTGACTATCATACGAGTTTAACAACTATCATTTCATAGACCACCCACTGTCATATGAGTCTGCAGAGTGTCGTTTGGGAAAATTTTGGAAAGTTGTCAGAACATTGTCAAATTGTAAGATATCCAATGTTTCCAGCCTGGTTCCAGACCCTATAAAATAGATCATTATGTCAGGAACAAAGCAGTAGCTATTGAGAATCCTACCATTTTCCAAGAGTGATCTTTTGAATCCGATCTAGCCTTCTGTTCAATCAATTTGAGTCCTTTTTATCTCATGTCAAAACCTTGTCATAATTATCAATCTTCAATCAATCAATCTTCAAAAATAGACTAAGTTTTGAGAACTCATGTCCGCTATCTTTTGGGCAATCTATCCCATACATCCAGGGCACAATATCCTTCACCCACGTCTCATCAGATCTTCAAAACTATCATAATCTTGACAAGGTTGCGTCATCTAATTTTCTTGAATCAAATTGTTCTTCAGTTGTCTTCATCCTTTTCTTCTGTTTCATTCAAAGTTAATGGTGGAGACCAGAGCTTCTTCACACAAGAAATCAGAAGAAACATCTCAGAATTTACTTTTGACCAATACCCCGGGTCCAACTCTTCAACAACTCATCAAGTTAGGTATCTATGAAGACGATGGTCTCGGTAACTTTTGATTGAAAACTAGTTACATACCTCCTCTATCAACTCACAGAGGTAATCAGCAAACTCCTCCTCAATCTATTCCAGGGAGCCCAAAAACTCCTACCATGTCTCAAGTAGGGACAAACCATGGTTCTCTAGGAGGAGGATCCTAGGGATACCATTGTCAACATAATGTCGACCAAGAACCTGCACCCTCTAAAATCCATCGATGTCAGAATGATGATGAATTCAAGAGAATGATGAGGCATTTCTTGAAAGTGGATAGAGAGGCATACTTTTTGCAATTAGCCCAGGAAGGAGCTAAACTTCCTCCTCACTTCAATGTCAAAGATATCATCATGCATGAGGAAGAAACTCTGATGACAGCCATAATGAACCAGTTGCATGCTATGCAGGTCAAAATGAATGAAATTGAGAATGAGAAGGAACCCAAGGAATTCTCCATGGATGCCCTTTGTCCTTTCCCTTTTGACAAAGACTTGTATATGCTTCCATTCCCAAAAAGAGTGGAGATGCCAAAGTATGACAAATATGATGGACACTCTGATCCTCAAGATCATGTCAGAGAGTTCTATACACAATCCATGGAATTCATGCATGAACCAACTTATCTGATGCGTCTTTTTCCTAGATCCTTGGGAGGAGCATCCATTCAGTGGTTTTCAAGATTACCTTCTACGATCAAAAATTTTGAGGAATTCATTAAATGTTTTTATCAACAATATTCCTACAACATTCAACATTCGGTCACCATGATTGATATCTGTAAGCTCAAGCAATATCCGGGGAATCATTCCTAACTTTCCTCAAGAGGTGGAGAAAGAAGTTCTCTCTATATGCTAGACAAATTCCTGAAATGGAAAAACTTGAAATCTTTATCAATAACCTTGTTCCAGAGCTCAATTATCCATTACAAATGCAAGATCATGTATCTTTTGATAAAATGGTGGATAATGCAATCAAGATTGAAAAAGTACTTGTCAAGAAAGGAGAAATCACACTTCAAAAGGACACGTCTGAATCTGGATCTAGCTCAAAAGATAAAAACAAAAGTTGGAACAGGAACAAAGGTATCGTCACTGATGGTGTTGTTGACACTATCCGCACCCCATCAAAGGCATCAGCCTACAATCTTACCCTTGGAACCAAAGCCATTAAAGTGTCAGAGCAAAAATTTTCTGAACCATCTCCAAAGAAGCCATTCAAATGGTGGGATAATAAATGAAAGTTTACTCCTCTTGGAGAATCTTTGGAATCTGCTCTGAGAACCCTAATAGCTGATAACATCATCTCTTTACCACCAATCCAAAATTCTAATCCAGATCCAAAACCATATTGGTGGAAATATAATGAATTATGTTCTTTCCATCGGAGTAAAGGCCACAAAACTAATGGATGCTTCCACTTGAAACATACCATTCAAGACTTGATAGATCAAGGGGACACAGCATTTACAGAATCATTTCCACAACATGGCAAGGGAGTTTCAACTTCTCAGCCTAACATGGGGGCAAAAGTCAACTACGCTTACCCTGGAAATAATTCTGTCATCAATATGGTTGAGCCATGTCTCTCTGAGAGCTACAATGTCATCACAATTGTGTGAAGAGACCGAAATCATTCCTCAACTAATGCAGTTACCAGATCACAAGCTCAGGCTCATCTGAAAGGACAAACACCAAGTTCATCTAATGTCCCTAAGATACCTTTCAACCTCACATCTGCTTCCAAACAAAAGGCTGCCTCAAAATCTTCCAATCCAAAGGATACAAGACCTACATCTTATAGCATTGTCCAACAACTCCAACATACCAATGCCAAAATCTCTATGTTTGAGTTACTTCAAATATCTCCAGCTCACAGAGATATCCTAGACAAAGCTTTTCTCGGCTCTAATGTTCCTAATGATCTAGATCTAGACAGGTTCCAGACTATGGTTGGTCATCTAACATCTCCACAATATATCTCCTTTTTAGAGGAAGATGACAACTCCCTAAGTCACCCACATAATCAGCCCTTGCACATAGAAGTCTTGATCCAGAACTGTCGAGTCAAACATGTGTTGATAGATGGGGGCACGAGCCTCAACATTTGTTCTTACAGCTTAATCACATAGTTGGGATTCTCAGAGATGGCTATTAATCCTTGAAAGAAGATCACCATAAAAGCCTATGACAAACAAGAAAGAGCTTCTAAAGGCACCATTGTCTTACCCATCTGAGTGGGTCCGGTCATCAAAGATACCACATGCCAGGTGCTTGATCTACCAATGGCTTACAATATCCTTCTAGGGAGACCCTGGATCCATGAAATGCAAGCCATTCCTTCTACATACCATCAATGCTTGAAATTTCCCTATGAAGGAGTGGAGGTTACTATCCCAGTAGATCTGAGTACAACTTGCAATACATTGAAGGAAAGTTCTGATAAGCTTGTTCCCAATAATAGAGAATCTTCCATCAAGCAGCTAAATGTTGCTTCCACATCTAAGATGGATGACATTGCTAAAGAGATCAATATCAAAGAAAATGGGATGGGAGAATACACTATAGAGCCAGTCTTGTCTTTGACATCTCTCCCTATCTCACCCAAGTCATATGGACAATCTTTGAAGCAATCTAAATCAGAACCTAAGGAACCTATGGAAGCATACAAAAGAAATTTTGTGGCGGAGCAAGTATCCAAACAAGAATTTGAAGAGGATGAAGCTGTTCTTGCATGGCTATAAAAAGATGATTCTGAATCCAAAATTGTTCAAACTAGTGAATTTGTAGCACCTAAAATCCCTTCTACTTCATATGGTCCAGGGAACAAATTGATAGCTAAGATGGGGTATCCAGGTCAAGGACCTCAAGGAATCAGAGGAAAGGGTCTTGTGACACCCATTCCACATACTGGTAGAACAAACAAAGATACTGCAAGCTTAGGCTTTACAAAGAGACCTTATCATCTCAAAGGTGGTTGTTCTCATGTCATAGAACAAATTGCACCAGGAGAACCCCTTCTCAAGAAAGAAGAGACAAAACCCTCAGATGATGATTCGGATAGTTCAGAACTCATCCCCTATGAAAAATTGCCTAAAGAGATCAAAGATCTTCTTGATGATAAAGATGATCCTATCAAAAGAATCAATGTAGTAGAAACACAAGAACCTACTGTAGCACAAGAGATGGTTGCACCATAAGAACTAGCCAATCTCAAAGGTGATCAAACTGATCCAGAAGTAGAGAGTAGTTATTTTGACACTGATTCACATGAATATGAATTCAAGTCAGAGACTAAGGGTAATCCTTCTTGGGGTATTCATCCTGACTTCACACATTTTCTCAGATTTCCTAGAGATCCTGAATCAGAAGCTGAGTCAAATGACTATGAATGGGGAGCCATTCCAGAAGAAGATGAGCTTATCATAGAGAAATATATTGATGTTATTCACCAATATGTATCTCAACCCAACGTAGTTCTAGTGTGAAATAATGAACTTAACGTGTCTGATCCACCTATGGCTGAAGAGGATTCCCACGATAACATTGAGCCTATTCATGAGTTAAAAATTTTGAGCTGTAATATCACCTTTGAACTTGAGCGTCGGGTTAGGACCAATGATAACATATCCACATCCGTGAACACCATATCCCAAGCCTTTCCCGCTTTGACTATCCAACGCCCTGATCTTATCGACCAAACTTCCACAAACCCAAGCCATGGTGTTTACACCTTTTCCAGTGACTATGCCCTTGCTTGTTACCTCAATGCAGTCGAGCCTATGAGGACTTCCATCAATGAATCGAGTGTCAACATGACCGAGTCAGACATCAAATATCTTAGTCAAAAAAATAAAAATAAAAATAAAAGAGTTCTGAGGGTGAAAACCACTTTGTGGCAGTCTCAGATCCTACAAAAGTAAAAAGAAAAGATGTATCTGAAGGTGAAAACCTCTCTGAGGTGCCTAAGGATGAGATATTTGATGTCCTTCCAAGTCATTTATAGGATAGATCTCCAGTTCTAATTGAGCCCACTCAATCCATCAATTTGGGTACAACAGAGGAACCACAATTGGTACATGTAGCACAATCTCTATTAGAAGAAGAGAAACAAAAATTCACTACATTCTTATCAAAAAAAAGATCAATTTTGCATGGAAATATTTAGATATGCCAGGATTGGATCCCAATCTCATTATGCACCATCTATCCATTGCTCCTGGAGTAAAACCAATCAAGCAAAAATTGAGAAAGTTGCATCCTCATGTTGCACTCTTAGTCAAAGCAGAACTAGAAAAACTCCTAAAAGCTGGATTCATCCGTGTCATAGACTATGCTGAGTGGATCTCCAACATTGTACCTATTTCAAAACCAAATGGTTCAATTAGAGTGTGCATGGACTTTAGAGACGTGAACAGAGCATGCCCTAAGGATGACTTTCCACTACCTAACATTGATATGATAGTGGACATGACTGTGGGCTATGAAATGTATTCCCTTATGGATGGTTTTTCCGGATACAACCAAATCAAAATTGCTCCAGAAGACCAAGATAAAATTGCATTCACATGTGCATGGGGAACCTTCTGTTGGAATGTTATGCCATTCGGACTCAAAAATGGGGAGCTACATACCAAAGAGCAATGACATCTATTTTTCATGATATGATGCATAGAACAATGGAGGATTATGTTGATGATACCTTAGCAAAATCAATGATCAAAACTAAACATCTAACTGACTTGAGCATGATCCTTGACAGAATGGAAAAATTTAGTCTCTGACTAAATCCTAAGAAGTGTGCTTTTGGTGTCACTTCTGGAAAACTCCTGGGATACATAGTCTCAAAGAAAGGTATTGAAGTTGATCCAGCTAAAGTCAAGGCTATCATCAAGATGCAACCTCCCAAGAATATCATTCAAATGCAAACTTTGCAAGGGAGAGTGAAATCTATCAGGAGATTCATATCACAGTTAGCTGACATATCACAACCTTTCACAAAGACATTACATAAAGGTGTGACCTTTGCATGGAATGAAGACTGTGCAAAGAATTTTGATCATATCAAGAATTATCTCTCAAATCCTCCTATCTTGATGCCTCCTATTCATGGGAAGCCATTAATATTATATGTCTCCACAACAGATACATCACTAGGGGCATTACTAGCACAGCATGATGAGAACAAGAAGGAAAGAGCCATCTACTATATTAGTAGAACCTTAGTGACCTATGAGAAGAACTACTCAATGATAGAGAAGGCATGTCTAGCTATGATCTTTGCATCATAGAAACTGAGACATTACATGTTAGCTCATACCACTCATTTGGTAGCTAAGATTGATCCACTGAAGTACATAATAAGAAAAGCTGCCCTCACAGGTAGATTAGCTAAATGGGTCATGCTCTTGAGAAAATTTGACATTGAATATGTTGAAAGAAAAGCTATTAAAGGATAGGTCATTACTAATTAATTAGCTAGAGCACCACTGTTTGATAATACACCCATGCAAATGGAATTTCTCGATTCCTCTATCATGCACCTCTCTTTTAGAGAATGGCAGTTATTCTTTGATGGCTCCTACACATAGAATGGATCTAGAGCAGGCATATTGTTCATCACTCCTCAAGGATACTCGATACTAAAAGCATTCAGATTAAAGTTTCCTTGCACAAACAATATTGTAGAATATGAGGCACTTCTCAATGGTATGAAAATGGCAATACAATGGAGAGTTACCGAGATACACATTCATGGAGACTCACAACTGGTTATCCACCAAGTCAATGATGTGTACCAAACCAAACATGAAAATCTCATTCCTTACAAGAAAATGGTAGATGATTTAAAGAAATATTTCATATCTATCACATTTGAGCAAATACCTAGAATGAAGAATAAGGTTGCCGATGCAATGGCAACATTATCTACTCTCTTACAGCAACCTGAACATGAACTACGCTATGAGTTCCTGGTGGAAGCCCTATCCTATCCTGCATATGACTCCCTTGAAACCTGCATGATCTACACCGTTGTAGGTTATGATTCATCTTGCTACAAAAATCTATTTTCCTATCTCCATGACCAAATCATTCATAATTCTTTTAACCATTTTGAGAAATGAAACCTTATCCGCTCTGCATCCCGATATGTCATCATTGGTAATGTCTCGTACAAATGAGGTCTAGATGGTACACTGCTTAGATGTTTAGAATAGGAAGAGTCTCAACGTGCATTAGAGGAAGTCCATGAGGGTATATGTGGGTCACACTCGAACAGTTTAACATTAGCTCAAAAACTTATTAGGGCTAGGTACTATTGGCCTGAAATAGAGAAAGAGGCTATTAAATTTTCTAAAAACTATCAACAGTGTCCAGTACATGGCAACTTGATTCATGCTCCAGGGAGAGATCTGATTCCCTTTACTACACAATGGCCTTTTCAACAATGGGCATTTGATCTCATAGGTTCTATCCATCCGCACTCTTCCAATGGACATACCCATATAATCATAGCTACAGATTATTTTATAAAATGGGTAGAAGCAGTTCGTCTAACACAAGTAATGAGGAAATAGATCTCTATGTTCATCCTGAACTACATCATTTGTAGATATGGGATCCCTCACTCTATAATCACATATAACAGGGGACAATTCAAAAACAAGGATCTAGATGACTTATGTGCTAAATTCAAGATTACACAACATTGGTCTTCTATTTACTATCCTCAAGGGAATGGACAAGCTGAGGCTTCAAACAAAAATCTCATGAAGATCTTACACAAAATAGTTAATAAAATAGGAAGAGACTGGCATCTGATGATCAATCCAGCTCTCTGGGCCTATAGAACTAGTATCAAAACGCCTACTAGGGCTACACCATTTGCTTTAGTTTATGGGTCTGAAGTAGTACTACCTATTAAGGTTGAAATCCCATCACTCAGAATCAGAATGCATGGACTTGTCACCGACGATGACTACAGAGTGTCTAGGTTACAAGAACTGGAACTACTAGATGAGGGCAGACAAGTAGCGTATGATCATCTCAGAGTATATCAGAAGAGAATGTCTAGAGGCTACAATAAGAAAGTCAGACATAGAGAATTTCAAGTTGGTGATCTAGTCTTGAGAGAAAATCCTAAAAATCAATCCCATCGAGAACACAAGGGGAAGTTCGAACCCAACTGGCTGGGTCCCTTTGTCATCATTGCTACTTTTGGCTCTGGTGCCTATCAACTCTCAATGACTGAAGGAGAACAGCTCTAAGAACCAATCAACATTCTCCATCTGAAGAAATTCTATGCCTAAGGCATTCAGTGCTTGGTAAAATGTCTTGAAAAAATCCTAAAAATTAGAAAAAGTCCTAAAAAAATGAACATCTTGGTGAAAACCTAGCAATAGGCACCTTGATGATTCACAAAAAAATCAAAAAATATCAAAAGTACAAAAAAAAAAAAAAAAAAAAAAGTGCCTTGGTGAAAACCTGGAAACAGGCACCTTGGTAACAAAAATAGAATCTCTGCCAAGATGGTGAAAACCCAGCAAACGGGCACCACTTGTTCCAAATGCTCCATCTATCAGTGCAATCTTGGTCTTTTCTAGCTTTCAGTCTTGCTTTAGTTTGTACATATCTCCCAGTTTGTTTCTGCATTTCCAGTTTTCAATAAGTCGGTCAGTACACCAATCAGCTCAAGCGTCTGTATCCTATCAATGTTTAACACTTGGGGGCAATCAATGTCATATCCTATGGTCTCCCATGTATCTTAGACAGATCATATCTAGTCAGAGTCCTTTGAAGCTTCATGTGAGTCAGTCAGTCTGTCTTGTCTCCAGAAAGGATTTTGCATCTACAACAACGCAATCAAACATCAAAACTCAACTGAAAACAATCTATGCTTTTTTTTTTTACATGCTTTTATCTCCTTGTATGCTTACTGATTCGCATTGAGATTTTTGCATATTGTGTCCCTTTGAGCTCTTTGATGATGTCCTTTATAGGATTTAGAGGGTGATGACTGGGGGCATAATCTTTTCTTTGTCTTCTGCTTGTATGTGAAAATCTAACAACTTTGGAAATTCTGGATTGAAATGGTGTCTGACTGTAAGAGCCTCTATCTCGAATTGGATGGCCATGCGTACCTCGACCATTGATACCCAAAAAATTCAAGGAAGTTTGATCTAACTATTATCTTTTTGAGTGAGTTCTTTCTCCTACTGTGAAACATGATCTTACCTAAGGATGTGAATGATAAAGGGTCACTACGGGTAATTCACATTGGATTTAGAATGACCTCTTAGCTGTTTGATGTGTTTGTCATGCAAGGCATATTCAAGTCATCATGACGTTTATGTTTTGATGCTTATACAAAATTGTTATATCAAAATGGACGTGATATTCAGGTCATCCTAGCGCTTGTGCCTTGGTGCTTATATCTAATCTGACATTCCGAAAATAAAATTGATATTCATATATCCATGGTTGTTGACCAATGGGTGTTGTATTGATTCATGCGCATACAAATCGATATTCATATGTCTATGGTTTCATAGCTAATGGGCATTGTATTGATTTATCTGGTTACCTAAAAGTTCAATGATGATAACAAATCGACATATGATCAGTGACTAGGTCCTAGGTCTTAGGTTGCATTTCATTTTGCATGTCTCATTGCATTTTGCATGTTGCATGATCTCACAATGACTAAACAAACTTCAATGCTTAAACAATTCTTCAATCATCTCTCCCAATCTAACAAGAGCTAAATCCCACATGAAGGTTCCTCCAATGAAATAGCAAGTAGAATCCTTTTTCGGGATCAAAATTCAAATCTGAGATCATTCATATTATTAACTGCTTGCATATTCGACCTTCTATCATCACAAAAATCCAGTATTCAACTTAACTGATTATCTAACATCAAACTATCAAAATTTCAACTTGGTCAACAATGGTCAACTCATGGTTTCACCTAGTCAAACTTGGTCTTTTGGGACCTTCTAATGATGCAAAATGCATTCCTGGACATGTTTAACCACTTCTCAAATCAATTAACATGCTTCTAAACTATCAACACTGACTTTTCTTGTCAAATTTCAATTTTAATCCCGAAGGGGGCATGGTATTGCATATCATTCAAAGTCTGTAATCAAATTTGAAATCATATCTTTTTTTATCTATCAATATCTTTCATCAGTAACCAAGACAAACAATCACGTCTAGTTGTTGATTCATCAAAAGTCCTCATTGCTCGGGGCAAATCTATCATCACTTGGGGCATATCAGATTCATCAAGATCCATATCAATCTGGTATTCTCCTAATCTTGTAAACTGTATCAATTTTTGCAACCATTGGATCATAGTGTTCTTTCCTTGGTTCTTCGGTGACTGAAGGGTTTGCATGTGATACCTACTAGTTGTGCTAAGACAATCGAGTCTAGAATGGGTCACTCACTTCTTTGCAATCCTAAGGTTTGGAATTAGGTGTTTTGACACTTTTTCACAATCATAGGTTCATTTTCTATCATAGTAAACATTATCTTTGGTCATTCAGGACCTATTATCTCCATATCAAATCAATATCAATCAGCTTCTATCTCATATCAATTATCAATTTCGAATCAGTTTCATATCTCTATCAAACACAGACTTTCTTTGAACCACTGTGCTTCACACAGTAATTCAAAGAGGGGCAAAATGTAGTACCCCAAAAATGAGTTATAAGTTCATTAATCTCCTACATCTTCAATTCAAACGAAATTGACATCAAAGTCCTAACCTAAGGCACATCTAAACATCATCGAATCCTAATTGATTATCTTAAATTCTGCATCGGGGAATATTCCTAGCAATATTCCTAATTATCTTAATTATCTTTAATTTAATGATTATTTGACAATAAATCACATTTATCCTAAGTTTGATTAATTGAATATTTTCATATTTAATTAATTAGATTTGATATCTTGCCACTTAATTATTTAATTAAATTTAATTCTATCTATTATTAATTCTATTATTTAATTTTGACAATAAATCAAAATTCCTATGAATAATTGATTAAATTCTTATTTAATTAATTAAAGCATGTTGTCATTATTTAATAATATAATTTTTAATAAAAGTTTGATAAAATAGTTAATTAACCCATAAATTAATTATTTTATTTCAAAAAGCAGTTAAGTTGAGAATAAATCACTTTATTTATTTATTAAATCATAATTATCCATGTGCACATTCAAGGACCAGTTAAACTCAAAATTGGAAAATCAATGCAAGTTGTTAGCTTTTTGAAACTCAACATCTTTTTGAGTTTTAAAGTGGATCTAAACTTCTAATTCGAGTTGAACTGTGCTTTTGCATGATTTTTGTGACTTAATTATCTGTTATTTAAAAATAACTCAAAAATCAACCTGAGTTATTTGAGTGATTTATGGCTTTTTCCATGCAACCTCCAAAGCCCTAGATTTCTATAAAATCAAAGCTCAGCTCTTCATAATTCATCCACAAATTTGCACAATCACGCTAGAGAATTGGAATTGGGAGAATCAAAGCTCTTGCGAATCAACATTGTTGTGAGATCACTTTTGTTTTCATATTATTGTTAGATCAATTCATAGCATATCAGTTTTTACATATCATAGATTTTATATCATTTTTCATATCATTGCATAGAAAATGCCAAAAATATAGATTAATTGCATTCAATTCATATCTAGATCAATTGCATTCAAATCCTTCATTTAGGTGTCATCTAGGTCACTGATCTCGATAACAATTTGAGAACATTAATCTCGCACCTACTAGAAGACAGTAAATCACTTGGTTAGATAGCTTTCAATTTTGCATGATTTGATTATAGCTAACCTCTAATGTTTTACTGAGTGTTGTGTTTACAGATCAGGTACAATTTTCACACACACAACTATTATTTGAGATTGACTAGATCAATCTTCTCCATGATAACAGTATCTTGAACTTTTGGTGCCATTGTTACATGAAAATAAACTCTTGACTGGTAGGGTATATGTTATAAATTAATCTTTCCTTGGTGAAATATGTAATTAAAGGATAAACCAACGTATCCTATATTGTATTTTTCCTCTAGTCCAAGTAGGAGGACATGTCACATTTTTGTAATTCCTTTAATAAGAAAATTAGATATTCCTCTGTAAGAGGAATCTCACATTTTTCACACACACAATATGAATGTGGATATCATAGGAGATGGAAGTTACATGAAAACTCCTCCACTCATCTCTACTTAAGAGATTCCTCTCACACACTTGCTTAATAATATTCTCTATTCTCTCACTTCTCCTTCATCTCTCATTCTTCCTCTCCATATTGTAATGAGCTTTGTGCTCTATTTCTTTCTTCTTCCTTAGGCTTTGAGCCTCATTCATATAATTCACAAGGGGTTTTTCTTTGCTTTTCCCCTTTCAAACTATTTGGGTTCTTTTTGTTCTTGGAGCACTTTGGTGATCTTTTGGCTTGATACTTTGAAGAAATTCCTCTCTTTCTCTCTTGGTGAACTTGGTAAATTCCTTTCATGCACTCACACTTGGGTACTTTCCTTTGCTCTATTACTTTTTTTATTATTGCTAACAGTATCGATTGAATATCAACTTAGTTTCACTAACGCATCTCAAGAAAATACCATAAATTAGTTTATTACGCTTGTGTGTGCTTAGATCTTCTTGATTGATCACTCAAATTCTTTTGTTAGACTCATATCTACAAAGTTCTCAAATGCTCTCGACAATGTAAGGTGAAAATGAAATGATAATAGATCTATTTATACATTTTCCTCATTTAGGGTTTCCAATGGCTATAATTTGGCATTAAATGTTGTTACTAACCCCCTTTTCACCAATTAATAGATATACTTCCTTTCACTGAATGGAACAAAATAGCATATTCTCTCACTGATCAAAACATGAAATATCAACTCACAAAATAAATCCAAATGCATCTAAATATGCTAATATAGATATTTGCAAAAATTTTAGGAACCAATTTAAGATTGAATTTAAGTTCACAGTTCCTACACATACCTTTGACCGATTACATGAAGATAGGTGTGTTGGAAACAATTGTCTAAAAGAAATTGCTACTCAATTATGTATTGTCTTTGATGTCACACAATGTCATAGTTCGCAGCAATCAGATCCTACCGAGCTCAGTCGGTCTGCCAGATAGGAATATTAGTGCTTACCGAGTCCACTCGGTTATCGAAGAAAAGCAGTGTCTACCGAGTTCACACGGTTACCAAAGAAAAGTTAGTGTTTACCGAGTTCACTCGGTTATCAAAAAAAAAGTTAGTGTTTACCGAGTTCACTCGGTTATCGAAAAAAGTTAGTGTTTACCGAGTTCACTCGGTTATCAAAAAAAAAAAAAGAAAAAGTTAGTGTTTACCGAGTTCAGTTGGTTATCAAAGGTAAAATATTGTCGGTGTTTACTGAGTTCCCTCAGTCTCCGAAAGATTATAGAAAGTTATGGTCACCGAGCACTGTAGGCCCTTAAAGGATTTTTGCAAATAGAGTTTGCTTAATTCAGCTGACTGTTATACTAAATAATGTCGATTTGACAAATCTAAAATCATATAAATAAAAGGTCAAATGTGAAAAGTAAACAAGAAATATAGCAGAAGATTTTACAGAAAAAAAGCAGGAAAGGTGTATGCGAATTTGTGAAGGATGTTCAGATATCCTTGAGGTGCAGCAGAGATTTATTCGATCAGAAAGGATCAGACTTATGCAGAAAAAAGATCTGTAATTAGCAAGACAGTTGCATTATTATACAGGTCATTTTTCATTGTTACCTTCTTATCATTGTAACAGTGAATTCTAAATCTCTTAACCGAGTTGGTTTAACAACCATATTGTAAATCCTCTAACAAGGTGACAATTCTATTGAATTGTTTTCAAGACCTCTTACCAGGCCACTCCTAGCAGGGTGTTTTAAATCCTCTAACAAGGTCACACCTAACAGTGTGTTTTGTAACCTTTTACCGGGTTGGCTTCTAACCGGGCATCACTTCAGAAAAGTGAAAATCAGTATCTAGATACATTGGTGGTTTTTCCCATATTGGGTTTCCACATTAAATCTTGTGTCTCTTGTGTTCTTAATTGCTTTCTCAATCATATACATGTGCTGATGAATATCTAAAGATAATTTTGCTAATACTTTCTGCATCTTCAATATTACTGCAATCTATTTACCAAGTGCTAAAACAGATAACATTGTTAAGATATCCTAAGGGATCTAGAAAGAATTAATTGTGAAGTGTTTTATGGTTGACTGATTCACCCCCCCTCTCAGTCACTTCATCCATATTCCATCAATTGGTATCAGAGCTTTTGGTGCTTGCAGGAAGGGTTTCAAAGACCTAAGCTAAAGATCAGGATGTCTTACAAGAGGGAAATTCCAAAGCTCAACAGAGATAATTTTTCAGCATGGCAAGGTCTCATGCGACTTCATCTGGCTTCCATTGGTGATTCAGGATGCAAATACATTGATGAAGAATACACAATTCCTAATGGCGCATTAACTGTTGAAGACATTGCAGATAAAAAGACTCACAACACCATGATGATAGACATTGCATCTGCTCTCAGCTATGAAGAATTTGATGATATTAAAGACTGCACTACTGCATATGAAATGTGGATGGCACTGAAGAAAATATATGGTGGTGATGCAAATGTGAAAAGAGCCAAAGCAAAAAGCCTAAGAGGACAGTTTGACAAGATGAATATGTAGGAAGATGAAAACATTACAAAATATGTTGAAAGAATCAAAGCAAGTGTAAGTGCAATTAGAGCTTCTGGAGGAACAATCTCAGATGAGACTGTTATAAGTAAGGTACTTAGAACATTAGTCCCT
Source organism: Chamaecyparis obtusa (assembly GCA_027943335.1). Taxonomy (NCBI): domain Eukaryota; kingdom Viridiplantae; phylum Streptophyta; class Pinopsida; order Cupressales; family Cupressaceae; genus Chamaecyparis; species Chamaecyparis obtusa. The sequence goes on along the minus strand of BSBK01006944.1, from coordinate 1,637,748 downwards.
ATCTATGCAATAAGAGTATCAGCTATTCAAGAAAGAAGATGTGAAACAAACCACGATATAACTTTGGATGCTTTAGTTGGAAGATTGACAGCCTTTGAATTAGACAACTATGACAACTATGTTCCAAATTCCAAAAATATTGAATCAGCATTTGAGGCCAAGGTTTCACTAAAGAAGAACAAGAAAATTAAAGAAGTTCAGTCAGAAAGTGAAGAAGTATCAGAAGAAAGTTCTGATAGTGATCTTGAAATTGTAGAAGCATTACTTGCAAAGAAGTACTCTAGAGGGAAAGGTAAATATAAAGGTAAAACTCCTTTAATCTATTTTTCATGTGAAGAAATTGGACATATTGCAGCTAGGTGCCCAAACAAGCAAGTCAAGGAAGAGAAGAGAAGTCACAAGTACTATGGCAAAAAGAATTTCAAATCATACAAGGATAAAGGTAAGAAATCATGTTTTATGGCTAAAGATTCTGATGATAGTGAAGAAGAAATTGTCTTTATTGCTATAAAAGATGAATCTGATGATGATGAAGATAAGATGGCACTTATTTCTCATATAAGCAAAGATGATATATGGATAATAGACAGCGGATGTTCACACCACATGACTGGTGACAAGACAAAATTTGAATATCTAGAAGACTGTGACAGTGGTAATGTAAGATTTGGAAACAATGAACCTTGTTGTATAAAAGGAAAAGGAAGAATCTCATTAACCAAAGAACTCATATGTGATAATGCTTACTGGGTTGAAGGACTAAAACATAATCTTCTAAGTGTAGCACAGCTAATCAACACTGGTTTCAAGGTTGAATTCATGAATGGTCAAGCAAGACTGTTGGATGGAAAAGGAAAACTGATTGGATCAGGCAAACAAACAAAAGGTAACTTATTTTATCTTGATCTTAGTGAATATTCGTGTTTTATTGCTCAAATAGAAGAAAGTTGGCTATGGCACAAAAGGTTATGTCATGTGAATTTTCATAACATGATAAAAATAAGCAAATTCAAGAAGGTTAGAGGCATTCCTACTTTGAAGAAACCTGACACTGGTCTATGTAAGAATTGTCAGATTGGCAAAATGAGTAAAACTAGTTTCAAGAGTAAGAACTATCAGTCTAAAGAAATTTTGGAAATTGTGCATACTGATTTATGTGGACCTATTGGTATACAAAGCTATACTGGAGATAAATTCTTTATTCTTTTCATTGATGATTATTCTAGAATGATGACTGTTATGTATTTAAGAGAAAAATCAGAAGCATTTGAAAAGTTCAAATGGTACTTAGCAAGAGTGGAAAAGGAAACAGGGAAAAGATTGAAATGCTTAAGATCAGACAGAGGTGGTGAATTCATCTCCCATGATTTTAACAACTTTTGCATTGAAAGAGGAATCAAAAGATAGGTATCAGCTCCTAGAACTCCTGAGCAGAATGGAATAGCAGAAAGAAGAAACAAATCTATTATGGATTGTGCAAGGACTCTAATGATAGAAAATAACATCGCTATAAAGTACTGGAAGGAAGCTATCAGCACTGCAGTTCATACCTTGAACCGGGTACAACTGAAGAAAGACACATTCAAAACTCCTTATGAATTATGGTATGGCTATAAACCCAATATAAGTTACATGAAAATATTTGGTAGCAAGTGTTATATCTTAAAAGAATCCAGAAGAAATAAATTTGATGTGAAAAGTGATGAAGGAATATTCCTAGGATATTCTAGCAAAAGCAAGGCATACAAATGTCTAAACTTATCTACTCACAAAGTCATAGAAAGTATACATGTAAAATTTGATGAGTTTGCAGAAAAGACTGAGGAAGAAAGCAAAAGGGAACCTGAGAACTACAGAAGATTCATTTACATTGAACCTAAAACATTGGCAGATACAACTATCAGTAAGGAAACTATATCTACCAAGCCGAGCACAGTTACCGAGTCATAAACTGAGTCACAGGAAGAAGTTCAAACCGAGTCACGGGAAGGAATTCAGACCGAGTCTTAGCCTGAAGTTACCGAGAAAATATCTACCGAGCCTGAGCAACCTGAAGAAGAGATCCTAGAAGACAACAGCATGAATCATTCAAAAGGCAAGGAACCTATACTAGCCAAATATGTCAGAAGACATCATACACCAGATCAAATCATTGGAAACAAATCAGATGGTACTATGACAAGAAGCAAGCTAAAAGGTACATGTCTGCTTACTGACTTTGAACCTAGAAATATCAAAGATGCATTGGAAAATGAAAGTTGGATTGAAGCAATGAATGAAGAATTAGAACAAATACAAAAGAACAAAACTTGGACTCTTGTACCTAGACCTAAAGATAAGAATGTAATTGGAACAAAATGGGTATTCAGGAATAAGCTGAATGAAGATGGTCAAGTATCTAGAAACAAAGCTAGACTGGTATGTAAAGGTTATTCTCAAGAAGAAGGTATAGATTATGGAGAAACTTTCGCTCCTGTTGCAAGATTAGAAGGTGTAAGAACTCTACTTGCTTATGCAGCACACAAAGGATTTAAGGTATATCAGATGGATATAAAATCTGCATTTCTCAATGGAATTCTTGATGAAGAAGTCTACATTGAACAACCTGAAGGTTTTGTTCATCCAGATAAAAGGGACATGGTCTGCAGGTTACACAAAGTATTGTATGGTTTAAAACAAGCTCCTAGAGCATGGTATGAAAGACTCCATAACTATTTGATTTAGATTAATTTCAAAAGAGCTAATGATAACAGCAATCTATATATTAAAGAAGGACCGGATGACAAAATTGTATTGGCAGAAATATTTGTGGATGATACTATATTTACAGGGAATGAGGATCAGTGCAAAGAATTTTCAGAGCAAATGAACAAAGAATTTGAAATGTCTATGTTTGGTTTAATAAAATTCTTTGTTGGTCTTCAAATTCAGCAAAGCAAGAATGGTATATACATTACTCAATCTAAATACATTAAGGAAATACTTAAGAAGTTTGGTATGGAAGATTCAAAACCAGTTGGTACACCCATGTGTACTGGACTGAAACTTACCAAAAATGATGATTCAAAAGAAGTTGATCAGACCCTATACCGATCTATGATTGGAAAATTGTAGTATGTAGTACATACAAGACCTGATATTGCCTTAGCAGTCGGTATAGTAGCTAGATTCTCAGCAAAACCTAAGGAAAATCACATGATGGCAATCAAAAGAATCTTAAGATACTTAAGAGGAACTGAAGAATATGGTTTGTGGTATAAATTTGGAGGCAATTTAGACTTGAAAGTGTTTACTAATGCTGATTGGGCAGGAAACATTGATGACAGAAAAAGCACAAGTGGTGGAGCATTTTTTCTTGGAAAAAGATTGGTATCCTGGACTAGTAAAAAGCAGAATTGCACATCTCAATCCACAGCTGAAGCAGAATATGTTGCTGCTGCAGTAAACTGTTCAAATATTGTTTGGTTTAAATAGCTATTAGAAGGTATGAAGGTTGAAATCAAAGAACCAGTTGTTATATTTTGTGACAATACCAATGCAATAAACATCTCTAAGAATCCAGTGATGCATTCCAAAACCAAGCACATTGCTATTAAATATCACTTTGTCAGAGAATTGGTGCAGGACAAGGAAATCAGATTAGAATATATTCATACAAAAGAACAGATTGCAGACATTTTTACCAAACCATTACCTAAGGATGCATTTGTGTATCTAAGAGGTAAGTTAGGGGTCATTCCCCTATCCGAAGCTCACTAAATACAGTTTTAGTGATGCATCAACCAGAACATGATTGAAAATCAACCTGTTGATGCAGCATATTCAAGGAATCATTGCATATGAATCAGTACTTGAGGTACATTAATTTTCACTGGTAATATGTGAATTGTCTTTGGCATGTGTTGTCAAAGAGGGAGTGTTTGCTATGTCTTTTCTATTACTTCAAGAAATTTTCAATAGTCAGAAGGAAGAATTTTTCAGGATACAGGAAGTTTGCTGACAGAGGGAGATTTGAATCTGAACCGAGCTAACTCTTTCAAATTTCTTATGATATGACATATTGTGTTGCCATCAATGCCAAAGAGGGAGATTGTTGGAAACAATTGTCTGAAAGAAATTGCTACTCAATTATGTATTGTCTTTGATATCACACAATTTCATAGTCCGCAGCAATCAGATCCTACCAAGCTCAGTCAGTCTGCCAGACAAGAATATTAGTGCTTACCGAGTCCACTCGGTTATCGAAGAAAAGCAGTGTCTACCGAGTTCACTCGGTTACCAAAGAAAAGTTAGTGTTTACCGAGTTCACTCGGTTATCGAAAAAAAAGTTAGTGTTTACCGAGTTCACTCGGTTATCGAAAAAAAAAAAAAAAAAGTTAGTGTTTACCGAGTTCAGTCGGTTATCGAAGGTAAAAGATTGTCGGTGTTTACCGAGTTCCCTCGGTCTCCGAAAGATTATAGAAAGTTATGGTCACCGAGCACTGTCGGCCCTTAAAGGATTTTTGCAAATAGAGTTTTCTTAATTCAGCCGACTGTTATACTAAATAATGTCGATTTGACAAATCTAAAATCATATAAATAAAAGGTCAAATGTGAAAAGTAAACAAGAAATACAGCAGAAGATTTTACAGAAAAAAAGCAGGAAAGGTGTATGCGAATTTGTGAAGGATGTTCAGATATCCTTGAGGTGCAGCAGAGATTTATTCGATCAGAAAGGATCAGACTTATGCAGAACAAAGATCTGTAATCAGCAAGACAGTTGCATTATTATACAGGTCACTTTTCATTGTTACCTTCTTATCATTGTAACAGTGAATTCTAAATCTCTTAACCGAGTTGGTTTAACAACCATATTGTAAATCCTCTAACAAGGTGACAATTCCATTGAATTGTTTTCAAGACCTCTTACCAGGCCACTCCTAGCAGGGTTTTTTAAATCCTCTAACAAGGTCACACCTAACAGTGTGTTTTGTAACCTTTTACCGAGTTGGCTTCTAACCGGGCATCACTTCAGAAAAGTGAAAATCAGTATCTAGATACATTGGTGGTTTTTCCCATATTGGGTTTCCATGTTAAATCTTGTGTCTCTTGTGTTCTTAATTGCTTTCTCAATCATATACATGTGCTGATGAATATCTAAAGATAATTTTGCTAATACTTTCTGCATCTTCAATATTACTGCAATCTATTTACCGAGTGCTAAAACAGATAACATTGTTAAGATATCCTAAGGGATCTGGAAAGAATTAATTGTGAAGTGTTTTATGGTTGACTGATTCACCCCCCCTCTCAGTCACTTCATCCATATTCCATCAAGGTGTACCTGATCTAGAGGATGAGGTGCCACCAATTGTTCCAAGTTTAGTTCCATCATCTTGAGACTTGCTTCTCCATGTTTTATTCATCTTATCTCTTATCTCTTCAACATTAAATTGAACATTTTCACTCAGTTGGGGATTTTCCTCGGTACATGTAGTCTTTAGCTAAGTGATAGACCTTATGACAATGAAAACAATTCATTCCAGATTTTCTCCATGACCTTCTATTATTCCTTCTATGCATCAAAATGTAATTTTCAGAAATGTGACCAAATCTCCAACATGCAGTACATGTAATTATTGTATTGTAGTCACATGGTATAGTTGATCTTTTTTGGTTGTTTACAGTACTCTATCAGTTAGGTACCTATTTCACATTCTTCCTTTTTGACCTACATTCTTTAGACTTGTGACCATATATATTTTAGTTGTTACAGTATCCATTGAAGTTCAACTTCCTTGTATTATTATCAATCCTTGATCTACACTCAAATTATTTGTGACCATACTTATTGAAATTGTAACCATAACCATTAAACTTAGGAATGCTCAATGGATTACCTATTTTTCTCCAATAGAAATTTGTTGTATGACCTAGTTTCCCATAGTGATAACAGGTAAGATTACTTTTCTTCGGTGGGCCAGCAGTATCTCGGTTGGCTACTTGTTTTTAGGACTCTCCCTTCTCGCTACTATTGTTTTCATTAAATCCAAGTCCAATGGTATCTCTCATTCTCTATGACCTCTTAGTTATTCATCTAGAATCCTCAATGTTTCTTTAATCCTTTTCAAAACTTCATTTACATATTTTTTAGATTTCATTTTATTCCTCAGATGTTCATTCTCTGATCTCATTCCAGCAATCTATTCAACTTTCCTTGCAATCTCCTGATTAATATCGACTACTTGATATGTCATATTATAGTGATTTTTCATCAACCTTTGTATTTCCACATATTTTTCATTCATCCTTGCACTCATCTTCATTATTTCATCTTCAACCATTCTTTTATCATCTTCATCTTTTCTATTTTTTTATAGGACTTCACACATTCTTACTAATTGAGCTTCTTGTTCTCTTTTTAGTGCTTTTACCTAGCTAGTTAGGTTTTTGTTCTTTTCAGTCAGTTTTGATATGATAGCTTCAAACTCATCTTACAAACTTCCCTCTGATTGTTCTTAAAGTTCTTCAACCTGATCTTATGTATCCTTCAATTTATGGCCTAGCTCTTTTCTCTTGTTGAGTGAATGCTTCAGTTTCCTCCTTAGTTCATCAATCTATTAATTTGTAAACCTCAATTCCATGTTCATGTTATCAATCACCTTTTCATACCTATAGCTTTTTATCTCTCTAGATCTTTCCTCTTAAGTGGTTAAACTTATGAATAAGAGATTATGCTCTGATACCAATTCTTCGATTAATTATAGAAAGTTAAGTACTAAGAGGGGAGGGGTGAATCAATATTCCAAAACCTTTTATCCACTTTACTAACCATTCACCAAATATAAAAAATTGCATATAAAAACATAAAACATGTAAATAAATATAATGAAATATAACTCATAACACAATGATTTTGGTATTGCATAAATCCTTGGTTAGAGGAAAAAAATGTGGTGGGGATGACACCCATAAAACTTCACTACTATAGTAAAAAGCTTGCTCGGTTAGAGCTACAATGTTATCTATTTTTTATAGCTTACCCAATTAAGATTATTTTCCCTGTTAAGAGTATGAAGATTGATTGAGTCTACCTTGCTAGATGATTTTACAACTCTAATATAATAGATGTACCATGTTAAAAGATTTACAATTTAAGATTGTTATGTCCTACTTAGTTAAGATTTTTTACAATTTTGATTACACAATTAATCATTACATAAACTATATACAATGATTTCATCAACATATGCTTATTAGACTCATTTTTCTTAATAACAATTTACCTCATACTATACTTCACTCACAATTTCACTTTTGTACTCTGTAGATTTAACTCTGAATCACAAACACAATTCTTCTCTTAATGTTATGTTACTTAGTGGACTCTATGCTCATGACCTTCACACTTATCCTTTTACTAATCACCTACTCTCTACAATTTCTCCTTCACTCCCACACATACATTCTCTACTTTACTTCACATATTGATCTTTTATTATAGATCTAGAAGTGATGGAAACATTCTAGAATCTTCTCCTTAAGCGGTGCTAGAAAATGTTTACATTTCCCATGAATATATTACATTTATTTTTCATTGGAGGATCTCATCTTGTAATCATACAAAAACATCATATTTAAATCTCCAATGCATTATCAAAAAATCTCCTCAAGATCTGTAAAATGTTTTATGCTCAATTTCTAGATTCAATGTATCTTTATATTCTTCTTATGTCGGCATGTGTTACTAAATGCCCCTATAGTTCGGTAACATGTATGCTCCTTGGTTTGGTAATTTTTATAACTCAATAAATTCTTAGTGTTGGATGCTTTCCTTACCTTTCTTAGTGCCTTTTCCTTATTTCCTTTATTGAAATTGTCTCTTCCTTCAGTTCCCTTTACTAAATAGCTTATTTTCTTTACCGGCTTGACTATCCTTCTTTACTGAATGACTTTGATAATTATTATGACTTTACACAACTAATGAAAACAAAATAACTCTATAGGAGTATCAACCAAACTCTATCTCCAACTTGTAAATGGTGATCATTGTGATGCTTATCATGGAGAGCCTTGAATTTTGCTTGGCTCCTCTCTAATTGTTGTTTCATTTCCTATTGGATTACTTGGACCTTCTAGATAAATTTTAAAGCCTTGTCTACATCATGATGTCCATCCTAAACATCATCCTTTACAAAAGAAAAATCCATCAATGTATTAGGAAAGTAATCGAACCAAGTCTCAAAAGGAGACCTCTTTGTAGAAGATTGTGTTGCATGATTGTAAGCATACTGCACATAATGAAGACTCTCATCCCATAGCTTATGATTATTACTATAGTAACCTCTAAGAAGATGTGCAACTATCATGTTTACTACCTCTATATGTTCATCATTCTTTGGGTGGAAGGTTGTACTCTTCTTTAGCTCGGTGTCCATGAGGCTCCAGAATGTTGACAAAAATTCCCCTAAGAACCAAGAATCTTTATCTGATATAATAGAAGTGGGTAACCCAAATGAACCCATAGAAATTGAAAGTACATATGATTCATCAGTTCAGTAGTAACATGTATCTTATAAGACATTAGGATACACATTTTGTTGAAACGATCAACCACTACATATAGATAATCACGTCCTTTCCTAGACATAGGTAGGACCCTAACTAAATATATAGATGCAATTTCCCATTGACGGTATGGTATAGGTAAAGGTATGTGCAACCTCAACTTCATGTTACTAGGTTTACTAATTTCACACATCACACATCATTTAATATATTTAGATACATTTTCCTACATACGAGGCCAATAGTAGCATTTTTGCAACTAAGTTATTACTTTTCTTACCCCAAAGTGTCCTACAACCAATGAGGTGTGTTCTTATTTGATAACATGTTATTGTTCATCTTTTGGAATACATAATTTTTCCAATTGATACAACAATTTATCCTACACATGATAATATTTCTCTTCTACATGTTTAACTTGGATTAAAGTTGCATAGATATCCTTAATATTCTCATCATTAGCATATTGTTCCTAAAAAATTTCATGAGCCATAGAACTATTTGTAAGGATTATCAAAACATACATAACAAGAGGCCTAGATAGAATATCTTATACTTTTATGTGGGTACCTTTATTATACTTAATTACCAAGTGAAACTATTGTAGAAAAACCATCCACCAAAAATGCCTACTTTGTTGTACTTTAGATTGTGAGTGCAAATACTATAGTGGATGGTGATCAATGTGGATTATAGTTTATTTTCCCATTATGTGGTGTTTCCATTTTTTAACACTCTAAACTAATGCATAAAGTTCCTTATCATAAGTGGGATAGTTACTTACATCTCCTCAAAAGATTTTAGAATGGTAACAAATTGGTTTACCTCCTTGCATAAGCATGACTCCCATGGAAAACCTACTCGCGTCTATTTTGATCTCAAACAAATAGTGTAAATATGGTAATGTTAGAACTAGTGTGGTACTCAAATTTTCCTTTTAAGTGTTGAAATCCTTTTGTTGTGGAAGTCCCCACTAAAAAAATTCCTTTATACTGATTAAGGCACACAATGGTGATGCAATAATGATAAGTTTACACTGAACTTCCTCTAGTACTGGACTACACATAAGAAACTTCTAAATTTAGTGACTCTACTTGGCTTAGGCCATTTTACAATAGCTTCAACCTTCACAAGGTGTAATTTCAATTGATCACCTCCTACAACATAGCCTAAGTACACTAAGGATGTCTTAGAGAATTTTCATTTAGACATATTTATAAAAATATTTTCTTTTCTCAATACATCAAAAATATTATTTACATTACTTACATGATCATCCCAAGACTTTCTAAATACAAGGATATCATCTAGATAGACTATGACAAAATCATCAATGAAAGGATGAAAGACATCATTTGTGACTCTCATAAAATTACAAATCTTGATTGGCATAACCAACCACTCCTAAAGTCCATGTTTTTTCTTAAAATTATTTTTTCAAATGTCACTTTCCATAATTCTTATCTGATGATATCTGCTACGTAATACGCTTAGTGAAATAAATAGCATGTTGCAACTAATCAAGTAAATCATTAATATGAGGAAGAGGATACCTATTCTTTACCTTTATCTTATTCATATCTCTGTAGTCAATGCACATTCTCCAAGTCCCATCCTTCTTTAGAACCAATACAATTGGAGAACCACAAGGAGATGTACTAGGAAAAATAAATCCTTTATCAGTCAACTCATGAACCTTCTTCTTAGTTTATTCATTTTTCATAGCTGATAAACAATACATGTTGATATTAGGAAGTGGAACATCCTACTACAACTGTATTTCATGATGTAACTCTCTCTCATGATGCAATCCCTTTAGTTCCTGAAACAATTCATCATAAGAAGAAACAACTTTGATGATTTCATCTTTATGTTTTGGATCACACCCCTTGAATGCCTCTATTTCCTTATTTTTTGGCTCTTACAAGCATTAATACAAATTACTAATATTGACCAAACATTTCATCTGACTAGCATTAACTAGTGTAATATTACTCTTAACTTTGTGTGCACATACAATTTATTCTATCCCATCTTTAAAAAGATTATACTTATTCTCCCCCCCTATAAAATATTTCTTTATGGGCATACATATAGGGACTCCCCACCACAATACCAAAAATATCTAAAGGGACTACATCAGCTTCTACTTCATCAATAAAGTTTGTGATGATAGCAAATCTTAATTTACATTTCTTAGTTACCTATAATTGTGCATCATTACAAACACATCCAAGAGGATATGGTGTCAAATGAGGTGTTGTGGTCAAATTAATATTTTTAAGAACTTCTTCAGATTTCATATTAACTTGAGATCCCATATCAAATAAAGTATCAACCTTAGTATGTTTTGTTACAACTTGAATGTGAATAATTCATTCATTTTCTTATTAACCTTAGGAGAAGATTCTTTACTTTTACTTGTACTTGCATTAGAAAAAATTGTATCAAGCAAGAGAGATATACATTTTCCTTTACCTTGGATCTTGGTAGCAACCATCTTGATCTCATCTCTGAAATCAAATCCAAGGTCTTGTTGAATTACAATAGCAGTAGTCTTTTTTTGTCTTTGTTTCCACCATATCTCTTCATCCTCAATTCTGGATACATCTTTCAGTGCTTGGATTTATCATGCTCCTCTTTCTTGCAATGGGAACATGTGAGCTTATCACCCTCTTTAGTAACTTTAGCTATATTTTTTCCCTTCCCTTTTCCTTTAGATTTATCTTCAAACTTAGACATGGTTTATTATCAAACTTAACAATGAAGGAACCCTACCTCATATCTCTAAGTGTGTGTCTTGGAGACATACTTCATCCAAATTACTAGGATTAAAAACCAAAATGGAATTCCTTAGGTAAGATTAAAGACCACCTATGTACTTAAGAAATGTATTCTTTTGTGTATAATTGAACATTCAATGCAATAAAAATTTTCCTAAATTCATGGGTGGACTCTTAGACAAACTAACATTTACCTTTCCTAAAGTTTTCTAGTTCATCATTAACTTTTGTATATGGCCTAGGGGATAGAATTGCTTCTTAAGAGCACTAAAAACTTCTAACCAAGTTAAATTGACTCTACCATGTGAAATTCTACCCCGAGTTATACTCTCCCATCAGGTAAGAGTTGCACCTCTCAACCAAAGAGTAGTTAACTAGATCCTATCAACATCATCTAAGAGATCTTGGACTCTACCATAGACTTCAACTTGTTGAACCCAATCATCTATTATATTTCTCAGCATTTAATTCCTCATAATAATTTTCTAAGTCAACTTTAACATCCAATTTTATTTTAGGCTTATGTGTACCCTTGAAAGTATTATAAGACATAATGATTAGAAGAAGAATATGGAGAAGAAGGATAAGATGGAGTAAGAGGATTTTAAGACTCTGTTAAGAGCTCACCCAGTTAAGGGATTTACAATGAGAGAACCTATTAAAGTTCACCCTATTAAGGCCCCATTTGTTTTTTGGAAGATGGTTGGAAGATGAAAATGGGAAGATGTATTTTTGTACGGCCATCTTCCCATTTTGGTCCAAAATCAGAATTTGGCAAATTCCACCTCTTCTAGCAAAATTTCACCTCTTGGAAAATTCTCATTTTGGACCAAAATGGGAAGATGGCCGTACAAAAATACATCTTCCCATTTTCATCTTCCAGCCATCTTCTAGCAAACAAACAGGGCAAGGGATTTTCTTGTTGTAACTACTAGGTAACAACAATTGAGTGATATGAATGTAGAATTGATTTCCTATCAGATCCAATATGTGTTGGATACAATTGTCTGAAGGACATTGTTGGATTAGCTATGTGTTGTCTTTGATGTCACACAAATGTCATATCAATTATCATTCTCAGTATCTACTGAGTTTATTCGGTCAGCTAAGTGGTTCTCAGTATCTACCGAGCTCAGTCGGTCAGCTAGGCAATTTTTAGTGTCTACCGAGTTCTCTCGGGTGTCTAAAGAAAACATGACAGGGTAACAGTGTTAACAGAGCCTCCTCAGTTATCGAAGGAAAATTAGTGGTTACTGAGCTCTCTCGGTCTCCAAAGGATGTTGTAGAATTCACTGTGGTTACCGAGTTCTCTCGGTCACCGAGGGAAATCTTTTCAAGATTAATGTTTACCGAGCAAGGTCGGCCCTTTCAAAGAATTTTGTTATTACAATTTGTTTATCCCAGCTGACTGTTATAATAATTATTAGTGCTGACTTGACAATCTAAATGATTATGAAATGGCATGCAGAAATCATTTTGAAGAAAGGTGTGTGTGAATTTTGAAGGATGGTCAGATATCCTTAAGGAGCAGCAAAGATTTAATTGATCAGTAAGGATCTAGTGAAACAAAACAGAGATCTATATTCAATAATTCAGTTGTAGGTCATTTCATTGTTACTCTCTATCAATTGTAGCAGTGATATCAAAATCTCTTAACCGAGTTGGTTTAACAACCATTTTGTAAATCCTCTAACAAGGTAACAGTTCTATTGAATTGTTTCAAGACCTCTTACAAGGCCACTCCTAGCAGGGTGATTAAATCCTCTAACAAGGTCACACCTAATAGTGTGTTTTGTAACCTTTCACCGGGTTGGCTTCTAACTGGGCATCACTTCAGAAGAGTGAAAAATAGTAACTAGTTACATTGGTGGTTTTTCCCATATTGGGTTTCCATGGTAAATCTGGTGTCTCTTGTGTTCATGTTATTTTCTTTATTCATGTAAGTTAATCAATGATGAATGCTTAAGAATAGTTTAATTATTACACACTTCAAGGATCAAGTTTTCAGCATTTCTCTGTATATTTACCAAGTGGCACAGTAAATAATTTGTTAAGATATTTAAGGGATCAGTGGTAATATTTTTGTGGTTAACTGATTCAACCCCCCCCCCCCCCCTCTTAGTTACTGCATCTATATTTCCAACAATTGGTATCAGAGCTTTTGGTTCTTGTAGGAAGGGTTTCAAGGACTTAAGCTAAAGATCAGGATGTCTTACAAAAGAGAAATTCCAAGGCTTAACAGAAATAACTTTTTAGCATGGCAAGGTCTCATGAGACTACATCTAGCTTCCATTGGTGATTCAGGATGCAAATATATTGATCAAGAATATACAATTCCTACTGGCACATTAACTGTTGAAGACATTGCAGAGAAGAATAACCATAACACTATGATGATAGACATTGCATCAGCTCTTAGCTATGAAGAATTTGATGAAATCAAAGACTGCACAACTACTCATGAAATGTGGAACAAGCTAAAGAAAATCTATGGTGTTGATGACAATGTGAAGAGAGCCAAAGCAGAGAGCCTAAGAGGACAGTTTGATCAAATGAAAATGAGAGAAGAAGAAAACATTGCAAAATATGTTGAAAGGATCAAGACAAGTGTTAGTGCAATCAGAGCTTCTGGAGGAAAAATTGATGATGAAACACTTATAAGTAAGGTTCTTAGAACATTACTCCCTATTTATGCAATAAGAGTTTCTACTATTCAAGAAAGAAGATGTGAAGAAAATCACAATATAACTTTGGATGCCTTAGTTGGAAGATTGACAGCCTTTGAACTGGATAACTATGACAACTATGTTCCAACTTCTAAAAATATTGAATTAGCTTTTGAGGCCAAACTTTCACTCAAGAAAGGGAAGAAAATCCAATCAGAAAGTGAAGAAGAATCGGAGGAAAGTTCTGATAGCGATCTTGAAGTTATTGAAGCATTAATTACAAAGAAGTATTCAAGAGACAAAGGAAAATACAAAGGTAAAACTCCCTTAATCTATTTTTCATGTGAAGAAATTGGTCATATTGCAACTAGGTGTCCAAACAAGCAAAGCAAAGATGAGAAGAAAAATTACAAGTACAATGGCAAGAAAAATTTCAAATCATTCAAGGATAAAGGTAAGAAAACATGTTTTTTAGCTAAACATTCGGATGATAGTGAAGAAGAAATTGTTTTCATTGCTGTAAAAGATGAATCTGATAATGATGAAGATGAGATGGCACTTATCTCTCATATAAGCAAGAATGATACATGGATTATAGACAGTGGATGTTCACATCATATGACTGGTGACAGGACCAAGTTTGAACACATTGAAAACTTTGATGGTGGTAATGTAAGGTTTGGAAATAATGAACCCTGTTGTATAAAAGGAAAGGGATGAATTTTATTAACCAAAGAACTTATATGTGATAATGCATATTGGGTCGAAGGACTAAAGCATAATCTTCTAGGTGTAGCACAGCTAATCAACATTGGATTCAAGGTTGAATTCATGAATGGCAAAGCAAGACTGTTGGATGACAAAGGAAATTTGCTAGGATCAGGCAAACAAACCAAAGGTAACCTATTTTATCTTGATCTTGGTGATTACTCATGTTTTATTGCTTAGATTGAAGAAAGTTGGTTATGGCACAAAAGGTTATGTCGTGTAAATTTTGACAACATGATGAAAATAAGCAAATTCAAGAAAGTAAGAGGTATTCCTACTTTGAAGAAACCTGATGTTGGTTTATGCAAGAATTGTCAAATTGGTAAAATGGGAAAGTCTAGCTTCAAAAGTAAAAACTATCAGTTTGAAGATATTTTGGAAATTGTGCATACTGATTTATGTGGACCTATTGGAATTGAGAGCTATACCGGAGAAAAATTCTTTATTCTCTTTGTTGATGATTATTCTAGAATGATGACTGTTATGTATTTAAGAGAAAAGTCTAAAGCATTTGAGAAGTTCAAATGGTATTTAGCAAGAGTAGAAAAGGAAACAGGAAAAAGAATAAAATGCTTGAGATCAGACAGAGGTGGTGAATTCATCTCCCATGAATTCAATAATTTTTGCATTGAAAGAGGAATCAAAAGACAGGTATCAGCCCCGAGAACTCCTAAGCAGAATGGAATAGCCAAAAGAAGGAACAGATCTATCATGGACTGTGCAAGGACTCTAATGATTGAAAAGAACATTGCTATGAAATACTGGAAGGAAGCTATCAGCACTACAGCTCATACCTTGAACCAAGTACAGCTAAGAAAAGACACATTCAAGACTCCATATGAGCTATGGTATGGCTACAAACCAAATGTAAGTTACCTAAAAGTATTTGGTAGTAAATGTTACATCTTAAATGAATCTAGAAAAGGAAAATTTGATGTAAAAAGTGATGAAGGAATATTTTTGGGATATTCTTGCAAAAGTAAGGCATATAGATGTCTAAATTTGTCTACTCACAAAATCATAGAAAGTGCACATGTGAGAATTGATGAGTTTGCAAAAAAGATTGAAGAAGAAAGCAAAAAGGAACCAGAGGACTACAGAAAATTTGTTTACATCGAACCTGATACATTGCCAGACACATGTAAGGAGACTACATCTACCAAGCCTAGTACAGTAACCGAGTCACAAGAAGAAGTTCAGACCGAGTCACAAAGTACCGAGTCTCAGTTTGAAGCTATCGAGAAAGTATCTACCGAGCCTAAGCAATCTGAACCTGAAGATGAAGAAGATGACAATGTAACTCATTCAGGAAGCAAGGAACCTGTATTAGCCAAGTACATCAGAAAGCATCATAAACCAGATCAGATTATTGGAAACAAATCAGATGGTACTATGACAAGAAGTAAACTAAAAGGTACATGTTTATTTGCTTATTTTGAACCTAAAAATGTCAAAGATGCATTAGAAAATGAAAGTTGGATTGAGGCTATGAATGAAGAAATAGAGAAAATAGAGAAAAATAAGACATGGACTCTTGTACCTAGGCCTAAAGATAAAAATGTAATTGGGACAAAATGGGTATTCAAAAATAAGTTGAATGAAGATGGTCAAGTATCAAGAAACAAAGCAAGATTGGTATGTAAAGGATATTCTCAAGAAGAAGGAATAGATTATGGAGAGACTTTTGCTCCTGTTGCAAGATTAGAAGGTATGAGGACTTTACTTGCATATGCAGCACATAAAGGATTTAAGGTATATCAGATGGATATCAAATCTGCTTTTCTCAATGGTATTCTTGAGGAAGAAGTCTACATTGAGCAACCTGAAGGTTTTATTGATCCAGACAAAAGGGATATGGTCTACAAATTACACAAAGCATTGTATGGTCTAAAACAATCTCCTAGAGCATGGTATGAAAGATTACATAACTATCTTACTCAGATTGATTTCAAAAGGGCTAATGACAACAACAATTTATACATCAAAAAAGGATCAGATAACAAAATTATTTTGACAGAAATATTTGTGGATGATACTGTGTTTACAGGAAATGATGATCAGTGCAAAGAATTTTTAGAGCTTATAAACAAAGAATTTGAAATGTCTATGTTTGGTCAGATAAAATTCTTTGTTGGACTTCAGATTCAGCAGAACAAAAATGGTATCTTCATTACTCAGTCTAAATATATCAGGGAAATACTTAAGAAATTTGGTATGGAAGATTCAAAACCATTTGGTACACCCATGTGTACTGGACTGAAGCTTACCAAAGATGATGATTCAAAAGAAGTAGATCAGACCTTATACAGATCAATGATTGGAAAATTACAGTATGTACTACACACAAGGCCTGATATTGCCTTAGCAGTTGGAATAGTGGAAAGATTCTCGGCTAAACCTAGAGAAAATCACATGATGGCAATCAAAAGAATCTTGAGATATTTAAGGGGAACTAAAGATTATGGCTTATGGTATAAATTTGGAGGCAATCTAGATTTAAAAGTGTTTACTGATGCTGATTGGGTAGGAAACATTGATGACAGAAAGACTACAAGTGGTGGAGCATTCTTTCTTGGCAAGAGGTTAGTATCTTGGACTAGTAAAAAGAAAAACTGCACATCCCAATCCACAGTAGAAGCAGAATATGTTGTTGTAGCAGTAAACTACTCTAATATTATATGGTTTAAATAGCTTTTGGAAGGCATGAAGGTTGAGATCAAAGAACTAGTTGTTATGTTTTGTGATAATACAAGTGCAATAAATATTTCAAAGAATCCAGTAATGCATTCCAAAACCAAGCACATTGCAATTAAATATCACTTTGTCAGAGAATTGGTGCAGGACAAGGAAATCAGATTGGAATATATTCATACAAAAGAACAAATTGCAGATATCTTCACCAAGCCACTACCTAAGGATGCATTCTTGTATCTAAGAGGCAAGTTAGGGGTCACTCCCCTGTCCGAGGTTCACTAAATAAAGTTTTAGTGATGCATCAACCAAAACATGTTGAACATCAATTAGTTGATGTAGCATAGTCAGGGAATCACTGCATATGAATCAGTACATAAGGTACATTGATATTTACCGAAACTATGTAAGTTTTCTTTGGCATGTGTTGTCAAAGAGGGAGAGTTTGCTGTCATTTCAAGAAATTTCTAAGAAGAATAATTTGAGAAGTTAAGAGGGAGAGTTCTCAATTAGAGAAAGAAGTTTGAAGATGATGGGAATCAGAATGAAGCTAAGGATATGTTTCTTACTCTTGGTTTCTCTATGAAATTTCATTGTGCTATGACATGTTGTGTTGCCATCAATGCCAAGAGGGAGATCGTTGGATACAATTATCTAAAAGACATTGTTGGATTAGCTATGTGTTGTCTTTGATGTCACACAAATGTCATATCAATTATCATTCTCAACATCTACCGAGTTCATTCGGTCAGCTAAGCGGTTCTCAGTATCTACCAAGCTCAGTCGGTCAGCTAGGCAGTTTTTAGTGTCTACCGAGTTCTCTCAGGTGTCTAAAGGAAACATGACAAGGTAATAGTGTTAACCGAGCCTCCTCGGTTATCAAAGGAAAATTAGTGGTTACCGAGCTCTCTCGGTCTCCAAAGGATGTTGCAGAATTCACTGTGGTTATCGAGTTCTCTCAGTCACCCAAGGAAATCTTTTCAGATTAATGTTTATCGAGAAAGGTCAGCCCTTTCAAAGAATTTTGTTATTACAGTTTGTTTATCCCAGCCCACTGTTATAATAATTATTAGTGCCGACTTGACAATCTAAATGATTATGAAATGGCATATATATATAGAAGGTCAAGTGGTGAATAAAAGAAATATAGCATGCAGAAATCATTTTGAAGAAAGGTGTGTGCGAATTTTGAAGGATGGTCAAATATCCTTGAGGAGCAGCAAAGATTTAATTGATCAGTAAGGATCTAGTGAAACAGAACAGAGATCTATATTCAGCAATTCAGTTGTAGGTCATTTCATTGTTACTCTCTAGCAATTGTAGCAGTGATATCAAAATCTCTTAACTGAGTTGGTTTAACAACCATTTTGTAAATCCTCTAACAAGGTAACAGTTCTATTGAATTGTTTCAAGACCTCTTACAAGGCCACTCCTACCAGGGTGATTAAATCCTCTAACAAGGTCACACCTAACAATGTGTTTTGTAACCTTTTACCGGGTTGGCTTCTAACCGGGCATCACTTCAGAAGAGTGAAAAATAGTAACTAGTTACATTGGTGGTTTTTCCCATATTGGGTTTCCACGGTAAATCTTGTGTCTCTTTTGTTCATGTTATTTTCTTTATTCATGTAAGTTAATCAGTGATGAATTCTTAAGAATAGTTTAATTATTACACACTTCAAGGATCAAGTTTTTAGCATTTCTCTGTATATTTACCGAGTGGCACAGTAAATAATTTGTTAAGATATTTAAGGGATCAGTGGTAATATTTTTGTGGTTAACTGATTCACCCCCCACCTCTCAGTTACTGCATCTATATTTCCAACAATATCTATATTTACAAAAATACATCTTCCCATTTTCATCTTCCAGCCATCTTCTAGCAAACAAACGGGGCAAGGGATTTTCTTGTTGTAACTACTAGGTAACAACAATTGAGTGATATGAATGTAGAATTGATTTCTTATCAGATCCAATATGTTCTCTATATTCTTTATCTACTCAACACTCTTTCTCTATCAGATCTCTAATCACAACCCTAATTAAGATTACAAACTTTCTTCGCAACCTTCACATCAACCATAGCAACATAAAAAAATGACAACCTTTACAATATGAGTAGTACCACTTATATACATTTCTAGCACTGACTACATGAAATACAAATGATTTGACATGCAATAATCACATGCCAAAATGATAAAATTGACATTAAACACATTTTCCTATGACTGCATCAACTTAGAATAAGATTTACATGAAATATTTTCAAAGTAGTCAAACATGTTTTGACTTATCCAATGCACCACCTTAAATATTCCTTATAAGATATCACTAATTAAAAGAATGCCAACTCACCAATTCTATAACCCTTATTACATGTCATCATGACACTAAATATCATTACAATCGCTATACCGCTTACCGATCTAAAATCATCCAACTAATGATCAAGAACACAAGTGTTCTTACCTATCTAAAAGACTATGTCAACAAAATATCTCTTACCAATCAACCAAATGATTTTTGGTCAAAACCACACTGTAGTCTAGCCATTTTGATAATACAATTGTGACTGCACCTCATAATTATCCATCTATCATGACTACTACCAAATTCTTGATCTCACTCACTATCAATTTTTTGGACTTATCTAATTTATTGCATCACCTATTACATCCTACACTTCACCGATTAAGATACATGATTGAATTGACTTAGTTACCATCAATGAAAACCAAACCAATCACTTTCTATGACTACAACCAATATTCTAATCTTCCAATCTTATCATAATGCCAACATAATATTCCTCTAATGTATAGAAATGGAATCAATGTCTCCCAAACATGCTCACTTTCACATCACCTAATTGAAAAAAAAAGAACCTATACCCCCCCTTTAATTCATATAATTTACCAAATATGGTGTAAAACCATATGATTCTTTTGGTTTTCTAATTTTTATGCATATCAGGTTTTCTTTGTGGTAAAAATAAATAAAGGAGATATAAATTAGATTATTGTTAATATATAAATATATCTCTTCCTTAGAATGTCATTATTAAATATAATTAATCCTAACTATTAACCAATAATTGGTTGGGATAGTTGCATTAGTTGGATTTTCCTGTGCAACTACTCCCTTAATCTATATACAAGAAGAATCCATGTGAGAAGGGGAGTTGGCTGAAAAATAATCTCTCAAGGAAGCTTGAGTATTGTTTTGATAGGATATCATATATGTGAGATCTATAGTATTTTGGAGGAGGTCTTGTGTCTACATTTTTTAAGGAGTCTGGAGAAGTGCTTGAAGGCTGAGATAGTGTGGATCTTCTTCTCCAATGGTTTCTCCGTATGAATCCAGGTGGGATCTATACTAGAGATGATCCTCTTTTTTTTGTTTTCTATGTTTTACTAAGATGCTATGTTGATTATCTACTTGCTGGTTAATATAGGATTGCAATTTAGAATGTGATTATGTTACTGCATTTTTTCTACTTTGTGCAATGAGATAGTTTTAGGAGAATGGATGCTTATATATGTATTGTTTACACAAAAAATTGTATATTCTATTAAGAGTTTATTTTTATTCATTCTGGTATTGGATGGAGTCTAGAGACTCCCTAGGATCCTTTTTATACCTTCTTATATGTTTCAAGGGTCTATAGATACTCCCAAACCTTGGGAAGTTTTATTTCCCTTCATTGGTTGCATTCTAGCCTATGTATCTCTTTTTTATTATCAGATCTAGAGTAAGATTATGTTTTAGGTAAAATGTATTTGAGGGATTTTTTGGAAGGGAAATAGGGAGATCTCAACTGGGTCTTTCCCTGATTCTGCATCCATTGCCTTCATCATGCCCAGTTTTACAAGAAAACCCAATCTGCAAGTCTCATTTCTCAAAATCCATAATCCCTAACCAACTGCATAGTTTTGGAGACCAACTGCATAGTTCTCACTACCAACTATGTAGCTTGAGGCCCAAACTACATGGCTTGAGGTTCTAATTTCATAGCTTCAAGCCCCAATTGCACAGCTTCTTGTACCAATTATATAGTTCTTTGTCAGGCATTAGGGTTTAACTTTTGGGTGTTTTTGGGCTCCCAAGAGACTTGGGGCTCACCCTAGGTGGTATTTGGTCACTTGGATCACTTTTTTCCTTAGATGTATATAATTTGGTGCATTCTTATGCCTTTTTAAGCTTCTTAAGTTGTTTAGGAGACTAGATTAAGGTTTAGGGTTGTCCGGTGGACAAGGACAACCATATGGCTTCCTAAACCATTCCTATTCTTGTGTGCAAGTACTTGAATGTTATATGATTTGTTTTATTTCATATATTGTATGCATGTGATGTTTAGGTAAGGGTAGAGAACCTAAGAACACTAGGTGTGTGGCTCTTAGTGTGGGGTCGTAGCCCTAAGTGGATAGTACCAAAATAACCCATTGATGAGTTATTTTAATCAAGTGATAACTTTAATTAAATGAATGGGAATGGAAACAAACACTAAAAACATAAATGAAATGCCTTGTCCATGCCATTAGTGCTAGTAAAGGCTATGGATGGGAGTGGGAGAAGGTACCTATGTGTAGGTATGACTAAATGGTGCTTGTTTGTACGAAAGGCATTCAGTTCCGTGTGTGCCTACTTGGGGGTCAAGGCCAAGAGTGGCTAGTACTAGGACAACCCAAGGGGTGAAGGAAATGTGATGAAACTCACATCACTTGTAACTTGGAGTTTCTACCAAGTCTTGGAACCTTTTTAGGATGGGATTTATACTTTGATCTTCTTTTCAGTTGTTGTTTGGGAAAGGTTACCTCAACCCTAGGAATGGCCTAGTTATCTCTTCTTGCATGGACCTTGGTGTTTATCTCCTAGCATAGGGGAGTGGGCCTTTTGGTATCTAGGTGGTTGTGTGGTAAATCTTTTTATCAAGGTACCAGTTGTTGTAGCAATGCTGAAAGGATTCTTGCTTGAACATTGTTCCAGTTTTGAAGAAATAAGACTCTTTACTTAGCTCTCATTACTTTCAATCAAATGTAAAGTTATGTCATTATTGTAACCTCCCAAGAGGAGGTGAATGTAATATAATCTTTATTGTATTTCAAATTGATGTAACTAGAAAAGGGTAGATTTAGGGAAAGAAAAAGGGAAATGTGATCTTTATGTAAAGTATGTTTGTTTTAAAGGAAAAGGATTTTAGTAAGTTTCAAAACAAGATGGAATTTTGCATATCATTATTGTTGATTAAGAAAATCTAGTAAATCAAATAGGATGGTTTCATATATGTGTTTGTTCAAGTGCAAAAATGATTCATTTATATGGGGTTAATGCTTTTAATTCTATGTTGTTCATAAAGGAATTCTTTAAGAATATAGATGGATCTAAATGTTGGGTATAATATTTGAAAGAAAGCATTTATATTTTCCTTCTAAAAGATATTCAAATGTTATGATATAGTTGGTTTAAAAGTTATTCAAATTTGTTAGTACATTTAATGAAACTTAAGGGATAGTTAGTATCCTAGTAGGGAACCATGGGGGGAATTTAAGCTAAACTTTGTTTATGTTAGTATGCATGCATATCTTGTAAAGTTTGAAAAAAAAATCATATTTCATTACATATGTTTTCTTTCCTAAGAGACTCTTTGTTCTCTTCCCGAGTTCCCTTATGGGGCATGACATCTTTGGTATCAAATCACTAAGTTTCTACACTAGGGCCCTGGAAAATTTGGCTCATGTGCTTAAACTTATTTGTTAAGTTAAGAAAAAATTAAACTAGAATTGGACTAGGACCCTTAAACTTATCCATCTCCTTACTTATGATAGGATGCCTCCTTTGACCCATGTTAGAAGGGAAGGTGCTTGACCGAAATACCCCTCCTAGATCTCACCATGAAAGATCTCAAGAAGAAGAACACTTTGAGGGAGAAGGTAGAGGGGAAGAATTTGATAATCACTCAAGAGGTTTTCAAGGGGCTCAAGTACAAGAACTTTTACAACAAATACTGCAGAGGCTGGATGAAGGCTAGGATAGGGATTACTAGGGGGAGGCTAATGTCTCTCACCAAAAGGAAAGGGAAATGAGCCCTAGGAGGAGAGATTAGGAAGTAGAAGAGGACACTCTACATTCTTCTCACATGAGAGACCTCCTTAGGATTAATACTAACCCATTTAAGGGAAGTCAAGGTGGATCCACTACTAAGACTTGGCTACTAGATTTAGAAAGGTTATTTTCCATGCATCCTTATAGTAGCAATATGAAGGCCTAGTTTGCATTTATTCACCTTAGGTATTTTGCATGAACTTGGTGGGAAATAGAGAAAGAGAAACTTCACATTGATATAACCACCCTTTCATGGGAGCTATTCCTAGAACTCTTTCGAGCCCAATTTATTTCTGACCACTGGAGGTGGGAAAGAACTAAAGAGTTTCACAAGTTAAGGTAGTTAACTATGTTAGTTGTTGATTATGAGCAATGGCTCTTTGAACTCAAGCCATACTCAAGATACAAAGATGATGAACCCATGCTTACTCAACACTTCCTTAGAGGCCTCAATGGTTGATTGGTCGGTAGCATATGAATGTTTGAACCTTAGAAAGTTAATGATGTAGTCATTAAGGCTCGTATTGTGGAATAGAATGTGGCCTTGGGTTTAGGAGGTCAGATAGGTGGCCAAGGAGGTAATGCCTCTCATGATGGGATAGGATTCAAAGGGAATCAATCTCAAGGAATACCTAGTCCTAAGAACTATCCTTCTTCATCTAAAGGAAGTCAAAACCTCCAGAAAAGAAAATTTCAATATCACAACAACAACAACAATAGAAACAACAAAAGAAATGGGGGTTCTCAATCAAACAATTATCGCAACTAGTAGCATGCTAAGTGATATTTGAACTCTCAACCAGCTCAAAGTATACCTCATAATTCTAGTTAGGGGAGTTATCAATAGTCTAGTACATCTTCCATGGGGAGGAATTTTTCTAGAAATACAAGATGTTACTCTTGCGGCCAACAAGGTCATATTGTAGTTAATTTTCCTTAGAAATCTACCCTGGCAGCTAGCTATAGATAGGCCACTTCAAAACCCATAGTGGGTGACACAGGTAGAACTCACTAAGCATTTTCCATTCTAGATCACAGGTAGGCCAAATATCAAGGATCATTCATCAAAATCCCAGGTTTGTTAGGGGGTATCTCTACCACTATTCTATTTGATTCAGGAGAAACAAATGCCTTTATTTCTCCTTCTTTAGTAGAGTAGTGTGGGTTGGTGGCAATAAGGCAAGAAGATAGGTGGCAATTTGAGCTAGCCTTCAAGGCAAGAATAGCCTCTAACTCTTGTGTCCAGAGTTTCAAGTTAGGGCTAGGACCTTTCTCTACCTCAGTAGATCTCCAAGTGACTCCTTTCAGCTTGTATGGAGTAGTTTTCGGTATGGATTAGTTGGATGCTCACAAAGCCATTTTGGATTGTCAAATCAAGAACATTTAGTATACAGATGATTCAAGGAAAGAAAAGAAGATTGTTGGGGCTCAATGACCCATCTCTCTCCATATGGTTTTTGCGATGCAACTCAAGTGGTGCATGTACAAGGGATGTCAGTTGTTTGTAGTCTTAGTTGATGACTTAGACAAAGGGGAAAGTAGGGATGTATCACTAGATCATCCCCTATTATAAGAGTTCCTGGATGTTTTTCCAAAGAAATACCAGGAATGCCACCCAAGAGGGACATTGACTTCCAAATTGAGCTAGTGCCAGGAGTAGAACCCATCTCTGAGGCTCCGTACCACATGACTACACAAGAACTTGGGGAGCTTAAGTTGCAATTAGAATAACTATTGGAAAAAGAGTTTATTAGACCCAGTGTGTCCCCATGGAGTGCACCAGTAATATTTGGGAAGAAAAAAGATGGTTATCTTTGATTTTCAATCAACTATCATCAACTCAACAAAGTCAGAATCAAAAATCAGTATCCTTTACCCCGCATTGATTATCTATTTGATCAAATGAAAGGGGAAAAAATATTTTCAAAGATTGATCTCAAGTCAAGGTACCATCAACTCAGAATTCAGGAAGCTGATATTCACCGTACAGCTTTCTATACCAGATATGGCCACTACGAGTTCACTATGGTAGCATTTAGGCTGACAAACACTCCTATATTTACGAGCTTGATCAATGGGGTTTTCATAACCTATTTGGATAGATTTGTGATATTTTTCTTGGATGACATCTTAGTGTTCTCCAAAACTCTTGAAGAACATGAGATTCATCTTTGCCAAGTTTTGTAATGCCTTAGAGAAAACAAACTTTATACCAATCCAGAGAAGTGTGAATTCTTTTAGATAGAGGTTAAGTATCTTGGGCACATCATCTCAAAGGATGGCATCATAGTCAATCCAACCAAAATTTAGGCCATAGTGGAGTGGCTAACCCCGACCAATGTCCCTAATGTCCATAGCTTTATGGGGTTGGCTATTTATTGTAGATGATTTGTCAGGGAGTTCTCTTGGATAGCTCATCCCATCACTTCCTTGTAAAGGAAAGGGAAGAAATTTGTATGGTCAGAAAAGTGTGAGGTTTCTTTCCAAAGTTTGAAAGAAATATTAACCAGTTCTTCGATCTTAGTAGTCCCTAAACCCTTCAGGAACTTTGTGGTTTGTTCAGATACCTCACTAGAAGGGATTGGGGTAGTCCTTATGCAAGAAGGATGAGTTTTTTCTTATGAATCTAGGAAGCTCAAATATCATGAGCTCAACTATCCCACCAATGATTTGGAGTTAGTAGCAGTGGTTCATGCCTTAGTGAAATGGAGGCACTTCTTATTGGGACACAAATTTGGAATCCATACAAATCATCGAAGCCTTTAGTATATCTTCTCACAACCTAACCTCAATGCTAGACAATGCAGATGGATGGAATTC
Source organism: Chamaecyparis obtusa (assembly GCA_027943335.1). Classification (NCBI taxonomy): domain Eukaryota; kingdom Viridiplantae; phylum Streptophyta; class Pinopsida; order Cupressales; family Cupressaceae; genus Chamaecyparis; species Chamaecyparis obtusa. The sequence goes on along the minus strand of BSBK01006944.1, from coordinate 1,611,368 downwards.
TTATGTGAATATGATTTTGAGGTTAAATATATCCAAGGGAAGACAAACATGGTGGCAGATGCTTTGAGCAGGCCCATGCATGGATTGTCGGCACTTTCTCTTAGTACAGATTTGGAGAGATGCATCAGAGAGACTCTCACTTCCAATTCTTGGTATCAAGAGGTAAAAGAAGAATTAGAATTGGTAAGACCCTTGGAGGGTCATTTTTTAGGATATTCCTTAGACTCCCTAGGATTGTTACGATAGTAGGATAGAATTTATGTGCCCTTATCAAGAGATCTTCGTGCGCTTATTCTCTTTGAAAGCCACAAGGCTCCCTACTCAACACATCTAGGGGTAAAGAAAATGTATGCTTCCCTACACCAGTTGTATTATTGGTCAGGGATGAAGATAGATATAGTAGACTATGTGGAAAGATTTTTGGAATGCCAGAGAGTGAAAGAAGAACATCAACATCCAGCAGGTCTTTTGCAGCTACACCTTGTGCCAAAATGGAAATGGGACATTATCTCCATGGATTTTATTGTGGGACTTCTAGTTACCCCATGGAGACATGATGCTATCATGGTAATAGTTGATAGACTTACCAAGGTAGCCCATTTCTCTCTCATGCAGTCTTCCTATATAGCAGCACCAATAGCCAGTGTTTATGAAGGACATGGTGAGACTCCGTGGTATACTTAGGAAGATTATTTCAGATCATGATCTAGTATTCACATCTTCTCTTTGGATTTCCCTTAAGCACACATTATGAACTCAGCTCAACTTCAATTCAACCTATAATCCAAAGATTAATGGGCAGACCAAGTGAGTCAATCAAGTTCTTAAGGATATGCTCAAAATGTATGTTATGGAAAGATAGACCCATTAGAAAGAATACTTGTATTTGGTGGAGTTTTCATATAATAATGGATATCATAGTTCCATAGGCATGTCTCCTTTTTAGGCTCTATATGGTTGTTCATGCCGCACTCCTTTGAGTTGGGACCATTTGGAGGATAGGGTACTTCTAGGTCCTAAGATGTTACAGGATATGGAGCAATAGGTTAAGCATATCAAAGAGAATATTTTGATAGCTCAGGATAGGCAGAAGTACATAGATGCTCATAGGAGTGATGTTCACTTCACTCTTAGAGACAAATTTTTTCTTAGGGTACACCCATGAAAGATTCCCATCTATTACGGAAAAGGCTCCAAGTTGGCACCCCAATTTGTTGGCCATTTTGAAGTCTTGGAGAGGATAGGACCAATAGCTTATCAACTTTCCTTTCCACCTAGCCTTGCTCATATTCATGATGTATTTCATTTTTTAGTTCTTAGAAAATATATTCTTGATGTGACTCATATTTTGGATTGGAATGCATTACAAGTAGCGGACATACAGCTAGCTTTAGAGCCTATACACATTTTGCAGCAGCAGACAATGACCCTAAGGGGTCACACCATAGATCAAGAAAGGGTCCAATGGGACCCCAATGCTGATTCCTCAGCTACTTGGGAGAATGTTGTTAGACTTAGAGATGCTTATCCTTATCTATTTGTAGGCTTTCAATAGTAATCCTAACTCTAAGGGGGAGGATGTAATACCCTCTCCGATTATTATACTTTGAGTCTTTGATTTGGAAATTTTGCATTATGATGGTTAGAACTATATGTTTACAGTTATGCTTATTTAGATGATGATATTCTTATCAGAGGTTTAGATAAACTCATTTATAATCATTTTTTGATGTTTGTTGAAAACCATCTATCTTATATATGTTTATGGAAAAATAGTAGAGCTAACCCAAGGATTTTGAATCTAACCATGATTGTCTATAATGTTTCATTATTTATGTATATATGTTTGATGTGTTTTTATGACTCAAGAGGAAGTCATAGTTGTACACACTAAGATGTGCACTTCTCTAAGTCTTTACTTCCAAGGGAAACCTTGAAAATCAACCTAGAGCTCCCTAGGCATTGAGTGCAAGGATATTAAGTGTGCTCTTAGCTAGAGCTATTTAAGCCTATGACCTAGCTAGTAAACCATGCAATGAGAGATTCAATGGGGACAAAGGAAAGAGTGCCAATATCCTCAAGATTCAAGTATGAGAGTGAAATGCAACTATACTAGAAATGAGAATGCAAGATAAGCTATGAAAAGAAAGATGCAAGTGTTACAATGCAAGCTAACTAATCTATGTGAGCTAATCTAGAGCATAGAAATGAAGCTAATCTAGGAAAGCATAAATATGAAACTATGATGCAAGAAATGAAAGATGGATGCAAGAATGTCTTCAAAAAGATTCAAAATCTCTAAGAAATCCTGTAGCATAAGGTTAGTATTCAAAAGATGGATGCCAAAATGAGAAGAGAGCTCTCCTTTTATAAGAAATGAGAAAGAATGGACCATGGAGATTAAGACGCAAAATATTTAATCAAGGATGGAGCATCGAAGAGGAGAAATTCATATGCACAAGTATCCTCCAATGAGAAAATAAGAGTTGACTTTTGTGTCCATATGAGACAAAAAGTGTTTTTTCCCTTTTTATAAAATAGGAATAATGTTTTATTTGTGCAACTTAGGATAAGAGGAAAAGTGGGGAGCTTTTTATTTAATAAAAGAGGAGGAAATTCCTTTTAATTAAATAAAGACTTAGGATAAGATGGTTAGCCCATAGAATAAAATCAGATAAATGATAGAACTAGGGTTTGATCAAGAATAAGCAATTGATGATTTTAGCAAAAGGGGCTAATAGTCTAGATGAATATTTTTGGATGATTACATTTGCCCCTCTTTGACTAATGTGTGATCGATCTAGGAACACATTACATCAAAGAATAGATCAGCCAAGAAGGCAATAGATAGAGATCTTACTTCAAAGAATGAAGTGTGGAGAGATAGCAAATCCTACATGGTCAGCCTAGTAGTGATAGTACTGAACACTTAGGAAAGAGATAGATAGTATCAAGACTCGAGATGAGAACTAACATGTCAAGCACAAAGATAGATCAATCAAAGAAAATGGAATGGTCAAGCATATTCTCTAGAGAATAGCCAATAGGATATGATGTGTCTTCCCCCTTAGGATTGAAATTGAAATCAAGTAGAGGGAATGCAGAAGCAATAGCAACATGATCAAATCACTAGAAATCATAATCAAGGAAATGAAGAATGATAGGATAACCATCAAGTAGTGAAGATATGCCCCAGTTAAGACCTTAGAGAGAGATGAATGGAATGAATGAAAGATGAGAATGGTGAGAGAGATGGGGATGAAGAAATGAAGATGCCCCAATAAAGATCGAAGGATTAGGCCTCAAATGGTCAGCCAACTATGTAGAAGAAAGGAAAATATTAAAACATGATTTTGACTATCAAGATGAACTTAGATTTTGATTTTGATCTTGAAAATGGACCTAGGATGTCGAAATTAGCTAGCGTTGCAATTTTCACACAATTTCAAGCTATTTTGAAAATTAGGTCAAAAAGTCAAAATGCTATATAAGGGGTAAAAAAGTCATTTTCAAAATCATTTGTCTTTTAGTGATTTGAGAATCTTGAGAGCTTAGAGAGAGAAAATGGCCCAGTAAGCAGCAATTCCGATCCACAAACATCAATTTAAGCGCGCCCGGTTGCACAACCAGCCTCCGCAGTATGGTGCCCTAGTATGTTTTTAGAAAAACTCACCTTGTTGGACATTTATGACCTTTAATGTCAATTTAAAACATGTTTTTAAATTTTTTAAAACTTTTCAAATTTTCTTCATATGAAAAGTCATACGATACTTTCTAAGTATCGCACCCTTTGAGGATCTCTATCATGCGATACTTCGTGGGTCAAAACAGTGTCGCATCAATATTGAATCTAGTATCGCACGATACTAGATGAAATATCATGTGATGCTAAGCAAATTATTCTAGGCAAAGATACCATCGCACTACTATTGAAGAAAGTATCGCATGATACTTAGTTAAAAAACAATATCGCACAGTATAGAAAAATGACATGTTTTAATGTTTTTGAGAAAAATGACATGGGTCTTGACAATGTTTTCTTTTAAGGTGTTTTATATTGATTTTATACATCCATCATGATATGTTCTGACATCTAGTTTGGGTTAAAATGGCTTGCAAAAGAAATTTCCTATGCTACTCATTCGAGCACCTCGAGTGACTGGGTAACGATGCATTCAGGATCTCAATGATCTAGGGTGAGCAGACTTGAGGGAGATGGGATTTGGCTACTTGTTGTAGATGCCCCATATTCAGGCTGATCATGGGTTTCTTATAGCATTGGCTGAGAGATGGCACAGTGAGCATAACACCTTCCATTTTCCCACTGGAGAGGCTATGATTAGGCTAGAGGATGTGTATCAGATCCTACAGATTTCGAGCCACGGAGATCCTGTAAGTATAATCATGTTTATAGATAGTCATAGATGTAAAGTTTCCATATCATAGAAACTGACATGATTGTTTGTTGGCATAGGTGTACTATGATCAGAATCCAACAAAGGGGAGGCATATCATGCAGGATATGTTTTAGGATGTTACTATTATTAATAGGCATCTGAGCTGGGATCAGTTAGTCAAGGAGTTTGGTATGGATTTTATGATGCCATGTATCATTTTTTCTATTGTAGCATAGGCCCTTATTAGTGATAGGTGTCAGAATGGTTTTCCATTGGACTGGGGGAGGTTAGTGGTGGATTTGATCACACACCCATGACGGATGGCATGGGGGCCAGCCATCCTGGTAGATATGTACCACGAGCTCCATGAGATAGTCTATTGGGAGAGCAGGACCTGGGCATGTGGAGTCATTCTCACTCAGATATGGGTGTGGGAGCACATTGTTGTAGTGCAACCATGAGTGCAGCCGAGGGATAAAAGATGCCCCTACATATATAGGTACATAGGGTTCATCTTAGAGCCACATAGCAAAGATGTCATGTACTACCGCTAGGTACTAGATGAGCTCACCTCATTCCACTGGAGACCATACAAGGCATGTGAGTAATGGGATGACCTAGATGAGTTAGATTATATGCTATGTAGTTGGCCACTGGTAGGTTGGCACTCAGATATTATAGAGAGATTTGTGATCACCCATGTCTAGAGATAGTTCAGGCGCAGCAGAGAGTACCCACCAAGACCACCACCTATGCTTAGGTTAGGGATGAGGAGGGAAAGGTTTGGCTACCAATGCTAGATTACTAGTAGGTAATAGAGGATACAACTACGATATGCCAAGAGCCACGGGACTACCTCCTAGATATGGTAGATGCAGGGGCTGATGCAGCCTATAGGGTAGAGTGGCAGAGGTTCCCATTCCCTAGGTTCACTGTACCTAATGCACAGTCGGTAGCACAGGGAGATGATAGAGATGACAGGGATGGAGGAGGGAGAGGGAGAGGGAGAGAGACTAGATAGATCTCTTGATTAGGTGGCTAGAAATGGCCATAGGGATAGGGTTCTGTAGATGAGGGTGATGATGGGGTGAGGTCAGCTTGCCACCGAGTGGATGCTAGGCATGATCAACCTATAGGGGAGAGGATATGAGAGCTAGGATCCAGGTCCTGGAGATGGAGATGTAGTAGCTATGGATCACCATAGCTGTTAGAGACTAGCAGGTCACTAATCTAAGAGCAAAGATCGAGCGGCAAGAGAGGGCCATATAGGTTGCTACTGTAGAGAGCTAGAGAGAGGCAACACGAGTTGCATATTATCATGGTCTCTATATATAGACTATTCCATAGGGTCAGAGAGCACTACCCTATTTAGTGATAGCTAGTAGATCTGACATGGTACCAGACATGGCACAACCTCCTCCACCACCAACACCACATGATGGTGGTAGTGAGTCCTAGGTCTTAGGTTTAGATAGATGTATAGAGACATATCCTAGGATTTTATCTAGATTTTTGTATCCCGCATTGTATCATGACATTTTTATATATATGAGATTACTGGATTAGCAATATATCTTGTGTACTTGTCCCACTTGTGATGGATGTGTCAGTTTTTATATTGTCTTATCATTTTGCTCAAAATGTATGTCATATATGCTCATGTATAATCTCTCTCATAGATGTATGTTTTAGTTCTCATGTTTATGATATAGACTCATGTTTCTAAGAATGATCTCTTTAGGATGATATGATGATAAGATTAACCCCTTGTGATGATAGGAAAAAGGACATGATGTGAAAGGCAAGGAGAAAAAGACATGATCGAGAAAAGGAAAGGTGAGTGCAGTTGACCGACAAGTCCTCGAAAGATGAAAGGACAGCTCTCTCCATATGCAAAATGCAAAACTAATCTAACATGAACCTAAAAATGCAAGCTACTATGAAAACTAGTGTACTTGCAAAGTCACAAAGCTTTTAGACTCTAATATTCATCATCGAGCATTATTGGTAGTGTCGCAAGATCATACAATACACACTAGTATAACTATGGGTATATGAATATGATCTATATCAGATGAAATGTGGGAATCCCACCTAGGCACCAAAGACATGTAGGTCAAGATGACTAGTGCAGAAAGATTCCCTAAGTTTAATATAACAAGATTATGCTCTTACCAAGACATAAGAAAGTCAAGATGTCTCTAAGCAAACACTTGTGAACACAGTCAAGGACAATACCTTGTAAGTCCTATTGTCAAGTAGAAATAGCATAAATGCTAATGACAATTAAGACCAACAAAATATATCCACAAGTAGAGAAGGAAATAAAAACATGTCCTCATGCCCCAAGTCTTCTAGCTATGCATCATCAAAAACCATTAGGGAGAGAACACTCGGTAAAGAAATCATCATAGACAGCACACAAACAAAGAAAGCCCAACAAGTCTTAGCAATTCAAGTGGTTTAAGTGCATGTGCCTAGGTCATGTTAGCACCTACAAAAAATTTCATGGCTATATGAAATTTTCCTGGTCCCTGCATATTTTTATATCCCTGGTCTTTGAAACCCTAAGTTTGAATTTGAATTTCTAGCCGTTAGAAGAGAAAAACCCTAGTTTATCCAAGCCCTATTCTAATTCGTCATTACCTTTTTTGGGCCACTTAAATGATTATAAAGTGTGTGCACTTTTCTTTCCCGGTTAGTCACTTAGTCTCCCAAAGAAATAAGAATATTCATTTATATTTAGCGATTGCCTGAAAGCCTTTGTCACCCGATCTCACAAGCACTTTGAAATATTCTTTACTATCAAATGACTTAGCGATTACCCCTTTAGTCTCTAAGTCTCTATAAGTTTTCTCGAGATTTAGCAACTTCTGTAACAAATTTTGTAAGAAAGGAACTATAGCCATGTGGTCTCTAGATGGAAATTACCTTTGGTCAGGTAATCTCTGAATGATTTATTAAAGTGATATTTTACTCCATGATTATGATTTTCTCTTTAGTCACTGAGTCTCCAAACAGAGGTGCGATCTTCTTTCACGGTTGTCTCCAAGTCACTAGGTCTTCACGCGATTAGTCATTTCATTCAGTGATTTGGATTTCCTTTGGTCCCATTTGTAGGATTTGACAAACATGCAAATCCACAGACCCCGAATACACCTGCATGCAAGAACCTGATACAAAGTAGAAGCACAAAGATGAAAAAGCAGAACTCAGATGTTCGCTCAAAATGTGAGAGCAAAATTATCAACTGAATTAAAAAAATAATTACAAAGTTCAACCTTAAAAAGGTGAATGAAACCCTAAAAGGGAAATACTAGGTTGCACATTATTAATTAAGAATTAATTAATAATGCACCTAAGAGACGCTTAAGCAACTAGAGTAAAAGGAAATAATACTCTAACACCCCCCCTTAAGTTGAACGCAGGGAGAAAGCAGACCTAGCAAGACTAAGAAAGCAAGAAATGGGTCCCGGCAACAAGGCCTGATCAGGTACCCAGTACAAGGAAATCTCTGTAAACCGGAGACAAAGGAGAAAACTCAATGGGAAAAACCCCTCTCCAAAAAGAGATATAAAAGAAAGCAAAGACAAAAGGCATGACTTCAAGAGACTCTCTCAAAGCCAGTAGTACAATGCGTGCTGCTAACCCCCCCCGAGAGAGAGGGTCGATGCTCCAAAGCCACCCAGAATGAAAGAACCCCTGGAGCAATGAGAAAACCACTATGACTCCAATGCAGAGGAGTGAAGGTCAGTGGGTGCTGAAGAGGTGACCTCGAAGGATGAGGTGTCATTGGAAGGCTGAGCTGATGCTCAAATGTGAAGACACGAGGATCCTGAAAGGGAATCCCCAATGCAAGTGGTATGACAGGTGTGCTGACACTGTCATGAGAGAGGAGATGAGTGTCCTCTGAAGAATCCTTAACAACTGCACCTGGTGGCTCGATGAATGGAGCTGGAGGATCAAGCAGTGCTGAAGAAGAATCCAGCTGAAGAGAAAAGTATTCCTCAGAATGTGGTGTAGCAGTCACAACACGGGTCTCAGGAACAACACAGAGGTTCAAGCTACCTGACTGCACCACATGATGCTCTCGTGAAAGAGGAGAGCTGAGCTCTGACAATGGAGATGGTGGACCAAAATGAGAAAAGATGTAGAGATGGGAGGAATGATCAACTGTCCCTGTAGCAATAATGCCTCCTGTCACACTATCCTTGATGAAGGCTGAATCGGCCGTGAACTCAACTATCTTCCCTGATCCACTGCGAGTAATCTAATAAATGGAGAGAAGGTTTGCAGAGAGAGATGGAACATACAATACATCATGGAATGTGCCATCCTGAATGCTGACTGAACCTGTCCCACAGACTGTCTGTACAGTGTTATTCCCCATGAGAATATGAGGAATAGGAGAAGTCTCAAAAGAAGAAAACAACTCTTGAGAAGATGCCATATGGTGAGAAGCACCGGAATCTAGTATCCAAGGGACCTGTAAAGGGGATGCAACAGATGCCCGTAATGCATGACCCTATCCAAAATCCTGTCCAGATGTCGAAGAAGATGCAGAAGACTGAAAAGCAGACCCCTGTGAGGTGAAAGAGGATGGAGAGGAAATAGTGCTCTTCTGAAGGAGAGCTTGCAAATCTGCAATCTATTTCTCATAACCATCACATCTCTTCTGAAAGCACTGTGACTCATCATGGTTCCTCTTCTGACAATAGGAACATGTGGGGATCTGAGTCTTCTGATTCTCCTTCTTAGAAGAAGATGGTGTGTCAGTAGAGTGCTGAGAGGAGGAGTCAGATATCTGCTTCGGCTTCGGCTTCTGTGTGTCCTAAGATGACTTGGCAAGCAATGCCTATGACTGTGAACCTGCAAGTGAATCCATCTGAGTGATCTTGGACTGCTCACGAGTCAACCTGTCACAAAAATTCTCAAAAGAGGGCATAACATGTCTGGTACCCAAAGCATCCATGGTGGAGTAGAAAGTGGAAGAAAAGATCTGGTACTGTCCTCGCAACTTTGAGAGTATCAAATAGATACACTCATCATCTGTCTTGATTTTTCCACATCCCTGCAAAACTATACGCAAAGACTTGAACTTCATCAAGAAGTCCTCTATAGTGGGGAAATCAGAAGGAGTCAAAGAGGTCAACTCTGCATCAATCTAAAGCTTTCGGAATTTGTTGACTGTACCAAACAAGGCTAAAAACTTGCTCCAAATAGCCCTAGGAGTGGTCAAACCTTCCAGGTGAAATAAGAGACTGTCAGAGATGTTCAGTGCAATCAAACCCATGGCTTCATCCATTTTGTTCCTGTGCTGAAGAACCTCAAAGGGACGCTGCAGGACAGGTTGGTGTTCATCCAAACATGACCATAAGCCACGTGACATGAGCAGCCTGGTCATGTGTGCTTTCCATGTGTGGTAATTGTGCGGTGTTAGCCGGGCCACAGAGGGGTCCGACATTGAGAGAAGAAGAAGACAGAAGTAGAAGGGTCTTTTCTGAAGTAAATTACAGAAATGAGAAACACCCCCCCCACAATGTATAAATCAAACCCCCGTACAGCAAATAACTGAAAGCACAAAAAAAAAGGAGAAAAACCTGGACTCCAGATGCAGAGGAGGAAAGTAGAAGCTTTGACTTTGACACTAAAAAGGAGAACTCAAATGGCTGAATCAGCAAACCAAACCAGCATCATTGTGTCCATCTCAGAAAGACCTTTCCGGCGATATATCATATGTTGATTTTTGATTCCGTATGAGCCCTGTAGGAGCAAAAAAGCCTAAGTACCCCCAAAATGCAAGCTCTCTGAAAAAAACCAGTGACGGCAAAAAAGTTGACGGACGTATGACCGTCACGGGCCTATCACTGACGTCAGCATGACATTATCCTGAGAAATTTTAAAGTTGCCAGAAAAATTGAAAAAGCCACCAAAAAATAAAAATCTGGCGCCGGAAACTTGCCGGCAAGTGACGTCAGCAGGTGACATCACCTGCTGCAGGCTGCCGAGTGGAGGATGGGCGGCGGCCGGGCTGGGCGGCGGTGCGGCGGCCGAGTGCTGGTGGCGCGGTGGCGGTCGGCGGGGCACCAGTGGTGCGGAGGCGGCCGGCTGGGCACCGGTGGCGTGCCGGTGGCGCGGGGGCGGCCGGCTGGGCGCCGGTGGTGTGCCGGTGGCGCGGCGGTGGCGAGATGGCGGTGCGGTGGTGGCGCGTGAACAAATAACCATGAAACCCTTTTTTTTTAATTTTTTTTCTCAAAAAACGTGTCTGTACGGCCCGTGGGGGCTGAAAAAATTCACCCAGAAGCCCCAGAGGCCAAATAGATCAAATTTTATATAGATTTTGGGTATCTCAGGCCTTCTGGACACAACCGTGAGGTCATTTTTTGTCCAAAGTGCCCCGAAAAATTGTTACCCCCCAGATCCAATATAAAAAATAGCAGAAAATGCCAGAAAAAAAAGCTTGATCCACAGCTTCAGAAAACTTTGAACAAGCTGCAGCAGAATGGCTCTGATACCATGTAGGATTTGACAAACATGCAAATCCACAGACCCCGAATACACCTGCATGCAAGAACCTGATACAAAGTAGAAGCAAAAAGATGAAAAAGCAGAACTTAGATGTTCGCTCAAAATGTGAGAGCAAAATTATCAACTGAATTAAAAAAACAATTACAAAGTTCAACCTTAAAAAGGTGAATGAAACCCTAAAAGGGAAATACTAGGTTGCACATTATTAATTAAGAATTAATTAATAATGCACCTAAGAGATGCTTAAGCAACTAGAGTAAAAGGAAATAATACTCTAACACCATTATCTCCCAAAGATGGTAGTTATCTCTTACACAGTTAGCGATTCAGCAATGTGGTTGTCTCCAGATCTCCAGATCTGGGGGCTAAGTGATAAAGGATTCTAAGACTCAGCAACAATCAGAAGATACAGATTTGATTGATGGTCAGCATGTAATCTCAGGACATAGCTCAGGGTTAGAAATTTATCTGGTGACTTGGAGAATGTCCTCAGTCATGTGTTTGCTGAATACTTAGAGTTAAGACTTGCAGCGAGTCAAATAAAGAAAGATTATTATGGGACCTTTTGCTAGGAGATGCTGACATGTGTGTTTCCCATTGGTTGAGAGATTGATGACATGGATGGATGGATGAATCATAAGGTGCCATGTGTCTTGGTAGGCCCATGTCTCTAAGCTTAGTCTTGAGGTCATGTGATGAAGACCAAATATTCCTTTCCTTCTCGTTACTAAGATTTTGCTTTAGTCGGGTGATCTCTCAATGAAGTTGGAATATTCCCTTTTTGACTGGCAATTGTGAGATAGCTGCTAGTCACCAGGTCATGAGATGGTAGGCCCATGTCAGATGAGGATTGTGTAGGTAGACCTGATGTTAGAAGATGCTAAGGTTTCCAATGATTATTGGTCGCTTGACAGTGAGTTGGTAGTTGTCAGTGGGCCCCAGGTCTTTAGTTTAGGGAGTAAGTTAAAATTTAGTCAGGATCTATGGTTGTTGTATATTATCAAGAAGAAGATGCATGATGTTTATCCTATGTGGTCTTGTGATAGCCATTGATCTCAATAGGCTCAAAGGTTATAAGGTATTTAGCGATCTAGCGACTTAGGGTTGTCTCGCAATCTCTTGAATCCAACGGTTAAGTACCAAACATTTAGTGACCTAGTGGGCAGTTATGAATCTCTTTAGTCACTCAATCTTGAGATCAAATAGTTAAGTCATCTTACATTCTAAGATTGAGTGAGGATTGTCGATGGCCATAGAATAGAGTTGAAGATCAATGATCAGAATTTAATCTCAAGATCTAACTCAAGGTTAAGAAATCCTTCCATGACTTGGAGATTTGTCTCAGTCACATATTCTTAGGGTTTAACCCCAGTTAAGAAAAAGATTATGAGACTCGGTGAATCTATTTGTTGCTAAGTCTCTAGATATGCATGGGTTGAGTAAGGTTAACATTATGGTTGATCCCAGTGGTTAAGTTTCCTATTCAATGATCTAGCGACGGTGTAGTCTCAGAGTCTCAGGTTCATGACAGTTAAGTGCCTAACCTTCAGCAATTTAGTGACATGGTTAGTCTTGTGGTCGTTGAATCAAATGGTTAATTCAAGAAATCTTTTGTGACTTAATATAGACCGTAGGATGGAGTGAGAAAGGAGATTGACGGTAGTCACATGATCTTAGGAAGAAATTTGAAAGTCAAGAAGTTTCAGCGATTATGAGATTCTTTGTTAGTTGCTAGATCTCCAGGTTGGGTAAGCACTAAATGTCTTTAAAAGGTTAATAAAGTTACTGTGACTATGAGATGGACTATAGTTTCCAGATCTCATGATGAAATATTATAGTATATACATCTTCTCAGTCACGTGATCTTGTAAAGAAAAAATTTTCTTCCACGACTAGATTTGACTATAGTCGTTGGGTCACTAGATGAAAAAATTAAATGCTCCTGTAGTCGCCAGATCAGGGAATGAAGAAAGTTTAAAGTTTATTTGGTGACTAAGAAGATGTCTTATAGTCACATGACCACCAGATGAAGATGATTCAGGCTTTGATTGGATAGTTGGCAGATGTCAGAGGTGACCAAGTAGTTAAAGGAAAATAGTTTGATGACATGTGGCATCTGGCGGGCCCATGTGTGGGGCTTAGTCTCCATGTCTCGTGATCAAAAAGGAATATTCTAAAAAGATTAAGAAATCATGAGACTCACCTTTGTCACTGAGTCTCTAGATGTTTTCAAATATTCTCTTAAGGTCTTGAGACTTACCGACAGCTGTCTGATGACAAATATATCAACGTTGGTCGCATAATCTCCAGATTGTATCATGATTAAGGAAAAGGTTATGAGATTATGAGACTCTAGTCATTGATTCTCTAAATGGTAACTCATGGTTAGAGATGATGTCTTGCGATCTCATGACTAAAGAAAAATGTAAACTAGGATTCTTATAGAGTTAAGCTCTACACCCAGATAAAATCAATAGATATGACGGTAGGGATATAAAGTTGATCCAGATTTGAATGTTGGCCATCGATATGTTGTCTAGCACCATAAGGTAGCCATTTCTTCTAGATTCAAATACTTTAAGGGTTTCAGTAACAAAAGGACTAGAATTGAATGCTTAAGCAGCTAGATCTAGTAGATTTGATTTTGTCAACTATCACGGCATGGTCCAGAGAGTTGGATGATTGATTACAGAGGGACTGTACCATGAAGGAATGGGTAGGCAATTGCTCAAGGCATGTTGTAGGTGAATGATCAGACTGATAAGCATAGTGAATTCATCATCTTCAGTACACTACTCTGACAACTATCATAAATGAAGATAAATCTTGGATCTGATCTCTCGAGGTTGCCTGGTTTTCCTCCAATGTAATAAATTTTGATTGAATCTAGTTGGTTTCGTGGGTGAAAAACCCAACATTTACCCTAGTCATCTGTAACTTGTTGCATCCTAATTTTTGGTATTCCAAGATGACTAGTGGTATATATTGTAGTAATTTTTATTTTTGAAAGGTTCCATTATTTTGGTTCCACACCGGTTCCTATTCCTATTTCTAGAGGGCTCCTATGGCTACTCTGTTGGGAGTAGGTCCCTAAAGGATGAATGTTGAATATCTTTCCTACATAAAAAATCTATTTTTTCTATGTCCAAGCTCCTAAACTTTAAATTTTGTGTGCATTGAAATAGGATTATTATAAAAGAAATACATTGCAGTTTCTCTCAGATTTTGTTGTCATCTTCTTATTTTTATGTTTTACTCTTGTATGCTTTTATTTGTCAAGCATATAAAACATACCAGTTGCAAGGTAGCTTGTCTGATTATTTATGAGTTTCTTTCAAGGAAAGAATTAAATTTTCATGAATAGTCTCAGAGAGTGAACATAATTATCAGGATTTTGATGATAACACTATAGGAGTGACAGAATGGTTTGTAAGGCACTCTATTCAAACTACAAGTAATCTACAAGGCATTTCACTGTATTTGTTTTGATTTCTTCCTGTGGATTTGCATATAGTAACTATTTGCCCAATGGAATAGGCATTGGCTAGATGTCTATTCTGTAGTTATTTTTTTGTCATCAAAATAAAATATCATTACTAGTATATTTCATTTTATTTAGTTTATGCCTACTATTAAGGGACTATGTCTAAGTGGTACAGTTCACATTTGGTGATTCCTTAAAGAAAGAATCAGGGGTTAACCTTCCTTGAGTTGTACTCACTAAAAGAAGAAGGATTCAAATCCTTATCCCATTATCTATGCTGTTACATTTGTAGTTTCTTTTGTTATACTCTGTATCAGGAGATTCTCAGCTATCTACAGTGTGATCTTTTTTTGAAGTAATCTGAAGCCTAAATAGCATGACAATGAAGACCTAATCCACTAATCAAAAGCTTACTTGAAAGATAGTAACCTATTCATAGGCAATACCCACCCGAGTCCTATGGAGCTTGAAGTAGAAGGAGGATCTTATCCAATCCTCATTAATTAGGCTTTTCTTGCAAACTTGGAGCCCCTTTAAACTGAGAATCTAGCCTATAATTATGCCAAGTTTGACCCTATAAGAAAAATCCCTAACAAATTGGTGACTCTACTGGAGAGAACAACAACAAAGAAATACATCTATTGGAATCTCTGGTTACATTACAGACTTTCAATATCATACTATCCAGATTGATTTGCCCATCTGAGTCAGCCAACAAATTGGTGACTCTACTAGGGATATGTTAAAGTGTAGATAGAATAATGCAGGTATGAATAGAGATAGACTCCTAGCCGGCTTATTCATTTATCTAGTGGTCTCCATTGAAGTGTATAAGAGTCAGTTTTTAGAATTTTCAAATCATCTCATCAAGTTGTGAGTGGCATCTCTGAAGTTCTTTGTTTGATCAGTGCATAATGACATATTTTGAGTCCTAATAAATAGCATGTGTACCTTGTTGAAGTTGATGTGTTGGTGGAGAAAGAGATCTTAGTTTATGGAAAATCTTTTCCTCTGCAAAGAGGTGGAAGCTCTGCAAAGTTGAAGACTGATTTGGAGGTGACTTCAAATCAAATATTTTGGTAGCTACTCCAATACATCCAGGTATTTTAAAAGTTTTAAATGCTTTCCTTATCAAGTGATCAAAGCACTAAGGAAAAAGGGGAATAAGGTGTGAAAAGAGGATTGCATGTTTCAAAAAAATTAGTTGCATTTCTACAAAATCCAAAGTTAAATATGTACTAGAAGACATAGAAGCAGTTTGTAGTTACTCTGCTTGTCAAGATGTCACAACTATTTAAGAATAGGTTGTTTGGGGCAATAAATTTTGAAGGTATCCCTGAATACCCAAATCGTATCCCAGAAGTGGTTAGAGATTGTTTACCAAAATTCACTAGTTTTGGTGAGAAATCAGCTGAAGATTATTTACAAAAATTTGTTAACCTAATAGATGATCACAATATCACACATGAGGATGTATTGATGAAACTCTTTGCAATATCTTTGGTTGAGATTGCAGGGGACTGGTTTAGAGAACTACCTCATGGCTCAATAGGATCTATGGAAGCATTAAAGGATTATTTTATTAAAAAGTATGGTGATATTGAGCAAAATGATGATATGGAACATAATAATGAACAAGACATATCTGAATCAAAGGATCTTATACCAAAGCTTGAAGTTCTTCAAGAAGAAATAGAAATGTTATCACCAAAGTTGCAAGAAAAGGTGGTGTTACATTTACAAGAAAACATGAGCAGAGAGGAGGGTGAGTCACATTATGATTTCTTCATAAGGTTTACTATTAAGATCAAGGAGTTTGACATTCCTTTTTGTCCTCAGGATTTTGTATGAGAAAATTTATTTGTTAAACTTTGTTTTCCTCATATGCTTAGTTTACCGATCTCTCAGAGGGTAGAATGTATTCAGAAAACTATGCAATGGATGGAACATGTAGAAATTTTTCTTCCAAAGATGTGTCTGAGGTTGAATACAGTGATGTTGAATCTAAAAATCTTGAATATGCCAATGTTGAAAGTGATAATGAATATGAATCTAGTTACACTGATAAATCTAAGTTTGCTGATTATGATGATGAGTCTACTTATGTTGAGTGTTTTTCTGATGATAATGATGATAATGCACTTTGTGGACAGAAAAACAATGAAAATATTATGTGTGGACAGCAAGATGACAACTATGATGTGGATGTGAGTGTTTGTAGTGATTTCTTGACACAAGATGATATGCTCCAAGAAATCTCACTCCATGATTCTGAGGAGGAAGACATTTGCAGCATCAAGCGAGAAACAATTGGGATAAATTAGATTGTCAATCTTTGTGAGGCAATGAGAAAATTTCAGATTTTCAGAGGTATGTATCAGAAAATGATTCTCCAACTTCATGCCTTATGAATATAAGTTTTGCTGATAATGACATTATTTTGGGTATGGAAAATGAAAGTGAAGATTTTGATTGTGAGAGTGTATCAGAGATAAGCATGAATGAGGATAGTTGTTCACTTCATAGTGAACAAATTTCAAATTTGTTATCTTATGAGTATTTTAGAGTTTTAGGGAAAGAAAGATTAGAAACCCAACACATCACTCATATTCAGTTTGACAAGGAAAATATATCAAATGACCAAAGTTTTAACACTTATATTTCTAACTTTCCTTACACTCCCATATCACTAGACCAAAATCAAATTGAATATGTCATGTCAGATTTTGAAGTCATCAATGTTATTCTAGATTTAGTGGATGTGGAGACTCCAAATAGAATGTTGAGTATTGATTGGGATAGTAGTGTGGATTTTGAATCTTGTTCTGATTCTTAATATTCCATCAAACCATGGAGGAATGATTTTCATTTTCTCAAACTTTACATGCTTGTGATGACTATTTTAATGTTTTCTCCCCCACCCACTAGCAATCTCTGGATGTGTATCATGCTGATACTTTGAGGGAAGATCTTGAAGAAGATTGTGATATTACTTATGTGAGAGAACTATGTTTTATAGTACAAACAAATGATCAAAATGATGTTTTCAACTTTGAGAGAGAGCTGGAATGTTTTCTTTTTTAGCAAGTCAGTAATATTGAAGAGTGTGATGCTTTGATATCATACAAAGATCAACATTCACCATGTTTCAGTGATTTTGTTTTGCAAGGTGATGGTGAATTCGTTGATTGTTTCTTGTTTGATGTGCTAAAGGAAAGTGACAGTATGTTTAATCAAACACATGCAAGCAATAATTTTAGTTTACCACTATTGTATGGAGATGAAAACCAAATGTATGATAGAGGTAAGAGCTGAATTAAGTTTTGGGGTTTTGGGACTTTTGTAAATAATTTCTTGGTATGTACAGTTGCTTTTCTTTTAGTTGTGTGGTTGCTTTCAGTTGAGGTTCCCATTTTTGAGAAGTGGTGTTCAAGGGAAAGGTGAAGAGAGAAGAAAGAGAAAGTTTGATTCCTATTTTTTGGGGTGGTCTACTTCTACCATGAGATTCTGAATGTTCTTTGCATGCCCGCATGGGGCATACGTCCATAGTCAGAGCCACTGTTAGCACCTACAAAAATTTTCATGGCTATATGAAATTCTCCCAGTCCCTGCATATTTTTATGTCCCCGGTCTTTGAAACCCTAGGTCTGAATTCAAATTTCTAGCCATTAGAAGGGAAAAACCTTAGTTTATCCAGGCCCTATTCTAATTCTTCATTACCTTTTTTGGGCCACTTAAGTGATTATAAAGCATGTGCACTTTTCTTTCCCGGTCGGTTGCTTAGTCTCCCAAAGAAATAAGAATACTCCTTTATATTTAGCGGTTGCCCAAAAACCTTTGTCTCCCAATCTCACAAGAACTTTGGAATATTCTTTACTACCAAATGACTTAGTGATTACCCCTTTAGTCTCCAAGTCTCTATAAGTTTTCTCAAGATCTAGTGACTTCTATAACAAATTTTGTAAGAAAGGAAATATAGTCACGTGGTCTCTCAATGGAAATTACCTTTGGTTGGGTAATCTCTGAATGATTTATTAAAGTGATGTTTTACTCTGTGATTATGATTTTCTCTTTAGTCACTGAGTCTCTAAACAGAGGTGCGGTCTTCTTTCGCGGTTGTCTCCAAGTCTCCAGGTCTTCATGCGGTTAGTCATTTCATTTAGTGATTTGGATTTCCTTTGGTCGTGTTATCTCCCAAAGATGGTGGTTATCTCTTACGTAGTTAGCGATTTAGCAATGTGGTTGTCTCCAGATCTCCAGATGTGGCGGCTAAGTCATAAAGGATTCTAAGACTCAGTGATAACCGTAAGATGTAGATTTGATTGATGGCTGGTGTGTAATCTCATGACATAATTTAGGGTTATAAATTTATCTGGTGACTTGGAGAATGCCCTTAGTCACATGTTTGTTGAATACTTAGAGTTAAGACTTGTAGTGAGTCAAATAAAGAAAGATTATTGTGGGACCTTTTTCCAAGAGATACTGACATGTGTGTTTCCCATTGGCTAAGAGATTGATGACATGGATGGATGGACAAATCATAAGGTGCCATGTGTCTTGGTAGGCCCATGTCTCTAAGCTTAGTCTCGAGGTCGCATGATGAAGACCAAATATTCATTTCCTTCTCATGACTGAGATTTTGCTTTAGTCGGGTGATCTGTCAATGAAGTTGGAATATTCCCTTTTTGACTGGTGATTGTGAGATAGCTCCTAGTCGCCAGGTCATGAGATGGTAGACCCACATTAGATGAGGATTATGTAGGTGGACTTGATGTTAGAAGATGTTGAGGTGTCTGATGATTATTAGTTGCAGGATAGTGAGTTGGCAATTGTCAGTGGGCCCGAGGTCTTCAGTTTAGGGAGTAAGTTAAAGTTCAGTTAGGATCTATGATTGTCATATATTCTCAAGAAGAAGATGCACGATGTTTATCCTATGTGGTCTTGCAATAGTCATTAATCTCAATAGGCTTAGAGGTTATAAGGTATTCAGCAATCTGGCGACTTAGGGTTATCTCGCAATCTCTTGAATCTAGCGGTTAAGTGCCAAACATTTACTGACCTGGCAAGTAGTTATGAATCTCTTCAGTCACTCAATCTCAAGATCAAATAGTTAATTCGTCTTACATTCTAAGATTGAGTGAGGACCATCCATGGCCATAGGATAGAGTTGAAGATCAATGATCAGAATTTAATCTCAAGATCTAACTCAAGGTTAAGAAATTCATCCATGACTTGGAGATTTGTCTCAGTCACATATTCTCAGGGTTTAACCCCAGTTAAGAAAAAGATTACGAGACTCAATGAATCTCTTTGTTGCTAAGTCTCTAGATATGCATGGGTTGAGTAAGGTTAACATTATGGTTGATCCTGGTGGTTAAGTTTCCTATTCAACAATCTAACGACGGTGTAGTCTCGGAGTCTCGGGTTCATGATAGTTAAGTGCCTAACCTTCAGTGATTTAGGGACATGGTTAGTCTCATGGTCACTGAATCAAATGGTTAAGTCAAGAATTCTTTCATGACTTAATATAGATCGTAGGATGGAGTGAGAAAGGAGATCAATGGTAGTCACATGATCTTAGGAAGAAATTTGAAAAGTCAAGAAGTTTCAGCGATTATGAGATTCTTTGTTAGTCGCTAGATCTCCAAGTTGGGTAATCGCTAAATGTCTTTAAAAGATTAATAAAGTTTCTGTGACTATGAGACGGACTATAGTTGCCAGATGTCACGATGAAATATTATAGTATATATATCTACTCAGTCGCGTGATCTCGTAAATAAAAATTTTTCTTTCACAACTAGATTTGACTATAGTCACTGGGTCGCCAGATGAAAAAATTAAATGCTCCTATAGTCGCCAGATCAGAGAATGAAGAAAGTTTATTCAGTGACTAAGAAAATGGCTTATGATTGCATGATCACTAGATGAAGATGAGTCAGGCTTTGATTGGATAGTTGGCAGATGTCAAAGGTGACCGAGTAGTTAAAGGCAAATAGTTTGATGATAGGTGGCATCTAGCAGGCCCATGTGTGGGGCTTAGTCTCCAAGTCTCGTGATCAAAAAGGAATATTCTAAAAATATTAAGTGATCACGAGACTCACCTTTATCACTGAGTCTCCAAATGTTTCTGAATATTCTCTTAAGGTCTTGAGACTTAGCAACAGCCATCCAATGACAGATATATCAATGCTGGTTGCATAATCTCTAGATTGTATCATGATTAAGGAAAAGGTTATGAGATTATGAGACTCTATAGTCACTGATTCTCTAAATGGTAACTCATGGTTAGAGATGATGTCTCGTGATCTCGCGACTAAAGAAAAATGTAAACCAGGATTCTTATAGAGTTAAGCTTTGAGCCTGGGTAAAATCAATACATTTGATGGTAGGGATATAAAGTTGATCCAGATTTGAATGCTGGCCATTGATATGTTGTCTGGTACCATAAGGTAGTTGTTTCTTCTAGATTCAAATACTTTAAGGGTTTCAGTGACAAAAGGATTGGAATTGAATGCTTAAGTAGCTAGATCTAGTAGATTTGATTTTGTCAACTATCACGGCATGGTCCAGAGAGTTGGATAATTGATTACAGAGGGACTATATCATGAAGGAATGGGTAGGAAGTTGCTCGAGGCATGTTGCAGGTGAATGATCAGACTGATAAGCATAGTGAATTCATGATCTTTGGTACACTACTCTGAGAACTATCATAAATGAAGATCAATCTTGGATCTGATCTCTCGAGGTTGCCTGCTTTTCCTCCAATGTAATAAATTTTGATTGAATCTAGTTGGTTTTG
Organism: Chamaecyparis obtusa; assembly: GCA_027943335.1. Classification (NCBI taxonomy): domain Eukaryota; kingdom Viridiplantae; phylum Streptophyta; class Pinopsida; order Cupressales; family Cupressaceae; genus Chamaecyparis; species Chamaecyparis obtusa. The sequence continues at coordinate 1,590,160 of BSBK01006944.1, read as the reverse complement.
TGGGTGAAAACCCCAACCTTTACCCTAGTCATCTGTAGCTTTTTGCATCCTAATTTTTGGGATTCGAAGATGACTAGTGGTATATATTGTAGTAATTTTTAGTTTTGAAGGGTTCCATTATTTTGGTTCCACATGGGTTCCTGTTCCTATTTCTGGAGGGCTCCTGTGGCTGCTCTATTGGGAGCAGGTCCCTAAAGGATGAATGTTGAATATCTTTCGTGCATAATAGATCTCTTTTTTCTATGTCTAGACTCCTGAACTTTAAATTCTGTGTGCATTGAAATAGGATTAATATCAAAGAAATACATTGCAGTTTCTCTCAGATTCTATTGTTGTCTTCTCATTTTTATATTTTACTCTTGTATGCTTTTAATTATCAGGCATATAAAACATACCAATTGCAAGGTAGCTTCTCTAATTATTTATGAGTTTCTTTCAAGGAAAGAATTAAATTTTCATGAATAGTCTCAGAGAGTGAACATAATTATCAGGATTTTGATGATAACACTATAGGAGTGATAGAATGGTTTGTAAGGCACTCTATTCAAATTGCAAGTAATCTATAAGGCATTCCACTGTATTTGTTTTGATTTCTTCCTATGGATTTTCATATAGTAACTATTTGCCTAATGGAATAGGCACTGGCTAGATGTTTGTTGTGTAGTTATTTTTCTATCATCAAAACAAAATTTCATTACCAGTATATTTCATTTTCTTTAGTTTATGCCTACTATGAAGGGACTGTGTCTAAGTGGTACAGTTCACATTTGGTGATTCCTTAAAGAAATAATTAGAGGTTAACCTTCCTTGAGTTGTACTCATAAAAAGAAGAAGGATTCAGATCCTTATCCCATTGTCTATGATGTTACATTTGTAGTTTCTTTTGTTATACTCTGTATCAGGAGATTCTCAGTTGTCTACAGAGTGATCTTTTGTTGAAGTGATCTGAAGCCTAAATAGCATGATAGTGAAGACCTAATCCACTAATCAAAAGCTTACTTGAAAGATAGTAACCTATTCATAGGCAATACCTACCTGAGTCCTATGGAGCTCAAAGAAAAAGGGGAAGCTTATCCAATCCTCAATAATTAGGCTTTTCTTGCAAACTTGGAGCCCCTTTTAACTAAGAATCTAGCCTATAATTCTACCAAGTTTGACCCTACAAGAAAAATCCCTAACAAGTCATAGAATCAATCTTTGAGTATCACCACTACCAGTGGAAATATTGCATCATTCTAGACTATGGGTAAACACCTGATAAGTGTTGAAAAACACCTGACACTAGGGTAGTGTTGAAAAACACATTTTGGGGAGTGTTGAAAAACACTGTTTGAAGCAAGTGGCTTGAGAAACCCTGATGCAGAAAGAGACCCAAGATAAGCTAAAACAACATGTGCCCCCTAGATTAAGACAAGAGTCAATTCTAGGCTAGGAGAGGCAAAGCAAGGAGTGGAGCGAAGGAGTGCCATGCAAGAGTGATAGACATAGGTGCAAGGGTTTCAAGTAGCACCTGTTTCTAGGTTTTCACCACTTGATAGATTTTGTCAGCACTTTTTTTTTTGGTGAGACATCAAAGTGCCCATTGCTAGGTTTTCACTAGGATGCTCATTTTTTTAGTACTTTTTATGATTTTTAGGATTTTTTCAGCATCATATATGAAAAAAAAAATTGACCTTTTTTCAAGATCATAAAGAATATATAGAAAGAGCTCAAGAACCTTAGGCATAGAACTTTTTCAGATGTAGAACATTAATAAGCTCAGTAAGCTCTTCCCCCTTAGGTGTAGATAGCTAATAGGCCCCAAACCCAAATGTTGCTATGATAATGTAAGGCCCTAACCAATTTGGCTCAAACTTTCCTTTCTTCTCCCTATTCTTTTGATTTTTGGGATTTTCCCTAAGAACTAGTTCACCCACTTACAACTCTCTAGGATGAACTTTCTTATTGTAGACAGTAGACATTCTCTTCTGATAAGTGCACATGTGATGAAAAGTAGCCTTGCGGCATTCTTCCAATGTGGTAAGCTCATGCACTCTCATGGCCCTTTGATCTTCATCGGTGATCAAACCATGGAGAGAGACTCTTAGTGAAGGTATTTCAACCTCCAATGGTAAGATAGCCTTAGAACCATAGACCAAGGAAAAAGGTGTTGCACCTATAGGAGTATGAATAGAGGTTCTGTAAGCCCATAGTGTAGGATTGATTTGTAGATGCCAATCCTTGCCTGATTTGTGCACTATTCTGTGGAGAATTTTCAGCAATGTTTTGTTTGAGGCCTCAGCTTGGCTATAAATAGTGGGACAGCTTCAACCCATTTAGTGAAATATTCAGTAGCTGTATTGATGAACTTATGCCCACTTGATGAATTGGGACAAATCTTGCCTACCAAGTCAAAGGCCCATTGTTGAAATGGCCAGTAAATAACAGAGGGAATGAGCTCATATCTAGGAGCATGAATGAGATTCCCATGTAGTTGACATTTTTTTAGGACTTGGCATATCGAATAGCATCATCTTGCATAGTAGGCCAATAGTAACCAGCCCTAAGCAATTTCTGAGTGAGTGCAAGACCATTAGAATGTGACCCACATATGTCATCATGAACTTTGGCTAGTGCCTTTTCTAACTCCTCTATTTCTAGACACCTAAGGAGAGTTCTGTCTAGACTCTTCCTATACAAGTCACCAGAGACAAGGATAAAGTGTGAGGCATTATAGATGAGTTGGTGCTTCTCATTGTGCATTATATTTTCAGGGATAACTTGATCTTGGAGATAGGAAAAGATGGTGGCATAGCGAGAGGATTCATGACCGACCACATTGTAAATGACATTGTCATCAAGGGAATCATAGGTAGGGTAGCACAATTCTTCCACCAGGAACTCAAAGTGTGGTTTGTGCGCTTCCAATTGTAGGATAGATGCCAAAGTAGCCATGGCATCAGCAGCCTTGTTCTTAGCTCTAGGAAATTGTTGGAATGTGACAAATGTAAAATAATTCTTGAGTGAGTCCATCATTTTCTTGTAGGGAATCAACTTGTCATCTTTGGTTTGGTAATCATCATTTACTTGGTTTATGACAAGTTGAGAATCTCCAAAAATATGCAACTTAGAAATCCTCCATTCAAGGGAAAGCTTAACACCATTCAACAAGGCTTCATATTCAGCTATGTTATTAGTGCATGGAAAGAGAAGCTTGTATGATTTAGGAATGGTGTATCCATGAGGGGTAACAAATAGGATTCCAGCACCAGTGCCATTATGTGTATAAAAACCATCAAAAAACATTTCCCATCTATGCCCTATGATATTCATGATTAAGGCATCTAGGAAATCTATCTGAAGAGGAGCATTATCAATCATGGGAAACTCATCCAATTGATCCACAATTGCTTGCCCTTTAATAGCTTTTCTCTCAATATACTAAATGTCAAATTCTAAAAGAATTAGCATCCACTTGGCAAGACATCTAGTAAGTGCAGCTTCACTTAGGAGATATTTTAAAGCATCAATTTTAGCAACCAGCTGTGTAGTATGTGCAAGCATGTAATGTTTGAGTTTTTGAGACACGAACACCATAGCTAAACAAGCCTTTTCAATACTGGTGTAATTGAGTTCATAAGCAACCAGAGTGTGATTGATATAATAGATAGCTCATTCTTTTCCCTTATCATCATGTTGTGTAAGGAGAGCCCCTAAGGAATTTTTTGTAGCAAAAATGTATAATATCAAGGGTTTTCCTTGGATAGGTGGCATAAGAATAGGAGGTTGTGCTAGGTAATCCTTGAGCTGGTCCAAGTTCTTTTGACACTCCTCATTCTATATACAAGTATCTCCCTTATGAAAATTCTAATTGAATGGTTGAGCTCTGTTAGCTAGCTGAGAAATGAACTATCTGATAGATTGGAGATGGCCTTGAAGACTCCTTAATTGTTTGATGTTATGAGGAGGTGGCATCTCCATGATAGCTTGTACTTTTCCTAGGTCTACTTCTATTCCTTTTGCTAATATTATGTATCCTAGTAGTTTCCCAGAAATGACACCAAAAGCACATTTTTTAAGATTGAATTTGAGTTGAAATCGGTCCATGTGGTCTATTATCAAACTCAAATCAGACAAATGGGTGCTTCTTTGTTGTGATTTTGCAAGCGTGTCATCAACATAGTCCTCCATGTTTTTGTGCATCATATCATGAAATATGGTAGTCATGGCTCTTTGATAGGTTGAACCAGCATTTTTAACCCCAAACGGCATGACATTCCAGCAAAAGGTAGCCCATGCACATGTGAAGGTTGTCTTCTCTTGGTCCTCAAGGGAAATCTTAATCTGGTTATATCTAGAGAAGCCATCCATAAGGGAGTACATTTCATAGCCTGCCATCATGTCCACTATCATGTCGATGTTTAAAAGTGGAAAATCATCCTTAGGGCATGCGTTAATCAGGTCTCAAAAGTTAGTGCATACACAAATGGACTTGTAGTGTTTGGAAATAGGGGAAAATGTTAGAAATCCACTAGGCATAGTCAATAGCTCTGATGAAATTGGCTTTTAGGAACTTCTCAAGTTTAGCCTTAACCAGTAATGCCACATGGGGATGCATCTTTCTCAATTTTTGTTTGACAGGTTTGACCTCTAGAGCAATAGAGAGATGATGCATAATAAGCTCAGTATCTAAACCTGGCATGTCTGAATGTCCATGCAAAATTGATCTTTTATTCTTGAAAGAATGTAGAAAATTGTTCTTTTTCTTTTGCTAAGAGGGACTGAGTCACTTGTATGATTTTAGGAGATTCCTCTATCCCCAAGTTGATGGGCTATGTAGGTTCTATTAGAACTAAAGACCTTTCTTGAAAATAGCTTGACAGACTACCAAGTACCTCATCCTCGGGTGCCTCAACGAGGTTTCCACCCTTAGATATGTCTTTATTTTTACTATTTTCAAATTCAAACACCACCACAATGTGGTTTTCACCATCCAACCATTTCTTTTTTCTTTTAATTTTATGACTGAGTTACTTGATATTTGATTCAGTCATGTTTGTTGTTGGTTCGCTGGTGGAAGAAGTAATAGGTTCAATGGCATTGAGATAGCAGGTGATCTCATAGTCATTTTGAGAGGAAGGCAAGATAGGTCTTTGATCTTGGGTAGACCAATCTATGAGATCTGAGTGTATGAGGGAGAGTGAAATGACTAGTTCAAGGTTATTGATGCGGTGGATATCATCTCTGGTGACAAGAGAAGTCGACCCTATAGGGCAAGCTCCAAAAGTATTGAGATCTAGATTTGTCATGGAAGGACCAGCGTGGTCCATTAAAGAAATATGTGGATTGAACTCATCAGACCCTATGTGAGACTCATCAACTACATTGGGTTGGTCACTATAGGTATGAATCACATCAACATCCATATCTACTGTAGAAGATCCATCTGAGAGAGTATCCCATTCATACTCATTTGAATCAATCATGGAACTTCTATTGGGATGTTTGCACCAAGAAGGCTTAGGATGCCTAGAAGTAGAGGTACTCAAGTCATTATGTGTGAGATCTCCTTTTTCCATCAACCATGCAATATTTCTACGATGTCGATCAAAGCTCAATGACTCATTAGGCACAAAATTTCTAGATGTGGAGGCTTCAGTTGTATCATCAGTAGGCATACATTCTCCTCCCCAAAGAAGTGAAGGAGAAGGAAGACAGTCTTCCATTTGGGCCATAGTGCATAATGGTGATTCCTTGATGTCTGTATCTAAGTCACTAAGCATGGGAGTATTTCTAGAACATTCAGGGATGTTATTGTCAACACCATATCCTAGACCTATGGTATCTTTACAAGACCAGCCATCAATATGACTCAAAGGTTCAATTAGAGTGTACCCATTGTTATTTAAAGGTCTGTGACCTTGATAGCCCATTTTTTGCAAAAATTTAAAACCTTTACCATAGTGTTTAGGAGAAATGGAAGTAGCAACTATCATATTTTCTTCTTCTTCTTTCTAAATCCACTCCTTGATAGCTTTTTCTTCTTTTTTGGCCTCTAAGAGTACGGATGATTGAACAAATTTACCAAAAACTATCATGGCAGAAGCAGAAGGCTTTGTCTTGTCTTAAGGTCTACCATAGGACTTAGGAGAAGTAGGCATAGTAGCAATAGAGTCCAATGTATATTCTCCCATACCAATACTCATCATCTTTAATTTTTGCTCAGCAGCAATAAGGGACGCATTATGATCATGAGAAGGTTTTTTGTGAGGAACAAACATCTCAGTAGTAGTTAGAGTATTGATAGTGATATCATTGTCCCTAGGAATCACAATCTCAGCTCCATTGTGCGGAAACTTGACACACTGATGATAAGTGGAAGGGATAGCTTGCATTTCATGGATCCAAGGTTGACCCAGAAGAATTTTATAGGTGAGTGGGATGTCCAATACTTGGAAAACAACATCTTTTTTGATAGGGCCCACTAAGATAGGTAGCACAACAAGACCTTTGGAAGATCTTTCCACTTCATCGTATGCTTTAATGGTAATCTTTTGCCTAGGATCTATGGCTAATTCAGACAATTCCAACTGTTGCACCACATGGAAAGAAACAATATTTAACTGAGCACCATTTTCTATCAGGACTCGACGAACTCAGGTATGGTAGACAAGAGCTTCAATGTGTAAAGCTAGATTATGAAGGTGACTAAGAGATGTTTCATCTTCTATAGAAAAGGATAGGTAGTGGGGAGATGTGATGTAGTTGACCATAGCCTAGAATCAATCTGGATCAATATTATTGGGAACATTTGTTGTACGAAGAGCTTTCTCAAGGATCTCTTTGTGCAAAGGGGATAGCTCAAGCAACTCAAAAATGGATATCTAAGTAGGTGTTTATTGTAATTGGTGCACAAGGTCATAGCTAGACAAAATTGAAGGAACCGCTTGTTTGGAAGAAGAAGCTTTCTTGGGAACATGTGCGGTTTTAAGGACAATTTTGGCTTGCCCCCTAGTAATAGCATTTAGTGTCTCACTTCGGGAAGATGAACTATTCAGTGTTTGCAAGACCAACTTTGGCATACCATGGTTGGCATTAATATCATCTTGAGATCTCACCATAAGAACACTCTCAACAGGCTTTATCATGTTGATCACAGGTGAATCAAGAGTATATGTATAATTGATCTTTGCATCATGATTCTTCTTATTTGCTTGAGATGATTCTACTTTCTCATATTCAGGTAGACAAGTCTTGAAAGCTTTGTGATTAGAATTTTTAACTAAGCCATCTATGAGAACTTTTCCTCCATCAATAAGATCTTGAATGGTGTCTTTAAGCTTAAAACAATTGTCTGTCTTATGTCCCTTATTCCTGTGATAATGGTAGAGATGATCTTCTCTCCACCAATTAGGCTTAATTGGTGGATCATAGGGATGAGAATTGTTAGGAAAAGTAAGATACTTGTTGGCAACTAGAGTCTTAAGAATCACATCATACGGTTCAGCCAACTTAGTGTAGACTTGTCATTGAAATGTCTTCTTTGGCTTGTCTATATGTTGAGGCTTAGGATCATTGTGAGCATTGGTAGCCTCTTGTTGTTTCACTATTTATATAGCATTAGAGAGGTTGAAAGTAGGTTCTTTGGCTTTTGGGACATCCACAACACCATCATTAACAACATACTTGTTTTTATTCCAAGGTTTTCTTTTGTCCTTGCCATTACCCCTAGTATCTTTATTAATAACAATATCCCCCTTTCTTATGGCCACATCTTCAATCTGATATGCACTTTCAACCATGTCATTGAAAGAGGAGAATAGTTGTTTCCTTAGATCATAATACAATTCTGGCACAAGAGTGTTGATGAAAATGTCAATCTTTTCCCTTTTGCATTGTTGTCGAGGATATCAAGAATACAATGACCTCCAACATTGTAACTAAGTGGAAAATGGATCCCCTTGATTTTTCTTTAGAGCACTAAGATCTATCATGGTGATAGGCTATTGTACATTGTATGAATAATGCTGGGTGAAGTGCTGAGCCAACTCATCAAAAGTTTTAAGAGGTGGTGTCAACTTCACAAACCATTCTAGAGCTTGTCCTCTTAAACTTCTAGGGAAAAATCATAGAAGAAATGTTTCTTCATGAAGGAAGTCCATGCTAAGAGCATAAAAGTGATACACATGGTCATGGGGGTCACCATTTCCATCATACTTGTCATATTTGGGAACCTCAATATCCCTAGGAAATGGGACCATGTATAGAATTCTATCAAAAGGAAGAGCAAAATTAGATTCTATGAAAGAAACCTTTGGAGGCTCCCTTTCTATTGCCATTTGGGAAAGATGTTGATTTGTCCATTGTAATTCCTCTCTATGGATTTCCAATTCTATTGGCACTCTTTCTTCGACAATCTGGCGTACATCATAGCCAGGAGGGAGCTTGTATCCCCTAGAAGTCATGTATTGAAAGTATTGATCTCCATTTCTCTCTAAAAGTTTAAGCATCATATGTTGGGAGGCTTCATCATGTTCAAATCTCATAAGCTCTTCACTAGAAACCTCATCGTTGGCTTCTTCCTCATGCTGAGAGGGAGGAGGTCGAGGAGGTGAAGAAGGAGCAACAAAAGTTCATCTTGGAGGAGATCCTGGTGGTGTATTGTTGCCATAGTTGCCAATAGTACCAAAAGGAGGGGGTCTATATTCGTAGCCACTAATCTTAGGTTGTTCTTGAGACATCCCCTTCATAGCCATGCACCTAGCAGCATCCATTTTGTCTAAATGCACTTGGTTGTCCTTATGCTCAAAATGTTCTTGCAAATGGTGAAACTTTTCTTGTTCAGTCAAAGTGAGTGAGACACTATCTATGCTTTTGGAGGTCTTGAATGTGGAAAAGAGGAAGCCCCCTTTGTATCATGGGGTGACTTTAGAATCCTCAGATTGGTTAGGACTGGAACTATCATTGCTAACTAGTGCTCATGAGTGTCTTGTGGGTGAGGGTAACTACATATAGTTGAATGGAGGGTGACTCCCTTGCTTGAATTGAGACCGAGGTGAAACTGGCATGAAAAAGGAATGTTGGTTGACTACTAAAATGAGACAAATTTTTTTAGATATTGAGATAAGAAAAGCCAAAGAAGATCACTTTTCAAGATAGAACAATAAAAATGGCTAGTCAAAGTACTCAAGAACTTACAGCAATCAATTGACTCAAGCCGAGATATGAGCAAGAAGCTCAATTAGCAAGTAGCTAGGGAGGTAACTGTAATGTGACAAGTGATCAAAAAGTAGCATTTGGGAAACTCAAACCCAATAGTTTTAACTCATTTTCTCAGTCTAGAACAAACTTAAACATGTAGATAATAGACCAGGGTTGAGTAAGAATAGGAAAAGACACTCAACAAATGAAATTTTAAATTCGGTAGTAGTGAGAAAGAAAAAGGATTATGGGAAAAAGTTTGTAGGGTACTAAGGTGATAGATTTTTACCAAGTGATACTTTTGACATAGATTGGGCAATACTTTCTAGGCAGCCTGTGCGATAGAATCCAGGCAAGCAAGGCGATGAAAAATCAGCAGTGAAATATCGCACAATAAAACTTGAAACACTGTGCAATTAGTCTTCAATGTCGCATGACTCTTGACCAGTGAGTGTAAAAAATCTCAGTTTTCAAAGGTAATTTTGTCAATTTTTCAATCTGATGGGTAATTTACTGATTTAAATTACAATGACAGCAATCTTCAAGCAGGTTTGCAAATAGTAGGTGATTAAACATGTCATCAAACACTTGTGCAAGAGCAAAAGCAACCTTGCCAAGACAAGCAATTGGGATATCAAAATGAAAAATTATATGAGCACTACCATGATGTTTGTATGTTCAAGAACATTTTCATAGGTAGATCATAGCGAGAACACTTCAAGCACTTACTAGCCTAGAAGGATGAAGGCTCAATACTTAGCAACTTGGCCCACACTTGATGCCCCATTGCCTCACACACAGTGGTTACCCACAATAGATGTTGGCTTTGTCATGGAGGTGTCAATGACACAACCAAAGGAACATAGATGGTGAGTAATCTTGGGGTGATCTGGGTTATTCCACTTGGATCAATCCTTGTACCAAGAAGCTAAGCAGAAAAATAGGGTGGCCTCTACCTATGGTTCTTAGTAAGGGCTTCCATTTGTAATACCCCCCTTGCTCCCTAAAGGAACTCCTTACCTTGCGGCAAGTAACGGACCTCATGGCCACAAGAGTACCTTAAGAATTCTTGCTCAACATTTTCCTCATGGTCACAATCCCACAAGTACTCACATTAAGCGAAGACAAGTACTACGTCTACCAAGGTTTTGTGTCCTTGATAGCCTTGAGTTTATAGTGGGTTGAAATAGCTGGCAATAATCTTGTCCCCACTTGGGTCATTCCTCTTGATTGCTCAAGACCAGGCCCGCTAAAGGATCCTAATGCTAAACAAAGAGTGGATTAACTTTTGAGTGTCAGGATTTTTGGTTCTCCTCAAGGGTGAAGAGCATAATCTCCTAGCTCAAAAATCTCTCCCAAACACACCAAACAAAGAGTTCAATTACCCTCTTATTTTCAAAATCTAAAAGTGGGTCAGGATTTCTAGTTTGCCACAAGGGTAAAGAGCATAATCTCCTACCACCAAAAGACTCCTACAACAAGATTTTAAATGCCTAAGAAATGAAACAACTATTATATGCCGCACTTAAAAGGAAAGTAATAAACAAGCACTTGTTTGTTTTTAGGCATTGGGCAGCCCTGCAAAACACAATTAGTATCTCTTTTGCCTTTGGAGCTTTGACATGCGATCTTTTGTTTTTAGCAAATTTTTCAAGCAATGGAAGTCCCTACCAGCACAAATCGTTAGCCCCATAAAGAGTTAACACAATAAGAGCAAGTAAAATCTGCAAATAAATCACTGTCTAGCTACAACAAATCAGAAAAACAAAACAATCAAGCCAAACTTTACAAAAAAATGATCAAAACCAATCACTGCCAGACTCAGGCGACAGTACAGTCACTAGAAGAATCGTACAATATTTTCCAGGCTACTAGTGCAATATTTTCTTTCTGGGGGACACTTCTCACTGTGCTCGGGAAATAGAATAATGTATGACTGGGTGATAGAACCTACAAAGCCGCATGATATTTTTACTAGAAAAATATCACACAGCTATAGAATAAAGTATCGCACAATACTAGCAGACTGTCGTACAATAATCTATAAAAAAATAGAGAGTCAAAAATAACAAGCTAAAAATGACAAAAATAAAGTGTGGAAATGCATAAAAGGAAGAAAAAAATGAAGCTATTCTGCCCCACGGTGTGTGCAAAAAATGTACACACTCAGATGTGCACTTCTCTAAGTCTTTACTTCCAAGGGAATCCATGAAAGGGAAACCTTGAAAATCAACCTAGAGCTCCCTAGGCATGGAGTGCAAGGATATTAAGTGTGCTCTTAGCTAGAGCTATTTAAGCCTATGACCTTGCTAGTAAACCATGCAATGGGAGATTCAATGAGGACAAGGGCAAGAGTGCCAATATCCTCAAGAATCAAGTATGAGAATGAAATGCAACTATACTAGAAATGAGAATGCAAGATAAGCTATGAAAAGAAAGATGCAAGTGTTACAATGCAAGCTAATTAATCTATGTGAGCTAATCTAGAGCATAGAAATGAAGCTAATCTAGAAAAGCATAAATATGAAACTATGATGCAAGAAATGAAAGATGGATGCAAGAATGTCTTCAAAAAGATTCAAAATCTCATAGTTATCATAGTTATCAGATTTATAGTTTGGGCTCCAAATAGGAGCAAACATTTTTACAAAAGAGAAAAAATGCTTCATCCATTGAGGCATTGACTCCTAAACAAGTATTAAGCATTTTTTGTTTACAACATCATTTCAAAATTTCAAAATGACAAAATAACAAAATTGACACAAAATTCAAACCATGCTTTTTCACTGATCATTCTTCCATGTCATCGCTACCTTTAAAGCCCCTGCGTTCAGCATCTTTGGAGTCATTACCACCCATTGGACATTGATCCTTCCGAGCACTGATCGAAGCATCATAACCCCAGTCGATAGAATCAATATGTTGTTTTTAATAATATTAATAATGGTATATGTACACATATGCATATGGTCACATATATTTATATAATTTTTGTGGATAAGTAATTATGGCTTTTTATATATATATATATATATATATATATATATATATATATATATATATATATATATATATAAGCAATTAAATCAGTTTTTTTTTATGGGGTGGCAAATAATATTAATTATTAAACTCCCTTTTACTATAGTTTGGGTAACTTAGAAATAGTAAATAAACTTAAGGCAAAAGTTACCATTTCCTTACTTAAATAAAGGAGATATAAATTAGATTATTGTTAATATATAAATATTTCTCTTCCTAGGAATGGCTTTATTAAATATAATTAAGCCTAACTATTAACTAATAATTGGTTGGGATAGTTGCATCAGTTGGATTTTCCTATGCAACTACTCCCCTAATCTATATACGGGAAGAATCCCTATGAGAAGGGGAGTTAGAAGAAAAATAATCTCTCAAGGAAGCTTGAGTATTATTTTGATAGGAGATCTATAGTATATTGGAGGAGGTTTGTTGTCTGCATTTTTGGAGTCTGGAGAAGTGTTTGAAGAAGGCTGAGATAGTTTGGATCTTCTTCTCCAACAGTTTCTCCACAGGACTCTAGGTAGGATCTATCCTGGGAGATGATCCTATTTCATGTGTTTTCTATGTTTTACTGAGATGCTATGTTGATTATCTACTTGCTAGTTAATATAGGATTGCAATTTAGAATGTGATTATTTTACTCCATTTTATCTACTTTGTGGAATGAAATAGTTTTAGGAGAATGGATGCTTATATATGTATTGTTTACATAAATGATTGTATATTTTATTAAGAGTTTATTTTTTTTCATCCTGGTATTGGATAGAGTCTGGAGACTTTCTAGGATCCTTGTTATACCTTCTAATATAGTTCAGGGGTCTGTAGGTACTCCCTGACCTTAGGAAGTTTTATTTCCCTTTATTGGTTGCATTTTGGCCTATGTACCTCTTTTCAATTCTAAGATCTAGAGTAGGATTAGGTTTCTGGTAGGATGGGTTTGAGGAAATTTTTGGAAGGGAAATAGGGAGATCTCAACTGGGTTTTTCCCTAATTCTGTATCCATTACCTTCATCATGCCCAATTTTACCTGAAAACCCAATCTACAAGTCTTGTTTCTCAAAATCCATAATCCCTGACCAACTACATAGTTTTGGAGACCAACTATGCAATTCTCTCTGCCAACTACATAGCTTGAGGCCCAAACTATGTAGCTTTAGGCCCCAACTATGCAGCTTTAAGCCCCAACTATGCAACTTCTTGTACCAACTGCGTAGTTCTCTATCAGGCATTAGGGTTTGACTTTTGGGTGTTTTTGGGCTCCCAGGTAACTTAGGGCTGACCCTATGTCATATTTGGTCACTTGGATCACTTTTTCCTCATATGTATGTAATTTTGTACATTTTGATGCCTTTTTAAGCTTCTTAAGTGTTTTAGGAGACTAGATTAGGGTTTAGGGTTGTCTGGTGGACAAGGACAACCATATGGCTTCCTAAACCATTCATATTCTTGTTTGCAAGTACTTGAATGTTATATCATTTATTTTATTGCATATCTTGTATGTATATGATGCTTGGATAAGGGTAGAGAACCTAAGAACACTAGGTGACTAGCTCTTAGTGTGGGGTTGGGGCCCTAAGTGGCTAGTACTAGGATAACCCATTGATGAGTTGTTTTAATCAAGTGATAACTTTAATTAAATGAATGGGAATGGAAACAAACACTAAAAAGATAAATGTAATTCCTCTCCCATGCCATTAGTTCTATTAAAGGCTATGGATGGGAGTAGGAGAAGGTACCTATGTGTAGGTATGACTAAATGGTATTGGTCTGTACAAAAGGCATTCTATTTTGCATGTGCCTACTTGGGGTCTGGGCCAAGAGTGGCTAGTACTAGGAAAACCCAAGGGGTGAGGACTATGTGGTGACACTGACCTATCTTTTCTCTTAGAGTTTCTACTAAGTCTTTTTAGGAAGGGATTTGTACTTTGATCTTCTTTTCAGTTATTGTTTGGGAAAGGTTACCTCAACCCTAAGAATGGCCTAGTTATCTCTTCTTGCGTAGACCTTGGTGTTTATATCCTAGCATAGGGGAGTGGGCCTTTTGGTATCCATGTGGTTTGGTGGTAAATATTTTTATCAAGGTACCAGTTGTTGTTGTAATGCTAAAAGGATTCTTGCTTGTACATTGTTCTAGTTTTGAAGAAAGAAGATTCTTTACTTAGCTCTCATTACTTTCAATGAAATGTAAAGTTATGTCATTATTGTAACCTCCCAATAGGAGATGAATGTAATATAATCTTTATTTTATTTCAAATTGATGTAATTGAAAAAGGGTAGATTTAGGGAAAGGAAAAGAGAAATGTGATCTTTATGTAAAGTATGTTTGTTTTAAAGGAAAAGGATTTTAGTAAGTTTCAAAATGAGATGTAATTTTGGATATCACTATTGTTGATTAAGAAAATATAGTAAATCCAATAGGATGGTTTCATATATTTTTTTGTTCAAGTTTGGAAATTATTCATTTATATGGGGTTAATTCTTTAAATGCTATGTTGTTCATAAAGGAATGTGTTGGTTCTTGAAAACATTTTACACTCCATGAGACACCAATATACCTAAGACTAATTTTAAGGAGAGGTTAATTCCAAATATGAGAAATCTATAGGTAACGAGACCAACTATAGGGACAAGACTGGCCTCTTCACTTTTGGCTCTGTAGAACCAAGGTGGCTACACCTGATCCAATAGATATGACTCCTTTTTTGACTTGATACTAGATTTAACAACAGATATGAGTGAGAAAGTACTAAACAAAAACCTATTATTCATTGACTCTCCATCACTGGATAGGAAAAATTCTTAAAGTAAATAAAATTAAATGACTGGTTTTGATTACTGTATTTCTAACTATAATGATTTCAATCAATCCTTGTGAAATAAAGATACATTCACACAGGCCAGTGCCTTATCCATTGGCCAAATAACACTAGGAAATAGAATGAATAAAAAAATCCTTGAAGAACTTAACTCATAAACATAAATACAAATCCCCATCTCCTTCCTACTTACAAATTATCCTTATGAAAATTTAAATGAACATATATCCTTCTTTGAGCAATATTTAATCTAACCCTAGATCAGAACTCAAAGAGAAGATACATACACACAAGTCTTCTGATAGACTCAAAAATCCACAAATTTAACACAGAGGAGAGGTAAAAGACCTGAGATTTGTATTAAGTATATCCCTTGATCATTTGTATACAATGCTGAAGTAGCAAGCCTATAAATGGCAGTATCAACCTGTGTTTTTCTCTATTACTTGACAAGAAATAATACAAAATATTACAATCCTTGACTGAGGGTTAGGGTTTCAAAATTTTATCTTTTCAACACCTAAAACTCTCAATGCCCCTTATGATCATGGAAAATCCTTTTATATAAGGAAATGCAACAAGCTACCGATCATATTAGGGTTTACAAAACTTCTTCCCTAAAACTTTACAACAACCCTACTGGGTTTACAATAAATGCCTTGATCAAATTTGGATAGATATTTTATAAGTGAGCCACCTTACTTTATGTCTTCCATATTTTCCTCAATTTCTTCAAACAAATATAATCACCATTCCTTCATAGTTTCTCCTATAATAAATACATTTCATATCTCAACCACCTTGAAGACCCACAAGGTCAAAATCTTTTCTCGGCTCAGGAAGTAGGTGGGGTATCTACTTTTTCTGCATGAGGAATGTACTAATACCTCCACTTGTTGAACATATCTTCACTTGTGAATTCAAAATTGGAAAATATAGACTTCTTGCTGCATAGTTGTCCCCACTTGTCTTCCATTTGCTTTACCTCCTACTGAATATACTCAAACTTTGATTTAGCAGTTATTAACAACTTGATAGTGCGAATAAAGGAAGAAGTGTTTAACAAAACACTTGTCATTCTTTCTGAGAAAATTTCATCCATCTCCTCTCTCCACTTGTATAACTCCTTTAATTCACTAGTATCTTCAAAAAAACTTGGTATTATTTCACAATTTAGATGTGTTAACTCTTTCTTTAATACATTGGACTTCCTTTTAAAATCATCCAAAAATATACTATACTCTACAAGCTTTTTTACATTCTGATGCACCGGCTTGATCAATGGATTAGGATCAACTTGGCCATTAGATGGCCATCAAAATAATCTCACATTTGGGGACCTCTCAATCCACTTATTCAAAATTGGTCCCCACTCATCTCTGTCCTTATTTAAAGCTGTAAGAAAAACCTATAACCTACTATCATGATCAAACAAAATTGAAGGCTTTAGATCATGCACAAATTGCATCACTGCCTCTGTTATTTTCCCTTCATATTTCTAATTTTCTAGGGATGTAGCTTCCATGTGCTCATTCTTTTCTTTCTCAAGTTCCACCCTAATCTCCCTTAATTTATTTGTTTCCTCAGCCAATTATTTCTTCTCCCAACTGATTCTAGCATCTATGTTTGTCTTTGGGAAAGGGGATGGTGGAAATTCAACAATAGGACTGGATGAGGAGGGTACTGCTGACCTATTATCAATCATTAATGGAGGTGACCTATGATCCTATGGTCTAGACAATTGTGCAATTAATTTGTCCTTCTAGATCAAGTCTATCTTCAACTCATTATAAGACTTAAGGATAGTCTCAAATTTAATCCTCAACTCCTCCTTTTCCTGTGCATCCTTTTCTACTACCCTTACATTGAACTTAGCTATTTCCAAAATGATGTTTGAGGCCTCCACATTGGATGTCTCACCAACTCTTTGTACTAACAAATTTCTAGCATAATCTGAAGAGAGAGCCTCTCTATTTCCTTTATTTTCTTCCCTCTTAAGGGACCACATGACCAAAGCTGCATGGTCATTGGAGAAATAAATACCCCTAGCAGCTTGTTGTGCTTGTTCTATAGTAGCAAGGGTCTTCACTTTACTTTTTTTGACTGAATCAAAGATAATTGCATCTGCAATATCCCATTCAGGAAGAATCAAAACTCCTACAGTATGGATCATAGCTATTCCTTCCTCTGGGCTAATCTTTTCAAACTTCTTCATCATTTCCACCTTCATCTCATTCTCAATCTTAGTCATATCCCTATTATGGAATTCCTCTTTCTTTTTCTAACAAATTTCTTTGAATTGGTTTATTTTCATTCTCCATAAAAATTTAAAAAATGCCCTAGTTGTTACAAACTTGTCATAAAAAATAAAAGAATCACTAGTCTATTTTCTTACCCTCAAACTCTGCCACTATAAGATCCATCTCTATTCCTCTGGGTATCTCTAGCATTCCCTCCTACATCACATCATTTGAAACAAAAATATTTCCTTCAGTACTCAACTATACCAATTTCTCAACAACTCCATGCTCATCTAATTGTAGGCGGGATTGTGAAGGAGAGTATACATCCTACTCTGGTCTAGACTCCTCCTATCTTTACCTCTTTGGAGAAGGCTCTTGTATT